>ML058407.1:3648371-4353371 GCA_003013855.2 Liriodendron chinense | reverse complement strand
CTCTTTTCACCCTCTTTCTTCTTCCTTCTTTGGTCCACTTTGGGCCTTCATTCAAGGGCTCCTAAATATGCTCTTTTAGCTAACATTTGTTCAAAGTCTCTCTCTCAATCCTACATTCACAGAACAAGCATTAAATGGGTCTTTTAAGCACACAAACCATGCATATAATGTGATGTAATGGGCTAGGACATGTATAAATTTGGAGGTTCAACAGTGGAGCGTCTACAACCAACTAGGGTTTACTCTAGAACTCTCTCTCTCTCTCTCTCTCTCTCTCAACCCTTGCACATCTAGGATACCCTAATTATGGTTTATAACAACTTATATAACAATAAACCCAAAATTAGTAACATCTTACACAAGAAAACGCACAAGATCGGGCAAAAACTGCGCCACCGACTTTGCAATCAGCGCATGGTTGTTAAGCCTTGAATTATGCATATTTATCCCCCAATTCTATGCTTAAATTACATAAAACAATGAGCTTAAAGATTAACTTTAATATGTTTTTGTGATTATAGGAGTAAATGAGAGATGTGAATGAAAAGAGCTCGATAGGGAAAAAATGGACAATAAGTGTACTTGAGACTTTGAAGGAAATCGAGTTGTAAGACCAGATGCTGGATCACTTTCTACGGTGGAAATGAAGACTTAAAGTCTAGAAGACCTCATCATGATCATACATCTTAGAGATCGAGCTACACATGTTTTAGATGGTCTTGAAGTAGGCAGTCACATATGATGGGTGATCCACATATGCCACATGTTGTAGAATAAAGTTGGTCGTCAAAGGAGTATAAGTAACATGTACAAAGTCGCGACTAGAACATCTGATTAGTGAGCCTCCCCGCTCATATGCTGTATATCGCCTCAGACCTCCGACTGCCTATACATATTCGTTATGCGAGTAGCTCTGCTCGTGGTCGTTAAAACAAGGCCATCTACGAATGCGAGCAGCTCTGCTCTTGGTCATTAAATGAGGTCATCTACAAATGCGAGCAGCTCTACTCTTGGTCGTTAAACGAGGCCATCTCCGAGCCCAAGTAGCTCCTACCCATTGGTTGTTTGTTTGCTATGGATATTCTTCGTCTTATAGTACCAGCAGCCCATATAGGCCGGTTTTGGTTTGTTTCTATCCGTAGCTCTGAACCATGGGGGATCTCCATCAAGAGACGTAATCAACTAGACATCTAGAGTGGTTAGGTCATCCTCTTTATCTAAGGATTAACATGATAAGCATCTTAACCCCTTAAATTAGCAGTGATCTTAATGGCTTACGTAACAAACTGGATCACCCAGATCTGCATAAATAAATGGCCCCACAATTGATAAAGGTACGCAATCTCAAAATCCACATTTCACACTTTATCTTACTATCAAATTCCTCTGACTTAAGCTTCGGAGGGCCAACCGCCGAGCGCTGGCCGCCCTTAGTTTTCTTCTTGGCTTTCAAGTTTAGAGGGGAGCTCACTTCAAAAAGGGTGTATACTTGGGAGGGACCTATTACCAGAATCTGACATCAACAGATTGGCGACGTCTGTGGGAACGAGTATTCAATTCGTTCTCATCACTGATTGTAACCTCCCACTATGACTCCTAAAAAGATGACTCATCCCTCTACTTCGAGGCAGACATTACCTCCGCCAGACATCCCTGAGCCAACTCCCAACCTCCCTCAGGCTACTTCGATAGGAATTCCTCTGGCGGAGTCTAGCTAACCCGTGCAAAACCCATTCCAAGAAATTTTTTGTGGCTACGATGGGGGTAATGCGCTTCGTCGGGGATACATTTATCACTCTTAAAGCTGGACTTCAAACCCTGTCCAATCGATTTGATCAGCATTTCCCCGAATCGCAGCAACCTCCAGAAGGACCGCCACTACAACCTGCACCTGCAGCTTCTAGACACTCTCTAAATCAACCACATGCTCAGGTCAACCCTCCTTCAAACCATATTCCTGGTGGCAATCAAGTTCCTAATCAGCGCCCACAATCCATTTGCTCCGGCACTTCTCGACAACGACAGCCTGAAGAACAACTTGTTGATGAAACATCCAGTTATACTCTTCCTTGGGAAGGGGATCTCACAAAACTCACAGATCGCTTCGATCATATCGAACAACGATATCAGTCTAATCTCCCAACATCCACTCTGGCAACAATCCGACGGTCAGAGCCTCCTTTTACTCACGAAGTGATGGAGGCTCCTCTGCCTAAAAAATATCGGACGCCCAGTATTGTCCCATATACTGGTATTGGCAATCCCCTTGAGCATCTGGAGACGTACAGATCTCTTTTGGAGCTAGAGGGATATAGCTCCAAAATTATGTGCAGGGCCTTTTCTTTAACCCTAAAAGACGCAGCACGTACTTGATTTCATGGTCTAAAGCCCCGATCCATCGAGTCCTTCTCTCAGTTATCGGATCTCTTTCTTTCTCAATTTATGGGAAGCATCCGTCTCAAAAAACCTACATCTCACCTATCAGATTTAAACCAGCAGCACGGAGAGACGATCAAAGAATTCACCGTTCGATTCACGGCGGAAGCAATCCAAACCGAAGGTTATACTGAAGATAAGGGGCTCATTGCCCTTATAGCAGGCATTACAAGTGAAAGATTTTGATTCGCTTTAGATAAAAACCCTCCCAAAATAATGATTGAATTCCAAGCCAAGGCTAAAAAATACATCAATGCTGAAGAAGTGGCCCTAGCTCGCCATGGTGTCCAAGGAAAAAAGCGAAAAGCTGAAGATGTTTCTCAAGCAGATAGGAAATACCGACGTGACCGACGTGATCCTTCTCCAAGGAAGTCGTATCCCAGGAAATATCGCAATTATACACCTCTCAATCGATCTCCTGAAAAGGTACTGATGGAAATCAAACACAAGTTGTATGTTAAATGGCCCCCAAGGATCAAGTTGGATCCCAAAAAAGAGATAAAAGGAAGTTCTGCTAGTTCCACAAAGATCACGAGCATAACACCCAAGATTGTATATCTCTCAAAGACCAGATTGAAGCCCTCATTCGAAAGGGGCATCTCCGAGATTATGTTGCACGACAGGATCGTTCGCCCAAACAATCTGATACATCAGCGCATCATGACCATTAAAACCAGAGAAAGAAGTCACCGCAACGTCGTCTTTCACAGGAGGATGCTGAACCAACAGGAGAAATTTGAACTATTACAGGTGGCCCGGCTTGTGGAGGAGAGTCACGAACCTCAAGGAAAGCATATACTCAGAAGGTGAGTCAGAAGCCTCAACATGTTTATTGGGTGGAGAAGTCATCTAGCCCGACAAACTTAAGCCATCAACAAATTTCTTTTTCTCAAGCAGATGCTGAATGACTCCACTTCCCTCATGAGGATTCCATCGTCGTGGCATTAAAGGTATCAAATTATTTAACTCATCACATTTTGTTGGATACAGGCAGTTCTGCAGGTTTCCTTTATCTTGAAGCTTTCAACAAGATGGTTCTCGCCAGAAACTTGCTCAAACTCGTGTCCACCTCCCTTGTCGGTTTTAGGGGTGAAGTAGTAACATCGAAGGGAAGTATCAGCCTTGCTGTCACATTCGAAAAAGCTCCAACCAAGGTCACTGTTTTCATCAATTTTCTTGTGGTCGATCGAAAATCGACATATGATGCCATCTTGGGCTGACCCTCTCTCACCAAGATAAGAGCGGCTCTGCACCCTCTTTACTTGTGCATCAAGTTCCCCACTCCAAGCGGAGTGAGAGTGGTTCATGAAAATCAAAAGGAGGCTCGATCATGTTATGAAATCGCAGTACAAGATCGAAAAGGTATCCAGGCAGCTCCCATAATGATGATTTCGAGAGATACGACAAATTCTCCTACAACAATAAACTTGGACCCAATGAAAAATACGTACCAAGTGGGAGCACCTGGAGAAGAAACGATCGAAATTCAATTATCTAACGACAATCCTTCTAAAAAGGTCTATATCGAATCATCTCTAAATTTCGCCTTCCGAATTCATCTGACCAGGTTCTTAGGTCTAATACCAAGACGTATTCGCCTGGTCTCATAAAGATATGACAGGCATTGACCCCAACGTTGCAGTTCATCGCCTGAATATAGACTCGAAGTTTAAACCCATCCATTAGCATCGACGAGCGTTCACAACTGAAATTCAGATGGTGATTAAAGCCGAGGTCGAAAAATTATTAGCTGTCAATTTTGTCGAAGAGGTCGACTACCCAGAGTGGGTCGCAAACGTCATTCTCGTGCGCAAAGCAAACGACAAGTGAAGGATGTGTGTGGATTACTCCGACCTGAACAAGGCATGTCCGAAGGATAGCTTCCTCACTCCCTGCGTCGACCAACTGGTCGATTCGACTGTGGGACACGCCCTACTTAGCTTTATGGATGCTTATTTTGGTTATAACCAGATCATGATGCATCCACCTGATCGTCGAAATACTGCCTTTATTACTGATCGAGGTCTATATTGTTATAAGGTGATGCCTTTCGGTCTAAAGAATGCGGGTGCCACCTACCAGCGCCTGGTCAATAAATTGTTTGCGGCACAAATCAGTAGGAACATGGAAGTTTACATCGATGACATGCTCATGAAAAGCATTGTGGCCAATTATCACCTTGCAGATCTTCGAGAAGCTTTCGACCTGATGAGAAAATATTAGATGAAGTTAAATCCAGAAAAATGCGCTTTTGGGGTTTCTGCTAGAAAATTCATCGGGTTCATGGTTGGTCAGTGAGGGATTGAAGCAAACCCCGAGAAGATTAGGGCCTTGGTTGAAATGCAATCTCCATCTACTCTTAAAGAGGTTCAACTAGTTAGCTAGTTGAATTGCATCGTTAAACAGGTCTATCTCGCGCGCTTCTGACAAGTACCTTCCTTTTTTCAAGCTCCTACATACAACTGCAAAAACCAACTGGGTGTAGACTCAACGATGTGAGGAGGCATTTCAACAACTGAAGCAGTATCTGAGCACGCCTCCTACATTATCTAAGCCTGTTCCTCATGAGCAGTTTTTCCTTTATTTATCTGTATCTTCCACAGCTGTTAGCGCCGCCTTAATAGGATAAGATTCCGGGATACAGAGGCCCGTTTATTATATTAGTCGAGCAATGGTAGATGCCAAAACTCGATACTCCGACATGGAAAAACTTGTTCTAGCCTTAGTAACTGCGGCTCGAAAACTACACCCATATTTTTAAGCCCATCCTATAATAGTTCCTACGAATCATCCTTTAAAGCAAGTCCTCCAAAGGCCCGAAGTATCTGGACGATTAACTAAATGGGCGATCAAGCTTGGGAAGCATGATATCATCTTTTGCTCGTGGACTGCCGTAAAAGCCCAAGCCGTGGCCGATTTCATCGCCGAATTTACATATTCGACCCCTGCTGCTCCTATCTCTAGTAATGATTCAGCGACTAGCGAGCAACCAACCTGGTCGTTATACGTAGATGGATCATCATGCTCCTCTAGAAGTGGAGCCGGTTTAATCCTGATGGCTCCCGACGGGTCATAATTCCAATATGCATTACGCTTCAACTTTCATGCCTCTAATAATGAAGCAGAATATGAAGCTTTAATCGTCGGCCTCGAAATAGCTAATATACTCGCGATAGCACATCTACTCATTCATAGCGACTCTCAGTTAGTCATCAATCAAGCACTCAATGAATTTGAGGTGAAAGAAGAGCGGATGGCCCTATAAAAATCACGATTATTCATCATGCTCGCTTAAATGAGCAAATATGAGATAATTCATATAACTCGTGAGGAGAACAAGCTCACAGATTCTCTCGCCAAATTAGCATTTGCTCCCAAGTCTGATCTAACATGAGCAGTTCCCATCAGCACCTTCTTGCTCCGAGTATCGATCAAACCACTCCAAAGCAAGTCGCCACATTACAGTTATCTTCATGCTGGATGGATCCTATCATCCTTTAAAAGTGGACAACTCCCAGATGATAAGAAATCTACGCGACAGATTCACTACTGCGCTGCCAGGTATATTTTACAAAATGATAAATTGTTGCGTAAGAGTTTTACTTTACCATATTTAAGGTGTCTCCATCCAGAAGAAGCGCACCATGTTTTAAATGAAATACACCAGGGGGCATGTGGTAATCATCCGAAAGGACGGTCTCTAGCATACAAAGCAATGAGACAAGGGTACTATTGGTCCACTATGAAAGCCGATGCCATTGAACTTTTCAAGAAATGTGATAAATGTCAACTTTACTCTCCAGTCCCTCATTTACCGTCTGAACAAATGACGCCGATGGATGGCCCCTGGCCTTTTACTCAATGGGGAGTCGATATAATCGGACCACTTTCCATCGAAAAAGGTCAGAACAGGTTCGCAATTGTAGTTGTTGATTACTTCACCAAATGGGTGGAAGCGGAGCCTTTGACCACCATCACCAAAAAACAAACTACTAAATTCATATGGAGAAACATTATATGCCATTATGGACTTCCCCATACCATAATTTCTGACAACAGTAAACAGTTTGATAACACTGCATTCTCTGAGTTTTGTGAAAAGTGAAAAATACATAATATTTGGACTTCCCTGTATCATCCTCAAGCTAATGGTCAGGTAGAGGCGGTTAACAAAATTATCAAACACCATTTGGAGACCAAACTCGATGAGTGTAAGGGTATGTGGCCAGAACTCCTACCGGAAGTTTATGGGCTTACAAGACAACGACTCGCAATTCAACAGGAGAAACACCCTTCTCATTAGCGTTCAGAACCGAAGCAGTCGTCCCTGTAGAAGTCAAGATACCAACTCATCGAGTGGAAAACTATGAAGCAACTCGCAATGAGGAAGGTTTAAAACTTCACCTTGATCTTTTAGAAGAGAAAAGAGATATGGCTCGCCTTCGAGCAACAGTTTGTCAACAACGAATAGCTCGCTACCACAATTCGAAGGTTAAAGACAGAGCTTTTCAGCTCGGCGATTTGGTGCTCAGGCAGAATATCGAAACAACCATTCGATCGCTTGATCCTAACTGGGAAGGCCCATATCGGCTTATCAAGATCGTTCGACCAGGCACTTACTATCATGAAGACATGCAAGGAAGACCCCTATGTCGCCCTTGGCACGTAGAGCATCCACTCTGATATTTTTCATAAACTGATGTAAATTTCAGACCATATTCGAATAAAGATAGATTCTCTTTTTTCCAAATGGTCAGCTGTGAGATCCATAAATTTGGTCACTACTCCACTTGCTGGACCCGAATAGCCCTGAAGAGAATATGAACATTCTCTTGACCAAATCTTCCGCTCTCTGCAGAGCCAAAGACTCAATTGATAGGTCAACCTATCTCTAAGCGGATGTGGTCACCTAGACCTCCCTAATTGAGCCTAATTCATTTTCATGAGTTAAGCGAAGCATCTAAACAATTACGAATTCTTACGCATCAAAGAAGAGGTAACAGAACACCTTTTCATTTAATGATCATTTGGATTACAAAAAAAAGGGAGAAGATACATCTATTTCAAATAAAAGAAGGAGAAGGGAAGCAACTGGGAATCATTCATTCTTTGTCTAGAGGAGCTTCTTGGCTTTTTGCCTCGGGACCCGCCTCAGGGGCTCGCGTAGTTTCCGTAGCCTCTGTGACTTTATTCTCGGCCGCGGCTCTCTCTCTAGCAGCGACCTCAAAGGTAGCTCTATCAAATTCCTCCATGTTGAGCGATGGAGAAATCTGTTGTATAACTCTGACTGCGAAATCGCGACCAGTGACGTACGCTTCATATCATTCGTCCTCATAGAGTTATGAAGTCCAGAACTCTAGAAGAGCATGAGGGCCTTCTTCGGATACCATCTTGACATAAGCCGTCCTCTCCTCATCCCAGTGAATGGAGTCATCCTTCAGCTGGGCAAGGGCCTTTTTGGCATCCCCGAGGCGTGCTTTACATTCCTTAAGCTGCTTCTCGAGAGAGATCTTGTCTTGACAGAAGATCTCCTTCTCCTTCTTGCTCTTTGCATACACCTCCGAAAGTCTCACAAAATTGAGATCCAACGACTGGTATCGATCAGTCAGTGCTTGGATCTTGCCAATGGGGATCTTCTTCTCCTCATTTAGCTTGTCGATCAGCGTTTCATGGGACTTTATTAAACGATCCCTCCCTAGGATCCTGCCTTCCATCGCCAGCCTCTTCTTCTCTCCTTCATTGATGATGCGCCAAGCAACATCGATGTCATGCCTCATCCGTAGAGTGAGATCCAAACCCTGCTCGAGAACAAAGGGGATTGTCATTTAAGGCATAAATCCTTTGAAAAAACATCAACGAAAATAACAACGTTTACCTAGATTAGCCTCACTCCGATGTCTGTGGAGAGACTCTCTGGACTGGGCTCCGGGAGAGCCCCGAAGGATCTAGGGGTAATGTTTTCAAAAATAAACTTGCATATCGGATGCAAGTGAGCCAGAATCGCGTAGACTCCAGTTCCCGAAGGTTGGGCTACAACCATTTCAAAAGGCTCCTGATCATGAGCTGACTCCAGAGCAGTAGAAGGTTCCTGAGCATGAGCTGACTCCAGAGCAGGAGCCAACTCGCGAGCTGCGGCAGGCTCACGACCCCCCTCACTTGAAGGGTGACTCGGCCCCGCCTCATCGCCTTTCGACGAGTTATCTACAATATCAATTATCGACTGATCGCGAGGACTAGTTGGAGGGGTCGTGTTCACTCCCTAAGTGTAGGGTTGCGAAGTAGTAATAATTCGGAAAGACCGAGTATCGTTCCCACAGAGATTTATGAATGGGTATTCTCAGAATTTAACTAAAACAACTAATAATTAAGATTTTATTAAGAATTAAAGCTAGAAAATAATGATTTGGGTTTAAATAGTGAACGTGTAAGGTAATATCAATCTAAAAAGGCACTAGAGCGCCAAGGATCCACTTTTGATAAGTTTCAATGCATCAACACAACTAGATCTCACATAACTCAATCGGAATCAAATTCATATCTCTATCCGATCGGAATATAGAGTGGTTCAATTAACAATTATCTAAAACAGTTGCTTATTCATTTATTCGATTCCCACAATAATACTCAGGCCTTGGTCACACTCAATTGTGTAGGCCAAGCCTCTTTCCAATCTAGTTGAGATTCACAACCATAGCTTTCATCAAATCCTGTCACTAGAATTGATTACAACTAATGATTAGAACTCTAATTAAATCAAAATCAATCAGCAAACAGCTATTTCAGATTATAACAAAAGATAAGAACTTTAGTTGAATGAGTTCCCACATGAAGATCGGGCCATTGTACACAAGGCAATCAAATGATCTACCATGCCCGGAGTCGATGATAGATCAATGAACTACATAAGCATAAACAATGCTCAGAAGGTAAGCTACTAAGCTTAGAATCACTAAGAATCACATGAGCCCGGAGTCATTAAGAGATCAAAGTAAAACCAAACTAGTACTTGATTCAAACTCATATTGAACTAAAATTCTTCAATAAAAACATAAAAGGAAACCTAGATTGCATCAATCCATCAAAAAAAAATCAAAAGCTTCACCTCTTAGCCCTAGCTAAGAGGTTTTAGTTCATCTCTAACATCCTTGAACTAGAAGCCTCAAAAACATAAAAACTACTAAAACAGGAAGAAAACTAAGAAAGCTCGAAGTAGAATCTGTCTCCTAAGCAATCCCCACGTCCTAGCATGCCTTGGTATGAAGAGGAGAAGTCCCTTTTATAGATTGGCGCGGAAGATTCCAGATTTAGCAAGGAATTACGCAATTGCACAGAGAAAATCGGAGCTTTGCGTGCAATCTGTTACGCTGACGACCGGTCGCACGACCGGTCTAAGCTCATGAACGACTAGTCGCACGACCGGTCTCAAAACCTCAAAAATAGTCCAGTGAGTTTGGTGTTTCTGGATACCTCTCGACCTGTCTGGCGACCGGTCTAGCTGTGTAGACCTGTTTGGCGACCGGTCTTGGGACAGGTCTTGAGACAGGTCTTGGGATAGGTCTTGAGACAGTTCTTGGGACAGGTCTTGAGACAGGTCTTGGGACAGGTCTTGAGACAGGTCTTGGGACAGGTCTTCCATATTTTCTTCTCTTTCTTTCTTCTTCTTTCCTCCACCTTTTGTCACTTGTTATGTTAATCTTCAATGCATACAAAGTGGCTCTTTTAACTATGAATTAGTGAAGTCTCCCTCTCATTCCTACAATCACAAATCCATGCATTAGATTAGTCTTTAAATATATAAATCGTGCATAATGAGCGATAAATTAGGGTTAGAATATGCACAATTAAGAGCTCAACAGGTCGCAGCCACTTCCGCTTGGGGAGGATTATGTGGCTGTGAGCCACGAGCAGGCTCATCTGCTCACATAGGTAGGCTAGAGGGACCAGCCACTGTTTTCTTCTGCCTCTTCGAAGTAGTGCCCTTCAGACGGGGCAGCACTCCCAACGCTCCCCTCTTGTCTCCTACATTTACCATTGTTTCCTCCTGGGGGATAAGACCAGCTGCAGACAGGCAGGGAAGAGAGAGGGTGACGTTAACGTTCCAGGCATCCTCCGAAAGCTTGTAGACCTTGACGAGTTTTTTGTTAAGTCCCCCTCGCAGGCTGAGCTTCTTCCCAACAGGAATGCCTACAAGATACAAGTAAGATCAGGTTAGTCAGTAATAGAGACTGAATTCTACTTATCTTTGAATAGAGAAGTAAAAATCAACCCACCTTCGCAAAAGAAGCGGCTGACATTGTGCACTCTAGGGTTGGGTCCTACATCAGACTCCCAATTACCAGAGGCGTAAAACCATTTCCTCCTCCATCCGGAATAATTTGAAGTGGGATTCCCCATAATGAAGTTATCCCGGTGCCAGAAGCAGAGATAGTACCAACCCTCACTGGACGGGGCTTTTTTCAGTTGGTACATCCTCAAAAATTCACCAGCAGTCAGGTCTCCATGCCCCGCTTGCTTCCAGAGGACGTAAGCACTCAAAACAAATCTCCAGCCGTTTACTATCAATTGGCTGAGGGCAATCTTATAAATGCGGAGAACATTCCGGATGAAAGGATGGATGGGGAGGCGCACACCAAGCCGAAAAAAATATTCATATATGGCAACACAACCCGGCGGTGGAGAATCAACGGTTTCTCCTCCCTCGGGCAGTCTGAGAATGACGGAGTCAGGAATCCGGTACCTTTCCTGCAAGCTTGAAAGTTATTCCTCCGTTAATATTGATGGATAACCAGAGGTAGAATATCTTCCCACTAGCACTCTGGCGTTATTTGATTTAGACGAATCAGAATTGTCACTCCTAAAGGAACAAGTTCCTCATCGGAGTTCCCCGCCATAGTAAAAAGATAAAAGAAAAGAGGGAAAAAGAAGAAGAAATACCTCTGCAAATAGGTCACGTCGAATATAGATTAAGAAAGGAAGAAGGGTTTCTGAATATCTCCAGCAGAACTTCGAAATGAAGCAACCTCCGCAGACTCCGATATTTATAGGCAATCATTGCATCCGGATTTGGGTGATACGCGGCGACCCTTCGTTTGGCACGACAGTCGAATGGGCACGAGCATTAAATCCCGAAACATGTGGCGAGCGTCACTTCACTTCTCTTAGTCAAAAAGTTGCGGAAAGCTGGCGCTCATAAATGTAGGTTCAGTCATGTACGGCTTCTCCTCCAATAGGCAGTTACATATACAACTAAAATCCTTTGCGTAGTTCCTCAACGCTAAAGATTTGGGGGGCATCTGTTGTAGAATAAAGTTGGTCGTCGAAGGAGTATAAGCAACATGCGATCAGCGAGCGCCTCTTTATAAAGTCGTGACCAGAACATTTGATTAGCGAGCCTCCCCGTTCATATCCCGTATATCACCTCAGACCTTTGACTGCCTATGCATATTCGTTATGCGAGCAGCTCTGCTCGTGGTCGTTAAAATAAGGTCATCTACGGATACAAGTAGCTCTGCTCTTAGTCGTTAAACGAGGTCATCTACAAATGCGAGCAGCTTTGCTCTTGGTCGTTAAACGAGGCCATCTCCGAGCCCGAGCAGCTCCTACCCATTGGTTGTTTGTTTGCTGGGGATATTCTTCGTCTTATAGTACCAGCAGCCCATATAGGCCAGTTTTGGTTTGTTTCTATCCGTAGCTCTAAACCATGGGCGATTTTCATCAAGAGACGTAATCAACTAGACATTTAGAGTGGTTAGGTCATTCTCTTTATCTAAGGATTAACAGGATAAGCATCTTATCCCCTTAAATCAGCAGTGATCTGAATGGCTTGCATAACAGACTGGATCACCCAGATCTGCATAAATAGATGGCCCATAGTTGATAAAGGTACACAATCTCAAAATCCACGTTTCACACTTCATCTTGCTATCAAATTACCTCTGACTTAAGCTTCGGAGGGCCAACCGCCGAGCGCCGGCCGCCCTTAGTTTTCTTCTTTGGCTTTCAAGTTTAGAGGGGAGCTCACTTCAAGAAGGGTGTATACTTGGGAGGGACCTGTTATCAAAATCTGACGTCAACACCACACATGAAATCCATCACGACAGGCCCTAGCTTCAAGCCTTCAACAACCAACATCATAGCTTCCATCTCTAGCTCGTCCACCAACCTGACGTCCAGCAGTTGGCTGATGTCCAAACTCCTGCACAAGCTGTAATTAAATGGATATCCTCATCACATTAGCAGTGGACCCCATACGCTAACCACATCCAACATGTCCAGCAAGTGCGTACAACTGTCAAAGCAAGCAAGAGAAAGAAGAAAAAAGGAAACAAGGAAGTTTTCGGTTTTGCATTTGAACCATAAATAGAAACAATAAATCTGTTCCCGTCTTGAAACTTTTGGCCCAGTTCGTGGAGCCCATATTGATGATATTTGAAAATCTAGTTCATCTACGTCGAAGAGGAGCTTGATGCTAAAAAATTCAAGTGATTTCGTGTCGATTGGAGCTACAGATTGACCGTGGCGGCTAAAACAATATGAACTGTACAAAACATTTCCTGATTCCGCTGCTCAACTCTAAAATGGTCCAGATGGCCCACTGCTACTGATATGAAGAATCCAAGCTGACCATCTTCTGCACCACATCTATATATAAATAACCACAAAGTTTCAGGTCAAAATGATGTGTGGTTTGATCATACGGGTTGAAGAAAGATGGACCATCCTAAAATATTCCAACTATGCATATTTTATAAAATTCTCTAAGTGTTCTAATTTTTGGATCACATTCTGGAATTGTTTTAGACAATCTAAGACATCTAGCATGTAAAGGAGGGAGTTTTCTACCAGTGTTCAAAATTTGAGACTAATCCGATCTCTGTACACTCCGTAGTATTGAAAGCAAGATGATTGGTTCTGGAGGTACCCAAATTGCTCGATTTTGAGAGGTGGTCGCTGATCTGATTGGTGGGCAAATTCAGGAGATAATCTTGAAATCTAAACCATCTATGAGGAATATCATATTTCAGGGAAGATACAAATCAAGTTTGAAGGCAATCCGATCATTTGTTAAGCCGTACTAAGCGAAACAAAATCTGTTATGTTGTTGTCCTTTTGCTGCATTATAAATATGAGAGTTCTCTCCTCTTCTAGAGCAGTCAAGGACATAGGAAGCAATGAGATCAAGACCAAAGAGGCTTCCAAGTCTCTCTTTTCTAGTTTTTCTTCCTCTTTTATTTGTTATTTTTCATGTTTTTCTTAGGCTAACTCTTAGCTAGAGTTAAGAGGTGAAGCTTGTAGTTATCTTAGATATTTTAATTCGTTTTTAAAGTTATAAGTTTGGATTTAATATTGAACAATGGTTTGTTTAAGTTTGAATGAAGTTCTAAGTTAATTTTTCTTAATCTTATGATGACTCATGGATGTTTGAAAGAATTATGCTTAGTTACTTAGTTATTTTGCAAGATCTAAACCTGTACGCTTCAAGGAATTGAATTCAATACGCTTTAGAACTTGATTCTTCATGGGGAACTTGAAACCAAAGTTCTATATTTTCTAAGAAATGTAAAATGTATGTTGAATGTTAATGTGATTTGAATCAAGTTCAAATTGTGATGTTAGTTGAATCTAGAGACAGAATTCAATGTTTATCATGATTGTGATCTTAAACTATTAGAACTAGGATTGGCCTATGCAATTAAGTGTGCCCAAGTCCTAACTTGAATTGAGGGAGTCGTGTTAATAGACGATATATAGCTTAGATTATTTTGATGATTTAACTACTCTAAATCCGACTATATATGATTTGATTTCGATTCTAGTTGAGTAATTGAGAAACTGATATGAATTAAGCATCAATGATAGCTATGAGTGGATCCTTGGTGCTCTAGTGTTTCTTTAAATTGTTAAACTCACTTCAAATTTACAGATTACTCATCATTGCTCTCATACATCCAAATTTAATATTTAATTATCTTTATATTAGATTTCAATTGAAGTTGTTTGAAGATTTTGTGAATTCCTAAGTTAATTCCTGAGGACGATCTCGGTCTCACGATCAAATTATTACTACATCGCAACCTTACACTTGGGGAGCGAACAATGGTTGGGCGCCCGACAGATTCAAAATCTGTCTAGAGAGTTCCAGCAAAAAATCAACTAATTTCGGGCGCCCAAAAATCAGAACAGTGATTTTAGCTTTCAAAAGCCATGCAAGGTGTTCTCGGGCGCCCGACACCCCTTGGTGTTCAAGATTGAAGACAAAACCCCAACACTAGACATTTAGTAAATAATTTAATTGAGTTCAAAACATTAATTGTTCGGTAGAAACATTCTAAACATTAAGTTCCAAGGATCTAGTATTAACATAGTTAGGGGGTTCAGTCTTCAAATTTTATGTTAAGAATGATGATGGAAGAGAATGATCAGATAAAAAATGATGGAAGGTAACTTATAAAGGCGATATTTTCAAAATATATACACGTAACTTATAAAGGTGATGATGGGTTACTTATAAAGGTGATATTTTCAAAATATTCCACAAATTCGAAGATATTGTCTAGTAATTTATAAAGACGATAATTTCAAAATATCAACAGATAATAGGAATTTCGACGATATCACCAATTTTATATCACTGCTATGTGACTCCAAGACGCAATAGATAATTAAATCACCACCCCCTGGCTACCGGGCAACCTTACTGGGTTCGAAGTGGGTAATTTTTGTTTTTGAGTACCCTGACGGGGTCCATGTCCAAAAAACCCGTACTTTTCCTTCCACAAACTGACGGTTCAAAACCAACTCCAGTGTGGAGTTCGAGGCGATCATTTTCCTTTCTTCATGGCTAATATTTTGACGTACACTCCACTTTAGAAGGCGGAACACTGAATTAACGGTTCCGATGGCCCTGGAAGTGGCCCCTAGTAAGAGGAGACGTTAGTTCGACGACACGCACGCGAGTCTCCTACGAAGTTCCGCTTAAATCAAATAAAACGAAAAGAAAAGCCCCCCCCCCCCCTCTCTCTCTCTCTCTCTCTGCTATTCTTCTTCCATCCTCTGGATCCCACACAAGACAATAGGAAAGAGGGACGATGGCAAGAGGCACTTCTCAGTCTCAGTCTTCTTCATCCACGGCATCTCGCCCAGGTACCGTCGGCATGGCCCCACGTGGAACGCCTGCAGCAGCGGCAGGAATGCGTCGCCGGAGGATCGGCGGCAGCGGATCTTCTGGAAACTTCGGTGCAGGTGGTGGCGGAGGCAGCAGCAACATGCTTCGATTTTACACGGACGATGCTCCGGGCCTCAAGATCACACCCACGGTGGTCCTTGTAATGAGCCTCTGCTTCATTGGCTTCGTTACCGCCCTTCATGTCTTTGGTAAGCTGTATCGCTATCGATCCGGTGGTGGATCTTGAACCATCTCCCAATCCTCCAACCACATGGTCACGACCGTATTAGGGTTTTGTTTTGTCATTCTGGCTTTCTTGCTTCTTCAACTCATTTTGATTCACGAAATGTGTTTCTTTATTCGCTTTCGTTTGGAACAAGGCCTTGGATTGTGTTTACAATAGATTTCATTTTGTTTTTGTTGTATCACGTTTTAGACTAATCGTATTTCTTAATTGCTAGTTTTGGCGCAGCTGATCCACAACAGTAATTTTCTTATTCTTCTCCCTCTCTCCCTCTCTCTCCCTCTGTGTGTGCATGTGTGGATGGATTTTCATGCTTTGTGGTCCTATATCCCCTCTTGGTGGTGTTTCGATTATTTTATGTTAGTGTCCTCAGTGTTAGTGCATACATTTTACATGTGCCTAATGCCATATCTGGTGTTGTTTTTGCTGACTGGATTCTCAAATGCCATGGGAGACAATCTATTCCACAACCGAGTCAAATCTGTTCACCAAGATTTGCCGCCCATCCAAAGCTTTTTTTTCCGTAGGCCATGAATTGCAGTTGTATGTTCTGATAGTAATACGGAACAAACTAGTATTGATATAGATGTCATTCTTTCTCAAAGAAAAAGGAAGAAAAGGACTCTAAAACTTTTGACAACTATTATTTGTTTTTCTTAGCTTGTTTTGTTTGCTCACTAGGAACAAGAAAATGTTATTCACGCTCGTGTTTCAATTTCCTGCACATCTCAATTGTTACTTTAAAATCCATTTTGCTCTTGTTACGTGGAGAACTTGCAATGGTGGGAAAGGGTACGTCTTCTGTTTCAGTAGATCAATCAACTTTCGTTCAATGTTGTCAAAATTGTTATCATATCGCAAATCATAGTAGGGGTCGAATTGTATCGAATTGCAAATCGTAAGATTTTTTTTTATAATTTCTTAAAATGTTGAAAAAAAAGAAAAATGTAAATAAATCACAAATTTTTTAAAAACTCATCAATCTTCCTTTTGCCATCAATGTACATCAAATAATACCATGTCATGATAGCGTTAAAGGATTCTCATTCCTTTATTTTTTTTATGTGTTTCAAGAAATTTCCCTTAAAAACATTCAAGGGTCCTTTAATAATTTATATTCTTGTTACCTTTCTTGAATTTATAATCACGGTGGAAAAGTAGCCTTTGATATTGTAAACCCCCCCCAAAAAAGTAGATATTTTGATTTCTAAACATCATTCTGCAATGTATATTAAGTCAGCATGATCGTAAACATCCATAAAAACATTACAGGTAAGTCATATATCAATTTGGTATTTCGACCAGTTAAAAAGTAAGAAATCACAAAAAAGGCTATATGATTAAACATTGAAGAAAATATATATCATTTAATCTCTTATAAAGAACAAATAAAATAATTTACTTTTTTCTAAACAATTCTTAAAGCCTCCACCAATTTAAAAAAACATAAAATGAAAGCCAAGTGAAGCTTAAAATAGTAAAGAACAAGTATAATTTGAATCGTAAATCGTAAGATTCAAATTATAGAATCGTAAGATTCATATGAAAAGGGATTCAAGGTTGTGATTCAAATCGTTTTGCTTAAGATTCAACTAAACTTGTATATCGTAAATCGCAAATCGTAAGATTTTAACAACACTGCTTTCGTTGCTTAACCCTTTTTTTCCCAAGAATCCTTTCATTTTTGGAGGTTTTTTCCCCCCCACTCATTATGCATCTCTAACCAAGGAAGAATAGATTGGTGGCATCAACCGGCCCATTTTCATCCATTGCAGAAGTTATAATCATTTGCTAATGCTTTATGCTTCTTGGTCAACCCTCTTGCCAAATTTTCAAACAAATTATCTGAATAAAACCCCGAACCAAAATTCAGCTTGCTCTCAGCCCCTGAATAGTGCTAACTATCCCTTAATGTCATTTGTGTGTATGGAAAGCTCCACATAAGGCATTGACATGTCCAAGAGAGCGTTTTTGCATTTGGCTGCACCACTCTTAGTGGAGAAGGGCATCTATTTGGACGGCGATGCGCATAAATTTGAAGTGCGCATTTAGAAAGTGGATAATATGCATGAAGCGAGAAAGTGACTTGGAGTGGTATCAGGTCTCAAGATTACTATGTGCAAGAGAGAATTGATTGCAATTTGGCTTTCAATGATTTGGGTCTGGGCCGGTAAGCTTCTATCCATGCACATTGGTCCTCTCTTTCTGTGGATAAACCTCTTATGCCATTTGTGGAATGTTGATGTGGAAAGGGTGGAAAGAAGTTATATTTCAAAAAAAAAAAAGAAGAAGAAGAAGAAAAAGAAAGGGTGGAAAGAAGAGATGGAAGAGTAGATATTTATCCCTTAGGTTGAAAAGTAATTCATATTAGTTCAGCCTTATTGAACATGTATTCACTTAATGTCTTATTTCAGTGCTCATTAAGTGTAATTCAAAGATCGGAAAAATCCAAAGGGATTTCCTCTAGTAGGGCATGGCAGATGTGCACAACTTCCATCTTACTTAAATGGGGAGAAGTTTTCCAGCTGAAATAGCAAGGGGGGTGCTGGGTGAGATTGTTGGGTGAATGAACATTTCTTTACTAGGGAAGTGGTTATGGAGATTTAGCTAAGAGGAGGTAGCTTCTAGAAGCAAGTGATCTTGTGCAAAGATGTAACTATACCAGGAGGGTGGCAACAAGGGCATCTCTTTACAAGCTTCCAATGTATAGAAAGCATCATAACAGAAAGGGCATTTTCAAAGGCTATGGTAGGGAGAATTGGCAATGGAGTGCCTACTTGGTTTTGCCAGGATATTTGGTTTGTGTAGCCTTTATCTATTGCATTCCCAGGATTGTACCAGGTGGTAGCTGGCATCCTAAGTCTACAACATATCTAGTGGCCAGATAGTATGGGCCTTGGGATTTTGAAGAAATCAGATGGATGAGGAAGTTGATGAATTTGTTTCTACGACGGATAGATTAAATATAATCCCATAAGGGGGGGGGGGGGGGGGGGTGCAGTGGAGCCTTGAGAGGGGCAGATCTTTCTCTATGAAGTCTCCTTGTAGTCATGATGGTGGACATCTCTAGTCTGACAACGTCCACAATTTGACACAATTGATGGTTCTTGATCCTACCGAGAGTGGTGGCTTTTGGGTGGTTGGTGGGTAGAGAGATAAGATCCTTACCATAAATCGCCTAAAAAAAATATATATATATATATATATATATTTCCTATGTTTGCATCTTTTTTCTTCATGATAAGGAGATGGAAGGATCATCTTTTTTTTTTTTTTTTTTAAACAATGGTGGATCATCTTTTTCTTCATTGCCGTTTCATTGTGTGGAGAGTTGTGGGAGGATTTGTCGCTTTGGCATGAATTGGCCAATTTGGTAGATGTTAGCAATGTTGTCAAATCATAAATCGTATTGTGAATAGTAATCGGTTTTGAATCGTATCATTTCGTAAATTTTAAGATTTTTTAAGATTTTCATAAATATATCATAACAAAATACAAAACAATTGTAAATAAATCATAAAAATTAAAAAACATATTACTCATCTATTTTCTCATGAATATGCTAAAAAAAAACACTTTAACCATAACATGATTCTCGTCATTAATTGTATGTCTATATCCTTGTATAAATGTATCATTGTGTTGTATCATATCATAATCAAGTTAAAAGACATGAACCAAATGATATTTTATTTGAAAAATTAAAGAAAGGAAAAAGAAAAGGTTAAACAAGGAAAAGATGAGATATTCTAATATAGGTGGTGTTGATTGTGTCTTGTATTATGTTTTCTTAGATCTCTAAGTGTACTCTGACAAAGGGGGAGTGTGGGGGGTCTTCCCCCACTATTCGGAGCCCGGGGGGGGGGGGGGGGGGGGTGGGGGTTTCCGGGGGCGGCGGCTCTGAATAAAATCCAATAAAATCACAATTGTAAAATTGCATAGTTTTCTAATATATGAACAAGATATTAACTAATGCATATTTTACCCACAAAATGGAAGAAAAGAAGAAGGAAAGATTAAAGAACTAATTTATATGTTTTCATACCTATTTTAATGTACAAAACCAACGAAACAAGCGGTGTTTGACTTCAATGAACGATGAAAAAGATATGAGAACTTTTTCTCCAAGATTTCTTGGCCCCACAAGCTTCAAAAGTCCCTAAAATCTTTCAAAAATTGTAAAAGATGTGTTTTTCTAATGAGGGTGCACCTAAATACACTTTAAAAGAGAAATCCTTAAAAAAAATTGCAAGAAAACAAAAAAAGAAAGAAAAAACAAGACTTTTTAATTGGGCGTTACCAATTTTCACTTGTAATAATTGTACGATTCACGATAATATCGTACGATTCGATATTGAATCGTAAAATTCAATGGGATTTGTGATTCAACTGTACGATTTGAATCGTACGAGTGTATGATACGATTCGAATCGTAAATCGTACGATTTTAACAACATTGGATATTAGGGACAATTCGAAACCTTTTCCAAGTGTGGCAGGGGACCGAAAAGGATAAGGCAAGTCTCTTTACTCTCTTTCTTTGGTTGCGGGTTTGTGGTCAATTTGGAACGAACTTAATGACAAAACTTTTTGTAACAAATCCAGACCTTTTGATCTAGTGTTTCAAAAGTTGAGAAATAGAATAGTATGCTGGGCTTTGGGGCTGAACATTTTTGTGTGTGTAACCGACTCTAAAGAGTTGGTGGAGGGCGGCCTTGGCCTTGTTCTTTCAGGTGATCTCATCTGCAGTCTTTGTGAGGACATTTTATCTTCAGTCTTCTTTGTTTTAATAAAGTTTTCGTTGCCTTAAAAATAGAAGACCATTATTTCAATCATTAAGATAGCGTCAAAACAAGCTCACAGTCCAAAATGATCTCTGAGCACCAAGATCCGATTGAATTATTGAAATGTTTGCAAAGATAACTTGGACTGATATTTCAGGGCCCAACTTTCAACCCCATATCTTCCTAATATAGCTGTCCTAGTTAGCTCTCCAATAAGCCAAAGATCATGCAAGATCGACATGTGAGCCCCTATATATGATTGAAATACTAAAGAGGGGGCAATATGAAAATAATACATTTTTTTAGAAGTGATAATTTCATTAGAGCTGCACACGAGCCGAGCTCAAGTCGACCTTGGCCCTACTCGAGCTTGGCTTGATTAGTGGCCCATTGGGCTTGAGCTTGGCTTGGCTTGGCTTGGCTTGAGCACCGAGCTCAAAACAGCCGCTCGAGCTTGGCTTGTTGGTCGAGCCAAGCGAGCTTTGTTCAAGCCAAGCCGATCGAGCTCTATCGAGCTAAGCTGAGCTTTGTCTTTTTTTTTCTTTCCAACCTAACCCAACCCAACCCAACCTAACCCATTGACCAAACACAACCCAACCCACTGACCTAACCTGACTCGACCCTACCAGCTGACCTAACCCAACCTGCTTGTTTGAGTCACCTGACTCGACCCCAATCTGACCCAAAAAATCCCCAAAACTAGCCCCATTTTAGGGTATTCCTATTTTAAACAAAATATATCCAAAATAATAATAAAAAAATCCACAAAAACCTACCTGTTTGGGAAGAATGAAACTCGGGGTGGGTGCGTGTTGGCCTGTGCGAGCGGAGACTGAGTGTCTGGTCTGGGTGGGCATTCATTGCTTGGGTGCGGTGCGGGTCGTGCCATGCCGGTGGTCGGGGAGAAAGCCGGAACGGAGAGAGAGAGAGATTAGGAGGGAGGAAAAGAGAGGGAAAGGGGCAGGGGTGTGATGGGCTGGGTGAGAGTGAAAATGAAATGAAAAGGAGATGAGTGGAGTCGAGTAGGGTTAGATATATATATATATATATATATATATATATATATATATATCGAGCCCGAGCTTTTTTCGAGCTTCGAGCCAAGCTTACTCGTGCTCGAGCTTGGCTTGTTTACGAATGAGCTTTCAAAATCAAGCTCGAGCTTGATCAAACTACCCTAAAAGCCAAGCCAAGCCGAGCGAGCTTTTCGAGCTAGCTCGGCTTGTGTGCAGCCCTAAATTTCATTAAAAGACAAAAAGCTAATATGTACAATAGAATATTAGAGCCCCGAAAAACATTACACTACTTGCACCCTGATTGAAGTTGAAACAAACTATTCGACCCAGTCTCCCATTCTATTACAAAAAGATTTAGCCCTCCTAAAAACATATATCGCTTTAACCATAATGCCCAAAGACTCACTAGACAAGTCAGTCTCCACGTCTTTCTCTTTGAATACCCTAAAACCCCTCCATGCCAAGATAGCAAAAAATCATCTATAGTAGCCGGAAGCACCTAGAGAGCTAAAAGAAACGATTCCAAACCTCCCTTGGAAAAGGACAAGGTAGGGAACAAATGATTCACTGATTCTGCATCTTGGAGAAGAAGGCGGCAAACGTTTGGAAGAACAATATTTCTCTTACGAAAACTATCAATTGTTAGCACCTTGTTCTTTCCAAGTAGCCATCCAAAAATCGTACCTTCAACAGAGCCCCATATTTGCCAAACGTATGTCGTCGAAGATATCCCCACATTTCCCTCACCCTCGGTTAGAGATCGATATAATGATTTAACTGAAAATTTTCCTTCTTTATCTTTTAACCATTGTAACGAATCCGTGCTTGAAAAAAAATCGGAGAAGCCTTTGCCAAAAGATGGAGAAGCCTAATAAAATCTTCAATTTTTTCATCTTGGAAATGCCTTTACAAGGGGGAGCCCAAATGACTTCATCAGCCCTCCCTGAGAAACAATTGGAAACCTTCATATTTGAATCTTGGGAAGTTGATTACCAAAGAAGTCTCTCCCAACCATCTATCTTCCCGAAAACGAATTTGTTTCCCGTTCTCGAATTCAAAACCTATCCCTTCCCAGACCCTTTGTTTTAGGGACGCATCGACTTCCATACATAAGAGGCATAATACAAAGAAGAAGGTTTTGTCCACCATCCATTCTCATCCACCCCATATTTCCTTTCTAACATCTCCCTGTTATCTAGCTCCAGCCTCTACCCCGAACCTCCACACCCATTTCCCTAGTAACTCTAGATTCATTTCCTCTAATTTTCCCAAACTTGCTCCTCCTTGATCCCTCGGTTTGCATACATCTTCCCACTTCATGAGATGAAACTTGTGTTTCTCTTCCGATCATTTCCATAGAAAATCCCTTCTCCGTCTTTCCAAAGAATTCAACATAGATTTTGGACACCTGAATAATGTCATGAAATAGACTGAAAGATTAGACATAGACACATTTATCATAATGATTCTCCCACCTATAGAAAGATAACTCGATTTCCATTTGGACATCTTCCAATCGCTTCACCCAATGACATTGTCCCACATATGCCTTGTCGGTTTGCCTATACCAATGTTGTAATGTGCGGTCGCATATGCGATATTTTTTGATAGATTGCATATGCAGTCATGGCATATGCGATCTGTGCATATATGTGATAGCATATATTGCATATGCGACAATATGCGATCGCATATGCTATATATGTGATGGCATATTTGCCCGACGGTCATAAATTTGACCTTTTTTTTACTGTTTTCTGATTATTTTTTTTTTTTTTCAAAATCCAGTCTTTTTTCCTATAAAAAGTCATTCATAGCTATTTGCATTCTAAATGCACTTAAACTCTCTCTCTACTCTTATACACTTTCAAAGTCTCAATTCTCTCATTCTCTTTTACATAATTTTATTTTCCATCTTTGAAGTACTCTCAAGTTCCAAGTCTCCAAGGCCCAAGCTCCAACTTCTTTCAAGTTTCAAGTTTCAAGTCTCCATTTTGTCTAGTTACTTTTGTTACTTCTTAGTTCTTACTTAGTACTTACTAAGTTTTAATTTAATTGTTATTTGCTAAATATATTGTTGAATGTTGATGACTTGATGTTTAATTCATTTTATTTCCCTCAAATGTATTTTAAACATGTAAAATTAGTTATCTATTAACTTAGCTAAGTTTCCCTTACTTTTTTTTTTTTTATATATTTAATTTTTTTTTTCTTAATTTTCATTTTTCTGTTTTTATTTTTATTTTTATTTTTAAAAGCGACCGCACTTGTGATTGTGCGATCGCATATGCACACAGTCATATGCGATTGCACATGATCGCATATGCGATTCAACAATATTGGCCTATACACAACGGAAGGCTAAGATAAGTAGTCGGAAAAGCTCCCTCCTTGCACCCAAAAATAGACGCAAAAAAATTTGTATCTTTTTTAGAGATCCCAACTCTAAGAATCTCACTTTTACAAATATTCACCTTCAATCCGGAAACCGCCTCAAAAGAAACAATAATCGACTTGAGATTCTGTACTTTAAAACTATTTGCCTTACAAAACAGAAGTCTATCATCCGCATCAAATCTGAAAGTTTGATCTATCGACCCCAAATCCTTCCACCAAACCTATCTCTTCTTTCTCTAACATTTTGCTAAGGGTCTCCATCTCAAAAACAAAAAAATAGGGTGATAGCGGTTAGCCTTGCCGTAACCCTCTAGAAGCTGAAAAGAAGCCATTTGGCGAGCCGTTAACCAGAATAGAAAATTTTGCTGACACGCTTGGATCCATGCTCTCCATTTGACCTCACATCCCAACCTTCCCAACATGTAATCGAGAAAGGTCCAATCCACATGGTCATAAGCCTTTTCGATATCAAGTTTGTAAACTACACCTTGATCCTCTCTTCTCTTACATGACTCAATACATTCATTAGACCCATCAACTATCTGTCTCCTATCCACAAAAGCCCCTTGAGAGGCCGATATTATATTCCCCAGCGCTAATCGAAATCTAGATGCCAAAACCTTCGCCAAAATCTTACAAGGGTCACCTAACAAGCTAATAGGGCGAAAGTCTTTAAGGCTTTCCGCTCCTTCCTTTTTTGGGATTATAGTTATGAAGGTTGCCCCTAATTTTGCCGCTATAAAAACTTTCTTGAAAAATTCATTCATGAAACAAAGCACATCTCCCCTAACCAAGTCCCAAAATTTCTGAAAGAACGCTAGTGGAAAACCATCTGGCCCCGAGGCATTATCACTACCCAACCAACCCACCGCTTTCTTTATTTCTTCCTCCAAGAAAGGTTGCTCCAAAGAGGCCGCCACATCAGTTGAGAGATCGTCAAAACATAGGTCATCAAGCAGAGGGCGATGCCGCCCATCTTTTGATAAAAGATTTTTGTAATAGTTGACTATAGCACCACTTATTTTCGCCTTCCCCTCAAGCCTTTAGCCATCTTCCATAAGAACTTTGATATTGTTTGTGCAATCCCGAGCACTAGCTATCACATGAAAGAACTTGGTATTTTTGTCCCCTTCTTTCAACCACAATGCACTCGATCTTTGACGCCATGTAATCTCTTCTTCGCGTAATCTAGCAGCATATTTCTCACAATAAACATCTCTCCATGCTCTCTCTTCCTCCGATAGATACCCCGCCTCTTCTTTAATATCCAACCTCTGCAATTCCTATAACCAATTGGACGTTTCCTCCTCCTTGCCTTGCAGAACCTCTTTTTTTCCACTCACTTATCTTTCTCTTCAACAGTTTGAGCTTTTGAAAAAGGGAGAATCCTGCACCCCCATAAACCGAAAATGATGTCCAACATTCCACTATCCTTTCCGCAAAGCCTTCTATCTGTAACTAAGCTAACTCAAATATGAAAGGATGTAGGCTGTAATTCTCCTCATCTACCTCAAGCAATATGGGGCAATGATCGGAGAAAGGTCTATGATGAGGACATAAGAACATTTAAAGTCTACCGGCGAAGAAGGTGCACATCACAAGCTTCTTTCTTGTGGTTAGGTGATAATTGAGGAGCATTGAAGACCTTACGCACGTGATTGCACGTGATTTGGCACCTAGAAGACACGTGTGTAGGATGGAGGAAAAGAAAACCCACTGAAGGTTGTCGGGCGCTCGACCAAATTGGTCACCGAGCGCCCGAAATTCTCCGATTTTGAAGATTTGCTTGTTGGACGTTTTTTGTCCTAGTCAGGCGCCCGACCAAATTGGTCACTGGGCGCCCGACAACTGCTCGAACTGTTTTTTTTTAACTTGTTTTTTACTTAATTTTTAGGGGTATTTAGGTACTTTTATGTTTTTGTATTGCTTATTTAAGTGGGCTAAGCCCTAAAAAAGAGATTAGTTGATTATTAATAAAAAAACAAACCTCTTTGGTAGCCTCTCTCTTCTCTCTCTCTCTCTCTCTCTCATGGTGCTTCTTCTCTTTCCTTGATCTTTTTCTTCTAACTTCTTCTCGTGCCCCTCCAAATTCTTCAATGTAATTATCTTTCTTCTTTCTAGTTCCAGTTTTACTAATCCTTCTTCGATCAAACTTTGAGAATCAACCTAAATCCTAAATCTTCAAATTCTCAAATCCCTAATCCGAGAACTTCCTGATTCTTTGGACTAGTGATCCCCATTGATCGATTGGGTTAAGACCATGTAAGATCGGTAGCAATAATTGAATTTCATACTTCGTGGTTGTGATGAATGACCCGCTCCATGGTGGTTATCTCTGAATTTTAGATTATTATTGTCTTTAATTTTCCGCTGATTTAATTGTGTTCATGAGCATGCATCATAATTAGGGCATCCTGCATCAAATTTGGTATCAAAGAGTAGGCTTGCATGGTTTTGTCTAGATCGAGTTATTAAATTAGGGTTTTGATTTTTAGGTCCGTTTTAGGAAATTTCCAGATTTAGAAAGTTTCTAATTTTAGAAACTTTCCAATTTTAGAAAGTTTCCTAATTTGGAAAATTTTCATATTTGAGTTGTATCATATAGAATTAATTAGTGTCAGTTCATTGTAGTTTAAATTCATCGCATTCATATTGTGAGTCATATAGTCCATAAAGTCTAGTTTAGGAAGAACTTAGGACAAGTCGTCCGTTGTGAGCCCATTCGTTTTGGTCATGGTTTTGGATTACGCATCACTACCATGAATTAGGACCAGATTCTGGAGGCTTTAGCCGCCATATCTCGATGTTTATACAACATTAAAAACCATTCTAGAAAATCCTTCCAGAATCTCAACGAAAAATTAGAGGCATTCAACCAGACTAGCCCTAACTATGGAAAATATGATCAACATTATGCCTTGATGAACGGCAAGTCGGATGGGTCCAAACATGATGTTTATGAAGTGGAAGAGTACGTGCTCAACGTCACTAGTAATAAAATGGAAGAAATTGAGGCATCACTCATCATCGTTAGGGATGACGAAGTGTGTGCTAGTGATGAAAAGGTCGAAGGAATTGAGACCGTACCACTTCCAGATGTCATGTGTGACTTAAATGACATAGATTCCCAAGCTAAGTCTCTTATCATAATACACACGAATGAATTTGAAAAGGAGACTAGTAAGGATTTGATGATGGACACTCACATGATTTGTGATATCCCACCAGATGATTTATGGGATAAATTTTCACCCAAATAGGACATTCAACACAATCGATCTTGTCCCTGGGTTGGTCCTGTCAAGCTTTCCTTTATACCAGGTGAACCCCGCAGAAAATATAGAAATGCAGCGTCAATTTGATAAACTTCTCGGGGAAGAGTTCAATAAAGAAAGTTTGAGTTGGAGTTTTGTTCTGTGTATCATGTCTGCCCTTTTCACTTCCAAGAACAATGGCATATGGCGCGCATGTGGGCATATCCTGGCTGTCCACAAAGCTTCAGTCAAGTGTCAAGCCATCAGCGCGACGTATTCACGTCATGGTGGATATGATGACCATAGTCCCTATCCCGTATCTTGATGACATTTTGGACATAATGGCTGATGCTAAGATCTGCTCAAGACTTGGTATTACTAGTGTTTGTTCTCAAGTGTTGGGATACCTGAAAATCATCCTTGTTTATAATACTTATAATGAGAAATTATGTGTCACCCATGAGAAGTGTCCTTTTGTTTCAGTTTTTCAAGTTCTAGGTCATAGGATTGTTTATTTCGAGTCCGTTGCTTTGTCAGAGAGTCCTTTAGTTTCACCCATGCTTGTCACCCAAAGGTCTTCAGAGTCAGCCAATGCATTTACACGACACATCCATGATTTGCATACACATATCAGACAGCGGATTAATCAAAGCAATGATAATTACAAGTTTTCAGCTGATAATCATCGTAGATCACAAGATTTTTAGGAAGGAGACTGTAATGGTGATGATAAGGCCAGAGTGGTTCTCACAGGGTTTCGCTAAGAAATTACAAGTGTGTAGTGCTGGACCATTCAAGATATTATAGAAAATTGGATCCAATGCGTATCGGATCGACCTTCCACCTGAAATGGGCATTCACCTAACTTTTAATGTGGAAGATCTAGTCCGTTCCCAAAATCCCATCGTTGATCCATCATCTTTCTCATGGCCCTTTTCTGATTTTGCTTCACAACCCCTTCCACCCCTTCTTCCACCTATTGTCCATAAAGAAGAAATTGAGGAAATCTTGGATGAGGGGATAATATTTATGAGAGACGGAGGTTTCCAAAGATACCTTGTCAAGTTGAAGAATAAACCACCGTCAGAATCTACATGGTTGACTGAAGTAGAATTGCGGACCGTCGATCCAGACTTACTAGAGCGCCATAAGAGTTTTAACTCGTCAGAGTCGAGTTTTTCTCACTTGAGGGGAATTGATGAGGATACAAGAACATTTAAAGTCTACCGGTGAAGAAGGCGCACACCACAAGCTTCTTCCTTGTGGTTAGGCGATAATTGAGGAGCATTGAAGACCCTACGCACGTGATTGCACGTGATTTGGCACATAGAAGATACGTGTGTAGGATGGAAGGGAAGAAAACCCATTGAAGGTCGTCGGGCGCCCGACTAAATTGGTCACCGGGCGCCTCGAAATTCTCCGATTTTGAAGATTTGCTTGGTGGACGTTTTTGGTCCTACTAATCGGGCGCCCGACCAAATTGGTCACCAGGCACCCGACCACCTGCGCGAACTGTTTTTTTTTTTTTTTTAAACTTGCTTTTTACTTAATTGTTAGGGGTATTTTGGTATTTTTATGTTTTCTTATTGCTTATTTGAGTGGGCTAAGCCCTAAAAAACGAAATTAGTTGATTATTAATAAAACAGCAAATCTCTTTGGTGGCCTCTCTCTTCTCTCTCTCTCATGGTGCTTCTTCTCTTTCCTTGATCTTTTTCTTCTAAATTCGTCTTGCGCCACTCCAAATTCTTCAAAGTAATTATCTTTCTTCTATCTAGTTCTAGTTTTACTAACCCTTTTTCGATCAAACTTTGAGAATCGACCTAAACCCTAAATCTTCAAATTCTCAAATCCTTAATCCGAGAACTTCCTGATTCTTTGGACTAGTGATCCCCATTGATCGATTGGGTTAAGACCATGCAAGATCGGGAGGTTCCATCCCTTGTCGGATCCAACCATAGCAATAATTGAATTTCATATTTCGTGGTTGTGATGAATGGCCTGCTCCATTGCATGTCTCTTTATGATCTTCTTAGTTTATGATGGTTATCTCTTAATTTTAGATTATTATTGTCTTTTATTTTCTGCTGATTTAATTGTGTTCATGAGCATGCATCATAATTAGGGCATCCTGCATCAATCTAAGCATACCACTCTGATGAACCATTAGAATTTTTTCTGCCCATTCCGTTGAAATGAGGAATCTAACCTAAGACTTTGTCGGGTTGGCTCTCCCATTTGAACATGTAAATTTGACACCTCCCATCGGTAGATCCACCAACTCATTTTTTGAAATCCAATCAGAAAAATGTTTCATACTTGTGGACAATTTCCCCCCTCTTGATTTTTCATGCGTGAACCTTGCGACATTGAAATCCCCTCCCCAACACCAAGCTAAACGCCATCTATCTCGGCATTTATCCAGTTCACCCCGTAAATCACCATGCAGTTTTGGTTTACACGGTCCATATACTGCATTAAACATCCATGCGAAACCCAAAGCGATCTCTTTCGACACAACTGAAACTGAATAATCCCCAAACCAACTATCCTCTTTTTGCCACACCGCCGAATTCCAGTTCACCAAAATACCTCCCGCTGCTCCTACCGCATCCGCAACAACCCATTCTTTATGTTTACTCCACCATATCGAATTTATGAACTTCAGAACCATATCTTTCAATTTAGTTTCCTGAAAGGCTTCCATTTATATTTTGAATTTCTGACAAAGATCTTTTATTTGACCTTGCTTTTGTGAACAGCCCAAACCCCCTAACATTCCATGTCATGATCTTTATATCGAACTTAGTAAACACGATTTACCGCTAGCCTTCCTTTGGTCTGGTTCATCTCCTCCATTTACAATGAAGTGAACCTGTTTGGGAATTATTTGCCTCCCCCTCTACTCAACAAATTCAAAATATGCAATATAATCCTCCGGCCTATCCCCAAATCTGATCCCCACCAATCGAGCCACCTCCATTGTAGCGAATTTTATTCTTCTCATTCCTTGCACCATTGACAATCTTGTATTTTGCAACTGAATTAGAACTAGAATATCAGGGACCCCTATCTGATTGGAACACCTGTTATCCACTGTATCTTCATTTCGAAACTGACAGTTGATCGTCAATGGAGACATTGAAACCGGGCTCCGGCTTTCTTCAGGCTCTGAAATCAGCACCACATCAGGGAGTCTATCTGGCTTAGACCCACTATTTGCGTATACTACCATTTGTCGTCAAGAATCCAAAGACTCTACATCTGTTTCTATTGCCTATGAGATAACTCCGCTGTGTCTATGTCCTCCAATGTCAACCACACCTCTGATTGAACTGAATCGTCATGATCGGAGAATTCCCCCACTTTGATAGCAGACTCAAGGGCTACTATATCGCTGAAAAAGCGATTGGATTCATCGGGAGTGCGCGACATTAACTCAGGAAACAGGTAGCAGCTCGAATTGCCTTGATCTGAAATTTCCCCTTCTTTATTAGCAGTCTCGAGGGTTTCTGTAACGCTGGAAACACAATTCGCCTCTACAGAAATATGCGACAGTAATTCAGGAAACATGTAGCTAATCGGAAGATTGGGACAGCTTCCCGGAATGTTCTGTAGACGCAGAAGGTCGTGGGGATGAGAAACTACGAAAACAGGGGCGTTGGAATCGAACCCTTTTTCTGTCTCGAGTTTTTACGTGTGCGAACTTAAGTTCTCAAACGCACGTGCCTCTTGGTTAAAAGAAACCCCCTTTTCCGAACCTGTCATTTGCGATCTCGAGTAGCATTTAGAAAACTTGGCCCATTCTCGGTTAGAATTCTCGAAAACCCTACATTTATTTCGGACGGCTCCTTCTGCAATCGTGTTGAGACTCTGAAAAAGAAATTGTCGTCCTTTCAACACGCAGTTGTGGAAATAGGTCTGACGCTCCATGTGTCCACCTCACAACCACACCTCCTGCCTCCCCTTTCTCACAGCTAGTAGACGATCGACAACGCCTCCCAAATTGAAACGATGTATCGCGGGAGTATGGTATCCGTGCTCCACTTTCAACAGTGATCCTAACCTCCATTTTCGGCTCTCCCACCTCAAAAGTATTCTGATCCTTCTTCTCCTGCACTACCAACATTGCTATTTTGACACCCTTTACCCTTAAGAAAACCTGATTCAGGAAAGCGACTGTTTTTTCTTCCTGATTTTGAGACATGCAAAATGCATTACAATGCGGTCGTCTGTGTTCTTATTGACTGGAACCTCTCCGATACAGGCTTCTAATTCTTTGATAATATCGTCCATCCAGAGTTCAAGAGGGATCTTCCATATCTGGTACCAATGTTCTTCCCACCCAAATACAGACCATTCCTCCCATTTTAGAACATCTGTGATAATATCAGTGTCGTCTTTTGCCGCAAAAACCTCTTCTTCATGATCTTCACACCCCAACGAGATAAGTGTCTCACCAAGGTGAAGTGTTTTCACAACTAAATCTTCTTCTGATATCCCTTCACAATTGTCCCTCAGCCACTCCACAATCCTCTCGTCCATTGTCCCCACTTTCACTGTAATCACAAAACAATAGTGAAAAGACTGAAGAGATTCATCTAACACTATTATCTATCCACGCCGTATCTCCTTGATCCGATGATTCCCTCCAAACCCACCTATCAACCAGATTGAACGTATCCTCTGCCATTTCACCCTGTTTTTGCTCAATATTTGACACCGCTTCCTTGTAAGATTTAGCTCCCACAGATGGGCTTCTTCCGACATCAGAGCTCCTGATCGAACCCATTTTGTCCGTTTCCCATAGTATCCTTCTCTTTTGATTTCGGAGCTCCAGGTTTGAGGTAAGCTTTCTGTTCATTGTTCTTCCTTTCTGGACCATACTTAGCACGTTGAATTCTGAGTTTAATCCCCCCGAAACTCTCCCCATTCTGTTGGTAAATGGTTTGATTCATCTCCTCCAATGTACTCATTCAAACAAAAAGCAAAACCTCTTGGAGAGTTAGAGATTCTGTCTTTCAATACCACTACCTCCATTACCACCCTGATGCTGCAAAAGACCCTTTCAAAATTCACCAGTGACCAACCTTCCGGGAAAGATTGAATGAAGAAGCTCAGATATTTCGACAGAGGTACCTATCCTCTTCTCCCAGATTCTGGACTACCATTCTTTTTGTTTCTTACCATCTGCCATTCCCCGTGTTCGTCTGCAGTCTCCATTGATGGCGGATTTGTACGGTTCCCGATCCTTTTTTCTTTCCACTGCAACATAACCTAACTGCTTTCTTTCAGCTCATCAAACCAATGGAATCATCCATTGGCATGACGCACACCTTCCCATACTCGTGGTACCTTATCCTTTTCCCTACAGATCAAGGCAGACATGATGGGTGATTTTTTAATTGCGATTGACATGAGAATGGAACTTTCCGAGGAAAAACTTGAAAACATGACAATATGCTTTGCTTGAAAAATCCAAAACCCAATTTCGATTTTTTTAATAATCTTTGACCTACTTTTGACCAACACGTAGACCTTAATATCTCAGTTTTTACAAACTACCCTAACCAAGCCATCAATTTGTGAATTAGAATCCTATTGTTTAGAAACCATAGGATTTCAATAGTTGGCAAAATCTTCTCCATCTAAGACAACTTCTAGAAAGCCTCCTGGAAGTTTCAATTCACTTTTTTTTAAGGCGATAGAGTTATTTTTATAAGGCCAAAGACAAAAGAATACAATTTTCATAAAGAAAAAGCAACAAAGAAAAAAGATAGAAACTATCTTATTGCTTTTAAAGCAATCACCCATTCCTATACATTTGCTCTAACCCTATTGATTACATCCAATACCTGACTATATCTATTCCAAAGGGACCTATTGTTTCTCTCTTCCCACACCACCCAAATTCTGGCCAACAAAGATATCTTCCATATCACCGTCTGATGAGGACACAAGACCATTTCAAGTGTACCAACGAAGAAAGCGCCCACCACAAGCACCGTCCTTGTGGTTAGGCGACTATTGAGGAGCTGAAGACCCTCCACACGTGATCAGACACATAGAAGACCTCATCCAGGAAGGACACGTGTGAAAGAAGAATGGAGAAAACAGGCCGAAGAACTGAAGACTTCGGGCGCCCGACCAAGCGCCCGAACTTTAGCGCACTTTTGTTTATTTACGCGTTTTTTGCTTAGTTTAGGGGTAGTTTAGTAATTTTACTTGTTTTAATTGTTTATTTAAGAGGGCTAGGCCCTAAGTACGAATTTGAACTTTGATATTGATTAATGAAAGCCTCTTTGAGCTTCCTCCTGCCTCCTCTATCTCTCATGGTGATTCTTCTCTTCTCTTTGATCTTCTTCTTTTGATTTCTTCTTGTGTCCCTCCAAATTCTTCCAGGTATTTTATCTTCTATTATCCTTCTAACTTCTGTTTTGTTTATTCCCCATGATCTAAACCTTGGGAATCAAGCTAAACCCTAAAAACCCAAATTCCCAAATCCCTAATCCGAGAAACTTCCTGATTTTTCGGACTAGTGATTTTCATTGATCGATCGGGTATAGCCATGCAAGATCGGGAGGTTCCATCCCCCGCCGGATCCAACCTATGCACTAATTGAATCCCATACTCCATGGTTGTGATGATGGCCCGTTCCATTGCATGTTTCCTTTATGTGTTTCTTAGTTTATGATGATTAATGCTAGGTTTCATTATTATTATTGCTTTTACTTCCGCTGAATAATTGTGTTCATGAGCATGCATCATATTTAGGGCTGTCCTGCATCACCGTCCCTTCCTTTCTAATGCCTCTCCCATGTCAAGCGCAGAAGAAGCTTTCAATAGATCCTGACATGACTCAAGATATTCTAAATACTTCAATAAAATTTCTTCATACTTCTCTAGCAAAGGGAGGATTCACCTTAATTGAACATCCAATATAACACCGTTATGTATCCTTCTTGAATCAAATCATCCATCTAGATAAAGCTACTTGTCATATCAAAATTCTCTATTTTTTGGAAAAATCTTCAAAATTCCCTTGAGCACCATGCTCCCCATCTCCAAGTCTATCAATAGGGATATTTCTCCCTCAAGAAAACACCATGATCTTGAATTCTCAAGCCTTAGCTATAGGAGGCTTGTCTAGGTGCTTAACTGTCTTTCCCTTGTCAAACATCTTGCAAAGTTTGAAAAAAAAAAAAATCAACGGAAAAAAAAAAAGACGAGAAGGATGGTCTGAAATAGGAGATTACAATTTCTAAAATTCTAAGGGGCCAGGGAGTACGATTCAACCTTTGGGTGGTGAGCACCGATCCTTTTGGGGGTGCTTGGTTGCTTTTCATTTTTCCTCGACTTAGTAGTTCCATGGTTTCAAAAAAAAAAAAAAAAAAAAAAAAAAAAAAAAAAAACAAGAAGAAGAAGAAGAAGAAGAAGAAGAAGAAGAAGATGATGATGATGATGATTTTTAGACCTCCCCCTTATTTTCCTATGAAACCCACCGTATGCTCAACCAAAATTTAAATTATTTAATCATTCCCCAAGAAGCAGTAGGAAAATTTTAACATTCTTTAGGAAACATAAAAAGTAGGGAATGAATTCCCCAACAATCAAATAGACAATTTTGTTGGCCTTTTGTTTTACCCAACTACCACAAATCAAGGATTGACTATTTGGGCAAGACCCTCCAATCATGTTTGAACTATTGAAGCCAATCGAAGATAGAGTCTTCGACAACCAATTTTCTGCATCTCTAAATCAATCTCTACCATCTTCCTTTTAGTATTCTTCTGAAGTGTTTTTCTTCTTAACTCTCACCCCTCAAAGTCTTTTTATGCTATATTATTACAAATTCACAATCAATCCATAATCGTTGGCTGAAATTCTAGTTGAAAATTTTTGCTTCCAAAATCAATTAGAGAACATGATTTAGCATAAGTGGGAAAGGTGTCTAAAGCCTTTCTCATCTCCTTGCCCCTCTCATCGAATATGTAGTGCTGGACCATATCGGAGCATCTTCTCTTCCAAAATTAAACCCTTCAACAAAAGAAAGAAAGAAAGAAAGATTATAGGCTTCTCAACTGGGTGAGGAGGATGGAGGGTATTGGCAAGCAATAAGGAAGATGAAATTGGAAACGGAGAAGAGGGGAGGAAGAAAGTTGAACTTGTCCGGTTATCTGATACTTTATGTTGAAGGATTGGCTACTAGTCAATTTCACTTGGGTGTTTGGGAGGGCTGGCACTGTAATGGAAGTTTTGATACCCAGAGACAGATTCATGACATCTTACAAGGTTTCGCCTTCGTACACATGAGCTTGGAAGAGGAGTTAGCTCGCACAATTAAGATGCTTTATGGAGAAAGCCTCGAGGGCAAGAAGCTTTTGGTGCGACGTGCTCAGTTTGGCCCATAGCTTAGTAAAAGGGAGGGAGAGTTAATCGCGGGAAAGGAAGCTAAGGGAACTGGAGTGTTGAGGCGACACAACAAGGGAGAAGGGGGACCCGCTATCAGGAACTCTGCTATGGTTGGGGGCAAGGGGATCATTTCCTATAGAGAAGCCATCGTTGGGAAGGTTGATTTGAAGGTCTCAAAAGTGGGGGAGACAGGGAGTTCAGGAGCTAACCAAATTGAGGAATGGCGATAGACCTCGATGGAGGAATTGAAGGCGAGATGGGTGGTTCAAATCAGTCAGGAGGTTATCCCCAAATCTTGGGAGTGGTTGTCTTTGTTTGTTGTGGCCACCACTAGGTAGGATGCAACCATGTTTGACATATTTATATGCCTGGATGAATGCAACAGATTGAAGCTATAAATGTATTCGATGAAACTGATAGGCCTCCACAAGGTGTGGATTTGCTTGGTGCTAGAGGCAAACGTTGACATTCTGTTCATGGCGGAAGCTTTGCACATAGATGGACTTATCATCCAGTTCCGTAGGTGGGAGGAATTCTCTATGTTTGGAAGTGAAGTGGTATGGTTCCTGATCTGGGTGTGTTGTTAGAATTCTGGTTTTGGGACTTCTTCGTTGCAATTGCTTCATGCTTGGGGGTGGTTTTGGAAATAGACCATTTGACGGAGACAGGGGAGGAGCTGGAGATGGTTAGAGCTCGTGTACGTAGGAGGAAAGGGCTGGGGGTCCCAGAGATTGTCTCTGCTATGATCGGGGAGAAGCGGGTTTTGATGCTTGTCCAAGAAGAGGGACACGTGCGGGGTTTAATTAAGTTATCTTCATCTTGTGTGGACTCCCTTATTTCTACCCCATGCATGCTCTTGGAAGTCACTGTGAAGACACTTCGACCCTTGTTAATCGGATTTCACCCCCTCATTGCGTTCAAAAGGGGGCTTTTTGTCTTGGCTCTTCAAGCGAAAGTCTTCAGTTGGGTCTCGAGCTAGCGGTGGCGTCGGAGGAGCTTTCGACGGTGAGCTCTGGTTAGGACAGTAAAGGATATCAAGAGGAAGATGATGGCATGTCTACTCAATGGGAAGGTGCAGAAGTCTATGAGGGAGCAATCATAGCTGCCGATCCTCCGAATCCTGATGAACTGGAGGAAGGGGATCATAGTTGCTGATTCTCTGGATCTTGATGAACTAGAAGAAGGGGAGCTACCACTGGTCGTTTAGTCTATAGAAGGATCAACTTTAGATCGAGAGCTCGAGTTGGTGATGTTAGATGCAACAACCGCGAGTCATGGAATATTAGCCATGATCATGGACAAACAATTTTGATGGGCCAAAGACGTCCTGGAGAGAGCGGCAGGTCTAGCGGGGTTATCCTACGGAGCTAGAGACTAAGATGTCTATGATTTCTTCCAATTTGTTCAAACCAGGGTAGTTCAATTCTAAAAAGAATGCTAGGTTTTAAAGGCTAGGAAGTCTCTTAAGGGTTGGAGAGAGCTTCTAAGGCTTGAATGCTCCATCAACTACGACACCGCAACCAAAGTTAGTGGTGGAAAGAGGTTGAGATCAGGGAAAGGCGATGATCAATGATCATTCTGTCATGGAATGTTAGGGGGCTAGGATGCAGCGCCAAGAGGGACCAGGTCAGAGAGGTATGCAAGAAATTGGAGGCTGGCATTATAGCTGTGCAAGAATCCGTGCTTTAGACAGTTAATAGAGGTACAATTGGTTTTACCTGGGGGTGAAAAACATAGACTGGGTTTCTGTTGATGCTGCGGGGACAACAGGGGGATAATCGTGCTTGAAATTCTGATAATTGGAGGAAGATCTACTCCTTGTGGATATTTTTCTACTTCAATGCTATTGCGCAAGATCTCTTCGGGCTTCCAGTGTTTTTTTTCCCTTCAATTTATGGTTGTACACATGTTGTTTATAGGATTAGTTTTGGGAGGAATTAGATAGGCGTCATGCAGAGGCGGGTTGCCCCCTGGTGTATTGGAGGAGACTTCAACGTGGTGCTGTTGTTCTCTTTTGAAAAGTCGAAGGGAGGGTGGGAGGGTTTCTAGAAGTATGGCGACTTTCTCAGATTGGGTGATTCATCATGAGTTGGTGGATCTTCCATCTTAGGCTGACACTAACGAAGGTTTAAGACTAGGCAAATATGGCCTTACAACAAGCCTCACTCGAGATGCAAGCCAGACTAAAAAAGCCCTTAAAACCGCCTCAACGGCTTAAAGAAAGCCATAGAAAGCATATTGGTTATGACCCTTATGGCTTATGGCAGCCATTAACGCCTTATGACTACTTATGGGTCTTCTCCATAATCCACTTTAGGAATTCTTTTCTCTTCCTTATGGTAAAGTTGAGGAAGCATATGCCACAGGTTCTATGTAGGCCCCACATAATTCCATCCTCGATGCCCTAAGGAAAGCAAAATCCTACTAGGGGGCAGGTGCCTTTCTTTTACGGCCTAAACTCCTATTTGTCAGCCGTGGGGAACTACTGCTTGGCTGGATAGATTTTTGGTCTCCACAGATTGGTTGGAGAAATACCCTTTGGTTAATCAACATGGTCTTCTAAGAGTTACCTCGGACCAATGTCCTATTTTGCTTGGTGTAAACAAAGAGAATTGGTGGGTCTAACCCATCGGATTTGAAATGGCGTGGTTGGAGGTGTAAGGCTTCGAGCAATTGGTTGTTGAGTGGTGGGCATCCTTCTCGGTCATAGGGTATGTCAGGTACTGAGTACGAAGTTAGAGATGTTAAAAGAAAAGCTCAAGCATCGGGAGAGAGAAGTCCTTGGGGTGAGGGAGGAAGAGTTCGATAAAATGGTGGAAGAAATATTGTCTCGATTTATTAGAGGACTGTGGTCTGTTGACGGAAGAAAAAATGGAAAAGGCTGATCTTTCTATTAAATTTGCCGATCGAATGAAAGGGGATGAAATTTAATGGCGGTAGAGATCCAGAGCGTTGTGGCTCAAAGTAGGTGACAAAAATACTCGCTTCTTCCATAGTATTGCTAACGCTCGAGCTTGCGACAGCAAGATTTTTAGTCTTTTGGTTGATGGGCCAAGAACTTCGGATAAAGAATAGATTTGCGATTCTATGTTGCTTTTTACAAGAACTTGTTAACAGGAGAGCAATGTGGGAGTTTGCATTTGGAAAACCTTGAGTTTAGGAAAATCTTAGATGAGGATGCTTCTTTGATTGAAAGGTTGATTTTGGAGGAGGAAGTGGTAGCTGCCCTTCATTCGATTTGTGTGGGGACAAAGCCCTTGGTCTTGATGGTTTCCCTATTCTATTCTTTCAGAAGTATTGGCATGTCGTTAAAAAGATGTCATGGATTTCTTTTGGAATTTTTCTTGCAGAGTCGGCTTTCATGTGAGCTTGGGGCTTCTTTTATTGCCCTTATTTCCAAAGTGGATGGGGTCGAGAAATTAAAGGACTTTGGGCCAATTAGCCTCATGGGGGCCCTTAAAAGATATTGGCTAAGGTTCTTGCTTCGATATTTAAGGAGGTTTTTTCTAAAGTTAGTCTTGGAAAATCAAGGTGCTTTCGTGGCGGGAAGGAACATTCTAGATAGTGCTCTAGTGGTCCACTAAGGCATTGATTCTAGGTATAGGGAAAAGAAAAGCAGGCTAGTTTGCAAGTTGGATATCAAGTAGGCATATGATCATGTAGACTGGGAGTTTCTGGATTATATGCTAGATAGGCTAGGTTGTGCTCAGAAGTGGAGGAAGTGGATCAAGTCTTGTGTTCATTCGACCACCTTCTCTATTATGGTCAACGGGCCCCCAAAAGGCTACCTCAAGTCCTCCAGAGGCTTAAGGCAGGGAGATCCCCTTCCCCCATATTTGCTTGTAGTTATCGAAGAGGCGCTAAGTTCGATGCTTCGTAGAGGTGTGGATGGCATGGAGCAAATAAGTCATCTTCAGCATGTGGATGACCTGTAACTCTTCTGCGAAGCAGACTTGACCGTAGTTGATAATCTTCGGAAGTTAATAGTCTGTTTTGAAGTAGTCTCCTGCTTGAAGATTAATGTTGCTAAATCAGAAATGTTGGGTATTCATGTCGCTGAAGAAGATCTTAGTCACCTTGCTAGCATTTTCGGATGGAAGTCCGTTCTTTCCCCTCTACGTACTTATGGTTGCCCCTTGGCATTGGGAAGTTGGCCAAACACCTTTGGGATAGAGTTATTGAGAGGATTGAAAGGAAATTAGCTTTGCGGAAGTGCCGATACTTATCCTTGGGTGGCTGCCTAACTTCTATTAAGATGGCATTTTCAAACATGCCTGTATATTTCATGTCTCTAATCAAATGTCCAAAGGCATTGTTGGACAAGTTAGAGATGTTGAGAAAAGAAAGGGCTAGTGATGGGAGGAGTTTTCTCCTTCTTAGATGGGATGAGGTTTGCAAGCTAATTTGTGGCGGTCTCAAATCTTTGGGGGATATGAACTGGGTTTAGAGATTTGGTGTGGAAGCAGGTTCCCTATGGAGAGAGATGATAATTTCTAAATATGTCACTCAGGCGGGTAGTTGGTTCGTGAAGGCATCATCTCTCTATAGGGCTTCGACTATTTGGAGAGCGGTGGTTGGTACTGAGCATTTGGGGATTTCTTTCACACTTGGCAATGGGTGTTAGATTCATTTTTGGATTGATATTTGGCGCGACGATCACACGCTTCAAGACCAATTTCTTAGGATCGTCGGTCTAGCTCTTGATCGCTTTGTTTTAGTGGTGAATTGCTTCTCCACTATTGGGGGATCAGTACCATGGGCTCCTTGCCGAAGATATATTTCAGAGGATGAGATTGCAGAGTTCACCAGGTTGTTGGACATCCTAAGGAACATTTCGCCCGTTGATCACCTTGATGACTCGATGGTTTGGTCAAGGAATCGCTCCAAGAAGTTTTCAGTTGAATCGTTGTTCATCTTGATATCGGAGTCGTCTCATCAACCTAGTTCCCCTCACCCTTTTCATCATTGGTTTATGGAGACCCTCGTGTTGCGGCATTAGTGTGGCTCGTGACTCGGAAGAGAATTTTAACGATTGATAACCTCCAAAGAAGAGCCTTGATTCTTCCTAACACTTGCTTGATGTGCATGAATGATGAGGAATTGATTGACCATCTTTTTATCCATTGTCCTTTTGTGATAAGAGTTTAGAGCCATTTTCTCTCCTTGTTTCATTTATCCTGGGGGATGTCAAAGTCTGTGGAGGACTTACTTTGGGCTTGGCATGGAGGAGGCATTGGCAAATCCAGGAAAGCTAGATGGAGATTGATAATTATGGCTATCATTTGGACCATTTGGGGAGTTAGGAATGGGTGTTGCTTCAGGATGTTTGCGAAGGCATTGAAGAGGTTATTGGAAAAATTCATGGCCTTGTTGCTAGTTGGGTTGTCTATGTAAAGGTTGCTTCGGCTGGAACCCGCCCCCCTCCCCCGCTGTATTCTCTCCTTGCTCTTGCGAGCTTTTAATAAATTTATCGTTCTCTCTCTCTCTCTCTCTCTCTCTCTCTCTCTCTCTAAAAAATGCCCTTGATTTTTCAAAATTTAAGAGTGGCGACTCCTTGTCTTCTACCTACATTAGCCAGTCTCCTCACACTTATGCATTGAAAATGTTCTTGATCTCCTCTGTATGTTTTGATGGCAATTACTTGCTAGTAATGAATAATTGGATCCTTCAATGTTGCGATCCTCTCTTGAAAATGATGCAAGTTCATTGCTTTAAAAGTTGGACTTATATTAACACAAGCTAGTAGCTCAATGTATGTAGACCCATCCGTTTAATGATGCGACACGGACCAATGTTTAGGCTTGAACTTGTGATACTGATGTAGGTAGGCCATTTGTCACACATAGGGCCAGGGGTGCACCCCCTTGCTGTCCGTTTTAAGATTTTGGGTCTGTTCACATAGGACCAGGGTGCACCCACCTTGTTGTCCGTTTCAAGATTTTGGGTCCGTTTCTACATCTTGCATGATTTTGGGGAGATCAAGATTTGGTCAAGAACATGGTTTGAAATGTTGTATGATACGACTAAGTTTTGGCCATGTTTAGATCAGATTTGGTCCGAACTGGTCCAGGCCGCAGCCACACTGCAAGAAATACTTTTGACTCGGTCCTAATTTGTTTGATTCACTGTGTCAGGACTAGCAACATAGAGTGTCCTTAGTTTTGTTTGAGTTAAGGCGAGTCACACTGATTGATTTGTCCTAGTTCTAATGCATCCTTAATTATGCCAACCAACAAACAATAAATTGATAGTGCGTTCAAGTCAGGGTGAGTCCCACCTGTCGACTCATCCCGATTTTGACTCGCTCTCAATTAGGTCAATCAAACAACAATAAGTTGGAAGGCAACATCTAAGATAGGGTGAGTCATGCTAGTGAACTTGTCCAATATCCATGATAGGGTTTACTCATGCTAGTCCACTCCTGGTCCAATGAACCCTCAATTATGTTGGTATTATGTGCACCGTTACTACAATTTAGTGGTAGTCGCTACCATATTCTTAGGTGGTTCGGCTTAGCTAAAAGCAACACTCAATTGAAGATAGGGATTAGGCCCTACTTTCATTTGTTGGGATATATGGATGAAAATGGAATGCTTATAGATTTGAGGGTCAGAGTCAAGGTGTTCCATATCCATTACGAAACATCCGTAAAGGTTGATACGTATAGGTAACGGCCATGACCGTGACGCGATATGGGGGTGAAACGGGGTAGTTGGTTTTTTGGGACCGTAAAGGCCGTTACGGGGCATAATGGCCGTTACCCCCGTAATGGTCGAAAAACGGTCACTTTTTTTTTTTCTTTCCATTTAAATCCATTTTCTTCTATTTTTTCACTTTTCTCATTCCAAAATCTCCCCTAGATCATTTGACAATAGATTTTGACCACTCTTACTATAGTTTTTAAGATTAAAACCGTTGATTGAAGTGATTTGAGTGAATAGAAGCTCTGAGTGCCATTTTTTTCAAAAAATAAAAAAGTATTATTTATGCTTTTTTTTTTTTTTCCTGATTTCTAGTTCTAATGCTTGATTGTGATATGAAAACATTAGAGACATATAATCATGTTCACAAATTCACTCGACAGCCCGATACAACACTTTCACCAAAGAGTGGACCATTACACTATCATAAACATGTTCAAAACAAAAAATGAATACATATTTGGAATATTTACATTATTCTGGATTTTCTAGATATTTTTTTTTTAGAATTTTCCGTGCAAAAGAAAATTTTCAACCGTTAAGGGGGTCGTAACGGCCATTACACGGCCGATATCCATATCGGTAATTTTGGTGACCATTACGGGCACCGTTACCGATACGAAATACCTTGGTCAGAGTTTCTCGACATAGTGAAGGGAAAAGTTCATGGCTTGCCAAAGTGGGCAACAAAGTAGAAGTTGGTAAATAAAAAAAAATGCTCTTTGGTGAGTAGATTGTTTATCCAATTTGGACAGATTTGGTGGTCTCCAAATGGTATGTTGGAACATAAGGGCTTTTGTGTAAGATTCCTATTGGGGGTCTTTATGTTATTTTTCCTATTATAAGGTAGTAAGTTGTAAAAAGGCAAATAAGCCCTATTAAATAAAACTTGGAGGATTAGGGTTCAAAACTAATTACTCTTCTTCTCTCTCTCAAAACTCATCTTTTCTACTATTGGAAATCTTCATGGTATCAGAGCCAAGGAGATCCCTACTTTCCTAGATCTCGTGGACCCCACCGGAGGTGCCTCTTCTTCCAGCCCCACCACCTAGGAACCCCACCGGAGCTTCTGTCTCATAGCCGCACCCTATAAGAGTCCACAACACCTCATGAGGGCGTCGGATATGTGATTCGACGTCGTCAGGCTCGCCGGACCCAAGATCCGACGCCGGCAGGTGTGCCGGAACCCAGATCCGACGCGTCGGAATCCAGATCTGACGCCACCAGGGCCGTTGGACTCCAGATCTGAACCCCCACGGCCGCCGGACTCCATATCCTACCCCTCCAGGGCTGTCGGACTCCACGCCTGACGCTGGCAGGGTCGCCGGAAGCAAGATTCGACCCCCCAAGTCCATCGGACTCCACGCTTGACGCCGACAGGGTCGCAGGAAGCAAGATCTGATGCCCCCATGGCCGTCGGAGTAAAGATCTGATGTTGGAGTTGTTTTTCATGGATCTCCAGATGGGTGTCTGTGTGCATTGACGCCATTCAGGATATTTGAAGCCTCTTTGGCCACCTGATATTGAGTTTTTTTTCTTTTCTCGAGAGATTGTTACAACTATGGACTCAAAATCTTCTGAGGACCCACTCTCCGTTACTTGTACTAAATTCAATGGAAAAAAAATTTCTGTTATGGTCCCGAGTAGTCCGAATGTATGTTGTTGGAAAAGAAAAATTCGGATATCTCACAGGTGCGAACAAGAAACTTACAGATCCCACAAAAGTTGATGCATGGGAGTCTGCAAACGCTATTGTTATGGGCTGGTTATTAAATTCTATGGAACAACATATTGCATCTGCTTATTTCTTTTACGAAAGTGCCGCAGCTTTATGGACTGCACTCCAAAAATCATATGGAACAACCTAAAATGAACCTCGCATTTTTCAGTTGACAACAGAACTTTACTCACTAGCTCAAAATAATATGTCCATCACTAAGTACTTTGGGGCCTTACAGAGCAGATGGGAAGAGTTGAGTTACTTGCAGCCATTAAGTGAACTATTGGATAGTAGCAGTGCTGAAATAGTGCGCAAACGTAAGACAAAGCCAAAACTTACAAATTTCTCGCTGGACTAAATGCAGATTACGAGTCCCTTCGTACCTAGCTGGTTGCTACGATCCCATTTCCATCACTTGAGACAATTTACTCCATTGTTCATACCGAGGAGGCTCGTCGTCAAGTGATGACCATGCCTATTACTTTGTCATCCCTTGCACAAGAGCGAGCGGCTTTTACATCTTCCACTGCTTCACCTAATGGAAGGGGTGGCCGTTTTGATTCACGTGGCAGTTCCTCAGTTCGTGGTCGAGAACGTGAACGAAGAGGTTTGCGTTACTTCTATACTCACTGCAACCGCTCAGGGCATTTGGTGGAATGATGCTTCAAAATACATGGCTATCCCTCAGCACATGCTGCCATGACAGATGTTGAGGAACAACCTATGGATAATGTCAAAATCCCTGATACTTCTCCTTCTGAGTCTACATTGATGACAAGAGCAGAACCGACTTGCATGCTTCCTCAGCCCCTCCACTTCGATCATTGATTCTGGGGCTTTTGACCATATGGCTGCTATGCGTTACTTCCTTACACCTTCTACTGTTACATCCTGCTCTCGGTTTGTTTGTCTTGCTGATGGTAGCACCACTCCTATACAATTTATTGGTTCTGTTCGTGTATCCTCTTCTCTCACTCTTCCAAATGTCCTGTATATCCCTAAATTTCATGCGAATTTAATTTCTGTCAGTAGTCTCACCTGTGCTCTGAACGACAGTATAACTTTTTCTCCCAAATCTTGTATGTTTCAGGACTTGAGTACAAGGAGGATTATTGGTACGGGATTTGAACGAGATGGTCTCTACTTTCTACAACAAGGGGAGTTATTGACGGCATTCACTAATAATAGTAGTAGTGGCTCTTGCCTTCCTGTTGATACTACTGCTCCGATTACTGCTTCAAATAATGAGTCTGTAAGTTTGTGGCATGCTCGATTGGATCATATTCCAAGTCGTGTCTTGAACTTGATTATTTCAAATTTAAATAAAAGTGATGATATTAATGGTTGTGAAGTGTGTCAATTGAGCAAACACGTTCGTAATTCATTCCCTGTGGCTGAACATAGAAGTACTAAAGCAGTTGAACTTGTCCATTCAGACATATGGGGACCTAGTCCCGTAGCTTCGTTTGATGGGTTCAAATACTTTGTTACTTTCATTGATGATTTCTCACGAGTAACATGGGTATATCTTATGCATCGAAGAGATGAATTATTCTCATTTTTTTCTAACATTTCACAAGTTGGTGACAAATCAATATGGTTGTTCCATTCAGACCTTGCGGTCTGACAATGGAGGGGGATACTCATCCAAGTCCTTTACAAACTATCTCCAGGATAATGACATTATTCATCAACTTTCTTGCGAGTATACTCCTCAACAAAATGGGGTTTCCGAGCGAAAGAATCGCCATTTATTAGAAGTTACACGTTCTCTATTACTAGGGATGGATGTTCCCAAGTCATATTGGTCTGCCGCAGTTCTGACGGCCTGTTTCTTGATTAATCGGTTTTCTACCCGTGTCCTTCAAGGAAAAATCCCAATGCATATCCTTGTTCCGTCCTCATCATTATTCCATATTATCCCTCGTGTGTTTGGGTGTGTTGTTTTGTCCATAATTCTAGTCCTTCCAAGGACAAACTTGACTGCAGAGCAATTAAATGTGTATTCATTGGATACTCTATGCAACATAAGGGGTATAGGTGCTATGATCCCACATGCAGGAAGCTTTATGTTTCCATGCATGTCATCTTTCTTGAGAATCGTGTTTTCTACAGTGCTGATGTCGAACTTGGTTCTTCCTCACCCACTTTTCCATTACCTGTATTGGTCACTCCGCCGGCTACTAGTGAACCTAAGAAACTCATTACCTATGTTCGTCAGCGGGTAAGACCAACTCAAGTTCAATCCGTGGCAATGGATTCGACTCTAACCTCAGGTACTTCTTCCTCTCCTGTTGCAACTCGCACTCGTATTCATCATTCTGTTTTGCATCCTATATCAAATTTTCTGTGTTATGAGTCCCTGTCACCATCCTATTGTTCCTTCTTAGCAGTTATATCTTCTCATAGTATTCCCAGATTTGTTCATGATGCTTTGGCAGTGCCTGCCTGGAAACAAGCTATGGAAGTCGAGATGGAGGCTCTACATGAGTGGTACATGGGATGTTATCTCTCTACCTCCTGGTAAGAAGATGGTTGTAAATGGGTCTTCTCCATCAAATATCGTGCAAATGGTATTGTAGAAAGATAGAAGGCTCGACTGGTGGCTAAGGGCTACACTCAACTTTTCGGAGTTGATTATACTAAGACTTTTTCTCCTGTGGCGAAACTCAATTTTGTTTGTCTTATCATTTCTCTGGCGGCTAACCTAGATTGGCCTCTGTTCCAATTGGATGTCAAGAATGCTTTTCTGAATGATGATTTGACTTAGGAGGTAGACATGGACCTTCCCTCTAGTTTTCAGCTTAAGGGGAAAACAGGAAAGGTGTGTAAGCTGAAAAAGGTTTTGTATGGCTTAAAACAGTCTCCCAGAGCTTGGTTTGCAAAATTTAGCTCTGTAGTTCTCTCTTTTGGATTCAAGCACTGCCAAACAGATCATACAGTGTTTATTCATTCACGCCCAGAGGGAAGAACTATTCTATTTGTGTATGTGGACGACATTATCCTTACTGGTGATGACTTGCAATTCATCCAACAAACCAAAATCAACTAAGCAAGGAGTTTGAAATGAAGGACTTGGGCTGTCTGCAATATTTTCTGGGAATTGAGGTGGCCCGCTCATCAAAGGGCATCTTCATCTCTCAGAGAAAATATACCCTTGATCTTCTCAAGGAGACAGGAAAGTTGGGTTCACGACCAACGCCTTCCCCCATGGAGCAGAAACACTCACTGCATGCAGACATAGGTGACAAGCTTGAAGACACTAGCATGTATCAGAGACTAGTTGGAAAATTGATTTATTTGACAATCACAAGGCCAGATATTACTCAAGCAGTGATCATTGTGAGTCAATACATGCATTCTCCTAGGAAGCCTCACTTGGAGGCGGTTCATCCTATCCTAAGATACCTAAAGACGTGTCTAGGTCGAGGAATTTTGTACAAGAATCATGGGCATGTGAATATATGTGGTTTTTCAGATGCGAATTGGGCAGGTTGCTCTACAGATAGAAAATCTACGTTTGGGTATTGTACTTTTGTGGGAGGAAACCTGGTGACTTGGAGAAGCAAGAAACAATCTGTGGTCTCCAGGTCAAGTGCAGATGCAGAGTACAGAGCTGTTGCTCATGGGACATGCGAGCTGCCATAGTTAAAGTCCATTATGAAAGAGATGGGTTTATTCTCTGACTCAACCATTCCTCTTTACTGTGGCAACCAAGCAACCATTCATATCGCTTCAGACTCAGTCTTTCATGAGAGGACTAAACATATTGAGTCTTTCTATTATGGTCTTGAGAAGATTGCTTCAGGAGAACTTTCCACACCCTTCGTTCGCTCTTCAGATCAGTTGGCAGATATATTTACAGAGGCTCTAAATTCTATTGCTCTTCGTGAGATTTCTAGCAAGTTGGGCATGATAGATATTCACGCACCAACTTGAGGGGGAGTGTTGGAACATAAGGGCCTTTGTGTAAGAGTCCTATTGGGGGTCTTTATGTTATTTTTCCTATTCTAAGGTAGTAAGTTGTGAAAAGGCAAATAAGCCCTATTAAATAAAACTTGGAGGATTAGGGTTCAAAACTAATCACTCTTCTTCTCTCTCTCAAAACTCCTCTTTTCTACTGTTGGAAATCTTCATGGTATAGGCTGGTGGTGGGTTGGTGGAAGTTGAATGTGGATGGGCTTCTAGTGGGACCCAAGTCTAGGGGGTGGGGAAGGGTGTTATAGAGATCATAATGATGATTTGGTTTTGCCTTTCAACACTCTTATGGAATTATTTTGAATACAAGGGGCATAGATAATGGCAATTTTGGATGGGTTGCTGTATTGTGTTAGTTTGGGCTAAAGAGATAAAGATGTGGATGGGAGTTACTCGAAAACTATTGTTGATGGCTTGCATTCTTCGTCATCTGGTCCTTGGTTTGTTTGGTTTTGCAAGGAAATATTTGTTCTTCATCGGTAGTTGAATGCCTCGATCAGTCACATGTTCAGAGAAAGTAATGGGGTGGTGGATGGGCCAGCTACAAGGGGTAGTGCAATGCATAGGAATCGTTTCTTTTTGGAGGTACCGGAAGTGTATTTAGAAGTAAAGAGTTATTTTCATGGAATAGAATAGCCTTGTAAATTTTAAAGGATGTTGATTTGTTCTTTTGCCTGGTTTTGGTTGTGTATAGTTGTCTAGGGGATAGGCCCAGTGTCTGCCCAATATGGCAGGTGTACAGTCCTTTTGACATCCATACATTTGCAGCGCCATACTAATTATTGGAATAGTTCTGGTTACTCGTCTGGTGTTGTATGAGTTTTATCAACTCTGGTGTTGAATGAGTCGTACTGGTGTTGGAGCTAATGAATTGTGTTGGAACTGATATTTTGATCCTTAGTCAATGTGCAGAATCTGTTATTTAAACTTTTCAATTTGGATTCCATTTCTGTTTCGTTCTCTGTCAATTTTGGTATCAGAGCAAGTTTTCTTCATGGGACCTTGATTTTGTTTTTCATCCTTTTGTGTAAAACCTCAATACCCATTCAACCCTAAAATCTAATTGTACCGAAGTCCCACCCCAAACCCTTAGCCATAACCCATAATCTTCTATCCCAACCTATTAAACCACGAACCCCAAATCCTAATCCTAATCATATAGCCGTTAAACCCTATCCTCATCCAGACCGTAACCAAAAGCCCACATTACACATAATTCCAAGCTGCAGCTGTCAACTAAAACAAATCCCTACAATAACCAACCAAAAAAAAAAAAAAACAAATCCATAAAAGTCCTAAGCCTGCAACCCAATCCTCAAAAACAGCCCTTACATTCAACCTGAATCCAAACAAAACCCTACGATTCTAACCCAACTCCAACCATGACTCGAATTTCCCATCAGAAACCTTAATTCTAATCCTCAATTTCTATATGGCAGCCTTATTCTAACCCAAAATTCAAACCATGAGAAACTACAAGTCTGCAACCTTTGAAGCCAAACTAGAGCACATATCGTAACCCAGTCCATTCCTCACAACAAACTCTTAATTCCAGCTTCTAGTCTCCTCTAAAATCCCAAACCCTAACTGTTATACACCCAAGCATCAACTAGAGCCTATGCTTAATTCAAATACCCAAACCTCAGGCCTATAAATAGCTTTACATCCAATACCTAATTTCCCATTCAAGATTAGCCCATGAACCAAATCCCGCACCATTTTTTTCTTCCAATCTCAGCCCATAACTTTCCCAAATCCAATTGCCATAACCTATATTACCACCTAAGCTGTCGGACAGCCTATAATTTTCCGAAATCAAACTGTAACCCTGTTTCAACGAAATTTCCTATCACAGTTTCCCAAATACTTGCAAGTTCTGCACCTAAGTTATTTGTTAATCCCAGCCCAATTTGGCACTAATTATATCCTCCAACAGTTCCAAACTGCACCAAAACCTGTCCCTAAAGTCAGTCCATAACACACTCCCTAATTGATCCCAAGCAGTCCCTAAAGCAGACGTAATTATATCATATTTTCAGCATTAGTCTGTCCACAATCCACCCCTTATCCATTGATCTCAGCCCCCATCTCAGCTAGATCCAGTCTACAATCTATCCAAAACACATCCCATAAACAGTCTCCTAACAACCCATTACTTGGTTCTTAAATTAGTCTCTCTTCCAGCCCAATTTCAGCCTTATCTTTGTACTGAAATTTTGATACCAACAAATAATGGGACACCCCATAGTCCTGAGATGGTGGAAAACGAGCATGGTGACATGTTTAGAGCAATTATTCAACAATTTCAAGTTGTTATTGAGTGTTTAAATTTCCTACAGGTGAACTTGAGAAAAATACCGAGGACTGCTATAGAATTTTGGTATTGTCTTTGTTGGTTCCTTTTATTTCTTGCAGTGCCCCTCCATGATAAGCAGTGACAACAATCAAACAATGTAATCCTACACAATGCAGTACTCACCCTGAAGGACACTTCTCCCTCCGCAGGGCACAAACAATGAGGCAATGGAATGAAATGTTTAATTTGTGGTTTTACAGGACATTATGTTGGAATTTGTCCAGCCAAACGGCTTCACTTCTCTGTAAATCAAGTTGAAGATTATTCTAAATCTAAGGATGAAGTGCAAGTAGAAGTTATAACCCCCCCCCCACCCCCCCCCCCCCCCCCCCCCCCCCCTTCCAAAAAAAGAAAAAAAAGGAAAAAAAAGAGTTCCAGTACCTGCAATTACTCTTGCTGGTGCTACCTTTATCTTGAGGTGTATTCTGACTGCAACTATGGAAGCAGAAAAGTGAAGATTAGTGCCATATGAATATTTTTCATATCTGCATGGCAAAGGGAAAAACTCTGTAAGTTAACAGAGATTAGTTCCATAAGAATATTTTTCATACTCATGTGGCAAAGGAAAACTCTGCAATGGCATCATCAATCGCGAAAGTAGTATCCTTGCAAGAGTTGGTCGTTAAATTGCAGCTTGACGTGAAGGAGATCGAATAGTGGGGCTGCCTTATACCAAGTCTATTTGGTGTGAAGTAACTTCATGAAAGTCAATCATATCATGTTGGGCTGTCATGTATCATTGCAGGGTCTAGCACTGTGGTTTTGTCAACAGCTATGCCTTCGTGGACACTGGAAAGAACATTCTGAAGCTTATGAAAGATGATCACTAGTCAAAAGTTTTTCCATGATTCAAAAGGAAGCTTCAGCTGATGATTTGATTGCACAGGCATAAATTGAGAATATAGGTATGGACATGTGGAGAGAAGTGCAAAGGAGGGGACAAGCAACACGACATTTGGTCACACTGATAAGAGACACCATAACAGAAAGCAGTTCCATCACGAGGTAAGAGAAAGGAAAGTGACCTATAATGAAATACAAGAAGGTTTGCACTTGTCTGACAAGTATGTTTTCACCACAAACTTCGACCAAGGCAGAGGGTGCAATACAAAGGCAAATCTAGGCCCTGGATCATAACAACCAAATTGGAGGGCAAGTTCCCTCAAGCTTAGGGGAATTGATGCTTGCAGTCCACGTATCACGTGTGTATACGTATGTATACATAGAGAGGTACTGCTTTGGTGGGCCAATGAGCCCACCTGGTGGCTGATTCATAATTTGTGACTTTGGGTTGTCCGGTGGATTTGTGGATCCTGCATGATCAACTAGATGGTCACTAATCTTCACTTTACTGGTGCAACGTGTGACTTGGCCCACTTGTTACTCGATGCATGCCCGTCCCAGAACCCGACAGTTTCTGTGCCAAGTCGCTTTTCTTCGATTCCGACTCAAGATTCTCACAATTCAGGGTTTCGATTACTCCATCTTGAGAGTACATCGAATTAGGTGCGGCAGTCAGAGAAAGAAGAGGTGATGGGAGGTCCTAAACGATTGAGGTGGGCCGATGAACAAGTAGTTGCTGAGAGTAATTTTCGGGAAGATTCACAGAATGGGAGCCCAGATGTTAGAGATTCTCATGCCTCCGATGAAAACCTTCAAATTATTGCGATTCCGATTCCGGCACAAATCATTAGTGTTGATACGACTTCTACTATGAAGGATACTCAAGATCCAACCCATTCAACGTCAACAGAGGTGGTTGCGGAAGATGTGGATACGCCCGTCTCTGACTCCCTTAGCATTCTAGTTTCAGTCCGATAGCAACATCACTGAAGGGGCCGAGGGTGACGTAGGTGGGTTACCAATCTTTGGATAATAGTCGGAAGCAGGTGGTTAGGATTTCAATGGCCCAAGGAATGCGGAGCATTAAGTTGGTTACGATGGAGGTTGCGAGGCTTGTTGGGGTGACTTTTGGGGACAAACCTGAGGATTATGTGGATTATTTTGAGTGGGTAGAACAGAGGAGGAGACCAATTATCCTTCTTCAGCATCCCATAGTGGGCAGGGAGATGTTACTTCAAAGTGATCACGATAGAGGTGGAGAATGGTTTGTCTAGTTCAGTTTCTGGTTTGGGGAGACAGGAGGGTCTAGTTAGTCATTAATGAAGATAATGACTTAGAATGTGAGCAAAAAATAGGTCAATTTAGAGGTGTGTAAGAGATACAAAATTCAAATAGCAGCAATTCAGGAAATAAAATTGAAAGAGGTTGATTAACGGATGATTAATTCGTTGTGGTGGGGTCAGTAGAAAGACTGGTTATCGGTGGATGCTTGGGAGCATTGGGAGGTTTAATTCTAATAAGGAATGCAGAGGTGTGGAGTAAAGAGGATAGTTGAGCGGGGTAGTTTTTTGTTTCAGTAGTGTTGAAAGTGAAGGCATTAGGCTTCAAGTGGTGTTTTTCTTCGATATATGGGCCATGTATACCGAAAGGTAGGGAGCTCTTTTGGGCAGAGTTGGATTATTGTAGAACTAGATGGGATGGTCCCTAGTGTGTGGGAGGTGATTTTAATGTAGTGAGATTTCTATGTGAAAAATCAAATGGTGATTGGATTTCGAGAAGTATGAATCAGTTTTCGGAATGGATCCAAAAGCATGAGTTGTTGGATCTTCCAATGGGAGGTGCTAAATTTACTTGGTCGAATGAGCAACAAGTGCCGATCAAGTCTAGGTTGGATAGATTTCTTATCATCTCTGATTGGGTGGAGAATTTTTTGTTGATTCACCAGTCCAGCTTGCCTAGACCAATATCGGATCATTGCCCGGTTCTTTTGAAAGTAGATGAGGCAAAAGTAGTGGAGTGGTGGTCGTCTTTTCCGAGTCGCGGGGGGGGGGACTACTCCCGATTTTGTGAACTTGAGCGTTTGAAAGTTAAAATTCGGGATTCAAAGAAAGATCACCTTCAGGGGTGAGAAGAGAAAAAGTCTGTTCGATTACTAGAGATTCAAAGATTAGATCTGAAAGAAGAGGAGGGGATCCTCTCAGAGGAGGAAAGAGCTTGGAGGGAGTTATTTCGAGCAAAATATAATGCTAGATTGCGAGAGGAATAGATTAAATGGCGTCAAAGATTGAGAGCAATTTGGTTGAAAGCAGGAGACAAAAATATTAAGTTCTTCCGTGCGATGACGAGTGCTAGAGTGCGAGCTAATAAGATCACTTCGTTGATGGTGGAAAGGGAAAGGATTGAGGAAAAGGGAAAGATTAGCGACTCCATAGTCAAATTCTATAAGTAGCTTTTAACTAAAGAGAAAGGTCCTAGGTCGGCTCTTGATAATCCGTCTTTTGAAGCTATATCTAGAGAAGAGGCGAACTCTTTGGAGCAGGCTTTTACGGAAGAAGAAATTAAGAGGGCAGTGGCGGAATTGGGTAGCGACAATGCGCCGGGTCTCGACAAACCTCCTTTGGCTTTCTTTCAGATCTTTTGGGAGATTGTTAAAGGGGATGTGGTGGCCTTCATGCAAGAATTTTCTGAGAAAGGTGTTATAACATCAAAGTTGGGGGCAACTTTTATTACGTTGATTCCTAAGAAGGAAGGTGCAAAATCTTTAAAAGATTTCCGTCCAAGTAGTTTGCTAGGCGGTCCTTACAAGATCCTGGCAAAGGTGCTGGCTTCTAGATTTCGACAAGTTTTAGGGAATGTTATTTCAGAGTCTCAAAGGGCCTTCGTGGACAGTAGGCAGATTGTAGATTGCTCTTTGTTGGCAAACAAATGTGTCGACTCTTGTTATAGGAATGGGGTGAAGGGGCTAGTATGCAAGTTAGACATTGAAAGGCGTATGATCATGTCAACTGGGTGTTTCTTGACTATATGTTGTCCAGGTTAGGATGAGGTCCAAGATGGCGGTTCTGGATCCAAAAATGTGTGAGATCGGCTAAATTTTCGGTTCTGGTAAATGGGTCGCCAAAGGGATTCTTCGCTGCTTCTCATGGTCTTTATCAAGGAGATCCTTTTATCTGCTTTTTCTCTTTGTCGCTATTATGGAGGCTCTTAGTAGAATGATAGATCGAGAAGTTCAAATTAGCTTGCTGGAAGGGTTTTAGGGTGGACAACACAAATTTTCAGATTTCTCATATTCAATATACTGGATGATACTCTTTTGTTATGCAAGGCAGATGAATTCTATGTGCAGAATCCGATCGATCATAGTTAGCTTCGAGGTGGTGTCAGGATTAAAGGTAAATATATCCAAAAGCGAGAGTTTCGTGATAGGTACTTCTAAGGAAGAAGATTGTCTCTTTGCGTCGGTGTTCAGATGCAGAAAAACATCCTTTCCGACTACGTATCTTGGTCTTCCATTATGCAGAGGTAGGCCGACGAAGCACATGTGGGACAATGTAGTGTTGTGAGAGGAAGCTTTCTAAGTGGTCTTCAAGGTCTCTTTCTTTGGGAGGCAAATTAGTTATGATCAAAGCGTATATGTCTAATCTTTCGGGCTACTTAATGTCGTTGTTCAAGTGTCCTAAGTCTATTCTTAATGTTTTGGATCGGCGGAGGAGGGATTTTCTTTGGAATGGGTCGAATCAGAATCATAAGTTTCATCTTCTGAAATGGGAGGAAGTGTGTAAGCCTACGGGTTTAGGAGGGGCGGGTATTAGGAAATTGGAAGAGATGAATTTGGCTTTGTTAGGGAAATGGGTATGGAGGAGGAGTTTGAAGAAATTGTTCTTCTTTTGCAGCTACTTGAGAATATTTATCCAGAGGTTTCGGAGGCGGACTCCTTTAAATGGTTGATAGGAAAGTTAGGAAAGTCCGACTCCTTTTCAGTTTGGTCTCTTTATGGGCTTTTGACTGCCAATGTTGCTAATGAAGGTATCTGCCATACGGCTTTTCTTTGGCGTTATGGTGCTCCGTTGAAGGTGGCAATGTTCGGGTGGCTTGTAGGAAGGAACAAAGTATTAACAATCGATAATCTTTGGAAGAGGGAGATGATTCTCCCAAACATTTGTCTGATGTTTTATAAGGATGCGGAATCTGTGGATCACCTCTTCATTCATTGCCCGTTTGCTTGGGAGGTGTGGAGTCTTCTTCTTCAGATTTGCGGGGTGTTATGGGTCTCCCCTTGTTCGATTTCAGAGTTTCTTCTTTCGTGGCATGGCGGGGGTATGGGGAAATTGGGGAAAAGTTTGTGGAGGCTTTGCTTACTAACCAATTCTTTGGGCCATATGGTGGGAAAGAAACGGGCGTTGCTTCAAGAATAGGAATGGAAGACCTATTGATGTGTTCAAAAGGGCGATGCTTGATGCTAATGAGTGGGCGAAAGCATAGCTTTCTAATTTGTCTTTGTTTTTGGGAGTGGGTCTGTCAGGTTTGTAGGTCTATTTTTGTATACGGCCGCTTCTTGTTCTTTGGGTTTGGGCCTTTTTTGGCCTGTCCCTGTTTTTAATGAAATTGCATCATCGTTTAAGAAAAAAAACTAGATGGTCTTTTTAGTGGTTCAATTGGATTGGGGCTAATAAATCCAATAACATATCCTATTTAATGATCTGGTTGACTTGTGGGGCAACAGGTCTAATTACTTGATGTTCATACCGTGGGGCTGACTTTGCCTATTGATCACACAGTCAAGCATGATTTCTTGTTTAATTAGTGTTTAGTTTTAGTATGTATTTTTTTTTTTTAATTTTTAATTTTTAATTTTTTGGTTAAAATTGCTTAGAAAAATAATGTGTTAAGTAGGAAACTTGCATGTGCAAAGCCTAGATATTGCAGGTCATATGTATGTATTCTACATGCTTATTTTAATGATTAAACCCCTTTTTTTCCGAAGCCTGTGATAGATTGGCATTGCGGATGTTACACTTCATAAACGAGTGTCATGACCAGTCCTATTCTTTCTACTGGTGTGGTGCTCAAGTAAATCTTGAATCTTATTCAGCAAAGTGTGTTTTTTTAATCATCTTTTTTGGTGAATTGTATACACCTTCATGCCTTTGGAGAGATCAAGATTGGTTTAAAATATGGTACTATCTATTTAGAACTGTTCCTAAAAAATTGGGTTACATTTTCTGCCTTTTAGTACATGATACGTTAAATATATTCTTTGATGGAACTGTTACTTTCATAGGCAATCATCGCCAATCACCCTTGTGCATCTTCTTGAGTTTTTCTTCTTCATTGCCATTCGTGATCGCCTGCCTAACTTCATCAGGTATCCGTTGTGCATGTTCTATCAAGTCTTTGGCCTTGTGGTTAACCTGAGCATGTACATGCAAAGGAAACAAATCCAAGACAAATTCAGTCTGTACATGCACACACCTCAAATGGAGACTTCCGCATGTGAAAGCACTAAATCCTAGGTAGTCATCTTACCACCACCTGAACTTTGCCAAAAAGCACTGAGCTTTGATTGGTCAGTTCTTGCATGGAAGAAAATGTGGAGAAAGCCGGCAATGTGGGAAGCATTGGATGTCTTCTTGCATGGAATAAAATGCATCATCTTGGATAAAATCCTGCTGTTGAAGAGTATGGACAGGTAATGGTCTATTGAGTCTTGTATTTTGAGTTGATGTGCCATAGCTTGAAACCCTCTGCATCAGTGCTAACCAGGCTGAGGCCAATGATATGTGACATTGACTAAGTCGTTTGTCTTATCATGTCTCAAATGGCTGGCCACATCTCCGGTGTGCAACTACCATGGAACAGGTACCCATCATTCTTCACAAGCTGTGGGTAATCATTGCTTTTCAACTCTTTGACAGTTGATGTAAATTCAGCATCATTGGATTAAATATTTCTTAGCACTTCATACCCAATCCTCTCCATATACATCGTGCCAAAGTAGACACCCTCCAGTCAATGCAACTTCCATTTGTTTCTACATTCCAGACCTGTGCTTCAGCACAAAACTCCAATGTGCACTCTCAACTCTCAGGAATGCACTTCAGCTCAGCTTCTGCTACAGACAAAGTTACTGGAAGGCTTCATGATTTGAATAATGAATGAACTGATGAATTCATTGCCACACATTACTTCTCCCTCAAACACCTTCTCGAAATATGGTAGTTGAAGAATAGGCACCCAAGTCATTTTTCTGCTTAATCGTAGTGGAACCTTGTCTACCGCCATGGTCCACATAAATGTTGTACCCTTCAGAAACTCCATAGTAGAAGCTATGATAGCACTGAATATGTGCACATAGTGCTGGTAAAATGTCGCAAGGCTTTGAATGCTATGCACTTTAGTGATACTGTTAAAGTCTGGGCCCCTGACAATGGCCCAAACTCCTAGTCTACTTTGGCACCCTATGAAGAAAGCATGAAAACAAGAAGAAACAACTTTGAAGCTCATAATAAAATGTACACTTCTTCTAGTTAATGTAGAGCTTCTAGGCATGTATAACTCACTATTTGTTGACGATGTTCTTTACACTCTTGCTTTTGACTATAAATAAGAATATAGGATAAAAATATACAGCTAAATAATTTTCAGTGGATGGAAGGATGCCTGTCATAACCACCATGAATGTACGGGGAGCATGGTAAGATGAAATGGCATGGCATTGCAAGCTAGTCATACAAGCCTGCATTGGTATTGGTAAATGTATTTGTTCACTCGTCTCCAGGCATTATACTAGTTGAACATCTTTCAAAAAAAGAGAAAGAAAAAAAAGAAACTAATTGAACCAGAACCGTTTTGCTGGCAGCCTGGTTTTGTTTGCTCATTGGATTTAACGTGCTCAAAAAGGGGCTTTGCAAAGGAGTAAATAGCTTGGCGATCTTTTATGAGGCTAACTGTAGTTAATATTCAAAAGTCTCTATGTGTTTTGTTTTGTTTTGTTTTTTTTTTCTTTTACGAATAGGCTCTGATGGGTTTGATTTGGATATTTGGTCATATTTAGGAGATGTGTTTCATGCATTGTTTCATACTTGCCTCGAGGATATGCGGCTGGGGTTGAAGGATCCATTCTTTAAGGAAGTATGATGTGTATCATGTTCTAAAAAAAAAAAAAAAAGAGAAAAAGAAAAGGTGTAGTGTGTGTTGTTTGGCTTTTAGAGTGGTAAGTATTCTCAGTGGCTTTCTTCTGATCATTGATATTTCGAAGGGTGACCTAGTATCCTCGTTTGGAAAAAATTCATTACTGTCGCACGACTACTGAGGTGTTTGATCTTCCTTTGATTGATCTCAGACCAAAATCTTGGAAAGCCGAATGCTTGTCATTTACAGTCTGACTTTCACCTTTAGAGTCTAAGTGCTGTAACATGCAAGAGACTGTTTCTTTTCTCTTCATGTTATTGTTGGTAACCATTTGGTTGATGAATGGTGTGTGTGTGTGTGTGTGTGGGGGGGGGGGGGGGGGGGGGGGGGGGGGGGGGGGGGGGGGGGGAGGAATTGTTTGTAGTTGTTCTTTTCTGACAGCAAATGAGGTGATTAACATGATTCATAGAGCTCGAGTAGGTTGTGGTATAAAGTATTGATTCAGAGAAGGCTATGATTGCATCTGGCTTTCCATGCAGATGCTAGAGAGATTTATTTATGGAGGGAATGGATTTGGTGGTATGGCGCACATGAATGTCTCTTCTTTTTTATGTATCTAGGGGTCAGCAATCGTACTATATGCCTTTACCCTCTCATATGAGTGTATTGTGTGGTCTCCTTGGGGTCCCTGGTCAGCCTGGCACAAGGTGCACCATCATTCAGCTTGAGTCTCTCGACCTTGACCTCGACCTCGAGATTTTATACACGTTTCTTCTTCTGTTTCTCATGACCGTTAGGGTGGGCCCATAGAGCCTTTATCACATGGTTTCCAAAATCAGATGCCTTTTGCAGGCTATATACAGAGAGAGGAGAGTGGAATGCCCGTGACCCTGGGCACAGAGATCCGTGGCTGTGGGGTCCACAGAGATGTCCCTGACAAATCCACTCAGTCCTGTTTTGAAATACCCCAATAGGACAGGATTCTAAACATCAGGCAGATAAAAAAACTCAGGTGGGCCATACCACACGAAACCGTGGGGATTGAACGCTTGGTGGTGACAGTTTTGTATCAGGATGATATTTGTTCCCATAGTTTTAATTGAGAGGTAATAATTCTGTGAACGGTTTGGAGGGCATATAAACATCATGATCAGCTCCAGGAAGGTTTCAATGGTGTACGTATCTGTTCCCACTGTTTTGTTGGGATGGCCCACCTGAGTTTTGGATCTGCCTGATTTTTAGAATCCTGTCCTATTGGGGGTTCTTTCGAAACATCTGTGGGCCCCGCACAGCCACGGGGCAGGTCACAGGCAATCCGCTCCCAGAGAAGAGATGGTTGGTATGGGAATGGAATTAGGTTCATTTTAGGCTGTTCATTGTGAACCTTGTGCTGTAAAATTTGAATTGTCCTTTATTGAGCAGTTAATAATTTTAATGACGGTTTTACCTTTTTAATAATCAAAGCTCTTAAGAATAATTGCGAGGATAGATGTTCATAATTACTTAAAAATGGTTATATATAATAATATACTTATTTGAAGTAATAATCACCTGATGCCCACTGAATGGGTTGTTGGTGTGGATCCCAATCAACGTGTTGTTGACATCCACTTTGACCATCAAATATTTCACATCATATTAGGGCTAGGGCAAAAAAAAAAAAAGAAGGTCAGTACATGATTTAAGTGGGCCACACCAAGGGAATCAGCTGGGAGGGAATGCCTACCCTTGATTTCATTGAGAAACCATTTGATTCACAAAGTGGCTTCATCTTATGCAGGTCCTTCATCCATGGCCAATGAAGGGGGCAGAGCAGTTGAAATTCCACATGCGCAAACAAATTAGCCCCATACAAAATTAAGAGCGAGCATCCCTCCCAACTGCTTCTCTTGGTGTGGCTCACTGGGCTGATTTATTTTTTCTTTTTTTGGGCATGCGCCCAACTTGAATGGTCAGGAGCTATATCATGGTGGGGTCCACACCATTTGGTGGGCATGAGAGCTCTTGTGCACCCTGGTTCTTAGGTGATCATTACCATAGGACCAATCTGCAGACAAGACGATGTGCCCAGTCTCAGATTTGGGTAATGCGTGCTTAGTCCAAAGGCCTGATCCCAAATGTGGAATGAAGGGGCTATGATATCCAGAATGTGAGTTGGCCTATTTGATAGGTCTACTCACATTCCACTTAAGTCTCTGTAAATCTGTTGAAACTAGATTATAAGATCTCCTCCTAGTGCTGAGATCCTAAGCCTGAGCTAAGTCACTGTTATCTGTGCATAAGGTTTTAGAAGCCAACGCGATTGAGAGAAGTTAGCCAGTGGAGAGGGACAGACCTAGTCCTAGTGCTTTTATTCTCAAAGACATAAGCTGGAAGGTCTCTTTGGGCCAGTCCCAGTATTTATTTGTTTTTTTTTTTATGAGCCTTTCCCCCCTATAGAGGTTTGCGATTGGATTGGCAGGAGGTCATAACGTCACTTCGGACTCTTTCTCAAGGAGTGCACTACTTTTTTACATGTAGGCCCCTGGCCCAGGGTGAATAATTCTCAGAGACAAAATAAGACTCTCTATCACCGAGCACTATCGCAGAATATGTCAAGTGTAGACTGTTTCAAGCACAGTCATACATCGATTCAAAGAGAACGACATATGGACATGGCCGTCTTAACTCCCTTTTTCACATTCTCCTCCTAAGTTGATGTGAGCCCCGCCAAGGAGGCAACTGTTTCCTTTTTCCATGGCCCACCAAAGTTCTAGATCAGGTTGAAAGTTGGGGGCTAGGGGTTTTTTGGGGTGCTAAATCACTTGGACAATTCAGATTTTGGGCTCACATCACATGTGATGAGTCCTCAAAAAGTGCTCACGAGTTCTCGCGAGAGCTGGTGTGTAGGTGAGCATCACACACACACACACACACACACACACACACACACACACACAGAGAGAGAGAGAGAGAGAGAGAGAGAGGAATGCCCACCTGCGCACTAGGTCTCATGAGAACTCATGCACACTTTTTAAGCACTCATCACACACGTGATGTGATCTCAAAATCTGAGCGGTCCGTGTGATGCAGCACCCAGAAAAACCTCAGGTCCTAACTTTTAACCTAGTCTAGAACTTTTGGTGGGATATGGAAGAAGGAAATAGTCTCCTTGATTTGCCTCTCTTCGCTACGGCCCACTAGACTTCTGGATCAGGTTGAAAGTTGGGCTTTGGGGATTTTCTTAGGTGCTGCATCACGTGGACGGATCACATTTTGGGTTCACATCACGTGTGATGAACCTCAAAAAGTGTTCAAGAGTTTTCATGAGAACTGGCGCTAGGTGAGCATTCCTCTCACTCTCTCTCTCTCTCTCACACACACACACACACACTTATATATATATATATATATATATATATATATATATATATATATATATATATATATATATAAGTGTGTGTGTGTGTGTGTGTGTGTGTGGGAAATACTACTATGAGGTCGAGCTATGTGCGCCCCACCATGATGTGACATCTACCCCATTAGTCAGATGCACCATTTCATGGTGGGCAACAGGCTGACAAATCAGATCAATCCATGACTTAGGTGGGCCACACCACATACAACAGTTGAGAGGGGTTATCCACCCATTAAAACCTTTATGATAGTTAATTAGGCCCATTGAGATGTGATACATAAATCCAGCCCTTCCATTGTGTGTGTCCCACTTGGATGAGGGGTCAGACCAAGTTTCAACCGCATCCAAAACTCAAGTGGGCCCTACCAAGTGATTTGAGATGTTTTAGGCGCATCTTCACATGGTTTTAGATGGTATGGCCCACTTGAGTTCCATATACAGCTGATTTTTTAGATATCCCATAACCTAAAGGTGATCCATCAAATTCACGATGTTGACTTCCGATCCACATCATGGCGGGGCCCACACATCTTGACCTCATGGGAAGTTTCACACCATGCATTTGGTGGGTCCCCTGTTGGTTATGAGATATCCTAAAAATCAGTTGTATCTGGAACTTAAGTGGGCCATACCAATTGAAATAGTGTAAAATCATGCCTACGTCGAAAAGCACTTGTTGGGACCCGCCTGAGTTTTGGATACGGTTGAAACTCGGTGTGACCTTTTGTTTAAGTGGGACGCGCACAATGGATGGGCTGGATTTCACAACCACATGTCAGCCGATCCTATAAATGGTCATAAAGGTTTCAATGGGTGGATATCCACTCTTGACTATGGTCTATGGTGTGGCACACCCAAGTCATGGATTGGCATGAGGTTTAGGCCCATGGCCCACCATGGAATGGTGCATCTGACTAATGGTGTGGATCCCCATCACACATCACAGGGGGTCCACACTGCTAGACCTCATGGGAACTCTCATGAGGTCTAGCGCATAATACCTCCCCCCTCACACACACATATACATATACTATTATGGAGATTCTGAACTGGTCCACATATATGAAGAAGCTCATAAGCCCAAGGGCCCAAAGTACAGGTCCTCGGCCCAGAATGAGCCGATGAGATATGACGACGACCAGAATGTACTTTGACGAACGTGAAGAGCAGAGCTTGACTATAGTCCAGTACTCAGCTAAGGTTGAGGACCAAGGGCTCATCAATGACGCCTTGTCTAGAGGGCAAGCACCACTGAAGTCCTCGTCTTACTCGAGGGAAGTCCACTGAAGTCCTCGTCTTACTCGAGGGAAGTCTACAATCCGAATTGGACCCCAAGTGAGGGAGCTCGGACACTGAGCTCTCCGAACAGGACCAACCAGCCATTCTCTAAGGTCGGTTTGAGGTATTTGAGTAGATTCAGATATTCTAGGATCGACTCCTATTCTTAGCAAGACATCTCTAACACGATAGAAAAGGAAACCTTTTCCTATTGGGACTCTACCGACGTATCCTAGCAGGATCCAACTCTCCAAAATCTTCCCCAAGTCCTATAAATAGGGCTTGGGTCTCCACCTTCAAGTTATGAAAACTCTTAGCCTTAAACCCCCTTTCTCTATATTTCTGAAGACCTGACTTAGGCATCAGAGAGTCCCCAGCCGCGCAGCTTCACCTCCCCTCTCCCTATTTTGTCCTTCTCTTGTAGGTTCCGGCGAACTTAAGAGGATCTTAAACATCCTCCATCTAGGGAGAATGAGAGGGTGAAAGTGAAATTACACCTTTTGTGATACAAGGCGTATGCGTGCGGAAGCTTTGAGAGCAACTAGAATTATGGCTAAGTCCTATGGGGGGGGGGGATTAGGACTGTTTGAAATTCTTTTTGCCTATTTAAGAGTTTTAACAAATTAAACTAGGTAAGCAAGAACACTTCGGCTTCCAAGCCTAAGTGGGTCCAATCACATGACTAGAATATTGTAAGCAATAAGAAACTTAGTCTAAGCATGCATAAATACTCAAATGATTAAACAAATCAAACTCCTAATCTATGCAACCTAAGTAGACTAGAGGATGGATCAATTAAGCTCAAGTCTATATAATTAAGTGAAAATACATCTTGTGTGTGGATGTGTTTATTTAGTGCCTAGCATACATTTTAATTAAGCAATTAAACACAATGCATAATAAGAAATGTGCTCAAATACAATTACAAACACAAGCATGTATAGTACTTTGACTACTTGTTTACTCCATTCTCGGTTCAAGTACTCAATCCCTTTGAGCACACCGGCATTCACTGGGGAATTTAAATCTGGTTTGTCCCAACCAAGGTGTTTTAAATCGGCTCTACCCAATTGAGGAGTTTACAGGTTTCTCCCAACCTATTCGACCTACGCAAGGTCTAGTCCTACACAAGAATTATGCAAGTTTACTCCCGTGTCGGAGGCTTCCCCTTAGAGACTTTGTTTAGGCTTGGCAAACGAGCCAAGGAGTGCTAAATAGCACCTAGTCTTTAGGTCGACAAATGCGTCAAGGAACGGCCAACATCCTTAGAGTTTTAGGCTCAACTAATAAGTCAAGGATCGGCAAACAACCCTAATTCGAGTTTGTCAAACAAACTCTGTTAGTGCACTTTTTCGTGGCATATTAGTGCACCTTGTTTGTCAATCACTTAGGTCAGTGAGTCTAGTTTCGGTTGAGCTTAATGAAGACCGAAGACTCAAGACGGACCGGCTACATCAAGGAAGAAGAAATAGGTAAAAGTGATGCCTTGGTGTGCCTTAACCTTGATCAAAACCTAACCCTTAACCTTTTAGATGACTTGCACCAACTAGTTATACCTTTAGGCATCATCATTAGTCTTAGAACTCCATTAAAAACATGATAAGTTAGACTAATTAAAGAGGTGGAAGATGCTGTAATCAAAACAGCTCAAATAGCAGTTTCCGATTGATCTCCGATCAATCGGACGTTGGCTCCGATAGGACTCCGATCAATCGGACAGAAGTTCCGATCAATCGAAAATTGTTCCAGCAACTGTGAAAATCCACTGGACATATTTTCGATCAATCGGACAGTATTCCGATCCATCGCAAGGGGTCAGTCCGATCAATTGGACCATGTTCCGATCAATCGGAATATCCTCCAGAGAATTCTCTGGACTAAATTCCAATCAATCGAACATGTCTCCGATCAATCGGACTGGTCTCCGATCAATCGAACCTTCTTCCGATCAATTGGAGATGTGCGAATCTGCCCGTTTTTTTATCGTTGGAGCTCGAACTTTATAAATATTGAGCTCGGTTCTTGGGCATTAGCAGGGGGTTTTGAGAGCCTATTTGCCATACCTTTTGTACATTATATGGGGCCTCAAAGAGGAGGAGATTCAAGTCATATCCCTTGTGTTTAAATCACAAGTGAGGGCATTCAAATGCAAACATAGAGATGACTTGATTCCCCTCTCAATTCCTAGAGGTGAGACACTATACCACATAGTTATATCTCTTGTTCAATACCTCTAGAAGACCCTCTAGGTGAATCTCCTAGTTAAGACAAGCTACATACCCCATGTAGGAGATTCAACCACTCCTTAGCACCTTGGGCATCTCCAATGGAGCATCACATGCAAGGTAGCTGATCTTGGAGCTGAAGGCTTGGAAAAGCTGGCGGCGTCAAAGATCGGTGGAGCACAAGGGGAGCTGATTCAAGCACGGGAGAGCGAGAAGAAGCAATCCAAAGCAGCGCTACAAAGGGGCTCAATCTGACAAGTAAGGTTGTCTTGTTAAGAGTCCATTCACTCAATTCCCTATAGGAGTTGAGTGTAGAGTTTGCTTGACAAACTTAAACTAGGGTCGTTAGTCGATCCTTGGCCTATTAGTTGGGCCTAAAATTTAGGGACGTTAGCCGTTCCTTGGCACGTTTGTCGGGCCTAAACAAAGTCTCCAACGGGGAGCCACCAACACGGGTGTAAACATGTAGGTTGGGAGGAACCTATAAACTCCTCGGTTGGGTGGATCCAATTTAAAACACCTTGGTTGGGAGGAACCAGATTTAAACTCCCCAGTGAATGCCGGTGTACTTAAAGGGGTTGAGTACTTGAACCGGGAGTAGAGTAAACAAGTAGTCGAACCACTATATATGCTTGGGTTTGTGATTGAATTGAGCACATTGATATCTTAGCATTGTAAGTTTAATTGTTTAATTATGAATGCTTGATAGGAATGTATGCTAGGCACTTGATAGGCATATCCACACTCATAAGATGTACTTTCACTACCTCATGTTGACTTAAGCATTTCTTGATCCATCCTTTATAGTCCACATGAGTTGTTTAGACTAGGTTGCTGATTGCACTTATCATTTGCTAGTCTTTTGATTGAACCCACTTAGGCTTGGAAGCTGAAGTGTTAATCGCTTACGTAGTTTAATTTGCTAAATTTGTTAAGTAGGCTAAAAATTTTAAAAGGTCTTAATCACCCCCTCCTATAGGTTTAGCCATAATTCTAGTTGCTCTTTAAGCTTCCGCACGTGCATGCATAGGGTGTCAGTGTTAGACTACCCGACGCAATTTCTAACTCTACACTCAACTCCCACAGCGAATTGAGTGGAAGGACTCTCTACAAAAACAACCTTACTTGTCGAATGAGCCCCTTGTTCAGCGCCGGATTCGGGTTGCTTGATCTCCACTCTCCCGTGCTTCAATCAGCTTCCCTTGCTCCCTCGATCGTGTTGCCGCTGCATCATCAATGCCTCAGCTACACTTGATCAACCACCTTGCAAATGATGCCTTTGAGATGCCCAAGGTGATAAGAGGGTAGGTTTGAGGTCTCTACAACTTATGGGAATGGGTTGCCTAGAGAGTCTCACGTACAAAGATCTCATCATAGAGTATTGGATAGAAATATGACTATCAAGATCAATCCAATCTCTAGATATCAAAAGAGGGATAAGTGCATCTTCTTCTTGAGCTTTGAATGCTCCATACTTGTGATGAATCACAAGGAAGATCACTTGTTTGGGTTGGGAATAGAGCTTTTAATGATGTTCAACAATGATGGCTTCTATTTCCTCAAAATTCCCTCACTTAGCTAAAAAACGAATCCCCCAAATTTTATAGATTTTCTTCCAACGATAAAAAAAGAGCAGATTTGAGCATCTTTGATTAATTGAAAAAAGGTCCGATTGATCAGAGACATGTCCGATTAATCAGAAATATGTCCAGTGAAATCTCTGGGAGATATTCCAATTGATCGGAATTATGGTCCGATTGATCGGACGGACCCCTTCCGATGAATCGGAAGTCTGTCCGATTGATCAGAAATTTATCCAGTGGATTTTCAAACTTGCTGGAATAAATTCCGATTTATCAGGACTTCTATCTGATCGATTAGTCTAATCGAAACATCTGTCCGATTGATTGGAGTCCTATCGAAAACTACTGTTTGAGCTGTTTTGTTTACAATAGCTTCCACCTCTTAAACTAGTCTTACTTATCATGTTTTTCATGGAGTTCTAAGACTAATGATGATGACTAAGGGTATACCTAGTTGGTCCAAGTCATCTAAGAGGTTATGGTTTTGGGTAGGTTCAAGGCAAGGCACACCAAGGCAACTCTTTTACCTGTTTCTTCATCCTTGATGCAGCTGGTCCGTCTTGAGTCTTCGGTCTTTGTCTTCATTAAGCTCAATCGACACTAGACTCACTAACCTAAGTGATTGACAAACAAGGTGCACTAGTATGCCACAGAAAAGTGCACTAACAGAAAGACTAAAAGCCGACCTCATCCGTTGTCCAAATTTATGCGACAACAGTTGGCGTCGTCTGTGGGAAAATGACTAGCTTCGTGTTCTCACCACTTGAATTTGACAGTTAAAATCAATTCTTTTCCAGCTCACCACCATGGTGAAAAAGAATAGGAAGGGGCATTTTGTGGTCAAAGCCTCCTATTAGGATCTACCTGGCAACGAGCAGGTTTAGCGGACGCCGGCCCACCACGAGCCTCAACCAAACTCTCCACGACTCTCACTAACCTCGAGCCAGTGAAGGTCATATAATAGAAAAGCCCGAATCACGTCTATTGAGGAGAAGCTTGGCACTTTAATTGAACAAGTGGCCCGCATTGTGTCGGTGATGGGACAACTAGGTCCACGGCCGAGCGACCCTTCAGAAGGGGCGACCGAGCCACTCCACACCAACCGCCCTGAGCGATCGTGCCAGTGGCGGCACTAGAAACAACACTTGGCCAATGACAATTGTGCAAGCCGAGCAGCTCCTGCTCAGATTGCCGGAAGACTCGACAAGATCGACCTACACCATACGCTTGACAAAAGCCGTCAGGTTAGGAAGGGCATAACCCTAGAACAAACTACAGAGAGAGGAGTCCCCTGGGAGTTGCATATAAAGGAGATCTGGGGCCAGCTCGGTGATATTCAACAAGCATACCGAGCTAAAGCCTTGGTATCCATCGACGCCCTCATATAACAGACTGAGCCTCTATTCATAGATGACATCATGGTAGAGTAGATGCCTCAAGGGTTTAAGATGCCCCAAATAAATTCCTACTTGGGCATGGGTAACCCCGTCGAACACCTAAAACACTTTCGATCGTGGACGGAGCTACACAGTGCCTCCGGGCCTATCATGTGCAGGGTGTTCCCCCTAACACTCTCCGAGGCAGCTCGGATGTGGGTTACGAACTTGAAATCAAAATCCATCACCTCATTCAAATAGTTCAGTAGGGCCTTCTCCACCCATGTTGGGGTCCCAAAATGTAGGGGCCCTCAAAACAAGCAAAATAGCCGCGCAACTCTGAAAGAATCCCATAAAACACCTTCCGGTGCACGTAAAACGGAGATTTTGGCTGAAATCTCCAACGGGCCCCGTGAATCATCGTGATCGGAACTATCCGTAATCGAACCCATAACTTCATCATCATTTATGATGAACAGTGCATGTAGGTTTACGATCGAACGGGCCCCACAAACCCATCAAAACTCAAAACCCAATTTGGAGTGTTCAAGAGTCCGTCAACACACCCATAAAATCGGACTCCCACGCATCCATAAATTCGGGTACCCATGCACCCCAAAAATCATCAAAAACAGAAATTGGTTTAAAGTTTGCATGGAGTTCCACGCACCCCACAAAGGGCCCACGCACCCCTATATTCAACACATTTTAGGATTTTCATTTAGAAGTGTTTCGGTGTCCCACGCACCCCAAAAATGGGCCCACGCACCCCTATATTCAACTCATTTCAGGATTTTCATTTAAGGATGCATGGAGTCCCACGCACCCAAAAAATCAGATTCCCACGCACCCAAAAAATCAGACATTTTCAGAACACATTTTTGGATGCGTGGGACATCCGCACGTCGATTTTAAGGTGCGTTAGGGGTATTTTAGAGGTGCGTGGCACGTGGCAGCACCTCATTGGCCGAGTTTCGGTATTTTCGGGCATAAATACACCGTCCGACTGTTCATTTGTACGTTTTTGAAAGAGAGATAGAGCTATTATCCTCTGGGTTTTTGGGATTTCCGCCGAAAAATCACGCCGGAATACCTTTTCGATCATCGAAAACCCTTCCCGGTCGCCGGAATATCTTTCCGATCGCCAACGTTTTCCACCGGAAGATTACTCCGACCAAGGCTAACGCAGGTCTGAATTCTGAAAAATATAAGTGCGGGCATGCATCCATAAATTCGATCCCACTCACTCGAAAAATGGTCCACGCGTCCATAAATTCAACTTAATTCAGACAAGTGTGTTGGACTCCCACGCACCCGAAAACTGGCCCACGCATCCATAAATTCGGGTCCCACGCGTCCATAAATTCGATGTAATTTAGATTTGCATATTGGCGTCCCACGCACTCGAAAATTCCCCACGCATCAGAAAATTCATGAAAAATCAGGCACTTAATTGTAGACCATCGCCGTTCCGCGCTCCCACACGACGTTCTCGTCCCTTTCCTTTCGGGAAAAGAAGAAGAGGATGCGTGAGTGCGAATCGCCGTTTGTGCCACTGGCTTGCCTCGTTCTCGAGGGCTTTGTTTGATTGTCGTGTTAAGCTGGATGTGTTTAAATGAGTTTATATAAGACCAGAGTCGCCACTAGCCAGTTACTTCGAATCTACAGTCGGCTAGACCCCGTAGAAACGTTAGAGAAGGGGATCCGAAGATTCCTTCCTCTAAAATGACTCATTTTGATCTGCGGCCAGAGATTCGAGGTGAGGGATCACGGTTACAGGGTGGGAAGAGGTTAAGCACCCCACACACTGCCCATACCGAAGTATGGTCTCTACTTCACAGAATCTAATTAGCACTTGAAAGTCTGTTTTAATCCTCGTACATTCTCATAGATGATATGATGCATGAATGCAGGTCTGAACAGTAAGAGTTTCTGATGGGCAGGTTCCACTAACAGGCAAGCCCAGAGCATACGCTCGAATTGACAGGTGCTTTATGCGAAATGCATGTTGTGTGTTTGAATGATCAAAGTGCTTGTAGTGATATGTACATGAATGCAGGTCTGAACAGTAAGAGTTTCTGATGGGCAGGTTCCACTAATAGGCAAGCCCAGAGCATACGCTCGAACTGACAGGTGCTTTATGCGAGATGCATGCTGTGTGTTTGAATAATCAAAGTGCTTGCAGTGAAGCAGGGGGGTTGGAAGAAAAGTAAATGTTGCACTTATGCTAGATGCGAATGAGATGATGCTAGTAAGGAACAGCTAGATGGACGGAGGTGTCGCAAGGATTGGCTTCGAGTGGCTGGATCAAGACTTGCATGACTTGGGAGGCTTGGACCAGTGGTCAGGCTGTGCTGGACCGGGGCTAGGCTCTCCTCACTCGGGCTCTCCTTGGTGGAGGAATGGGCTAAAGGATGGAGAGGTGGACTCAAAGCTCTCGGATTGAAGAGAGGGGAAGTGGATGTTTAAATGGGAAGAGGCTAGGGGTATTTATAGCGTTGGAGAGTGGCAGTTCTCGTAAATATGTTTGGGCGGCCCCCAGGGGGCCGCCCGTACGGACGCTCCTCGGTTTCCAGCGAGTGGTACGGTCATGTCTCGGGGCTGCTATTTTGACTCGGTGGGTTAACTCGGTGAGTTGACTCAGCGGGTCGACTTGGTGATTTGACTCGACGGGTTGACTCAGCGGGTTGACTCAACGGGTTAACTCAGCGGGTTGACTTAGTGGGTTGACTCAGTGAGTTTGACTTTTTAAGGATTTTTTGACTGGCTTTTCTTATGGGGGTTTTTCAGGCTGATGTTTAGGGGTGGGTTGATTGGGTTCAGGCTTGAGTTGGGCTATGGATTGGGGCTTACAAGGGTGAGTTTGGCTGAGTTTGGACTTGGGATTTGGGGGTATGGTCCTCCATTCATCCAGCTATCTCTACCAACAGTGTAGCCGAAGGTGGGGTGTCTACAGATGCCCCTCTTTGGCAGAGGTTGCGTGCAACCGAATGCCAAAGAGAGTGGACACCCCACTTCTGACTCGGTCATTCATATATCATGGTCTGAAATCTTTGCTTGCCTTTGCATCTGTGCCAGTTGATCGTTTGGAAATCGATCACTCGCACATACCGCGGAAGTTTGGAGAAAACGTTGCGATTGTCCCTGCAGTTTGCTGCAACCTAGGTACCCAATCGCAAGCCTTCCATTCCCGATCGGTACTAACATCGGAAAGGTACAGCAGAGCCTCTGCGTCGCTAATCTTACGAGGATACTGACCCTGTGATTGATTGTATGTTCGATGTTTTTCCGGATCACTCCAGGAGTACTTGTTTCGCTTGACTGTCAAAGTGGTTAGATGCCCTATGTCAGATAGTCTTACAGGGATTCTACTACGCCGACTTGGAATCAGTCAGGGTACTTCAGGCATCCACGCCTAGGTATGTGCGGGTGGACTCTTTCCACCCGACCTGTTGGTTTCGATGCTTGGTTTGCAATTCATTCTTTCCTCGATTGTAGTCTGGAATCTTTGTTGTCCTTTGTATCTGAGTCAGATGATTGTTTGGAAATTGATAACTCGCACATACCGCGGGAGTTTGGAGAAAACGTTGCGATTGTCCCTGCAGTTTGCTGCAACCTGGGTACCCAATCGCAACCCTTCCATTCCCGATCGGTACTAACATCGGAAAGGTACAGCAGAGCCTCTGCGTCGCTAGTCTTACGAGGTTGCTGACCCTGAGACTGATTGTGTGATGTTTGACGTTTTCCCGGATCACTCCAGGAATACTTGTTTCGCTTGACTGTCAAAGTGGTTAGATTCCCTGCGTTAGATAGTCTTACAGGATTCTACAACGCCGACTTGGACTCAGTCAAGGTACTTCAGGCATCCACGCCTAGGTATGTGCGGGTGAACTCTTTCCACCCAATCTGCTGATTTTGATACTTGGGTTACAATTTATCATTTCCACCTGTTCAAATGGTTTCTTTGACCGAGCCTTTTGGCTTTCATCTTTTCGTATCTTGGCATGCGATACGACCGCATTGACACTAGAGTTCAGTTCGACCGTACTTTGAGTGCATTGGATCCAATGGTCTCCGGGGAAATCGCGAGACATCGGATCTTATTTGATTTTTGCGTCGGCTCCTACCCAGAGATATGGAAGATCTCCTGGTGTTTTGGAGGCAGAATGCTCTACTGGGAAAATATTTTTGGAATTTTGAAAAGATACCCACTTTGGGGAGTGATACTCCGTGGGGTTTTTATTTGCAAATAGAAATATTTTTTTTATCTTTTTGATATGGAAATCTGGTTTGCATGTGCCTCCACTAGGGATGCCTGTGGGGTCTTTAGCTAACCGACTTTTATTTTGAAAGCAGGTAAACATGATGATTGGTGCGATGGATGCTGATGCATGGAGATGCATATTTGATGATGGATACATGGCTCGGCTCATTCCCTTTCAGTTTGATGATTTTGCTTTTGCTAGAGATGCAGAGAATTTTGAGCTTATTGCTTCCAGGGTTGTGCTTCCCTGGGGATTTTTCTTTTTTATACGGGTGTTTGGTCAGCGGGTTGGTCAAGATCCCGACCCATGATCGATCAGGTCCATCGTCTCAAGATGCTGTTTCTTTGCTAATGAAAATGTACGAGGATATTATCCGACTTCAAGATGTTCTTCTGGGCATAAATGCGATTGAGACGGTGCTTGGTCACCGGTTTTGGTCAAGATTCCAATTTGCGGGAGATTGGATCCGTCATCCCAAATTGTGAAGAGAGTGAAGTTCAAGACTCCTGAAGTGTAGTGCTGGGGGATAGTGACAATTTTTGTGATTTTTGTAAATGTTTGGTCTGAACCTTTACCTGAGTGGTCAGGATAGAGATCGGTTATTGAAAACAAAGGAAATATTTTTTGTGTTTTTTTGAAAATTTTTTGCTTGAAAGCAAGGGAAACATTTTTTTTGGTTTTTGCAAATATTTGATTTGAAAGCAAGGGAAATGTTTTTTGTGATTTTGGAAAGGTGATTTTGCAATGTTCTGGTATTTTGTGATTTTTCTGAAATGCAAGGAAAAGTGTGGAATTTTCATCCACTTCCAGCTTCTACTGCTGGTAAGGCACCCGATCCATTTTACGTCAGCGAGCAAGACGAGTCTCACATAGTCAAGTGCCGTAGTTTTACATCTTCGGATGAGGAGATTTTGAGGGTTTTCAATCAACACACCCACAAAGTTGCCTGTTCCTCATGTGCAATGCACATAGACCACGTATCATCTGACGGACTCCTTCGGCCACAAGATGAGCCACATCCTCACATTTCCCTTAGTCAATCCAATTTGGGGCCTTACGCTGCTCACAATTTCGTGAGGGTGCACTCCACCTCCCAACAGCCTTAATCCCTTCATGAGTTTTAGGAACAGGGAATATCCGTCAGATTCAACAACGACTTCCAAATCAAGGTTGTCTATCACGGTGCGTTCAACACGAACAGGGTTGCGGAGTTCTGCCCGCCTTAGCCTTTACTTGTTAAAAGATTCCGGACACCCGTACAATCAATTGCCAGTCATGTCCGGAACAGGTTGGGGAAGAAAGCCCCTGAGAAGTTAATCCCAGTGTAGTTTTAGGTCTTCGGACCGCTGGGGATGAATTTGTGCAGTTAAAATTGATGGCAAAATTTTTTATTTTTTTTGAAAAGGTTCCAGAGTTCAACTCAAGTGGTTGAGATTGATACTGGTTTTTATGGAAAACTCAAAAAATCTTTTTGGTATTTTGGAAATGATCCAGGTCATCAGATCCTGGCTTGTACGGCTGGGATCGATGCCAATTTTTATTAAAAATCTCTCGGGATGTTGATCCCGACGTAGTTTAAGGTCTTCGGACCAGAAAACTGTACAAAACAGGGCAAACTATTTTTTTTATTTTTGAAAATGTCTGGTGTCAGCGGATCTTAATTCGAACGATCTAGACTGTTACCGGTTTTTATTGAAAATCTCTCGGGATGTTGATCCCGACGTAGTTTAAGGTCTTCGGACAAAAAAAAAACTTTATATATATGCTGAAAGTACATTCTTTTTGTGATTTTTGAAAAATATTCTGAGTCATCGATTTTGATTTTGAGGGTCGAGATCGATGCCCATTTTTATTAAAAATCACTCGGGATCTTGATCCCGACGTAGTTTAAGGTCTTTAGACCCAAAACTGTACAAGACAGGGCAAACACATTTTTTTTGTTTTTTGAAAAATGTCCGGTATCAGCGGATCTTGATTCAAATGATCCAGACTGCTATCGATTTTTATTTAAAAAGTCCCTCGGGATCTTGATCCCGACGTAGTTTAAGGTCTTCGGACCCAAAACTGTACAAACAGAGCAAACATATTTTTTTTTTATTTTTTGGAAAATGTCCGGAGTCATATGATCTTGATGTGAGCAAACAAGACTGACACCGGCTTTTATTGAAAATCTCTCGGGATGTTGATCCCGACGTAGTTTAAGGTCTTCGAACAAAAAATATGTACATATATTCTTTTTTGCGATTTTTTTCGACATCTTGGCCTGAACGGCTGGGATCGATGCTGGTTTTTATTAAAATCCCTCAAGATATTGATCCCGACGTAGTTTAAGGTCTTCGGACCCAGTTTTTGGGGTTGGGCATACTTACCTTGCTTTATTTAGCTTCTGACGGGGCTGATTGTGATTTAAGTGGTCTGGATTGCTTGAATTGGTCTTGTGGGCCCTTTCCAGACTTCAGCTTTGTTTTGGAGCACCTATCTTTGATGTTTTGTGAGGCTAAGAAGGCTTCTCATGGTGTGGATAATAATTTGAACGGCTCAGATTGCTCTTTTCAGCCATGTGGGCCCACTTGATGATTAGATCTTGGATTCTAGTCCTATTTCTTGACGATTAAGCCTTCGATCTTGCTATTTGATGACTCGTGTAAGCTTTTCCATGGTTTAGATCATGATGATCTAGTCTTTGAATAGTTCAGATTGCTTGTAGCCCCCTCTTGATCATCTTTCCCTTTCTTTGATTTGATCAGACCCATTCTGGCCGCAGTGCTTCGTGATTGGACCGGTGGGGTACCTTCCAAATGATCTCGATCAATCTCAATCGAAATCTGCAATGGGTTGGAGCCTTGTGCGGCCCTCAGGGTGCCATCTACTGATGTGGACTGTCAGCCTCACCTACCAAGAACCATGGAGCCAATCCGGCGGAGAGAGAAGGAGCGCGTCCGTACTGGCGGCCCAGAGCGGGCCGCCCAAGGCTCGCCTCTTGTGCGGCCTGGGCTGGCTCTGGTTCGGACAGTGAGCATATTCTCTTGGCTGCTGTCTCCCTCATCCTCGTACCCGATTTTTCGATCCAGCCATGAATCTCTTCCTTGTCTCATCTTCCCTTCTCATTTTGTCCTTTTCTTGGTTTGTCTTTTCTCAAGCAATGGACGGTGGAGATTTCGGGGCTGTGGGGGCTGTCCATGGTGGGTCCCACACTTCAGGAGGTGGTGAAGGCTTTAATGATGGTGGAATCTCTTGAATGGATGGTAGAGATGGAGCATTGAATGAGGGTATTGACGATGGGTTAGGGGTGGTTGTTGGGAGAGCTTTGAATGGCTCTATTAATGGTGGGATGGCTGTAATTCCAGATTTGGATAGGCCTTTGATTGTGGGAGAAATGGGTGGTATGGATGAGATGATGCGATGGGACATAGGTGAGGCTATGTGTCCCTTGATGTGGGCCACATGGATGATGTGATTGATGGAGGTGATGGGACCATGATAGACATAGATGGGCTGATCTCATGTCTGAATGAGATGGATGGTTCAGATGATACCTTTGACGGTTTGGATGCTCTTGATGAGGGCCAAGATGTGCGGCATACTTGTTTGGGAGGACTTGATGTGATCATTGATGATGTCCCCCTGATGATGGACGGTGTGGATGCCTCGATGATCCCTTTGATCGGCCAGGATGATGACTGGATTCATGATTCCCTGTTGGAGAGGACCGCAGGTCCAGATCTGACCGTTGATTCTTTGATCGGGGTAATCGGGACCTTTCTTGATGGTTCAGATGCATTTTTTGATGGTCAGATTGGCCAGGATGCCACGATGTGTGGTGTGATCTTTGCTGATAGCCCTTTTGATGGAGAGTATCGTCCTTCTCCTGATCATCGGTCTTTTGTGCACTCTGTTCATGAGGTGGGCCTAGTCTTCTCATGCGGCTGAGGTTATGACAGTTTCAGACAGTGATGCGACTATATCAAACATAGCCGTTACTGAGGGCAGGTCAGGGGCTGTCGAGTCTGCAGAGGTTCCAGCTTTTCCTTCTCCTTTGCCCCGTTGATCTTCCGATCCTCGATGAGCTGTCATTGATTTCTGAGCCTTTTGTTCTGGAGGGGGTTCCAGTGAGGACTTGTAAGCTGCTTCCTCGTCCTTCTTGCTCGCCACGGCTGCTTGCTTGGCTTGATAGTTTGTCAGCTTATGAGATTCGGGATTTGGAGTCCTATGGCTTCGACAATCTGATCTATATGGCTAGAGTTGACATTGATTGGAGGATGCTTGGAGCTGCATTGATTGACTGGGTCCCTTCGTTGAACTTGTTCGCGTTCAACGATATGGAGATGGGACCCTCTTTGGAGGAGCTTGCACGCTTGACAGGCCTACCTTGGGATTATACTCAGTATTTTTCTCCGAAGACATCGCCGAAGACTGCCACACTGCAGAACTGGTTCGGGATCCCCTATCTTGTTCGGCCTGCAGCTGCCGGTCAGGATGCTTTAGTGTTCTCTTTGGACTTACTGTATGATCTTTTTTTGGGTCCTCGGAGTGTGGCCGATTCTATCCTTGCTCGGAATGCACTGATGTTCTGCCTGATAGCTGAATTACTGTTCTCGGGATGGCGCAGGTCCCAGACTCCTTTGCTTTTTGAGGTGATGAGCCGAGCTATCCGACGGCAGGGGATCATTTCTCTTGTCTTGGCCGAGCTGTTTAATGGGCTGACTGACTGTGCCATGGGTCGTAATCGTGTCCTTCGCGGCTGCTGTGCATTTCTTCAGGTATCTTTTCTGTACCTTTCCTTTCTTGCTTTTTAGGAATTACTTTGCTCTAGCTGAGCTTCTTTTCCTTCTTATGATCAGGTTTGGCTATGGGAGCGTCTTTCTCTGACCGTTCCTGTACCCTTTTCCTGACACCCGTCGCCCAGACCTTATGCGGCACATCATGAAGTTTCTTCCGCATACAGCTAGGATGAGCGAGCCTTTGTATCGCAGGATGTTTGCTGAACTTCGTGACTGGAATGTTCGTTGGGAGTCATCTTGGCTTTCACTTCCTCCAGTGCTTTGCGATGCGCATCGCCTTCCTCTGATGCTAGTAGGCTTTCGATCTTACTTTTCCTACCACCCTACCCGGTTCCTGCGGCAGTTTGGGTACGAGCAGGATGTTCCTCTTTTTGCTTTTATGGGTATCGGGCGTCGAGCGCTTCCATCTAGGATCTCTGACTTTAGGACTCGGGTTGATGGATCTTAGGCGAGTTATCTGACTGCTAATTTGCTTGGTTTTGAGCTGCGGGCTTTTCCTATGGCGACCGCTTCATATCAGTACTGGGTTGCTGAGCAGTCTTTGTATCGACGTATCCCTTGCTGGCACCAGACTGCTGATGAGGATGAGCAGGATATCCTTGGAGATGCCGGCTCTTCATCTGGTTCATATGAACCCTTTGAGGAGCGCCCGTTCATTGATCCTGGTTTCCTTTTGGCCACTCATGGTCATTTGTTGTTTGAGATCTCTGCTCTTCGGTATCATTGTGAGATGATGTCGAGGAGATTGGCTGCCGATCAGAGGTTGTCTGATGAGGAGGCCGTGATCCGTACCCTTGAGCGAGATGAGGTGCATTACCTGCGTATGGAGGTGAGCAGGTTGAGAGCGAGACTATTTCATTATGAGTCAGGTGACTTACCTGATATGGCCGAGGATGAAGGTAGGGATTGATTGTATTGGCCACCTGCGCATTTCTTTTTGCATGGTATATGATTGATGATGATGCATTTTTTTGTATTTTTTTGAAAGAGATGAGTGATATATGTAAAAGAAATATGATGCATTTAATGAAAAAAGAGAATTGTTTGAAAATCTATTGTGCCATGAGTTGTCTTGTGAGTGTGTCCGGATTTTGTGTCGGGATATAGGAATTAGAATTGGGGTTCGGCCAATGCTTTGACCGATGTCTCGAGATTTAACTTGTGTGCTCCTTTGGTTCTCTAAAGTTGTAGGTAATGGGAACTGTTGCTTCCTGAGATTGTCAGAGTTTGTAGAGTTCTTTGTTCCTGACTGCACTTCTTCTTGTTCTTGAACTGTGACGGCTCGAACCGATCTGGACTGTCTGATTTCCTGGTACCTTGCACTTTTATTTTTTCTTTTTCCATTTGAGCCATTTTTGCCTGCAGCGCTCTTTCGAGTTTTCACCACAGCCGGCCTTTTCCTGTCATTTTTGCCTGTGGCGCCCTTTCGGGTTTTCACCACGTCCCGGGTGTTTGATCTTGCCTGTCCCTTGGCAGCTATGCTGTTTTTACCCTCAGTACCCTTTCGGGTTTTCACCAAGTCCGCTGTATGCCCACTGTTTTTACTTGGAGCGCCCTTTCGGGTTTTCACTCCGCCCTCTTTGTTTAGGCACACATTTTTTTTTCCTTTTTTTTTGTTTTTTTTTTTAGATCTTTGGATAACTGCGGCGGCTAGAGGTCGGGAATCCGTCGTTGCCGGCCGATGGCAGTCCTTCAGCCCTTATCCTAGGTTACGATGATAGAGCCGTCAGTCTTTACTACCGACCTTTCTGAGATGGGTGGATGAATGACTGTGTTTCTTCTTGGGTTGATTTTTCTCGGGTGCCTTGCTTTAGCTTCCCTTTTTCTTTTTCTCCCCTCTTTTTTTTTCTTTTTCTTTTCTTTTGTATTCTTTTTCTCTTTTTTTTTTCTTTTGAATCTCCTTATTTGAAACACTTGTTGGTGGACGGAAACGATTTCTCAGAGGTTTTAGATTCGACCTCTTGACTTCAGCTCTATTAAGGTAACTCTTGATAAGGTTAGAATGACTTACCCGTGAAAGATCTTCACTTTGTTGGCGTTGATTGGCTCAGGAAGATCCACCCCTCTCATGCTGGTGAGTCTGAGGGCGCCTCCGGGAAGTACTTCTCTGATGATCAGTGGCCCGTCCCACGAGGGTTTGAACTTTCCTCTGGGATCCGGAGGGTGCGACGGTAGAATCTTCTTCATGACCATGTCGCCTACCTTGAAACTTCTTTTTCGGACTCTCTTGTTGGAAGCCCGAGCGATCCTTTTCTGATAACATTGGGAATGACTTAGTGCACGCATACGCTTTTCATCTGCTAGCTGTAACTGATCGAATCTGGCCCGTTGCCATTCTCCTTCTTCAATTCCGCTTTCTAATAATACTCGTAGTGATGGTATTTCCACCTCGACTGGCAGAACTGCTTTCATTCCATAAGTAAGCTCGAAAGGAGTAACGCCTGTAGCAGACCGTACAGACGTTTGATAGGCCCAAAGTGCATATGGGAGCATATCTGACCAATCTCGATAGGTTACGACCATCTTCTCAAGTATCCTGACGATTGTCTTGTTTGCGGCTTCTACCCCACCATTCATCTGGGGGCGATAGGGGCTTGATCGATGACGTTGAATCTTGAACTTGCTGAGAAAGTCATCCATCTTCTTATTAACGAACGGGGTCCCATTATCTGTAATGATAGCATTGGGGATTCCATACCGGCATATGATGTTGTTCTTCATGAATTTGATCACCTGAAATGCTACAATCGTGGTGTAGGAGGCTGCCTCTACCCATTTGGTGAAGTAGTCGACTGCCCCAAGTATGTACTCATGACCATTTGATGCTTTGGGACTAATTTTGCCGATGATGTCGAGTCCCCACATGGAGAAGGGCCAGGGGGTGGTCAGGTTGTACAACTCTGATGAGGGGGCATGAATTTGATTTGCATGCTCCTGACATTTGAAGCATTTTCTGACAGCTGGCAGAAGTCTGTCTCCATGGTGAGCCAATAGTAGCCGAGTCGTAAAATCTTCTTTGCCATCATGTGCCCGTTCATGTGTGGGCCACAGATTCCTTCGTGTATTTCTTTCATGATCTTTGCAGCTTCTGTTTCATCGATGCATCGAAGGAGGATGTGATTATAGGATCGCTTATAAAGAACTTCGCCACTGATGGTGAACTGACTGGCCAAACGCTGGATGGTTCGGCGATCTGTTGCTGTTGCTGACTCCGGATACTCCTGGGTTTGGAGATATTGCTTGATGTCGGCATACCAGGGTTTGTCAGGGACAGCTTCGGCTTCTTCTATTTGCAGACAAAAAGCAGGTTCATCTTGAATTTCAACTGTGAGCTCCCATTCTGAAGCTCCTTTCGGGATCTCGAGCATTGACGCGAGTGTGGCGAGAGCATCTACAAACTGATTCTTGGCTCTAGGCATGTATGAGAAGGTGATTTCTTTGACTTCTTCGATCAGATTTTCAAGATACACATGAAATGGTATCAACTTCTCGTCCTTGGTTTTCCATTCGCCATTGGTCTGATGGATGATAAGCTGTGAGTCTTGCTACAATCCGAAGATTGCACACCCAAGTGCAGGTAGCGAAGTAGTAAAATACTCGGTAAGACCGAGGTCGATCCACAGGGATTGGGGTTAAGAACACTTATAGGAATTAGTTTAGGTGAGTGAGATGAAATCTGGTTTATCCACGAGAGTGGAGCAAGTTGTGTGTAGTGAAAGACAAAAATAGAAAAGGGGCTAAGGCATTAGGGATCCACCTTTGATTCATTCTGCAGGATTTGATTCATTGGTCCAACTATAACTCAACTGGAATTGAATAAAGATTCATTCCAATCGGAAGATGAAACAGTTAAACCATTTGCATATTTCATAAAAGATAGTGATCTGGACCGATTGATTTGACCATGAAGCACTCGTTAGTTGATCGCAGGGAATTCCAAGCATCCACTGTGCCCGGAGTCGACAATGGATCAAGGAATTGTACAGATCAACAACTTTGCCAACAAGTCAACCGATAAGATCACAATTTATATGATCAAATGCATACTTACAAGATAGGAGGCTTTGATTGACCGATCCAACCGTTAAGATCTCGTCTATCGATCGCAGGGAATCCAAAGCATCCAATGTGCCCGGAGTCTACAATGGATCAAGGGATTTTACAGATCGATGACTTTACCTGCACTAGCTCGATGACCGTAGGGAATCCAAAGCATCCAACGTGCCCGGAGTCGACGATGGATCAAGGGACTTTATCGATCATGAACTAGCTAATTGGTGTGCAAGGGATCCCAAGCATCCAACGTGCCCGGAGTCGACGATGGATCAAGGGGCTTGCACAACAATAGCGTCCGCCGAGGTGGATAACCAAACCAATCAACCAAAGAGAACTCCAACAATTACACCACACAATGTTGAACCAAAAGAACCATAGCTTGCAAATTTCTTCAAAGGCTTCACCCCTAGCCTTAGCTAGAGGTTTAGCCAACCATGCTACAATGGAAGACTAAATTCTCTACAAAAGAGAAAATTCTACACTACTCTACTTCTACAAAGAAAAGAAAAGAAGACTTGGATTGGATTTGAGGGATGAGAGGGATGATGAGAATGAGAGGGAGAGGAGCTTCTTTTATAGCCTCATGAGAAGCTTCCAAGCCTAGGTGGCACACCAAAAGTTTCTTTAGGTTTGGGAGTGGAGTTAGGCTTGGAGTGGCCAAAGCAAACTTTGCTTTTAGGTTCGGGCTTGGAGTTAGGCTTGGATGGACATGTGGCAAGAAAGGCACTCCAATCCTAGGTGTCACTCCAAGCCTAAAGCAACTTTTCTTTTAGGTTTGGGCTTGGAGTGAGGCTTGGATGATGAGGTGGCATTCCATGCCTTACACATGTGTTGGAAGAGAGAGAGAGAGAGAGAGAGAGAGAGAGAGAGAGAGAGAGAGAGAGCTCCTCTCTTGCAGCCATGGTGGAGAAGAGCTGCTGCCTTTTGATGGGGTCCACCTTGTTGTGTGATGGACAGCTGGTGAGGTGGCTTCAACTGCTGGGCGTGATGGAGCTGAAGATGGACTGGACGTGAGGTGATTCAGCTGCACGTGCAAGGTGAAGTTCCATGGCTGCTTGCTCATGGACGGTGCTGGAGATCTCCAGCTTTGGTGGACTGTGATGATAATGGACACCTTGATGAAGATTGTACGCTGATGGACGCTTGGCTGCTGTGGACGGCTGAGGTTGGCTGCATGTGTGGATGGGGACCACCTGATGATGATGACGTCCACCGTTGGAAATGGATGGACGGCTGATGATTGGAGGGAGTGGACGGTCCAGATGCTGATTGGATGATTGGAGGATGGACGGCTGGAAGGATGGAGTTGATGACGTCCATCTCTTGTACGTCAGATGAAGGTGGGGTCCATCAAAGCTGCTGGTTGGACGTCCACTGCTGGACGTGATGTGGGTCCCACCTGATGCTGGAGATTGGAGGATGGACGGCTGGTACGATCAGCTGTTTGGACGGATGGTTGATGCTGCACGTGTTGCAGCTTCTACTGGATGGACGGCTAAGGTTGATTGTTGCTGATCATCCAGCCCTGCACGTGTGAGCTGGTGAGAGGGGGACGTTGTTGGCCTTGGACGGCTGGAAATGGAGTCCACCTTGCTGGACGGTTCATCCAGCAACTGGATGAATGGATGGCTGGAATAAGGACGTCCAGCAGCTGGATGGTGCTGATGCTCTGTTGCTTGGACGGCTGCTGTTGAGTGGAGATCTGCTGGATCCATGGCCGGTGGACAGGAGATGGACGATCCTGATGAAGTAGCAGCTGGATGAAGCTGCTGCAGATGGGTTGATGGTCGGCTGGCTGAAGTAGGTGCTGGTACTGCAGATGTGGTCCACCATCTGGACTGCTGGGATTTTCCAGCAGCTGTTGGTACGTTGATGTTGCTGCTGACGTCCAGCCCTGGACGGTGGAGATTTGAGCCCATCTTGATGAACGGTGATGAAGGCTTAACATGTTGCACACGTGCTGGAGATGCTGATGGAGTTGGACGGTTGGGAATGAAGGTGCTGGTCGTTGGATGGGAGCTGAAGGTGGTGTGGGGGTGCACGAGCAGAGCTGGAGAGGAGGACATTGTTGGCCTTGTAGCAGCTGGACGGTCCATGATCAGCATGTGTGCTGAGCTGATGGTGAGGGTGGACGGTGTTGCATGGACATTGATGAGGAAATGGGGTCCACCTTGCTGACGTGTGATGTCCATCCTTGCTGGACGCCAGACACCATGGACGGCTGATGTTGAAGCTGCTGACGTGATGTGATGGCCCACCTTACTGAATTGGATGGTGATGATGTGATCCACCATATCTGGATTTGAAATGGACAGTTGAGATAAAAGATGTCCAGCTATGGCATGGATGGACTGCTCTTGCACACGTGTGCTGATCGCACTTGATGGATGGTGAGAGATGGTCCATTTGCTGGTCATGATGCAACTGGCCGAGTTCCATGATAGGAACTGGACATGTGGCTGGTCTCACATGCATACCTCCATACTTGCATGAATGTGCAATCCTGACCATCACCTAGATCTCCAAATTACATTATCCTGACGTGGTCTTCTTAAACTTCAGATCTACTATAGAGTATGGTCTATTCTCTGATCTCCGTAGTCTGATTTCCTTCGTGCTTGATCTTGATTGCTTTTGAACCTTTAAACGCCCTGATTGGCTTAGATCTTGCCTAACCTCTCCTGAACACCTGAAGACAGAAAATTAACCTAATGAGAGATAATTAACCGGAAAAACAATGATAATGCTCTTAACAACCAGGGTTAATTATACAATATTAGGTACTCATCACACCCCCCAACCAGCATTTTGCTAGTCTCGAGCAAAACATGCGAAAATCATTTAAGGATTTTTCAAAATACTGCAATCAATCTTATCCTCGACAGTTTTCACCAATCGAAACTATTTCGAGACTTCTCTTAAAACAAAGATAAAGGAAGAAAAGATTCAATGTATTTATGTGATCCTTCAAGTTATCTAAACAGTAGAGTTTCCAAGGCATATAGTTTTGAGAATATAAAAATCTAGATTCTAGTCACTTAGTAAACAACTTAATTGAGTTCAAAGCATTAATAATTCAATAGAAGCATTCTAAACATTGAGTTCCATGGTGCACGGTGAGGTCTAGCCTTAACACAACTAGGGGTTCAGTCTTCTACTTTCATGTTGACACTGATGATTGAAGAGAATGGTCAGATCAACCAAGTCACTGATTCCGAACCTTGCTGCTGTTCTCTTTTTTTTTTTTCTTTTCTTTTTTTTTCTTTTTTTTTCTTTTTCAAGCAATAACCGATAGCCGAAGACTCCAAAAGGCTCACTTCGTACTATGGTAATGTTTTGTAATGGTAACGACAATGGATGAAAATCCTTGCCCCAAATTACTATGAATATTCCCTTTTTTTCACTTTTTTTTTATTTTTTATGAACCAAGTAGACAAGGATCTCCAGGCTTGGTTCCAATCATTTTTAACAATCATCAAGTCAACATTATAGTATCAAACTCAAATCCTGGTAGTGCAAGCTAGATGTGAACTTGTGAAAATTCATGACTCAATCAATGTTTATCATTTTCTAATAGAAGATTAATGGAAAGAACTCAATTTTGAAATTTACTGAAGCGACTAAACTTTAAGCTTTAACATTGTCATCACTAAATGCCTTTTCATTCTACTATTCAAATTATTTCAAAATCACATAAATCACATAAATCCCTAGATTTTTTTTTTTTAAGGCTAAAGAAATAATAATTTATAGACAATACAACCACAAAATTTCCTGTTCCTTTTGTGCAATGCACATAGACCACGTATCATCCGACAGACTCCTTCGGCCACAAGATGAGCCACATCCTCACATTTCCCATGATCAATTCAGTTTGGGGTCTTATGCTGCTCATAATACCATGAGAGTGTGCTTCACCTCCCAGCTGCCTTAATCCCCTTCATGATTTCTGGGAACAGGGAATATCTGTCGGTTTCAACAGCGATTTCCAACTAAGGTCCTCTATCACGGTGCGTTCAACACGAACAGGATGTTTCCCATAAAACCCCTTTTTTTTTTTTTTTTAAATAACATAAAACTAGAAACATTTAACAACATTCTCAATAAAATTCCGCAGGAATTCCCACCCCCCAACCTAAATTCGACATTGTCCTCAATGTTGAAAAGGATGCAATGTAACATAATATGAGAGCAATAACAAAAAGAGGAGTGAGTGAGAGAGTACCTGATAGAATTATTAAAGAGCGAGTTTATTCATACCTAATCATAAGCAAAGAAATCCTAATCTAAACTAATCTATCCTAGGAAAGTAGGGAAATGGATCTCCATCAGACTAGGAGATCAATCAAGGGAATAGACTGGAGCAGGATCATCATGTATTTCAACAAATTTCACATTAGGACCATCCATAGTCCTGCTCGATAATGTACATGGGTGTTCTTAATCATTATGGGCCAATAGAAATTCTCACCACATGTATGAGAAAAGGAGACATTATCAAGCAAATATCTCCTTAATGCATTAACTGGGCAATGGTTTATCAAGAACGGATCTTCCCAGTAATGGTCCACTTTAGTCTGAAAAGACCAAAGCGATGGAGAGACTTCAAATGATTCTTCAAATGGTGGTGTCTTCTCCATACGATCAGAATCTCCTGGTGCTTCTACAATAGATGGTATTAAGTGAGAATCAGTGGGAAACATCTTTTCATGCACCGGGTCTTGCAAGGCGTTCACTATTTCTTGAATCATGGGATCATTCGAATCTTCAAAGTGAGCCAAGCAATCTTCCAAAGAATTAGGACACTCAATACAGGAAAATTCTTCATCAATAATGAAATTGGGCATGTCAACTTGGTGGATTGTATCAAAATCACTTTGTTGGGGAATTTCCATGGCATGATTATTAACTAGAGGCTCAGAAGAGATTAACCTTTGGGGAAACGGGACCACGGGCTCATAAGCACACTCTGAGTCCTCATCTTGTTGAACATCACCAATCATATTATTACCCTCAGATTTTTCAGATTCCTCAGGTTCGTCAACCTTCATTAGAATCTCTTCATTGTATCTAAAGGTAATAGTATCTCCGTCACGCTCAACAAGTATATCGGAAGAATTGAAATCAGAGTTGTTCAATTAGGTTAGAGGGAGGTTGGACTAGGGAAGTCTCTTCCTCCGTCTTAATGAGGTGTGATTCCATGTGCTCAATCAATGTTTCCATCTCATTGATGATTTGCGATGTGCTTTCCAGTTGCAATGTATCCTCAAGGGTCTTTTTTGGTGGAGACACGTAAATAGGGGGCCCTTGGGGATAGTTAACATTTGTTGTTGGTCCGTCTCTCCAATTGGAATTTTGATAGTTCCGCCAATTAGGTTCGTTCGCATTGTATGATGGCGCACTATATGGTTGTTGATAGCCATACAAACAATCACGCATCGACTTAACTGGTGGAGCATAATATATATTGTTCTCATCCCAATACTCACGCAATGTTTTAACCGGTGGATCATAAGATATATTGTTCTCATCCCAATACTCACGCAACGTTTTAACCGGTGGAACATCGTATACGTTGTTCTCACTCAAATACTCACGGAGCGTTTTACCGGATGAAACTTTATGTGTATTGTTCTCATGTAGATAATCACGCATGGAGCGTTCCTTACCATTGTGCTTTGATTGCCTTTCATCTTCTAGAAGAGTTTTAGCGTATTTCTGTGTCCACTCATCATATATGGGCATGATAACACTCTAATGAAAATAAAAGAAAATCTAGAAAGAATAGTAAAAGAGGAAAAAAGGAAGGATATTACCCGAGAAGAAGAATATACAGCTATGGGTAATCCCTAAAAATAAAACAAACAAGTTAGTAAACTATTGACAATATATATACATAAACCAATTCCAAAAATATTCTTAAACCGATGCCAATCCCCGGCAGCGGCGCCAAAAACTTGCTACAATCCGAAGATTGCACACCCAAGTGCAGGTAGCGAAGTAGTAAAATACTCGGTAAGACCGAGGTCGATCCACAGGGATTGGGGTTAAGAACACTTATAGGAATTAGTTTAGGTGAGTGAGATGAAATCTGGTTTATCCACGAGAGTGGAGCAAGTTGTGTGTAGTGAAAGACAAAAATAGAAAAGGGGCTAAGGCATTAGGGATCCACCTTTGATTCATTCTGTAGGATTTGATTCATTGGTCCAACTATAACTCAACTGGAATTGAATAAAGATTCATTCCAATCGGAAGATGAAACAGTTAAACCATTTGCATATTTCATAAAAGATAGTGATCTGGACCGATTGATTTGACCATGAAGCACTCGTTAGTTGATCGCAGGGAATTCCAAGCATCCACTGTGCCCGGAGTCGACAATGGATCAAGGAATTGTACAGATCAACAACTTTGCCAACAAGTCAACCGATAAGATCACAATTTATATGATCAAATGCATACTTACAAGATAGGAGGCTTTGATTGACCGACCAACCGTTAAGATCTCGTCTATCGATCGCAGGGAATCCAAAGCATCCTAATGTGCCCGGAGTCTACAATGGATCAAGGGATTTTACAGATCGATGACTTTACCTGCACTAGCTCGATGACCGTAGGGAATCCAAAGCATCCAACGTGCCCGGAGTCGACGATGGATCAAGGGACTTTATCGATCATGAACTAGCTAATTGGTGTGCAAGGGATCCCAAGCATCCAACGTGCCCGGAGTCGACGATGGATCAAGGGGCTTGCACAACAATAGCGTCCGCCGAGGTGGATAACCAAACCAATCAACCAAAGAGAACTCCAACAATTACACCACACAATGTTGAACCAAAAGAACCATAGCTTGCAAATTTCTTCAAAGGCTTCACCCCTAGCCTTAGCTAGAGGTTTAGCTAACCATGCTACAATGGAAGACTAAATTCTCTACAAAAGAGAAAATTCTACACTACTCTACTTCTACAAAGAAAAGAAAAGAAGACTTAGATTGGATTTGAGGGATGAGAGGGATGATGAGAATGAGAGGGAGAGGAGCTTCTTTTATAGCCTCATGAGAAGCTTCCAAGCCTAGGTGGCACACCAAAAGTTTCTTTAGGTTTGGGAATGGAGTTAGGCTTGGAGTGGCCAAAGCAAACTTTGCTTTTAGGTTCGGGCTTGGAGTTAGGCTTGGATGGACATGTGGCAAGAAAGGCACTCCAATCCTAGGTGTCACTCCAAGCCTAAAGCAACTTTTCTTTTAGGTTTGGGCTTGGAGTGAGGCTTGGATGATGAGGTGGCATTCCATGCCTTACACATGTGTTGGAAGGAAGAGAGAGAGAGAGAGAGAGAGAGAGAGAGAGAGAGAGAGAGAGAGAGAGAGAGAGAGAGCTCCTCTCTTGCAGCCATGGTGGAGAAGAGCTGCTGCCTTTTGATGGGGTCCACCTTGTTGTGTGATGGACAGCTGGTGAGGTGGCTTCAACTGCTGGGCGTGATGGAGCTGAAGATGGACTGGACGTGAGGTGATTCAGCTGCACGTGCAAGGTGAAGTTCCATGGCTGCTTGCTCATGGACGGTGCTGGAGATCTCCAGCTTTGGTGGACTGTGATGATAATGGACACCTTGATGAAGATTGTACGCTGATGGACGCTTGGCTGCTGTGGACGGCTGAGGTTGGCTGCACGTGTGGATGGGGACCACCTGATGATGATGACGTCCACCGTTGGAAATGGATGGACGGCTGATGATTGGAGGGAGTGGACGGTCCAGATGCTGATTGGATGATTGGAGGATGGACGGCTGGAAGGATGGAGTTGATGACGTCCATCTCTTGTACGTCAGATGAAGGTGGGGTCCATCAAAGCTGCTGGTTGGACGTCCACTGCTGGACGTGATGTGGGTCCCACCTGATGCTGGAGATTGGAGGATGGACGGCTGGTACGATCAGCTGTTTGGACGGATGGTTGATGCTGCACAGTGTTGCAGCTTCTACTGGATGGACGGCTAAGGTTGATTGTTGCTGATCATCCAGCCCTGCACGTGTGAGCTGGTGAGAGGGGGACGTTGTTGGCCTTGGACGGCTGGAAATGGAGTCCACCTTGCTGGACGGTTCATCCAGCAACTGGATGAACGGATGGCTGGAATAAGGACGTCCAGCAGCTGGATGGTGCTGATGCTCTGTTGCTTGGACGGCTGCTGTTGAGTGGAGATCTGCTGGATCCATGGCCGGTGGACAGGAGATGGACGATCCTGATGAAGTAGCAGCTGGATGAAGCTGCTGCAGATGGGTTGATGGTCGGCTGGCTGAAGTAGGTGCTGGTACTGCAGATGTGGTCCACCATCTGGACTGCTGGGATTTTCCAGCAGCTGTTGGTACGTTGATGTTGCTGCTGAAGTCCAGCCCTAGACGGTGGAGATTTGAGCCCATCTTGATGAACGGTGATGAAGGCTTAACATGTTGCACACGTGCTGGAGATGCTGATGGAGTTGGACGGTTGGGAATGAAGGTGCTGGTCATTGGATGGGAGCTGAAGGTGGTGTGGGGGTGCACGAGCAGAGCTGGAGAGGAGGACATTGTTGGCCTTGTAGCAGCTGGACGGTCCATGATCAACATGTGTGCTGAGCTGATGGTGAGGGTGGACGGTGTTGCATGGACATTGATGAGGAAATGGGGTCCACCTTGCTGACGTGTGATGTCCATCCTTGCTGGACGCCAGACACCATGGACGGCTGATGTTGAAGCTGCTGACGTGATGTGATGGCCCACCTTACTGAATTGGATGGTGATGATGTGATCCACCATATCTGGATTTGAAATGGACAGTTGAGATAAAAGATGTCCAGCTATGGCATGGATGGACTGCTCTTGCACACGTGTGCTGATCGCACTTGATGGATGGTGAGAGATGGTCCATTTGCTGGTCATGATGCAACTGGCCGAGTTCCATGATAGGAACTGGACATGTGGCTGGTCTCACATGCATACCTCCATACTTGCATGAATGTGCAATCCTGACCATCACCTAGATCTCCAAATTACATTATCCTGACGTGGTCTTCTTAAACTTCAGATCTACTATAGAGTATGGTCTATTCTCTGATCTCCGTAGTCTGATTTCCTTCGTGCTTGATCTTGATTGCTTTTGAACCTTTAAACGCCCTGATTGGCTTAGATCTTGCCTAACCTCTCCTGAACACCTGAAGACAGAAAATTAACCTAATGAGAGATAATTAACCGGAAAAACAATGATAATGCTCTTAACAACCAGGGTTAATTATACAATATTAGGTACTCATCAAGTCTCCACATATTCGTAGCTTCTTGACGCCCAAGATTATGACTTCCCTTAAGCCAGCGATGCATGCTTTATACTCTGCCATGTTGTTGGTGCATTCGAATGCTATGCGCCTTGAGATAGGAATAGGGACATCATCTGGAGAGTAGAAGATCGCTCCAATACCACTCCCTTTAGAATTTGCTGTGCCATCGAAGAATAACGTCCACTCATCTTTCTTCTTCTTTTCATCCCCTTCGATAAGCAAGAGATCTTCATCAGGGAAGAATGTCTTGAGCGGTTGATAATTCAGGAGTGAGTGGGCGACAAGATGATCGGTGAGGGCCTGCCCCTTGATTGCCTTTTGAGTGACATAGGTGATGTCGAATTCAGATAGGAGTAGCTGCCATTTAGCTATCCTTCTAGTGAGTGCCGGTTTCTCGAACAGGTATTTGAGCGGATTCATGTGAGCGAGGAGGAGAATAGGGAATGCAATCATATATTGACGGAGTCGCTGAGTTGCCCAGACTAGGGCGAGGCAGGTCTTCTCGATCGGGGAATACCTGGTCTCGTAGTCAGTGAACTTTCGACTCAAATAATATATTGCTTGTTCCTTCTTCCCGGTCTCGTCGTGCTGGCCGAGGACACAGCCAATGGCTTCTGCTGCTACCGAGATGTAGAACAATAGTGATCGTCCGGGAGTGGGTGGCATTAGAACTGGAGGATTCATGAGATATTTCTTCATGCGGTCGAAGGCGACTTGGTAATCATCATTCCATTCTTTTGGAACGTTCTTCCGAAGGAGCTTGAAAATGGGCTCACAAATAGGTGTGAGCTGTGCGATGAAGCGACTGATGTATTGAATTCTGCCTAGGAAGCCACGAATTTCTTTCTCTGTTCTAGGAGGGGGCATCTCGATAATTGCTCTGGTTTTGGTCTCGTCGACCCTGATGCCATCCTCGCTTACCATAAAGCCGAGGAGTTTACCTCCCATTGCACCGAAGACACATTTCTGAGGGTTGAGGAGGAGCTTGTACTTTTCTAATCTGTTGAATAACTTTTTTAGATCTTTAAAATGTCCTTCAACTGTGCGAGATTTGACGATCATATCGACCACATATACTTCAAGCTCTCATCATGTCGTGGAATAGTACTGTCATTGCTCGCTGATATGTTGCTCCTGCGTTCTTTAGACCGAACGGCATTACCCTGTAACAGAAGGTTCCCTAGGGGTGATAAACGATGTCTTCTCTCGATCTTCGACGGCCATTTTGATCTGATTGTAACCTGAGAACCCGTCCATGAATGAGAATATCTTGTATCCAACAGTGTTGTCAACCAGAGTGTCGATATGTGGTAAAGGGAAGTCGTCTTTAGGACTGGCCTTGTTGAGATCTCGGAAGTCGATGCACATTCGAACCTTGCCGTCCTTCTTTAGTACTGGTACGATGTTGGCGAGCCATTCAGGGTAGTTGGAGACTACCAAGAATCTCGCGTTGTACTGCTTGATGACTTCATCTCGGACTTTCAGAGCCCATTCTGGCTTCATTTTCGAAGTTTCTGTTTGACTGGCTTCATATCTGCCTTGGTTGGCAGATGGTGTACAACGAGCTCTTCATCGAGCCCCGGCATGTCTTCATATGAGAACGCGAAGTTGGACAATCTTAGAGCTAGGAACTCTATCATTTTCTGTTTCATCTCAGGTGGCAACAATTTTCCAATGCGTACTTCCCTAGGGATCTCAGGTGTCCCCAAGTTTACTATCTCGAAATCATCGGCTACAACATTGGCTTTGGATTCGAACTTTTTGAGGAGATCCTCTAGTTCGGGAGCTGGATCATCATCTTCCTTATCCTGAGCTTCGTCCAGACCCATGAGCTCGAAGTCTAATTCGATATCAAAGTCATATGATTCGACTTCAAACTCATGTGACTCCTTAGACGAACTTGGCACACTATTGAATGCAGGAAAAGAAATGTTTTTTGGTTTTTGAGATTTTTCTGGAATGGAAATGCTAGATATTTTTGGCTTTTGAAAGTTTTTGATTTTTTTGGATTTTCGAAATTCACGGGACTTTGAACAAGTGGGCATTGCAGACCATGATTGAGCCCAACTTGTTCCAAAGTTCCGGTCGCTGCTTAAACAGGCATTTTTTTTGGAAGCCAGAGCCCTCAGATGGCTCTTTGGCTGATTCAAGAGTTAGGGGAATGGATGACCATTCAGGACCCCACACTTCCCCCTGAAGAGGTGGGGGTTGATGATTCGGGCGAAGAATCACAGTCTGGCCCAATGACCATGATTTCTCGCTGGTCGGGTTCGAGATCTGAGTCGTACTCAGTCCCTCCCGGATCACTTACCTTGCACTGTAGTTCATCTGGTTCCACAGTGAGACACATGTTTGGGATCTGGACATCGGACCAATCCAGGACCGGTCATTTCCCTTTCTTGGTCCAATGGATGGGCTGCTTCTGCCCCTGGCTGATGATTGATGATGCTGATTCTTCAGGGATGGGCGAGTCGTGCCCCTTGCTGATTGATGTTGAGATGGGCAAGTTGTGCCCTTGGCTGGCTGGAATTGAAGTGGGCAGGTTGTGCCCCTGGTTGATTGATGCTGAAATGGGCAGGTTGTGCCCCTGGTTGGGAGCAGGTATCAGAGTAACCTAGTCCTGAAGCTGTTGTATTTGATTTTTTCCTTCTTCTTCATCCTTTCCTTCTTCTTCTGGAGGCTTAGACGGTTCGAGAATCTGATCCCATTGAATGGGGGCCCACGTGGCCCAAACTAGGCTCATCGGGAGGCCTTTGTGTAGTGCAATCGGTTGATTCCCTCCTGGGTCTTTGCAAGGTTCTCCTGGCTTGACGAATTGGATGGGTGAGCACCGAAATTTCTTCCTTCTTTTGTCCATGAAGATTGCCCTGTATCCGAGTCCCCATTTGCGTTGGTTATATATCAGTGGTACCTTTTTAGACTTGAAATGATTCTTCATTCGGTATTTGAGGCTCAGACGTTCTGCCGGTGAAAAGAGACGGTCCACCCTTATCAGTTCTGGATTGGCGATAGAGTTCACAGTCTCGAATTCGAAACTGTGAAACGGGATGTCTTCTTCAGAGTGCTGGATATCGATGACCGGGATGTCTGGTTCAGTGGCAGCAGCATTGGAAGGAATGATGAGCTCCTTCTCTACATGGATAGAGATCACTTGATTTCCACAGATGTATTTCACTCGTTGATGCAGGGTTGATGGCACAGCCCCCACCTTGTGCAGCCAAGGTCGTCCGAGCAACATGTTGAAAGAGGCTGATATATCCAGGATTTGGAATGTGATAGTGGAGATTTTCGGACCTATCTGTACCTCTATGTCGACCTCCCCTTCCACTGATCGACGGGTGTTGTCGAATGCTCTGACACATATGGTGCTGGGTCGGAATGAAGAAGGACTGATTCCCAGACGTTCCGCGGTCTTGAGCGGGCATACGTTTAAGCTTGAGCCATTATCGATAAGGACCAGCGGGACGCAAAGGTCTTTGTATCGTAAGGCTATGTTGAGGGATCGCCCATGATCGCGTCCTTCTAGTAGTAACTCATTATCGGTGAAGGTGATGGCGCGTGGAGCCAGGAGCTGTCCAATCATCAATGCTATCGTCTCTGGTGCCGTATCGAAGGAGACGTGAGCATCGTTCATGGTTTTGGCAAACATTTCTCGGTGTATGTGAGATGTGCAGAGTAGCTCCCATACTGAGATTTGAGCAGGGATTGACTTGAGCTGAGTCGCCACATCGTATGCGGCTTCATTTTTGTTGCCGAGGCCTGAGAGAGCGCCTTTAGGATCTCCTCTGTTTTGATTATCTCTTCGGATGCAACGCCCATTGGGATTCATGTTCCCTTCTTCCGCACATTCTGGATAGTGCCATGGGACCTCTTTATAATTTTCCTCACCTTTGCCCTCTAGGACCACCGGTTCTTGCGATGGTGCTAGTGTGGGTACCAGATCTTCCTCGTATGGAGCTTTTGCCTTGAGAACTATATTGTTGCCTGTGCTGAAGGAGTAATATTGAGACTTGTCTTCATAGATCACATAAGGTTGCGGTCCTGGCTTGACTGTTCCTGGAGCGGGAGGCTCCCATGGAATGAATACTGGTCCTCTTGATATGGCAGGGGGTTTCTCTGTTCGTCCCAGCTGCCGTAGTGTGATTGACACGCCTCCGGGATTTGCCCCTTGCAATATGACTAGCTCAACTGGAGGAGCTCCCTCCAAGATAATGGGCTCTTGCTGCTGATGAGTGTAATCCCTCCATTGCGGATTGGATTGTTTTTGAACTGGAGTGGCCCCTTGCAAGATGACAGGTTCGTATGTGGGCTCGATGTATGATTGTGCTCCTTCCAGGACGACTGGTTCCCAACAGGAAGGGTCGTAAGATGCCCCTTACACAACTGACACATCATATGGAAGTGTTCCTTCAAGTACTACTGGCTCAGAGATTGAAGGAGGAAAGGGACTTACCCCTTGCATGATCGGAGGAGGATTTATTGGCCCATAAGTGTAGGCATGAATGGACTGGATAGGGGAGAAGAAATGATCGAGGCGCTCTCCTTCTTCTATGCTGTTGACGGTGGGGCCTCGAGACAAACTGGGGTCCGTCTGATGTTGAGGCAGAGGATTCTGAAGAATGTTGGTGGGAGCTGCTGCAGGAGTCCTAGGGACCGAGATGACGATCTTGTATGGCATTCTTCAAAGTAAAGCATCGATCAGTGGTGTGGCCACGCCCTTGATGGTAGGCATAGTACTCATTTTCTCGGTAGTTTGGAGGCAGAGGATGAGGAGGAGGCCTGGGTGCCATTAGAGTGAGTAACTGCTTCTGTACCAGCATAGTCATGACTTGACTAAGTGGTTGAGTGAGTGGGGTGAATTTCCTGAACTCCCTATAATTTTGCCTATTCTGGTATGATTATTAACTGTTCCCTCTGAATTGCTGCTGTTGACGAGGTGGTTGCGGTTGTGATTGAGGATTTGATTGCGGCTGATACCGCTGAGGTTGGTGCTGAGCCTAATTTTGCTGATACTGTTGACGTCCCTGTGGGGGAGCATGTTGATTACCCTGAACAGTGGTGCTGATGTTGTTTACCTCTGTCGGGCGAGGAGGAGAACCGCTGCGGTTTCCATTCCCATACCCGATAGGTCTTCCTTCCACTCTGTTTCTTTTAACTGAAGCGGCTTGATGAGGCCATGGGGAGATTGTCCCGGCACGGATTCCCGCTTCGACTTGCTCTCCAGCACGGATCAACTATGAGAAATTCGCGTATGGATGCGAGATGAGATATCCGGATATGCCTGGATATGTTGAATGAACAATCATGGAGATTTGTTCTTCGTCGTGGATAGGTGTCCGCATTCTGGCTCCCATAGCTCGCCAACGTCCCACATAGGCTGATAGCGTTTCATCACTCCTTTGCCTGAGAGCTGCGAGGTCGGCTCTTCTGGGTGCCATGTTGAGATTGTATGTGAATCTGTCGACAAAAGCCTGGGAAAGCTGTTCCCACGTCCTGATGCGGTGGCAGTCCAATGAAGTGTACCAATCTAGGGCATCGCCCTTCAGACATTTTTGGAACAAACGAATGAGGGCCTCTTCATTTCCTGGGATTGCACTCAGCTCTCCACAGAAGGCCTTGAGATGTGCTATGGGACAACCCCTGCCGTCGTATCTTTTGAATTTTGGTACCTCAAAGTTTTGAGGTACTTGAGCATCTAGGAAAGGACACAAGTTCCTGAACTTGGTTGAAGGTAGATCGATTCCTTGTTGTCGCTGAAGCTGATTTTGCAAGATCTGGAACTGCTCCTGCAACTCGTCCAGTCCTGAATGATCTGTTTGAGCGACTGGTGCCTCTTGGAGTAAGGCACTTTCTTCTTCGGCATAGTGGTCGATGTCTTCGACCCTATGGGTTTGCTGAAAAGCAACCGCGGGTTGTTGAAGTTGATTTGATGATTGAACTGGATTCGGATGAACTTGTGCTTGAAAGGACTGTAACTGAATTGGAGACTGTACTGAAGGTTGAACTGGAACTTGCTGGAAATTAACTGGAGATTGCTGAATTGAAGATTGCTGAAAATTAACTGGAGTTTGCTGAATTGAAGATTGCTGAAAATTAACTGGGATCCCATCGGCGGGGATGTGCTGGAATTGAAAAGTGCTCCTGTTTGCCGGACGCTGAGATGCTCGGAAGTGACCCCCTTGTTGGGTATTCGCCACTATCCACTGATTGATGTGGGCTTGACACTGACCCCCATTGTGGGCATTCGCCAGTGCTGTCCCTGTTGCTGGAAATTGAATTGAAATCCCATCGGCGGGGATGTGCTGAAATTGAAAAGGGGTCCCATCGGCGGGGACATGCTGAGATCTACTGAGATTGTTGTTTGCAAGATTGGCTGGAAGCTGACTGGAAGTTCCTGCGACGGGAGTGCTCTGAGACGGCCTTGTCGTCGCTGGAAGGTATTGAGGAGGATGCCCCATAACGAAGGGTTGAGATAGCTGCTGTCGGTAGTCTTGGGCAGACTCCGATGGTTGTGCTTGATTTGAACTGGAGGCCGGAGGGACCTGGCATGGCTGCTGAGATTTGAACTGGGCCAACCTGATTGTTGGCTGCTGTGGTGTCTTGTGCTTGCATGAATTGCAAGAGCATTTCTTGCATTGCTCTCATTCCTTGTTACGAACCTGAAATCAAAATCCATCGCCTCATTCAAATAGCTCAGTAGGGCCTTCTCCACCCATGTTGGGGTCCCAAAATGTAGGGGCCCTTAAAACAAGCAAAATAGCCGCGCAACTCCAAAAGAATCCCACAAAACACCTTCCGGTGCACGTAAAACGGAGATTTACAAAAATTCCCTTAGCCAATTTTGGCTGAAATCTCCAACGGGCCCCGTGAATCATCGTGATCGGAACTATCCGTAATCGAACCCATAACTTCATCATCATTTATGATGAACAATGGATGTAGGCTTACGATTGAACGGGCCCCACAAACCTATCAAAACTCAAAACCCAATTTGGAGTGTTCAAGAGTCCGTCAACACACCCATAAAATCGGACTCCCACGCATCCATAAATTCGGGTACCCACGCACCCCAAAAATCATCAAAAACAGAAATTGGTTTAAAGTTTGCATGGAGTTCCACGCACCCCACAAAGGGCCCACGCACCCCTATATTTAACACATTTCAGGATTTTCATTTATAGGTGTTTCGGTGTCCCACGCACCCCAAAAATGGCCCCACGTACCCCTATATTCAACTCATTTCAGGATTTTCATTTAAGGATGCATGGAGTCCCACGCACCCAAAAAATCAGATTCCCACGCACCCAAAAAATCAGACATTTTCAGAACACATTTTTGGATGCGTGGGACATCCGCACGTCGATTTTAAGGTGCGTTAGGGGTATTTTAGAGGTGCGTGGCACGTGGCAGCACCTCATTGGCCGAGTTTTGGTATTTTCGGGTATAAATACATCATCCTACTGTTCATTTGTACGTTTTTGAAAGAGAGATAGACCTACTATTTTCTGGGTATTTGGGATTTCCGCCGAAAAATCACGCCGGAATACCTTTTCGATCACCGAAAACCCTTCTCGGTCGCCGGAATATCTTTCTGATCGCCGACGTCTTCCACCGGAAGATTACTCCGACCAAGACTAACGCAGGTCTGAATTCTGAAAAATATAAGTGCGGGCACGCATCCATAAATTCGATCCCACGCACTCGAAAAATGGTCCACGCGTCCATAAATTCAACTTAATTCAGACAAGTGCATTGGACTCCCACGCACCTGAAAAATGGCCCACGCATCCATAAATTCGGGTCCCACGCGTCCATAAATTCGATGCAATTTAGATTTGCATATTGGCGTCCCACGCACTCGAAAATTCCCCACGCATCCGAAAATTCATAAAAAAATCAGGCACTTAATTGTGGACCCTCGCCGTTCCGCGCTCCCACACGACGTTCTTGTCCCTTTCCTTTCGAGAAAAGAAGAAGAGGATGCGTGAGTGCGAATCGCCGTTTGTGCCACTGGCTTGCCTCGTTCTCGAGGGCTTTGCTTGGTTGTCATGTTAAGCTGGATGTGTTTAAATGAGTTTATATAAGACCAGAGTCGCCACTAGCCAGTTACTTCAAATCTACAGTCGGCTAGACCCCGTAGAAACGTTAGAGAAGGGGATCCGAAGATTCCTTCATCTAAAATGACTCCTTTTGATCTGCGGCCAGAGATTCGAGGTAAGGGATCACAGTTACAGGGTGGGAAGAGGTTAAGCACCCCACACATTGCCCATACCGAAGTACGGTCTCTACTTCACAGAATGGAACTAGCACTTGAAAGTCTGTTTTAATCCTCGTACATTCTCATAGATGATATGATGCATGAATGCAGGTCTGAACAGTAAGAGTTTCTGATGGGCAGGTTCCACTAACAGGCAAGCCCAGAGCATACGCTCGAACTGACAGGTGCTTTATGCGAGATGCATGCTGTGTGTTTGAATAATCAAAGTGCTTGCAGTGAAGCAGGGGGGTTGGAAGAAAAGTAAATGTTGCACTTATGCTAGATGCGAATAAGATGATGCTAGTAAGGAACAGCTAGATGGACGGAGGTGTCGCAAGGATTGGCTTCGAGTGGTTGGATCAAGACTTGGATGGCTTGGGAGGCTTGGACCAGTGGTCAGGCTGGGCCGGACCGGGGCTAGGCTCTCCTCACGCGGGCTCTCCTTGGTGGAGGAATGGGCTAAAGGATGGAGAGGTGGACTCAAAGCTCTCGGACTGAAGAGAGGGGAAGTGGATGTTGAAATGGGAAGAGGCTAGGGGTATTTATAGTGTTGGAGAGTGGCAGTTCTCGTAAATATGTTTGGGCGGCCCCCCGTACGGACGCTCGATTTCCAGCGCGTGGTATGGTCATGTCTCGGGGCTGCTTTTTTGACTCGATGGGTTAACTCGGTGAGTTGACTCAGCGGGTCGACTCGGTGATTTGACTCGGCGGGTTGACTCGGTGTTTTGACTCGACGGGTTGACTCAGCGGGTTGACTCAACGGGTTAACTCAGCGGGTTAACTCAGCGGGTTGACTCAGTGAGTTTGACTTTTTTAGGGTTTTTTGACTGGCTTTTCTTATGGGGGGTTTTTCAGGCTGATGTTTAGGGATGGGTTGACTAGGTTCAGGCTTGAGTTGGGCTATGGATTGGGGCTTACAAGGGTGAGTTTGGCTGAGTTTGGACTTGGGATTTGGGGGTATGGTCCTCCATTCATCCAGCTATCTCTACCAACAGTGTAGCCGAAGGTGGGGTGTCTATATTAATTTAAAGGTGCGTTGGAGCCCACGCACCCATAAATTAAGTCCCACGCACCCGAAAAATTAGACAATTACAGAACATGTTTATGGGTGCACCTAACTCGGCTTTAAGTATTTTCAAGTTCCATTTGAGTCTATTTAGGGTATTTCGAGCGTTCCGGACGTAATGGAATAGTCAAACAATCATTCCAAGATCTCTAAATGAACAGAATTTCCCATTTTCGAGGTTTGACCCGATTCAACGCGATGAATGAAATGACTTCTCGGAAAGAAGCCGCCAGCATCCAGAACTATGCAAACGTATCATCAATTATGTTTACCGTAAGATATGACCCAATTGGGGGATAAAAGCTAGACAAATGGGATTATAGTTATCACGATAAACCATATTAAAAGAGTTTCAATTTGCTACAAAGCAATTGCTATGAACTGCCACAACACAACAGTCGATGCCCTACCCATTCAAACGATATCCGTCGATTAACCTATTCAGGTACACACAACTGCAGATTGGACTTCCTGAGGTCACTTGTTCCTACATGACAGGTGCGGGCCCAGAGTCGTCTTTCTTAATCATAAACCCTGATAGTCTCAATCCGGATCTCCAGTCAAAACATGGGACATAGACATCTGACTAATACAAAGATGGTTCAGTACATAACAAAACAAATACAGGTCTTTACGACCACAAACTTTAAGACCATAGTCCCTGCTGACTAGTCTTCTGCCTTTTAATCAAGGGTCATCAATCATTCGATGTAATTAAGGGCTCGTGCCAGATCACGGCCTGGAATGTACAAGATCTCAGGATCTCTGGAATAAAATTCGCCTTGTGATATCTCTTCTTGTGTACTTTTGTGAATACTTATGATTGTCTATGAATGTTTCCATTACTCAGAACCTCAGAGCAACAACACACAAAAAATGTAATCGTATTCATTTTCTCGTTCTAACAAACTGGCGACTCTGCTGGGGATCGAACCATACCAGAATCTCTGGTTAGCTCTGAGTATAGAAACACTCTAAGATTAATCATTCGTAAATGCGAAGGTATATATAGGAGATCTAATGCGAGGCATAATGTTTCGGCGCTCTCAGGCGCCAAACTGACGACTCTCAATGGGAATGTTCTTTCCTTCATCTTTAAGGCAATAGGCGGTAAATCAAAGGTTTTCAAACCCAAGAACTTCCACGACTACACGTATTTGTCTTCTTCTTGCTATTCCTAATTAGTTTATGCACCGTGATCGATGGGTTCACGCTCCCGGCCGCATTTATGAACTATTTTAATGATTTTCTAACACCGCAGAATTAGCAAGATACTAATGTAGACAGAAGAGATGGCATACTCAATGATAAGTCCTTGCATTTTCCTTGCTTCTGGGGGTTTCAGTTTCCCCCGTTTCACCACAACTGCAACAGCTAGCCCAAGCTCAAAGTGGCAGTTGGTTGAGACCCGAAGAGAGAAGAAGGAACAGAAGAAAGCAGCCATCATAGCCGTATATAAGAAAGCGAATGTGGCAAAATCTCACCCGATGGTCAGGAGACAGTGGCAGCCGAAGTAGGGGCAGAAGATCCCTATCAACAGCCAGGTCATATCAGTCAAGCTCGCAATGCCTGCAATGACAGTCGAACAGTTCCCTCTTTTGTCCAAGACTGCTCGCACCTCACAGAAACCTACCAGGCCCGCGCATATAAAATCCAAGTCCATGACAACCCTCGAACCAAAACAGAGGCCGGCTGAGGAAATTCCATTGGCACAAGTGGTGATGGTTCAAGTGGCCGAAGAAGAAGAAGAATGACTGTATGAAGCAGAGGAATTACCTCCATTCCAAGATCAGATCGACAGATTGGTCGAGGCTAATCGTGAGATAAATGATCGGATGAGGGCTATTCAAGAAGCCTTTACCACTTTGATAGCGCAGAATGCCACCAGAAGTATCGCGCCGCCCACCCGTCAGTCGGTAGAAGAATCCCAAGGGGCAGCAGAAGGTCCGGCTAAGCCGGAACCGCCCGTCCAACTCAGGGCCGCACCCGCGGAATGGGCGCTGCTTTTCGCATCTCACGTATCATGAGAAGAGTTATCCCAAACGATAGCCCACATGATGTAGCAAGAAAAAGAGAAAGAAAGGAGAGGCAACTATAAATATCGGGTCCCGTACCCACCAGAGGTAGAAGAGGTACCATTCCCGGCCAATTTCAGATGCTCGGACTTCAGAAAGTTTGACGGCAGAGGATCGTCGGAAGAGCACATCACCCACTTCTTGACTACATTAGGAAATTGGTCTGCAGTCCCGCAGTATTGCATGCGGTTATTCGGATCTACTTGACAGAGAAAGCCTTTCAATGGTACATGTCGTTACCAGCCAGCTCTATAAGGACATGGGAGAAAATGCAGATACCTTCATCTCAAAATTCTTTGCAACAGAGAGGGAGATCTCATTAACAGACCTAGATTAATCAGGCAGAGAAATGGGGAACCAGTCGAGAAGTTCATCGACCGATGGGGAACCACAGCCGCTCAACGTAGTGAATTACCCAGTGAAGGCGAGCAGATGAAGATGTGCCTAAGGGCCCTGGACCCTATGATCTCGTACGGATTGTCGGGCAATACCTTCAACTCCTTTTGTGAGCTAGCAACGAAAGCGCATCTGGTGGAGGAAGCAGCATCCCAGGTAAACTTCAGACCCGAGAGACAGAAGAGAGAGATGGGAAGAGTGGTAGAGACCCAGCAAGTCGACAAGAGCAGGGACCAGGAAGACCGAAAATGTCCTGCTGCCGATTACAGGCCGGAGATGAAGACAACAGTCATACAAGACAAGGGTAAAAGGCCCTATGCACCCAGACGCGTATCAATAGCCGAAAGAGAAAGGGCGAATGACCCCGACACATTCGATATGGTAGATCTAGTTCCGATCATGGAACAATTGATTGAAGAAGGCTTGATGTGTCTACTAGAGCTTGTCCGTTCCCATGAAGTTGGACGAATAAACGATCCCAAATACTGCAACTATCATCAATGTGTCAGCCACAAGACAGAAGATTGCTTCTCCCTGAAAGGAAGGATACAGGGGTTGATCAATCAAGGGGTCATCAGCATGAAGGTACCTGAGACAGCAAAGGAGACAGCCGAGACAATTTCAACAATCCCAATAGAAAATGACACCAACCGACCAACTTCATTCCCTGAGCCGAAGGAACCATGGACTCTAGTCAGTAGCAAGAAAAGACTCGAGAACAGACAAAGACTCGTTAACCGAAGAAAGAGCAGGGGAAGAGGAAGGAGAGAAACATTCCAGGGGTAGATACGACCCGCGACGAACATGGCATATTGTGGAATGGTGTTATTTGTCGAACAAGCACCGTCCGAGGAAACCCCACAAGCAACTGAAGGAGAGGTTGACGCAGTCATCTTACGATCAGGAAAGCAAATGCCTGACCGTACCCCTCCAAGACTAGATGACCCGATGCAAGAAGACGGTCTCCCTGACAGGTTGCAAGAGAGACCCCACATGCAAAAACTGAAAGAGAAGGTCGGTGAGGCCGCGACTAGTCAGCCAAGCCCGAGACCAGTGGCGTATGACGTTGTATCACACTTACGGAAGGTTCTCGCCCATCTAAGTATATACGACGCTTTATGTCTCTCGAAAGTGTACAAAGAAATGTTAATTAATGCCTTACTTGATAGTGAAGTCAGGAAGGTCATGATGATAGAGATAGAAGAAGAAATGAATAATACAGACAAATTTTGGGAGGGGTATATACCGGTGTCATAAGTCATGCATGTCGACCGTTCCTTGACAATTACTTTCTCAAAAGAAGACCGAACGATCGAATTAACAGACCACAACCGTCCGTTGACGGTCACGGGAGCAATCAGGGACATCGAGGTCAAGAGGTGCATGTTAAACGATGGGTCTGTTATAAATATAATGCCATTAAAGACACTGCAGAAGTTGGGTTATAGGCAATTGGCACTACGCCCGAGTCTCATGATGATTCAAGGGTTCAATCAAGACAGTCAACGTACACTCGGATCAATCACGGTGATGTTGGAGATCGAAGAACTGACGACAAAAGTAACATGTCAGGTGATTGATGCAGTGACAACGTACAACCTCCTCTTAGGGAGGCCCTGGCTCCATCAGAATCGCATAATCCCTTCAACGTATCATCAGTGCTTCAAATACAACAGAGATGGGGTTCAATATAGGGTAGTGGCAGATCCGAAGCCATACACAATAGCTGAATCATTTTTGGCCAATGCAAAATATTACAAACTGTCCGACAGCGGCAAAACCAGCAAAAAGCCTGACGTAATGAAGAAAGGGTAAGGGGCAAAACCTCGAGTTGAGAAGTTTGTGCAGAAAAGTAAACCTCAGCCCAACACTCAGGGGAGACTCCAATATCAGTTGGAAAATCAACCTCAGCCGATCACGAAGAAGTTCTATGTGGTACGGCAACATCTGTGTCAGCCAGGGCAGTCTGTGTTAAAACTGATTTCAGATCAACACATGAGCGTGCTCAAGTCTAACTTTAATATGCTAGTACCCAAGATAGGAAGAGTCAAGCCATTCTCGAAAGCTCCAAGCCAATTCATCATGTCGTCAAGAGATATCACCCAGAAAGATATCAAGTTTCACTCAGGGCCAAGTCAGCCAATACCATCGGAGGAGAGAGAAGAGGGAAGAGAATCTGCCCAACCTCGACCGATATAAGAGAAGAGATATAGCAGAGCCAGCGGAAAGATTATGAGGAATATGGGATTCTTCGATCAAGGTTCAGACACAAAGAAGAGATTGCTAGCTCCATTTGAAGAATTTAATCAAATATACAGAAACAGAGAAGGTCTAGGAGCCAAGGTAAGCGTGAATATGGTGACCATTCACCCGATAGAAGAAATTCAGTTGCAAGATCCTATCGACATTATCTAGCCAAGTGTCGCACCCGTGCAACTAGAAGATGGTGGACAACCGATGATTGATGAACCCGAAGAGGTGAATTTGGGCACCCTCGAAGAACCCAGGAACACATATTTGAGCAGAAACGTCCCGAAAAATGAAAGGGAGAAATACATACAGTTGTTGAAGGAAAATAAGGACATCTTCGCCTGGACATATTCAGAAATGCCAGGGCTTAGTCCGACAATCGCCATGCACAAGCTGAGTATCATGAAGGAAAAGAGGCCAGTGAAGCAACCTCAACGACGATTTCACCCTGATATTGTACCCAAGATTGAAGAAGAAATCAAGAAACTGATTCAGGCCGGGTTAGTTCGAGAGGTGAAATACCCCCGATGGATTTCAAACATCGTGCCAGTCAAGAAGAAGAGCGGACAGATCCGGGTTTGTGTTGACTTCCGAAATCTAAATGAAGCCTGCCCTAAAGACGATTTGCCTCTTCCAATTCCAGAGCTGTTGATTGATAGCATAACAGGATATGCGGTAATGTCCTTCATGGACGGATATTCGGGATACAATCAAATTCGCATGGCTCCAGAAGATGAAGAAGCTACAACCTTTCGCACGACACTCGGCATCTATTGTTACCGCGTAATGCCCTTTGGGTTGAAGAACGTAGGTGCAACATATCAGCGCGCGATGCACGTTATATTCCAAGATATGATGCACAAACACGTTGAATGCTATGTAGATGATTTGGTTGTGAGGTCAGCCGATCATGAACAACACAGGGAACATTTGAAACAAGTATTCCAGCGATTGCGCAAGAAGAGTCTCCGTATGAATCCGCTTAAATGCGCGTTTGGGGTCGCGTCCGAAAAATTCTTGGGCTTTGTTGTCAAACACAGGGGCATAGAGATCGACCCCGCCAAGATTAAGGCCATCAGAGAAATGCCACCACCGAAAAATCTAAAATAGTTGAAGAGATTTCAAGGCCGTGTGGCATATCTGAGAAGATTCATTCAAACTTGGCTGGTCATTTTCAGCCGTTCTCCCGCCTTAACAAGAAAGACGTTAAGTTTGAATGGGATGATGCTTGTCAGAAAGCTTTCGATTCACTAAAATAAATACTCAGGAATTCTCCAGTCCTTGCCGACCCAATCAAGAGAAAGCCGATGATTCTATACATCACAGTAGGTGATAACTCACTGGGGGCACTCCTGGCACAGAAGAACGAAGAAGAGAAGGAAAATGCACTATATTATTTGAGCCGCACGCTGGTGGGGTCGAATTTAACTATTCAACAATTGAGAAGATATGTCTCACTCTCATTTTTACTGCGAAGAAACTTAGGCATTACTGCCTCTCGCACCAAATAACGTTGATATTCAAGGCGGACCGAATCAAATTCCTCATGAATCGGCCCATGCTGTCCGGACGCCTAGCAAAGTGGGCCCTTCTCCGAATTCGACATCACGTACGACCCAGTCCGAGCTATTAAAGGACAAGCGATTGCAGACTTTCTTGCCGCACATCCGGTCCCGAGCAATGAAGAAATGGAATGTGATCTCCCAGATGATCAGGTTACGATGGTCAGAGAACCACGACTCTGGCAGATGTATTTTGACGGAGCCTCCAAGTCGACAGGGGCAGGAGCATGAGTTATATTTATCAGTCCGCAGGGAGATTTGTTACCCTACTCATTTACGATCGTGCCAGCTTGTACTAACAATGAAGCAGAATACCAAGCCCTCATCATCGGACTACAGCTCGCCCTAAAGATGCATATCAAAGCAATACAGATCTATGGTGACTCCAGGCTAGTCATCGGACAGTTGACGACAGAATATGAGATCCACAAACCTGAGTTGTCACCTTTCTACCATCAAACACAGTCACTGTTCGACCAGTTCTGTAACAGCAATATTTCACATATACCGAGGCAGGAGAATGTACAGGCCGACGCGTTGGCCAGTCTGGCCGCTGCTCTGGCTAATCCCGGGGGCAGTCCACTTCAAGTGACAATTGAAGAAAGAAGGATTATACCTGACAACTGTATTGCACGGTGGTGAATCAAGTGTGAACCCCATCTGTTGCTTTGAAATCACAGAAGAAAATGACTGGAAAAGGCCATTCGTCGACTACTTGAAATATGAATTTTTACCAGAAGAGCCCAAGATGCGCACGCAGGTCAGGAGACGCGCCGGTTCATTTATAATACAGAATGACATCCTTTACAAGCGCTCGTATGAGGGAGTGTTGCTACGCTGCTTGGACCAAGATGAAGCGTGTGCCACATTGAAGGAAGCTCACGGAGGACAGTGCGACGCTCACCAAGGAGGCAAGAATTTACATCATCGTGTCCAACACATGGGATATTATTGGCCCACGATGGCAAAAGATGCGATAGGATACGTCAAGAAGTGCCATCAATGCCAGATCCATGTAGATATAATACACTCGCCATAGGAAGAGTTACATCAATTAGTGATATCTTGGCCTTTCGCCGACTGGCGCATGGACGTGATCGGACCGATCAGCCCACCCTCATCCCAGGGACATCAGTACATCCTGGCTACAATGGATTACTTTTCCAAATGGGCCGAAGCAGTGGCACTTAGGAATGTGAAGGCTAAACATGTTGAAGGTTTCATTCGTCATACTATACTATACCGATATGGTATCTCCGAGAAGATCACCACCGACAATGGAACACCCTTCAAGAATGCCAATATCGACAAGTTGTGCACGAAATTCAAGATCAAGCATTGCTATTCAACACCTTATATCCTCCTGCGAATGGGCTGGCTGAGACATTCAATAAGACTATCTTGAAGATTCTGAAAAAGACAGTGGTAGAGAATAAGAAAGATTGAGACAAGCGTCTGCCCGAAGCCTTATGGGCGTATTGGACGACATATCGCACTGCCACTAAAGCCACACCTTACTCCTTAATATATGGTACAGAGATAGTAGTTCCGATGGCAATACAGGTCGAGTCGCTGTGGGTTGCACTCCAGCATTCCTTGACATCCGAGTAGAACGCCAGGATCATAATGGCCGAGCTTGATGATCTAGACGAAAAGAGGCTCGCTACTCAACAAAGGCTCGAAATCTATCAGGAACAAATCTCAGCCTCATACGATAAGCGAGTTCGTGTTTGGTCGTTCAAAAGGGGTGATTTGGTGCTAATGAAGAAACGTCTGGCACTAGCCCAAGGTCCCAAAAGTAAATTCGACCCGAAATGGGATCCAGTGTGTATCATTGACGAGGTCTATACCAACGGAGCCTATTGGGTAATTGATTGCAAGGGGAAGGGCATCAGTTCGTTGGTGAATGGCCGTTTTCTGAAAAGATATTATACTTAATGTGAGCTTACCGTTGTGATTTGTAAACACCCCATTAGTAGGAAAATGTAATAAAATAGATACCAAAAGAAATGATACCACACAATGATTAAATCAAAATACTAATCGTCTATTTTTGTGCTTCCACAGGTATCAGAAAGTCATTAAGACTCAGGACACGTCAAGTACAGCATCCTCCCCTTTTCAAGGCCATCGAGAATCGGGATAAGCCCTTAACCAAGACTCAATCACATCTTTGTTCACACAAGCATAGGTTTGAGTCCTAACAAGGGACGCTCTTTCCTAAATAGCTCAATCAGTTTGCATTCAAACTCAAATAAAATGACAAATAGGCTAAGAACACAACTTAGACCCAAAACTACAATAGTATACATATTGATACAATATCTATTACAACATGTTCTAAAATTACAAATGAAGATTATTATAGCTCAACCGTTTAAAGTTTTCAAACACTGGTTTAACAAGTTTGCTACAGATTCTTCAATCACCTTCTACGCTGTTTCAGCCTCAGCCAAAACTTGGGCAGGGTCAGGAATATCCTGGAGAAACTACTCCCACTCTGCAACTTGAGCCTTCACGGCATTACGCTCCGCTTCATGGTGGTCAATGGAGGACTGCAAACGAGCCTTCTGACCACTAAACTTCGAAAATTTGAGATGGACGATCGAACGTTCAGCTCTTAGCCGAGCCATCTCATTGTCGATCTCCGCAAGACGTTCAGTGGCCTCTTGGCACCCAACATCAGCAACCTGCCAATCCTTCCTCACTGCAGCCATGCCTGCCTCGTGTAACTCGAGTTTCGGAAGAAGGGATCGCAAATGACTGTGCTTTTTCTCGACAGAAGGGTCAACTTAGAGATTCTTCACCTCATTTACTCGAGCCACCCCTTCCTTGAACTGAGCCACGTGACTGATTATCAAAGATAGGTCAATCCCGAGCTAGGTAGCATTAAGTTCTAATGCCTGCAGTGCTTCGTCCAAGATAAACCATTTATCCCCGTTCTTCAATGAGTCGGTGATATTGGACAGAAGGCTTTTCAAAAGATTCGCCTTAGTCCTTAACAAGCCACGAAGAGATGAAATGAATACCTCGGGCAAGACCACAGGTGCTAGGACGCTGGCAGGAGCAGTTGCTGGTAAAGAAAAATGAAAAACATTAACACACAAAAACCACAAAAGAAAGGAAACAAACAAAATAGCAAAAACATATGATATACCAGTGACTTCAAGAACATCAACAGTAGGAGCACTGGGTGAGGCCGCAGACACAAATGACACTAGGGCAGGTTCGGTTATTCTCTCGGTCAATGGTTTAGGTAACTCTGGAGAAGAGAGCACCACGACCTCGGGAATATTGGCATTAAACACTGGCTCAACAATGGGAGGGACTTCAATGACGAGCTCGGCTGATGATGGTAGCGACAGCTGGAGATACATTCACAACAGGTGCAGGTGATGGTGGCTCAACGGAAGGAAGTGCCTCCACAATAGGTTCAGTCGATGGTGGCTCAGCAGTGGAAGGTGCTCCCATAACAGGCTCAGTCGCACTTAACTCAACATGGGGATTAGGAGGAAGGACAGATTCAGCTGGTGCATCATCATCCAGATCCATAAAGACGGCTCCAGTATCCTCCTCAGGGACAGATCTCTCATATATTGGCTCGTTATCATCGCTCTCCCTGGTGTGGCGGTCTTCACTTAAATTGGCTTGAGAGCTTAATTCACCCTCTTCCCTGGCCTCTCCTGCACTGTCAGTCGGAGCATTGCTGATGTCTTTAGAGAGTCGTTTCGTGAACGTTCGGCTTTGTGTAATTTCCACATCTCCTTTATCTTCTTACCCCCATAAGTGACAAGAAGACTAGGGGCAGTTTTCACCTAAGGACCAGCATGTTCGGTCGGTACTCCTTCACCACCGCCATCATCATCATCATTACCATCATTGTCTCCACCTTCATTGTCACCACCTCTATCACCACAGTCAACATCCTCGTTACCTTCACCCATACCACCATCGCCATTAACAGCGTCATCGTCATCATCATTGCCACCAGCATCGCCCACGTCATTATTATCATCATCATCACCCTCACCTTCGTTCCCCCCTCTCAGAGCATCACCTTCTTCAGGCAACTCATCTATGGGCCCAAGGGGTGGGAATTCCTGCTCCTCCAGTGTTACATTTCTCTCCCCATGCGCGACCCAACCTTTCAGAGTATGCTCAGGTTTTTCGTGGTCGATCACTACATTCAGGGAGGTCTTGAGTCTCTCCGTATCTGGCACCGCGGGCTGATGAAGATTTTTCGATACGTAGCTAAGCCCGTCAGTAGGAATGGGAGTGAACAATAGGAGGCGTGACGAAGACGGGCTCAGTAACAAGCAGTCTATTTCGAACCAGCGCATACTGGTGAGCCCACCACCTCATCCATCTAAAAGAAGCCCCAGTGCAACACTGTGTCCCCGGAATAGCAAAAGAACAATTGGTCCCCATCAACATAAGTTGTCGCAACATCTACTTCCAATGAATGGGCCCAACACCGTACGCTCGTTGCTCACGTGTCACCGGCTCCAATGTCTTGTGCACCACTTGGTCGTACCCGAACTGACGAGTGAAATGATTGGGATAGTAGGGTTCCCTCCAAAATTCCAACCCTTCACGAAGCAGCAACGATGACGGGCGAAACGCTGTCAAGAAGGAACGCTCGTAATAGTCGATGCTATAGTCGTTCGTACACAGGATCGATTCTTTGCTTCGGGCGCCCGAAAAATGGTAGAAATATACATCATTGAACCACACTATGCTCTCTTCAATAGTGGTCAAATTATGACCAATCATCTTCTTCTTCTGGAAGAAATGCAATGGAAGCTTCCCCTCTTTAATGTAATCTCCACGCCTTGCACTGTAGACCCAGGGGAAGTATACCCCGAGCCAGCCGGAGAAGAAGTGCCACCTACAGTAGGCCGAATTCATCCCGTAAGCAGCACGCTCCTTATTACTGATGATGTAGCCGAATGCCTGATAGATAGAGCACAGGACCACTGGACCTAGCGCATACCAATGACTGTTCGCCAGAGCTCCTGCGACGGCAAAACATGATACTCTTATATTATCCGCTTGCTTAGAGCTCGGCAGCGCTACACAGCTGAGCCAGTATGCTAGGAAGCCGGACAGCTCACAGGTGGGGGAGAGCTTATTGGGGCGAGGGAAGTTCTCTTTCATTCGGTTCTCCAAGAATGCCTTGTCCCCACGGCCTTCATCGTAAGCCACGTAGTCCAAGCTGAAAGAAAAGAAGAAAGATATTAACAAAGGAAAGAAAGGTGTAACGAAGTAGTGGTGTACAGCTCATAACGAAACACTTACTTCAAACCATGGCTGAAGTAGACCAGCCAATCCTGGAATGGAAGCTTATCCTTAAAGCCCCAGAACTGGGGAAGCTCTGCGAATAACTCATAACAGGCCTCAGAGAAGAAGCCTTCGTTGATGCCCTTCTTCTTTCGCGACAACTCATCGTCGCTCGAGACCCACTCGTCGTAGATCCTCCCACGGATGGGGAGACCCGCAATCCGGTTAAGGTTCCAGAGCGAGATGCTCATCTCACCATATGGCATGTGGAAAGAGTTGGTGATAGAACACCAATGATTGAGGAAGCCCTTGTAGACCCAGGGATCCCGATGGAAGTAGTCAGATGTCGCCTCAATGGCCTTGTATAAGCCAATTGCTCATAAAGTGGCCTTGTATAAGGCCACTTGTATGCTATTCCAAGAAATGATCCATGCTTCATAACCTGGGTGGGGAATCAGATGGCCAGCGAGTTCGGAATGCTCCGGTCAACCAGACTTCGGTATCCCCTAGATGATGAAACCGCTGGCGAAGGGTCTTTAAGTAATGCTTGGGGAAAGGCTGATGAAGGCTTTAATTCGGCTCCAAGAAAATCATATCCTTCGTACCAAGGATGGATTGACACTTCCCATTCTTGGACAGAGAACAGCTGAGAAATGGTGCTGGGCCGGATGTCTAAGTATCAACGCTATAGAAGGAATTACTCCGGCAGATGTCAAATGGTTCGATGCTTGGAAGGGAGCGTTGTCAGTTGATAACTCTTCGAATACCGGATGTATTCTCGTGTGTAAGGGTTTCTTATGATGAGAGGTGAGGTGATGAGCTTGATAGTAGACCAGGCCACCTTCATCTTGTCAGATTTAGATTTAGCTTGGTTCTCCAAATACACCTGTTTAGCGCCCTTGTCGGCTCTCTTCGGGCGACCATGCTTAGCCGTCTGCATAGGGATTGACGGGCTCACTTCACCGTCCTTAGATCCTGCGGTCCCATCTGATCGGAAGCCACGCAAGGGAGCGTACCAAGCATCCCATTGTTCTTGTGTGCCCTTGTCTGGAGGAGGCGTCACAACTCGGTCATAGAGGATCCTCCTCTGCATATCCTTGGACAGCGTTAAGATGCGCTTGTAGAAGCTAAATGTCTCCGGAGGGAGGAACCACTGCGGATTCTGGTCGGATGGCCTGGTAGCCTTCTTCGAGGTCGCGCGCTTGCGCTTTGACGGAGTTAGTGGTGGGCTTGAAGGGCCAGCTTGCGATGGATCACTAGCCATTTTAATCTGCAGGAAGCACACAGAAAGATCAGATCCAGTTCAAAACAAAGCAGAACACGTAAAGGTACACTTAAAACTCTACTTAAATAGAATCACTAGGGTTACAAGAAAATTCTCACACGATCTGGAATTTTCAAGATTACGAGGTCCGACACCTAGGGCTATCATATGAATACAGGTACATAAAACCTAGGTGTAGGAACTCGCACCCTTAAGAATCCAGATAAGACAGTTACAATCCAATCTTCCTAAGTCTGAGAGACTGGGTGCGTGTGGTCCCACGCATCCATAAAATCCAATTTTCACTAAGTCCGGAGACTAGGTGCATGAGGTCCCACGCATCCATAAAATCCAATTTTCACTAAGTCCGGAAACTGGGTGCGTGAGGTCCCACGCACCCTTAAAATGCAATTTTTGATAAAATCCATTATTTGGGTGCGTGTGACCCCACGCACCCCAAAAAGGATAAAAACTCAATTGTTGGGGGGGGGGGGGGGGGGGGGGGGGGGGGGGCAAAACCCTCCGATAAATTAGACGAAGGGTGCGTGTGACCCTACGCACCCAGAAATTCATCTAAAATTTCACTAAGTCCAAAATAGGGTGCGTGTGACCCCACGCACCCCCCTTTTAGCAGTTAAAGACCTAATTATTGGGTGCGTGGGGGCAAACCCTTAGCAAAATTTGACGAAGGGTGCGTGCGATGGCACGCACCCGTAAAATAGCCAAAAAATCCCAAGTTTCGAATTTTCGGGTGCGTGTCAACCCACGCACCCCAAATGTTCAAGTCCAAGAAATTTTCAAATTTCAAGATGTGTGGAATCCCCACGCACCCAGAAAGTCACTTCACCTTCGATTTCGGGGTGCGTGCGTATTATTTGGGTGCGTTGGCGAGCTTTTTTGGGTGCGTGAGAGAATAAAAGGGTGCGTGGGTGTGGGAGTGAAAAGCCGATAAGAAATGAGAAATGATTAAAAAAATGGCTATCTCCTTTATATATAGTTGGGACCTAAGGGGTCTGGTGCGTCACACTGAATGATCTTACGTCCATCGCAACGCACCGGAGGGGCATCTGTTGGGGTCCCAAAATGTAGGGGCCCTCAAAACAAATAAAATAGCCACGCAACTCCGAAAGAATCCCACAAAATGCCTTCCGGTGCACACAAAATGGAGATTTACAAAAATCCCCTTAGCCAATTTTGGCTGAAATCTCCAGCAGGCCCCGCTAATCATCGTGATCGGAACCATTCGGAATCGAACCCATAACTTTATCATCATTTATGATGAACAGTGCATGTAGGTTTACGATCAAACGGGCTCCACAAACCCATCTAAACTCAAAGCCCAATTTGGAGTGTTCAAGAGTCTGTCAACGCACCCATAAAATCGGACTCCCACGCATCCATAAATTCGGGTACCCACGCACCCGAAAATCATCAAAAACAGAAATTGGTTTAAAGTTTGCATGGAGTTCCACGCACCCCAAAAATGGGCCCACACACCCCTATATTCAACACATTTCAGGATTTTCATTTAGATGTGTTTCGGTGTCCCACACACCCCAAAAATGGGCCCATGCACCCCTATATTCAACTCATTTCAGGATTTTCATTTAAGGGTGCATGGAGTCCTACACACCCAAAAAATCAGAGTCCCACGCACCCAAAAAATCAGACATTTTCGGAACACATTTTTAGATGCATGTGACCTTCGCACGTCGATTTTAAGGTGCGTTAGGGGTATTTTAGGGGTGCGTGGCACAGTGGCAGCACCTCATTGGCCGAGTTTCGGTATTTTCGGGTATAAATACCCTGTCCGACTGTTCATTTGTACATTTTTGAAAGAGAGAGAGAGAGAGAGCTACTATCCTCTGGGTATTTGGGATTTTCGTTAGAAAACCATGCCGGAATACCTTTCCTATCACTGGAAACCCTTCCTGGTCGCCGGAATATCTTTCTGATCGCCGACATCTTCCACCGGAAGATTACTCCGACTAAGACTAACGTAGGTCTGAATTCTGAAAAATATAGGTGTGGGCACGCATCCATAAATTTGGTCCCATGCACCCGAAAAATGGTCCATGCGTCCATAAATTCGGGTCCCACACGTCCGTAAATTTAACTTAATTCAGACAAGTGCATTGGACTCCCACACACCCGAAAAATGGCCCACGCATCCATAAATTCGGGTCCTACGCGTCCATAAATTCGATGTAATTCAGATTTACATATTGGCGTCCCACTCACCTGAAAGTTCCCCATGCATTTGAAAATTCATAAAAAATCAGGCACTTTAAAGGTGCTTTGGAGCCCACGCACCCATAAATTAAGTCCCACGAACCCGAAAAATCAGCCAATTACAGAACATGTTTATGGGTGCACCGAACTCGATTTTAAGTATTTTCAAGTTCCGTTTGAGTCTATTTTGGGTATTTTAAGCGTTTCGGATGCAATGTAATGGTCAAACAGTCATTTTGGGATCTCTAAATGAACAAAATTGCGCATTTTCAAGGTTTGACCTGATTCAACACGATGAATGAAATGACTTCTCGGAAAGAAGCCGCCAGCATCCAGAACTATGCAAATGTATCATCAATTATGTTTACTATAAGATATGGCTCGATTGGGAGATAAAAGCTAGATAAATGGGATTATGGTTATCATGATATACCATATCAAAAGAGTTTCAATTCGCTATAAAGCAATTGCTATGAACTGCCACAACACAACAGTCGATGCCCTACCCATTCAAACGACATCCATCGGTTGGCCTATTCAGGTACACACAACTGCAAATTGGACTTCCCGAGGTCACCTGTCCATACATGACAGGTGCGGGCCCTAGAGTCGTCCTTCTCAATCCTAAACCCTGATAGTCTCTGCCCGGATCTCCTGTCAAAACATGAGACATAGATATCTGACAATACAAAGATGGTTCAGTACATAACAAAACAAATACAAGTCTCTACGACCACAAACTCTAAGACCATAGTCCCTGCTGACTAGTCTTTTGTCTTTTAATCAGGGGTCATCGATCATTCGATGTAATTAAGGGCTCGTGCCAGATCACGGCATGGAATGTACAAGATCTCAGGATCTCTGGAATAAAATTCGCCTTGCGATATCTCTTCTTGTGTACTTTTTGTGAATACTTATGATTGTCTATGAATGTTTCAAGTACTCAAAACCTCAGAGCAATAACACACAGAAAATGTAATCGTATTCATTTTCTAGTTCTAACTACCCAATTCATCAATGGCAAAGGCATATGAAAGCCGACACTCACCTCCTAACGATGAAGCAGAAGAGCGATGAGTTCCTGAGGGATTACTGGGTATGATTTAATGTCGAAGCCGTCAAGGTGGAAGACTACATCGATAAGATCGCCCTCACGACCTTCATGGCCGGGTTGAGGCCTGAAAAGTTCCTCTGGTCGCTTGGCAAAAATTCACCAAGCACCTTATCAGATCTCCTGAGTAGGGCACAAAAATACTCCAACATCAAGGAGCTCGTTAACGCCCACAGGGGCGAAAGTAGCTCGGCCAAAGATAAGAAGTGAAAGGAATTCAAGGAAGGATCCAGCTCTGACCCCAAACGGAGAAGAGACGACAATAAGGGCGATTCCTCCCGACCACTCAAGGCCCCTGCCAATCGATTCGAACGGTAGACTCCCCTAAACACTTCCGTTGAGCAAGTGCTCACGGAAATCAAGGAGAAGAAGTACCTGAAATACCTAAACAAGTTGAAATAAGTCAAAGTATTACCTCTTCCACATGGATCACGACCATGACACCACCGACTGCTTCTTTCTAAAGCAGCAAATTGAGTCCCTGATCTAAAAGGACTTTCAAGAAGAGTACGTCGACCAACGCCAAGATAATAGGTCGGCTCCTTGGCAAGAAGGGCGAGAAGGGCATATAAACAACGAGCCAGTGGGGGAGATCTGAACCATGTTCAGAGGGACCTGCAGGCAGACGAGACTCCAACCGAGCACATCAAGCTCATGCTCGAAGTGCCCAGTTCAACGACGAAATACTTTGCATCAACCTCGCCAGCCGACCTGAAAAGGAGCCCCGGATAGATTCATGCCCCATCACGTTCACCGAAGAGGACGCAAGGTGGATCCTCCACCCCCCATAACGATGCGATGGTCTTCACGATGATCGTCATAAATCGGAAGATGTACAGAATGCTGGTCGACATCGACAGATCAGCCGACATCCTTTACACTTCAACCTTTAACTAGATGGGGATCAACTGATCCCGGCTCCGAGCCCTGTAGACTCCTCTGCTCGGATTCGCCGGGGAGAGAGCGATGCCAGAAGGGAGCATCGCGCTACCAGTCACTACAGGAGAAGTTCCCCCACCAAGTCACCCTCATGGTGTACTTCTTGGTGGTGGACTATTCGTCTGTCTACAATGCCATCCTTGGCAAGTCGTCCCTGGACTCCATGAGAGTCGTGGTCTCCATATACCACCTACTGATGAAGTTCCTAACCGAACACGGCATCGATAGGGTCAGGGACAACTAGGAAGAGGCCCGACGATGTTATGAAATGGCCCTCGAAGGAAAAGCCCAAGGGCTCACACCTTATGCAGATTACTACCCTGGATCCTCGGGAAGAGAGCTCGGAAAGAGCTTCACCAGTTGAGGACATGATTCCTGTACAACTCTCCCAAGAAGATTCTACAAGAATCGTGCAGATCGGATCATTGCTTTGACCTAAACTCTGAGCTGACATCACTGATCTCCTAAGGGAACACGTTAATGTGTTCTCCTGGTCCCATAAGGACGTGCCTGGCATAGGCCCCAGCGTCATGGTCCACATACTAAATGTGGACCCCGGCCACAAGCTTGTACAATAAAAAAAGTCGAGCCTTCGACGTAGAACAGTACACGACAATAGGAGAAGAGGTCAGTAAACTCCTCCAGGCTGGCTTTATTGAAGAAGTCCATTACCCCGATTGGCTCACAAATGTTGTCCTCTTGAAGAAGTAAGTAGAAAGTCTGTGAAGATTTCATTGACTTGAACAAAACATGTCCCAAAGATAGCTTTCCTCTGCCTAGAATCGACCAACTGGTTGATGCCACAACTGGGTATGACCTCCTCACCTTCATGGACATGTACTCGAGCTATAATCAGATTAGGATGCATCAGCTCGACAAGCAAAACACCGCCTTGGGTCTGTATTGTTACAAAGTAATGTCCTTCGGCTTAAAGAATGCAGGAGCTGCATACCAGAGGCTGGTGAATTAGATGTTCGCTGAGTAGATCGACAAAATAATGGAGGTCTAGGTTGATGACATGCTCGTCAAGAGTGCGAAGTCCTTAGACTACACCGCTGACCTAAGAGAAATGTTTGACATCCTGAGGAGATATGGAATGAAACTCATCCCGAGCAAGTGTGCCTTTGGGGTCAGCTCGGGTAAGTTCTTGGTTTTCATGGTTCACCAACGAGGGATCAAAGCCAACTCCGACAAGATCTAAGCTCTTGTGGAGATGAGCTCACCAAGTATAACGAAGAAAATCCAACGCCTCACAGGTCGGGTGGCAGTATTGAACTAATTCATTTTCAGAGCAACCGACAAGTGTCTATCCTTTTTCAAGTAGTTAAGGGGCAGTAAGAAACCGACATGGACCGAGGAGTGCGAGCAAGTCTTCCATGAGCTCAAAAGATACCTCAAGTCCTCACCATTGCTCTCTAAACCCGTGCCGAGGAAGAGCTTATGCTATAATTGGTTGCCTCTCCAACAATTGTTAGCTTGACCCTGATCCGGGAAGACTGAGGGCATCCAGTAGCCCGTCCACTGTGTGAGCGTGCTATGGTCGAGGCCGAGACATGCTACCCAGAGATTGAGAAACTGACGCTAACCCTTATCACATCGTCGTGATGACTGAGGTCTTGCTTCCAAGCCCACACAATCATTGTTTTGACCAACCAACCCCTTCGGCCAGTGTTGCAGAAACCAGAGGCATTCAGTCGACTCGCCAAATGGGCAATCGAACTTAGCGAGTTCGCCATTCAGTATCGTCCTCAGATGACCATCAAAGGAAAAGTTGTCGCAGACTTTATCGCCAAATTCACCTACTGTAATGCCTCGAAGTTTTTGAAATTTATTTGAAAATTTTTGAAAAAATTTATTTTGATTAAATACTGTATATTAATTTTGATTTATGAATAGAGGGACATCCGTAGGAAATTCAATAGGGTACCCTTTACAAAAGTTACTTAGAATGATGTTATGAACAATGTAGTATGGTTAGATTTCTCAAAACTCGTCTTTTTATTATATTTATGATAAAGCCCTTGATCCCCTAATTCGCTATTTGTGATCAATCAGATAGGTAGTTTTTGAATCTGTTCGAAAGGTAAGCGTAATTTTATGTGTATAATAATGCCGTGTAGATAGATTTTCAAGTAGGACCCGCGATCATGGAGATCTTAACCTAGGAGCGTCCGTAGCCGTTAATCGAGGAATATAATTGGGGAAAGTAACCATACCAAACTGATTATCTTAGTGGTAAACCCTTATCCTAGAATTTGAGTGATTATCTAAGGTATATAGATATGAAATATTGAGTACCTAAAATATGAATGACTCATATTAACCTAAACCCTTGATTTCTAAATCACATAGTTCTCATGATCCGTTTGACTTAAAATTTTATCTCATTCTTATCCATCATAAATGAACCATACATGTCGATTTTCAGCCCTTAGATCATAATATAAATGGCTTAATTAGCAAATCAGCTCCTTAATCCTTAATTTTAATGTCCATTGAGTGAGGAAAGTGGATGGTTAGTCGTAGTCGAATATTTTCCTTCATGTGAGTTATTTAGATCGTCCTTATCATTGACAAATAGAGCGATTTGAGTGCCCCACCTTGATAAGCCTATTTTTTTCGCGATAAGTTTTAGGAATTAACTGAGTTACCAACTCTTCTCAAATCTGGACATTTCAATTTATCTACTTTCCACCGTCAATCGCTTTTCAAATTTGGACCACCCATTGTCCTCATATGACTACGAGTTTACACAAAATTTGGACCCCGATCTATAATCTTACATTGCTGAACCACAAAGTCAACCCCTTCATTTTCCACAAAAAGCTGAAATTTCATATCTAGGCATTTTCCACCATCGATCAACCACCAAATTTTGTCCAATCATTTTCCTATCATGACCACACATTTTTCTCAATTTTAGGCCCTGAAGCGTGGATCGTTAATTGAGACTAAGCTTGTTTTAGCACCTGCAAGGCCATTTTCAAATATTGGCTAATCTAGAATATGGATCACCAAGAAATTTACATATTCTAACTCTACTCTTCGAGTTTAATAAGGTGAATGGATTAGAATTGATAAAAGATCACCCGAATATTGAGATTTGAGAAACCCACCTTGAGTGGTTGTTATCTCTCGCCTACACATTATTGCCTATGAACGCAGGCCCCTTCTTTCTATTCCCCTTATATATGCCCTCTCCGTTCTCTAATGCTCCACATGTCTCTGAGAGAGAGAGAGAGAGAGAGAGAGAGAGAGAGACCATCCCTTCCATCTTAGCCGTCCACCTTAAGGATCCAACATGTGGGACCTGTTCTATTAAGCTCGTATGGTTTGTGTTTTGCTCAAACGTCATCTTTCTCGAGATTCTACACCTGGGGTTTCACATTTAAGCCAAGGTTAGGATTATCCCCTTCAAGCCATTCATCAATATTGTGTAGATTTGTAGATGTTTTGAGCTCTTTTAACATAGTTTATGTTTGTTTTGAACAATGTTGTTGGCTTATGTAATATTATCATAATCATAGGATTTGAATTGTAGTTTTAATATATTATCTTGTGGTTTATGCTTATGGATGTTTGAATGAGAAATTATAATTACTTTTATGGAAGAACCATGTGAAGATTTATCTTGATTTGTATTTTGTTTGTGATGATGATGGTTATTTCATGTATTGTATGAACAAAATCATTGATGTGAATGATGCATTAATGTGCACCCATTGTCCCTTATTGATGAAATTAATTAATGTAAAGAGATGGAGCTATGGGAGGTGTCCATGTTGGAAAGATGATCTTGGCATGAGCATGATTGTATGTTAGATGGTTGTCAATGGATCCTTGTGGTCATATAATGATGGAGACGGATCCATGTGCCGTACTTGTATGACTTGATGGTTTTGGCCATAATGAATGATATTGATTCTTGAAAACATGATTGGATTATAAAACGGGACAAGGAGTGGACATTGATGGCATTGCAATCTCATGAGCCAGGGTTGGTGTTATGGACACTAAGCCCGAGTTGTCGGCCTATGTTGGGTTGTTTACAACTTCCCATAGTGACCATTAAGTTCTTTTAATGTGGCTAGATGTGAAACTACTTAACTAAATGTGAAATTAATTTCATGCATTCACTTGGCTCTATGTGGGTATACAAAATTGGGAATAGGCTAGAGCGTCCTACTTCTTCTGTACACTGTCGCAAGTAGATTTGGGCTATGAGCGTCTCGTTTCTCACGTGGTCGGGTAAAACTATGGGTTGTGTGTCCTAGAACCTCTAGTGACTAGTGGCTAGCGTGAATTCGTAATAGGGAATCTCCCGCTTCATGTGATTAATTCTAGCCAGGGTGCCCCAACCAGAGCATGCATCTCATGCATCGCATTAACAATGATTTTTTACTTGGTTATTTTGATTTGATTAAATGATAATAGCATGCTTGTGTTTACTGTATGCCATTATTATTATCATGATTGTCTTGGAGGGATATTCCACACTATAATAGCGTTCAACGCTATCCAACCACATCTCAGATAATCCAGGTGAAGATCCAGTAAGTGAATCGAGCATTACGACAAGGTGTTCGAAGGTTCGCAACATAGACGATGGATGACGAAGTTGGAGTGGCATGTTGAAGATTTTATTTGTTTATCTATTTTTAGAATAGTTTATTGTTTATTTCCAAATTATAATAAGTCTTCAATGGTGAATGTTTACGTCATATTTTGTAACAGGGTCCTCCAGACATTCACCTTCCTTGCTAGCGATTTTCTCCAGACCTGAAAATCGACAAAGATAAGCTATGAGTGGCCGGCGTCCAGCCGTTGGCCCTCCGATGCTTAAGTTAGACAGGGTGGGACTGAAAGAGAGCAAATAGATGATCGGGGCTTAGAGATTGAGTATTGTGTACCTTCTTATTGATGAAACCATCCGTTTATATAAATCCGAATGTCCCACTCTGTTACGTAAGATCTCGAGTTCGCTACGAATTTCATGGGATAAGGTGTTTATCCTGCTTATCCTTAGATAAAGGAATAGTCTGATCCAATTACTCATCTGGTTAATTACGTTCCTTGATAGTGATCCCTTGAGATACGGAGCCACAGGCGAAGATAAGCCCAAAACCGGCCTATATGGGCTGCTGGTACTATAGGCTAAGGGACGTCATCACTAAAGTTCAGTAATCAAAGTTGTTCGCATGTCGGGAGCTGCTCGCGAGCCGGGCTGCTCGCACATTGAAGTGTGGCGCCTTTTAACAACCACTGAGAAGGGCTGCTCGCAAGTCGATAGGTATGTTCGGCGCCTTCTCAATATTCGATTATCGACCATAAGGGCTCGATGACTTGATAATTGTGCACCATATTTTCCTAATATGCGAGACTTGACCAGATGATCTCGAGAGTCGAATATTGTTATAAAGCTGCTCGTAGAATCAGGACCTCGTGAGAATATTCGCTCACCGCTATTTTGACTATAACAGATGCCCCCCAAGTCCTTACCGCCAGGAAGCCTAAGGGAAGGACTTACTGTCACGCGTTACCGCCTACCACCTTTATCGAGGATGAAGCCGTACATGATTGGGCTGGGATTAATGAGCGCCAGCCATCCGCAGCTTTTCGGCAGATAGAAAATGAAGAGACACTCGCCACGTGTCTGGGGAATTAATGGCCGTGCCTGCTCGACTGATGTGCCGAACGGGGGGTAACCACGCGTCGCCAAATCCGGCGGAATGATTGCTTATAAATATACGGAATCCGCCAAATCTTCAGATTTTTACAGAAGCTTTCAAAAACTTTTCTTCCCTCACTTACCTGGTGTCTCTGTTCTTCCTCCGGTGTCATTCTCTTTCCACCCTTCATACTTGGTATACTGTGCTTCTTTTTCTTCTTTTTCCTTGTAAAAAACTTCCATGGCTGGAAATTCCAATGAGACCACCGTCCCCTTGGGAGATGCTACCCCGGAATCCTCTGCCTCTAGTAATGCGAGGGTTTCGGCGGGCAAATACTCAGCATCCGGGTACCCATCTATTTTGTCGGAGGACCAGCTGATTGAGTTGCGGGAGAGATATCAAATCCCTAACTCGGTCGTTCTCCGGTTACCCAGAGAGGGAGAAACTCTGGATTCCCCTCCCCCAGGATGCGTTGCCATCTATGAATACCTTCTCATCCTTGGAGTGCACCTTCTTCTCCATCCTTTCATTCGCGATGTCCTCCGATGTTATAAAATTGCCCCTGGGCAACTCATCATAAACGGATGGAGGGTGGTCCTTGAGCTCCTTTGCCCTCTAGGCTCAGGCCGGTAACGGGGAGCTCACCGCTGAGGAGTTCCTCCGTATGTTTCGACTTAAGAGGGCACCCTCCAGCGAAGGCTGGTACTACTTATGTTACTGGCATCGGGATAATTTTATGTTGGGAAAACCCTCTTCAAATTATCCCGGATGGAGGAAACGCTGGTTCTACGCTTCCGGGAGCTGGGAATCCGCTTCTTCTAGGGGCCCTTGTGTGAATCGATTTTTCTGTGAACGTAGGCACAGTTCCTCATTATACAAATGTTGAACCTCCAATTATACATTGCATTGCCCACTACATCACAGTATATGCATGGTTTTCATGATTAAAACGCCCATCTAACGCATGTTTTGTGATTGTAGGGATGAGAGCAAACTTCACCCAATTAGGGACCAAAAGAATACATTTAGATGCATGGGATGAAGATTGAAAGAGGAGTAAAGAGAGAAGAAAGCAAGGAGAAAAGAAAGTTGAAGAAAGAAAGGAAGAAAAAGGAGAAGAACAGCAAGTCCGACCGGTCGTCCGACTGGTCGGCTACACCATTGGGAAGTGCTGAAGGAAGGACCAGTTGGTCCGAACGGTCTTGACCGGTCGGCCAATAGGTCGGTGGACTTGTTAAAACTCCCTGGACTCAAATTCACTGAGGTCCGACCGGTCTTGACCGGTCGGCCAGCAAAGCAGGATGTTTCTGTGCATGCTGGACTGACTCCAAGACAGGTCCGACTGGTCGTGACCGGTCGGCCAGCCCAGTCCGACCGGTCGTCCGACTGGTCGGCCATATTCAAAACAGGCAGTTTCTAAATCGGGACTCCAGAAATTTCTGCGCAGTGCGTAACCTTACGCAATTTCTGGATGTTTTCGACGCAAGGGCTTTCTCACTATAAAAGGACACCTAGGGGCTCTTCCTAGATCATCATAGAAGCCAAGGAAGGTCGTGGGAGAGGACGGAAGTCGTCGTGGAGCGTCAGCAACCCTCCAATTTTTGGTTTTTTTAGTTTTTATGCTTTCTATTATGAGTTCTAGTTGTAGTATGACAATGCTCGGCTAGAATCTCTCAGCTAAGGCTGAGAGGTGAAGCTTGTAGCTAATTTCCATGTTTGATTCAGTTTAATTCAAGTAATTTCAATTCATGTTTGGGTTTTTAATCTTTTAGTCCCTTAAGTTGATAGTTTGAGATGTTTTATGAGAGTTCATGTGCTCCGGAAATGAATTCCTTGCAATTCTCTGAGATTATCATATGGTGTTTGTTTAGATTCGAATTATGGTAACCCTTGAGCAAGCCATAGTCCATAGGCATGGCTGTTACTCCGAAGGCTATGATTTTGAAATCTACATGTGTTGAATGGGACTAGAACTTGGAAGTTCAACTTGAATAGAATTGAATGTGTTTGAATGCTTTATTTTCCAACTAGATGAGAGATAAGACTTCAAATCTAGTTGTGCTCTATACTTGGATTGATTGGATTGACATGGGATTGCTACAAGTGGATCCTTGAATACCTTAGTACCTTAAATTACTGGTTTTCATTAAGTTACTGTTTTAGTTTAATTGCTCAATTTTATCCTCATATCTATTGCAAACTGAGTTGCTGGAATAGTTTGAAAGTTGTTTCTAATTCCCTGTGGATCGACCTCGGTCTTACCGAGTTTTATTACTACATCGCAGTCTTGCACTTGAGGCGAGCGAACAAGTTTTTGGCGCCGCTGTCGGGGAATTTAGATAACGGTTTTCAAATTGTTTTAGAGGCTGTAGAAGTAGAAGTAGATAGGTTTTCTGATTTTTTTTTTAGAACTAACAAGTTGTTTATTTTGTAGGATTTCTTCTCTAGTTCAAGCACATCGGGTAATACCTTTCTAATTTAGCTTTTTGCAGATTTTCTATTTTCAGAGTAAATTCAGATTTTAGGGTAGTTTTCAATTTCTTAAAATTTCATCATGTATGATTGGACGAATGGTGCATATAAGCATCTTTTGGAGGATGAGACGTCGGATTGGGGGACCCAAATTCATTATGATCGGGATCCCTCCAAGCACGCGTATTTTCTGATATTCAAAGAACCTCCACTACCCCACATAAGACGATGCGTGATTACATTAATGAAAATAATACACATATTGAGACACGACGTAAGACGATGGGGGAATACCGGAACGAAGCAAAATTGGATAATCATCCAGGAAAAACATTACGTGATTACAGGATTGAAAATAACATGAGTGTTCCACCGGCTATGATAGGAGGTGTGCAACAACAAAAGGAACAGGTGAATAGTAGCCAACCGGTTAAGACAATGCGTGATTACTTGTATGGATATGCCTATCAACCATCATATAACTTTTCATCCTACAATGCTTACGGTCTTAATTGGAAAAACCATCATTCTCCTTGTTCAAGGGAGGAACCAACCATGGTTATTAACAATCACTATTTACGTCATGTTTTGTAACAGGATCCTTTAGATATTCGCCTTCCTTCCAAGAGATTCCCTTCCTGGACCTGAAAAGAGACAAAGAGAAACTATGGGTGGCCGGCATCCAGCTGTTGGCCCTCCGATGCTTAAGTTAGATAAGGCAGGGCTAGAAGAAGAGAAAAAATAGATGATGGGGGATAGAGACTGAATATTGTGTACCTTCTTATTGATGAAACCATCTATTTATATAGATCCGAATGTCCCGCTCTGTTACGTAAGATACCGAGATCATCTACTGATTTCATGGAATAAGGTGTTTATGCTGCTTATCCTCAGATAAAGGAATAGTCTGATCCAATTAGTCTTCTGGTCAACTACGTTCCTTAATAGCGATCCCTTGAGATACGGAACCGTAAACGAAGATAAGCCCAAAATCGGCCTATACGGGCTGCTGGTACTATAGGCTAAGGGATGTCATTGCTAATCATCAGTAGTCAGAGCTGCTCACACGTCGGGAGTTGCTCGCGAGACAAGCTGCTCGCATATTAAGATGTGACACCTTTTAACGACTACGAGAAGGACTGCTCGCAGGTCGGGAAGGATATTTCTCGCCTTCCAATATTCGACTATTGACCATAAGGGCTCGAAGACTTGGTAATTGTGTGCCGTATTTATCTAATATGCGAGACGTGACCAGATGAGCTCGAGAGTCGAATAAAGCTGCTCGTAGAATCAGGACATCGCGAGAATATACGATCACCGCTATTTTGACTATAATAGATGCCCCCCAAGTCCTTACCGCCAAGAATTCTAAGGGAAGGACTTACTCACTGTCATGCATAACCACCTACCACCTTTATCGAGAATGAAACCGTACATGGTTAGGGTTGGAATTAATGAGCGCCAGCCTTCCGCAGCTTTTTGGCAGGTAGGAAATGAAGAGACGCTCGCCACGTGTCTGAGGAATTAATGGGCGTGCCTGCTCGACTGCCGTGCCGAACGGGTGGTAGCCACGTGTCGCCAAATCCGGCGGAATGATTGCATATAAATATATGGAGTCTACCATATCTCCGTATTTTCACAGAAGCTTTCAAAAAAATCTTCTTCCCTCACCTGGTGTTTGTCTCTGTTCTTCCTTCGGTGTCCTTCTCCTTCCATTTTTCACACTTGGTATATTCTGCTTCTTTTCCTTCTTCTTTTTTCTTCTTTAAAAAACTTCCATGGCTGGAGATTCCGATGAGACCACCGTCCCCCTGGGAGATGCTACCCCGGAATCCTCTGCCTCCAGTAATGCGAGGGTTCCGGCAGGCAGATACTCAGCGTCCGGGTATCCCTCTATTTTGTCGGAGGAACGGCAGGTTGAGTTACGGGAAAGATACTTAATCCCTGACTCAGTCGTTCTCCGGTTACCCGGAGATGGAGAAACTCTGGATTTCCCTCCCCCAGGATGTGTGGCCATCTATGAATACCACCTCATTCTTGGGGTGCACCTTCCTCTCCATCCCTTCATTCGCAATGTCCTCCGAGGTTATAAGATTGCCCCCGGGCAACTCATCGTGAACGGATGGAGGGTGGTCCTGAGCTCCTTTGCCCTCTGGGCTCAGGCTGGTAACGGGGAGCTCACTGCTGAAGAGTTCCTCTGAATGTTCCGACTTAAGAGGGCACCCTCCAATGAAGGCTGGTATTACCTATGCTACTGGCACCGGGATAATTTTGTGCTGGGGAAGCCCTCTTCAAATTATCCCCGCTGGAGGAAACGCTGGTTCTACGCTTCCGGGAACTGGGAATCCGCTTCCTCTAGGGGCCCTGGGGTGAACCGATTTTTCTGTGAAGGTAGGCACAGTTCCACATTGTACAAATTCCTTCAGTCAGTTAGGGTTTTGGCATTTTTTAACTTCTGTTCGTACTCGCAGGTATCCCGGATTTGACGAAGCCAAACTTGAAGGGAGGAATTCACGAGAAAATCATGAAAGTATACAAACTGCCTGCTCGCGACAGGCATATCGAGGCTTGTTTATCAGCCTCGCGACTCGCAGCGGCAGGATTAATATCGGGAGAAGAGATCACTATGACAAAGGCTGGAGAGAAGAGGGGTTTGCTGCCTCACTTCAAGGCACAAACTCAAAAAGGAAGAAGAAGTCGTCTGTCGGTCCTTCCCATCCATCTAACCAGAAGGGTGCCGACCAGTCTCCCCAGCTCGCGAGCACGGTAGGGGTGCCAGCAGCACCTGCGCCCATCATTTCCTCGCTGGTGGTCCCACATGGACCACCAGTAATTAATATTACCGATAACTCCCCGAGGGATGATGGAGCGGGGTCCGGCTGCCCCCCAGCTGAAGAACCTCGCGAGCCGACAGGGTCTCAGGAGTCGAGTCCTGCTCGCGAGTTGGCTCCTGCTGGCGAGACGGCTCCTGCTCGCGAGACGGTTGCCGCTCCCGTCGCGAGCACGGCTGGGTTGGTCGTTGCCCAGCCCTCTGGCAGTGGGTCATTTACAGTACCTCGCCATCTCCACCCGATATGCAAGTTTTTATTCGACAACATCTCCCCCTCAAACCTTCAGGCACCCTCCCCGAGCCAAGCCCTGAAAACCTCTTCCTCGAGGCGGGAGTCAGGATGGTTCAGGTAACATGATTTTTGATTTTGTTGTCTTGATATCTTTGTCTGCTTCTGAGTATTTATCTCACAATCTTTCTTCTATTTCGCAGGGCTTGGACCTCATCTTACGGATGAGGCGTGATATCCTCGCCGCCCGTCGTGTGGTTGATGAGGCTGACAGGAAGAGGATCGCTTTGGAGAAGGCGGTCCAAGGAAGGGATCAACTCCTCAAGTCCCGCGAGGCGTTGATCTCGAAGAGAGATGAGGAGAAAAAGATCCTCATAGAGAAAGTCCAAGTCTTGACCGATAGGTGCCAGGCTCTGGACTCCAACTTCGCCAAGCTCGCGGAGTTGAAGGAGAAGGCAGAGAGAGAAAGGGAGATCTTCCGCCAAGATAAGATCTCGCTGGAGGAGTGGCTCGCAGAGACCAAGTCGCAGCTCAAGGAAGTTAGCGAAAATTTGGAAAAAGAGCGCTCCACTCTCGCGCAGCTCAAGGATGACTTGATCCACTATGACGAGGAGAGAGTCGCCCTTGTAAAAATGCTCTCTGAAGAAGGAACTCGAGGCATCACAGAGTTTCAAACTTCGCAGCTGTACGACGAAGAAAGATATGAGTCGTACGATGCTGGTCGTGACTTTGCACTTCGAGTAGTGCAACGGATGTCCCCATCTTTTGATATGGGGGAATTCGAACGGGTCGCGGCTGTCATAGCTGCGGAGGAACGAGCAGCTGCTGAGAATGAGGTGACCGAAGTCACTCAAGCCGGAGGGGTTCCCGAGGTGGGCCCTGAAGTCGAGAGTGCAGCTCCTCCTCCACGAAACTGATTTATCTTTTTCTTTTTCTCCTGTATTTATTTTACTTATGATCAAATCTTTGTAAACAATTGATTATGAATGAAAAGAAACACCTTTTGATGATGATGTTGGTCTTCTCATTTCCTTTTTGTCATTTTTCCTTTATTACGCAATGAATGTCTTCATATTTAACTCAGCAATAATGAGTTATGCTCAATCCGGGGGGTCGTGATGACCATACCCTCGTGGAGATAGACTGATCTACCAATTGAGACTTTGATTCTACTAAGGGTAGACAATTTGGCCAAGAGAATGTGTATTCTCTTTGGGGCTATTCTAGTCCAAGTAAATGGAGTAGCGACCAAAAGATGACTTTAGTTCTACCAAGGGTAGATGATTGGCCAAGAGAATGTATATTCTGTTCGGGGCTATTCTGGTCCAAGTAAACGGAGTAGCGACCAAAAGATGACTTTTTCAAGTCTTATTCATTCGAATGCCGTTAAGAGTTACATCGAATCAAGAGAAATATTGTAGCAAGTGTTCCACGTGCCAAGGGCGACATATGGGTCTTCCTTGCATATCTTCAAGATAATAAGTGTCGGGTCGCACAATTTTGGTGACTCGATACGGGCCTTCCCAATTTGGATCAAGCGAGCGAGCAGGAACTCCAAGGTTCTGTCTGAGGACTAAATCGCTGAGCTGGAAAGCTCTAGGCCGAACTTTAGCATTTCGGTAACGAGCAATACGCTGTTGATACGCTGCTGCTCGCATCTGGGAGGCATTTCTCCGCTCTTCCAAGAGATCGAGATGAAGTCGAAGACTTTCCTGATTACATGTGGGGTCATACTACTTGATTCGATATGAGGGCACTTGAATTTCAACTAGTACTACTGCGTCGAAACCAAGGAATCCATAAAATTTGAATGCGGTAGTGGGGTTGCCTACAATGAGGGTTTGGTGAATGGTTATGAACCTATGGTTTCTTTTTCCCAAGGGCATAATAATTATGAGTCTCTAGAGGATATGCATGCTAGAGAGATGACCGAGGTTGATATTTTTGAGTCACTCCACTAACTTGACATGCTTAATTTTAATGTGGAGAATGAGACTCCCATGAGTGAAAATTCAAATTCTTTGGATGAATGCTTGGCTCACTTTGAAAATTCAAACGACCCCATTATTCAAGAGATTGTTAAAGCCTTGCATACTTCCGACTTGGTGCCTCATACTAGTTATGGAGAACCTAGTTTGGAAGAATTTCACTCTATGGAGGGCGAGTCCCTCACCATCGAAATTGAATTTTTGCACTCACTCAAGCAAGATCATGATCCTTCATCCGACTATCTCGATTTCCTAGAGGAATGCTTGGCCCACTCTTATGATCTTGATGATGAGATGATTAAGGAGTTGGATATTTTATTAGACACGGTGTTGGTGCCTGAAGAACACCATTCCACTGATTTACACTCTTTACCATTGTTTGTGGAAGCACCGTTCAAATCTGAAATTGTGGAGGAGATAACTTTGACCAATGAAAACTTGATGAATGTCTCTCCACCATCATGGGTCCTTCAGCCCATTGAAAATTCTAATTAGGAGGACCCGTTTTTTATTGATCATAACCCATATCAGAATTTGAGGAGATATCTTTTTACTGCTCTTATCTCTTCCTTTTATGCATGTGGTGCACAATACGATTGGACTTCAATGATAAGAAGCACACATGTTTACTGTCGAGCAGGACATTGGATGGTCCTCATGAGAAATTTATTGAAATTCATGAAGATCCTGCTCAAATTTGATCATGTAGTCGATCGGACTAATCAAAGGTAGGTAGGTAGGTTAGGATTTATTTTTTTAAAATTACGATTGAATAAGTCTCATCGAGACAATGGAAGATGCTAGCATTGATCAACTTGCTACCTCAGGTACTCTTGTTCTCACTCTCCTTTGTTTTATGTCATTGCTCTCACGTCCTGCATATTGCATATCTTATTACATTGAGGACAATGTAAGATTTTGGTTGGGGGGTGAGATTCCTTAGATGAATCTACTAGCTTTTTTAACATTTCGAGCAATTATGTAGAAAATTTTCGATTTTTCTAAAATTCAAAACTCTTTTGGAAAACGTTGTTTCTATGCATTCAAGATGATACGAAGAGGAGATACGAAGTGAGTGATGTTGCAAGCTTTGAACTTCTCTTAATATAATGGTTTATATGTGAATTCCCCTATTAGTGTGAGTGATAGAAAATTTGAACACTTTTACACCTAGTTCACATTACACGATTTTCATGGGTTGAAAGGATTATGTGATTTGTGGATTAGCTAGACTTTGATTTAAAGGTGTTGAGAAACCAAGCCGGGGTATGTTGTCCATCCTTGTCCATGGGAAAATAACGAAAGATATGGATTTTTAAAAATCCTATCTAATTTAAAAGAAAAAGGAAAAGAAAGGATGAAATCGGGAATGAAGGAAAAATGGTGGAAAAATTTTGAAAAGGGCTACCTATTACCAACCGAGGGATGGTCGAACCGTAACCAAAGTCGGAAATGGGATGTAGTGTGAAAGCCATCGGAAGGACGGTAAGGCAAATTCTCGTTATAGGCTTGTTGTTGCTCTATGCACCTTAAAATCCTTGGTTTACTTAATCTATGAAGAAGATAATTCCAGAAATTCATGAGATGAACTTTCACTATGCACACTAGGTTGAAGTTGTTTGAGTTCTTCTATTTATCAATCAATCAGCGGGAATTTCATGTAGACACTTATTATGTTTTGAAAGTCCAAGGTTCCAGCTTCTAGCACTTAATTTCTCCAAATTTTATACTTGTATCTCTTGGAATGGATAGAAACATGGTTTCTGAAGGAGAGTTGGGTTTGGAGGTTTGAACTTATTCACGCATGTTTTGCTTGGGACTAGCAAAAAGCTGGTTGGGGGGTGTGTTGAACCTCCAATTTATACATTGCATTGCCCACTACATCACAGTATATGCATGGTTTTCATGATTAAAAGGCCCATCTAACGCATGTTTTGTCATTGTAGGGATGAGAGCAGACTTCACCCAATTAGGGGCCAAAAGAATACATTTAGATGCATGGGATGAAGATTGAAAGAGGAGCAAAGAGAGAAGAAAGCAAGGAGAAAAGAAAGTTGAAGAAAGAAAGGAAGAAAAAGGAGAAGAACAGTAAGTCCGACCGGTCGGTTACACCATTGGGAAGCACTGAAGGAAGGACCAGTTGGTCCGACCGGTCTTGACCAGTCGGCCAACAGGTCGGTGGACTTGTTAAAACTCCCTGGACTCAAATTCACTGAGGTCCGACTGGTCTTGACCGGTCGGCCAGCAAAGCAGGATGTTTCTGTGCACGCTGGACTAACCTCAAGACAGGTCCGACTGGTCGTGACCGGTCGGCCATATTCAAAACAAGCAGTTTCTAAATCGGGACTCCGAAAATTTCTGCGCAGTGCGTAACCTTACGCAATTTCTGGATATTTCCAACGCAAGGGGCTTTCCCACTACAAAAGGACACCTAGGGGCTCTTCCTATATCATCATAGAAGCCAAGGAAGGTCGTGGGAGAGGACGGAAGTCATCGTGGAGCGTCAGCAACCCTCCAATTTTCAGTTTTTTCTAGTTTTTATGCTTTCTATTATGAGTTCTAGTTGTAGTATGACAATGCTCGGCTAAAATCTCTCAACTAAGGCTGAGAGGTGAAGCTTGTAGCTAATTTCCATGTTTGATTCAGTTTAATTCAAGTAATTTCAATTCAAGTTTGGTTTTTTAATCTTTTAGTCCCTTAAGTTGATAATTTGAGATGTTTTATGAGAGTTCATGTGCTCCGGACATGAATTTCTTGCAATTCTCTGAGATTATCATATGGTGTTTGTTTAGATTCGAATTATGGTAACCCTTGAGCAAGCCATAGTCCATAGGCATGGCTGTTACTCCGAAGGCTATGATTTTGAAATCTACATGTGTTGAATGGGACTAGAACTTGGAAGTTCAACTTGAATGGAATTGAATGTGTTTGAATGCTTTATTTTCCAACTAGATGAGAGATAGGTGTCACGCCCTGAAATTCGGGACCCGAGTACAATAACCCAAAGCCCGAGTTCCAAGGTGTGAATTGAAAATTCGAGCATAGATTCCTGGAAATTCCATTCCACACATCGCATAACTAAAATAAATCTCAAATATAAAGTTTCTTTTCCACTAATATCTTATTACATTGAATTTTACAAGATAAAATAAATCAACTACAGTTGACGGTTGAGTAACACGTGACCATCTGAATACTCTGTTCCATCTACGTCCTTTCCTTCCTGAAAACCTGCAAGAACTGTGGTGATTTTGGTGAGCTAAAAGTCCGGTGAGGTCATTTCCATCATAAGTAATATTCCGGTTAATAAGAAATAGGAGACAAATCATCAACGGATAGAATTGTATGAAATATACGAGGATGAGGTTATGATTGATACACTTTATGATTTATTATAAGTGGAACATGATTATCATGATGTCATGTATGTTATGATACGTGTGAGAGCAATAAAACGTCTAAGAACTCGCTGCCACTGAACATTAGGAACCTATCGTAAATCAACCATGCTCACTTAACCGGTACAGCGATGCAGCAAATCAATCATGCACGCCAGTGGGCAAATCAACCATGCACCACTGATCCAACCGAGCAAATCAACCATGTTCAATAAGTGAAACGACCAGAACTCGCTGCCACTGAACATTAGGAACCTATCGCAAATCAACCATGCTCACCTAACCGGTACAGCGAGGCGGCAAATCAACCATGCACGCCAGGAGTCAAATAAACCATGCTCCTGTTCTGTCGCAGTGTATAATAAATGCATCTGTCATGAGTTATGGAAACATTCATCAATCACATAATAAAATTCAACATTCAATCAAGTCATACCATGCATGCATTATCTTTATTCAGGTTATTCCTCTTCTAACCCTGGTTTGTTGTAAATCAGGTGAAAATAGAGAAGGATGACGTGTAAGCTTTTAGCGTTTTGACGAGTAACTAGTGTCATTCTAAAGGTGATGTCTTGTACGTAATCTAAACCTAAGTTAAGTTTGTCTAAAATTTTGATGTGTGACTAGGAAGGAAAATTGAGAGATGAAATTAAAATAAATTCAAGAGATGGATCCCTTCCTTAGGATCCGTACTATGCACAAATACACAAACCTAAGCCTAGTTAGAAAGATATTGAGAGATGGATCTATTCCTAAGATCTATGATGGAGAAAAATAAGAGTAGGGAACGAAGAATTAACCAGAAACTTTCTGAGATGAATCACTCACCTGGTAGTTCATAAGCCCAAATCGAGTCGGAGTCGGCTCACTGAGTCGACTCGGTTGGCGATCCTTCTTCTTGCTTCTTTCTTTCTCCCTTCCTTCTTCTTTCTTCTTTCTTCTTTCTTTCTTTCTTCTTCTTCCTTGCTGGAGGATTCTCCCAGCAATAGGGATAGCAATAGTGGGTGGGTACCCCACTGATGAGAGGCCACACGGCTGCCCTCTCTCTCCTCTCTCTATCCAATGACTCTCTCTCTCTCTCTCTCTCTCTCTCTCTCTCTCTCTCTCTCTCTCTCTTCTTCTTCTTCTTCTTCTTCTTCTTTTTCCTTCTTCCTTTCTTTCTTTCCTTCTTTTTCTTTGCAGGAGCAGGGTCCAGCAATGCTGTCGCGCAGCCACAGCACCACACCTCCTTCTCTCACTCTCTCTCTCTAACGTCCCACTCTCTCTCTCTCTCTCTCTCTCTCTCTCTCTCTCTCTCGCAGCTTCTCTCTCTCTCTTTCTCTTTCTCTTGAGTTTTTTGAATGAGGGAAGCACGGCCTGGGGGATCTTATAGCCCTACCGTCAGTTGGGTAGATGGTGCGTAGGGAGAAGCTTTAGTTTTAGTTGGAGTAGGAAACCGACCGAGTTTCGAAGGTTCTTTGCACAAGTAATCCGTTGGAAACCTAGGTGGGGTCCACACGGAGATCGGTAAAAGATCTGGCCCATCCATGCATGACAGATCCGAAGATCTCGGCCGATCTTGAATCCTTTGATCGAGTTTGGAAAGCTGAAGTGGACCGTACGATCGCCCGAAGATGATGGGATCACCTACCTCCTAAGTCCGTGCGAGAAGCGCTTCAGATGGACGGCTTGGATCGACTGATGGGGTCCACTGTGATGGACGGTGTGGGCCACTAATGGCGACAGCGGTAACGCTGCCGCTGTCTCAGCGTTCGAAGAGGTTTCTTCGTTCGCGTGCGCGTGAAACGCGGTCAACGCGGTTTGACCGCGTGTCGACCGTATGCACTGCACATGGGGGTCCCACCTTGATGTATTTAATGAATCCACTCCAACCATCAGCTAGGCCACTCAATTTTGAGGTGTGACACAAAAAAATGAGGCAGATCCGAGTTTAGATGGCCCACTTATGGTCCGTTTCTTGATTAGGACATTTGTAGAATGATCGGAGGTTTGAAATTCCATGTGTATGGTTAGATCGTGTCCTAGAACTAATATATAGAGTTTTGTACGAGAATGATCGCCAGAAATCATGATAATTGAAAATGGTCCTATAACTTAAGTTTAACTAATGGCATTTTCGTAAATATTGTAGATTTATGAGTTTTGTGAAATCTGACACTTCTATGCTATTCTAGGGTTCATGTTGAGCAATTTTAATAAAGGGGCCATACTATAACTTCTTACGGATTATTTAATATTAATTTATCAATATTAATAATTACTCAAAATGTTACTTAAATTATTTTCGAAATCTAAAGTTAATAAAAATCATTATTTAACCATTGTAAAATCAGGGTTGTTACAATAGGACTTCAAATCTAGTTGTGCTCTATACTTGGATTGATTGGATTGACATGGGATTGCTACAAGTGGATCCTTGAATGCCTTAGTACCTTAAATTACTGGTTTTCATTAAGTTACTGTTTTAGTTTAATTGCTCAATTGAATCCTCATATCTATTACAAACTGAGTTGCTAGAATAGTTTAAAAGTTGTTTCTAATTCCCTGTGGATCGACCTCGGTCTTACCGAGTTTTATTACTACATCGCAGCCTTACACTTGAGGCGAGCGAACAATAAATTTCACAGTCAATTTAGGGTTCCCGGTTTTTAACTTCAGTTTGTATTTACAGGAATCCCGGCTTTGACGAAGCCGAACTTAAAGGGAGGAATTCACGAGAAAATCGTGAAGGTACACAAACTGCCTGCTTGCGACAGGCATATCGAGGTCTGTTTATCAGCCTCGCGACTCACAGCGGCAGGATTAATATCTAGCAAAGAGATCGCGATGACGAAGGCTGGAGAGAAGAGGGGTTTGCTGCCTCGTCTCAAAGGCATAAATTCGAAAAGGTAGAAGAAGACATCTGCCGGTCCTTCTCACCCATCTGATCGGACGGGTGTCGATCAGTCTCCCCGTGTTGAGGCCGCGGTGGGAGCGCCAGCGGCACCCGCGCCTGCCGTTGCCTCATTGGTGGTTCCACTTGGACCACCAGTTATCAATATTATTGACAACTCCCCGAGGGACGACGGGGCAGGGTCCGGCTGCCCCCCAGCTGAAGACCAGCAGCACCCGCGCCTACTCACGAATTAGCTCCTACTCGCGAGATGACTCCTGCTCGCGAGCCGGTTGCTACTTAAGCCGCGAGCACGGCTGGGCTGGTCGTCGCCCAGCCTTCTAGCAGTGGGTCGTTTACTGTCCCCCGTCATCTCCACCCGATCTGTAAATTTCTATTCGACAACATCTCCCCCTAGACCTTCGGCACCCTTCCCGAGCCAAGCCCTGAAAACCTCTTCCTCGAGGCAGGAGTGAAGGTTGTTCAGGTAACCTGTATTTTAAGTTGACCTTGTTTTGCTTTCTTTGTTTTTTCCCGAGTGTTTATCTCACGACCTTTATTCTATTTTGTAGGGCTTGGACCTCATTCTTCGGATGAGACGTGACATCCTTGCCGCACGTCGCGTGATTGATGAGGCTGACGGGAAGAGGATCGCTTTGGAGAAAGCGGTCCAAGGAAGGGATCAACTCCTCAAGTCCCGCGAGGCGTTGATCTCGAAAAAAGATGAGGAGAAAAAGATCCTCATAGAGAAGATCCAAGTGTTGACCGATAGGTACCAGGCTTTGGATTCCAACTTCGCCAAGCTCACGGAGTTGAAGGAGAAGGCAGAAAGAGAAAGGGAGATCTTCCGCCAAGATAAGATCTCACTGGAGGAGCGGCTTGCAGAGACCAAGTCGCAGCTCAAGGAAGTCAGCGAAAATTTGGATAAAGAGCGCTCCACTCTCGCACAGCTCAAGGATAACTCAATCCACTGGGACGAGGAGAGAGTCGCCCTGGTCAAGATGCTCTCTGAAGAAGGGACTCGAGCCATCACCAAGTTCCGTACTTCACAGCTATACGACGAAGAAAGATATGAGTCGTATGATGCTGGTCGCGACTTCGCACTTCAGGTAGTGCAGCGGATGTCCCCATCTTTTGATATGGGAGAATTCGAAAAGGTCACGGCTGTCATAGCTACGGAGGAACGAGCGGCTGCTGAGAATGAGGAGACCGAGGTCACTCAAGCTGGAAGGGTTCCCGAAGTGGGCCCTGAAATCGAGAGTGCGGCTCCTCCTCCAAAAGAATGACTTATCTTTTAATCTTCTTGCTTTCTCCTGTATCAATTTTGCTTGTAATCAAATCTTTATAGACAATTGATATGAATGAAAAGAAACATTTTTGGTGATGTTGCTGGTCTTATTTCCTTTCTCTCGTTCTTCATTATGTAATGAATATCTTCATATTTAACTCAGTAGTCATGAGTTATGCTCAATCCGGGGGGTCGTGGTGACCATGCCCTTATGGAGATAGACTGATCTATCGATTGAGAATTTGATTCTACCAAGGGTAGACAATTGGGCCAAGAGAATGTGTGTTCTCTTCGGGGCTATTCTGGTCCAAGTAAATGGAGTAGTGACCAAAAGACGACTTTAGTTCTACCAAGGGTAGACAATTGGCCAAGAGAACGTATATTCTCTTCGGGGCTATTCTTGATCCATAAAATGGAAAAGCAACCAACAAGAATGATTTTAACTCTACCAAGGGTAGGTAATTGGCCAAGAGAATGTGTGCATTCTCTTCGGGGCTATTCGAGTCCAATTTGAATGGAGAAGCGACCAAAAAGAGTGACTTTTATTTTTATTCACTCGAATGTCGTCCGGAATTACATCGAATTAGGGAAAATACCGTAATAAGTGCTCCACATGCCAAGGGCGACTTACGGGTCTTCCCTGCATATCTTCAAGATAATAAGTACCGGGTCGCACAATTTTGATGACTCGATACGAGCCTTCCCAATTCGGGTCCAACGAACGAGCAGGAGCTCCGAGGTTCTATCTAAGGACCAAATCACCGAGCTGAAAAACTCTAGGCCGAACTTTAGTGTTTCGGTAACGAGCAATGCGCTGCTGATACGCTGCTGCTCGCATCTGAGAGCCATTTCTCCGTTCTTCCAAAAGATCGAGATGAAGTTGAAGGCCTTCCTGATTATAAGTGGGATCATATTGCTTGACTCGATACGAGGGTACTTGAACTTCAATTGGTACTACTGCGTCGGTACCGAATGCCAAGGAGAAAGGAGTTTCACCTGTAGACGTGCGAGTCGTAGTTCTATATGCCCACAAGACCTCTAGCAGGAGTTCTGGCCATGCGGCTTTACACTCACCAAGCTTGGTTTTTAAATGGTGCTTGATGATTTTATTCACCGCTTCAACTTGCCCATTTGATTGGGGATGATTGGAGAGGTGCGGATATTGCGTATTTTCCATTTTTTGCAAAATCCATCAAAAGCAGCATTGTCGAATTACTTTCCATTGTCGGTGATTATAGTATGGGGAAGTCCATAACGGCATATGATATTTCTCCATACGAACTTGGTAGTCTGTTTCTCAGTAATTGTGGCTAAAGGCTCCGCCTCGGCCCATTTGGTGAAATAATCGACTCCCACGATAGCGAACCTATTTGTCCTTCTCCGGTAGGCAATGGCCCGATGTATCGACCCCCCATTGGGCGAAGGGCCAAGGGCTATCAATTGGCGTCATTTGCTCGGACGGTATATGAGGTATAGAAAATATCACTGACACTTGTCACAATTTTTAGAGAATTCAATTGCATCTGCCTTCATAGTGGGACAATAGTATCCTTGCCTCATCGCCTTGTATGCTAAAGATCATCCCCTTGGGTGGTTACCACAAGCCCCCTGGTGTATTTCATCTAGAACACGACGTGCTTCTTCTGGGTGAAGACACCTTAAATAGGGTAAAGAAAAACTCTTGCGCAATAACATTCCATTTTGTAAAGTATACCTGGCAGCTCGATGGTGGATTTGTCGTGCGGATTTTTTATTTTCCGGAAGGTCTCCATCCCTAAGGTAAAGAAGAATGGGGTCTATCCAACACGGAGAGGGATGTACCGTGATCACCTGCTCAAGAGTTGCATGGTCAATACTCAGGCTCTGAAGGTGCTCGATGGGAATTAAATGTGATAACTCAGATTCTGGTGCCGAGGCAAGTTTTGCCAAAGAATCAACGAGTTTGTTCTTCTCACGAGGGGTGAGGATTATTTCATAATTCTTCAACTTTGCGAGCAGGATGAGCACTTGAGATTTGTATAAGGCCATCCTTTCTTCTTTTGCTTTGAATTCGCCGAGTACCTGATTGACTATGAGCTGAGAGTCACTGTGAATGAGCAGATTCTGAATTGAAAGGATGTTTGTTAGTTCGAGGCCAACGATCCGAGCCTCATATTCTGCTTCATTATTCGAGATGCGAGAATCGAAACGTAAGGCGTATTGGAAATGCGACTCGTCTGGAGCAACTAAAATTAGGCCCGCTCCACTGCCGGTGGCCCGTGAGGACCCGTCCACAAAAAGTGACTAGGATGGCTGGTCGCTGATCGCAACATTATCATCGGGAGAGGAGTATGTGAATTCAGCGATGAAGTCAGCCACAGCCTAGCCCTTGATTGCGGTTCTGGGGTAGAACGAAATATCGTGCTCACTGATCTCGATCGCCCATTTGGTTAATCTTCCTGAAACCTCGAGTTTTTGAAGGACCTGTCGTAACGGATGATTTGTTGGCACTAATATAGTGTGGGCCTGGAAGTATGGTCGTAGTTTTCGGGCGGCTGTGACTAAAGCAAGGGCCAACTTCTCCATATCAGAATACCGAGTTTCTGCGTCCACCATTACCCGAATGATATAATAAACGGGCCTTTGTATCCCGGAATCTTCTCTTATTAAAGCGGCTCTAATAGCCATGGAAGACATAGACAAATAAAGGATGAGTTGCTCGTGTGCCACAGGTTTAGATAAAACGGGGGGCGCACTCATATATTGCTTCAATTGTTGAAAAGCTTCTTCACATTGTGGTGTCCACTCCCAATCAGATTTGGCTGTGGCTCAAGGGAGCTTAAAGAAGGGTAAGCACTTGTCGGAAGCCCGCGAGATGAACCTGTTTAACGTTGCAATGCGACCAGCCAGACGTTGGATGTCTTTGAGAGTGGCCGGGGACTTCAATTCGATCAATGCTTTTATCTTTTCAGGATTCGCCTCGATTCCTCGTTGGCCGACCATAAATCCCAGAAATTTTCCAGTAAGGACTCCGAAGGCACATTTTTCTGGATTTAATTTCATCCGATACTTCCTCATCAAGTCAAAAGTTTCTCGAAGATCTGCAAGGTGGTCACTTCCTACAGCGCTTTTTACGAGCATGTCATCGACATAAACCTCCATATTCTGGCCGATTTGTGCAATGAATATTTTATTGACGAGGCGCTGATAGGTGGCCCCTGCATTTTTAAGGCCAAAAGGCATTACCTGGTAGCAATATAGGCCACGGTCAGTAATGAAGGCGGTATGTTGTCTATCGGGCGGATGCATCATGATCTGGTTATAACCGGAATAGGCATCCATAAAACTGAGCAAAGCATGCCCAGCTGTTAAATCGACCAGCTGGTCGATTCACAGAGTTGGGAAGCTATCTTTAGGGCACGCTTTGTTTAAATCGGAATAGTCGACGCACATTCTCCATTTGCCATTAGCTTTTCGAACGAGAACTACGTTCGCGACCCATTCCGGGTAGTCAACTTCTTTTATGAAATTGGCCGTGAGCAGCTTCTCGACTTCAGCCTTGATTGCCATTTACCTTTCTGCAGTAAAGGAACGTCGGCGCTGGTGGACATGTTTATAATTCGGATCAATGTTCAAACGACGTGCGATGACACTGGGGTCGATGCCTGGCATATCTTTGTGAGACCAAGTGAACACGTCTTGGTATTCGGTGAGAAAATGAACCAGATCTTCACAGGAGGACGCTGGTTAAAGAGGATCCAATGTATACGACTTTTGATGAATCGTCTTTGATTAAGCGGATTGACACTGTTTCTTCCCCAGGAGTTCCTGATTGGAGAGCATTCTCCCTTGGATCCAACGAGGCGGCCGTCGGAAGACTTGATGAATCTTGCTCTATCATCATAACTGGTGTCGCCTGAGCTTTCTTTCGATCTTATAGGGCTATCTCGTAACAAGACCGGGCTTCTCTCTGATTTCCTCCTACAACCCCAACACCATTCGGGGTAGGAAATTTAACGCACAAATACAAGGGATGTAAAGCTGCCCCAACTTTATTAAGCGATGGTCGCCCCAAAATGGCGTTGTACGCCGATCTCCGATCTACCACGAGGAAATTGATAAAGATAGTCGTCTTCGCTGGGCTCTCACCAGAGGTGACTGGAAGGTTAATGCTTCCTTCAGGTGTCACCACTTCGCCCCCGAAGCCGACAAGGGGAGTTGAGACTAGCTTGAGCAGGCTTTTGGCGAGTGTCATTTTGTCGAAAGCCTACAGATAGAGAATATCAGCAGAGCTACCTGTATCCACCATAATACGATGAGTCAGATAGTTTGATACCTTTAATGTGACTACGATGGAGTCTTCCTGAGGGAAGTGAATCCCTTCTGCATCTTCGAGGGAGAAAGAGATTGAAGGACGACTGGACTCTGATATATCGGGAGTTCGTTCCAACCAGTAGATATGCTGAGGCTTCTTGGATGCCATACGGGTGTATGCTTTTCTCGAAGCTTGAGAATCTCCTCCGCAAGCCGGTCCTCCGACGATGGTCCGAATCTCCCCAGTAGGTTCAGCATTTTCTTGTGATGTATGTCGATGAGGTGATTTCTTCTGCTGTGGCGGGGCCTCCCCCCTTTTAGGTGATCGACCTTGTCGGACAACATAATCTTGAAGGTAACCTTTTCGAATAAGAGCTTCGATGTGATCATGCAGAGATATGCAGTCTTGGGTGTTGTGCCCATAATCTTTATGAAAATAACAAAACTTGCTCTTATCTCTTTTCTCAGGATCAGATTTGATCTTTGCGGGCCACTTCACATATGATTTATGCTTGATCTCCATTAGCACCTTTTTCGGAGGTCGGTTGAGGGGGTGTAGTTATGGTACTTACCAGAGTAGACTTTCTTGGGAGAGTGGTCTCGCCGATCGCATTGATATTTCTTATCCGAAGGAGAGATTTCCTCCGGCTTGCGCTTCTTGCCCTGTATACCATGACGTGTTAAAGCAACTTCTTCTGCGTTGATATACTTCTGAGCTTTAGCTTGGAATTCTGTCATAGTTTTAGGAGGATTCTTATCCAAAGCGAATTTGAATTTTTCGCTTGTGATCCCAGCTATTAGGGCGGTGAGGCCTTTCTCTTCGATATAACCTTCAGTTTAGATGGCTTCGGCAGTGAATCGTACTGTAAACTCCTTTTCGTTTCCCCATGCTGCTGTTTCAAATCCATTAGGTGAGATGCTGGTTTTTTTAGTGCGGATGCTTCCCATGAATTGAGAGAGGAACAGCTCCGATAGTTGTGAAAAGGACCCGATGGATCGAGGTTTTAACCCACGAAACCACGTGCGAGCTGCCTCCTTTAAGGTTAGAGAAAAAGCTCTACACATGATTTCTGAACCATGTCCCTCCAGCTCCATAAGAGACCTATACGTTTTCAGATATTCAAGAGGATTGCCAGTACCCGTATATGGAGTGATGACGGGCGTACGATACTTTCTAGGTAAAGGTGCTTCCATGACCTCACAGGTGAAAGGAGACTCGGATCGATGTATTGATGCCACCACAGCAGATGGTCGATTCGCCTGATATCGTTGCTCCATATTATCAAAATGATCATGGATTCTCTTGAGGTCTCCTTCTTATGGTAAAGTATAACCTGACGTTTCGACGGTGGACCCATGAGATTGTTGTTGGCGGGAAGCACTGGAATGTACGGAATGTGGGGATAGTGCAAGGGGTTGGTTGCCGATTGGCATTCGGTTTGACGAAGGATGATTTGGTTGGACCTGTGGTTCGTCCACAGAGTGTCTGGAAGCCATCGGTATGGGCTGCGCCGGCAACCCTCCGGAAGGTAACTTCTGAGGCTCCAGGAACTGCTGATCAAGTCAGGTTAGACAAGGCTTGAAACCCAGCGTTGAGAGTTAGGAGTGTGTTTCCGAGGAAACGCATGACATCTTCTTGACTTCCGAAAGTCTCAAATAACGGGTTTTGTGATGTCACGCTAGGATCTCCTTAAGGGATGCCCATCGAAGTGGTTTGAGGCATGGGCCCCAGTTCTGTAACGTCAGGTAGAGGTAATGTCTGCCTTGAAGTGGAAGGATGAACTGTCTTTTTTGGAGGTATCGTGTTCGATGGTGGGAGCGGCTAAATTTGGTGATCAAATTGCCTTCCCACAGACGGCGCTAATCTGTTTACGTCATATTTTGTAACAGGGTCCTCCAGACATTCACCTTCCTTGCTAGCGATTTTCTCCTGACCTGAAAATAGACAAAGATAAGCTATGGGTGGCCGGCATCCAGCCGTTGGCCCTCCGATGCTTAAGTTAGACAGGGTAGGACTGAAAGAGAACAAATAGATGATCGGGGCTTCGAGATTGAGTATTGTGTACCTTCTTATTGATGAAACCATCCATTTATATAAATCTGAATGTCCCACTCTGTTACGTAAGATCTCGAGATCACTACGGATTTCATGGGATAAGGTGTTTATCCTGCTTATCCTTAGATAAAGGAATAGTCTGATCCAATTACTTATCTGGTTAATTACGTTCCTTGATAGTGATCCCTTGAGATACGGAGCCGTAGGTGAAGATAAGCCCAAAACCGGCCTATACGGGCTACTGGTACTATAGGCTAAGGGACGTCATCACTAAAGTTCAGTAATCAAAGCTGTTCGCTTGTCGGGAGCTGCTCGCGAGCCGGGCTGCTCGCACATTGAAGTGTGGCACCTTTTAACGACCACGAGAAGGGCTGCTCACAGGTCGGTAGGTATGTTCGGTGCCTTCTTAATATTCGATTATCGACCATAAGGGCTCGATGACTTAATAATTGTGCGCCGTATTTTCCTAATATGCGAGACTTGAACAGATGATCTCGAGAGTCGAATATTGTTATAAAGCTGCTCAAGAATCAGGACCTCGCGAGAATATTCGCTCACCGCTATTTTGACTATAACAGTGAAGACAATGATTGAATACTTTATTTTAATGTTTTAAGGATATTTTGTTGTTAACTTAGTATAGAAATTCATGGAATAAAATAATTGTCTTCTATCTCTATGCTTGAATGCCAAAAATTATCAAATATATGAATGATTAGTGGAATGCAAATGATTTTATCCTTGGTGCATTCCAGTTAACACCCGGGAACTCAGCTCATCGCGGTATCCACGGAGTCGAAAATCTCGGGGCACTACACCTACCCGACGAATATTCCACCCGAGGATGAAGAGTATGTGGAGGACGAATGTGGACCCTCCATGCCGACGGGTCCTTTAACGCATAAGGGAGCGGGGTTAGGGTTGATTCTAACCTCGCCCGACCTTGTGTACGCACTGAGATTTGGTTTTTTAGCATCCAATAATGAAGTCGAGTAATAGGCCCTCCTAGTAGGTCTTTGACTAGCCAAGGCCATGAGAGCTCGGCGACTCGAGATCTACAACAACTCTCAATTGGTGGTCAATCAAGTGACCACCGAATACCAAGCCAAGGGCGAGAAGATGGTCGTTTACTTGAACAAGGTCCGAGATTTGCTCAGACAATTTGAAAGTTATAAAATTAAGTGGGTCCCTCGATCTGCAAACGCCAACGTGGATTCCCTGGCTCGGTTGTCTTCGACAATCGATATCGACCTTACGAGGACAGTTCTAATCGAGTTCCTCCCCAAATCAAGCATCGACCTGCCCGAAGAGAAAGAGACTTTTCTAGTAAATAACAAGCTAAGCTAGTTGAACCTGATTATCCGATACTTACAATAGGGCGAGCTTCCCGAGAACAGGCTAGAAGCTCGGAAGATCAAGCATTGTTCGGCTCGGTACACCATAATAGGAGAAGTGATTTACAAGAATGGCTTCTCCTTGCCCTACTTGAGATGTCTACGACCAGAAGAAGCAGAATATGTCCTGAGGGAGATACACGAAGGATTTGCGGCAACCACTTGGGAGGATGAGCTCTAGCCCACAAAGTTGTTCGATAAGGGTATTATTGGCCCTCCATGTACAAGGATGCCAAAAAATTCTCTAAAAATATGTGACAAGTGCCAGAGATTCGTCACCATACCTCGGCATCTGCCAGAGCAATGTTGAGTTATGAACTATGCATATTTGAACCCCTTTTCATCACACATTATGCATGATTTCTATGTTTAAAGACTCATCTAAATGCATGTTTTTGTATTTATAAGAATGAGAGAGAGACTTCACCTACTCATGGTTAAAAGAGTCATTTTGGATGCATTGAGGACTGAGGGAATAAATGGACAACACGGTGGACCATGGCTAATTCAACTTCTGACACCAGAAACGGCTGCCACACCAACCAACACATGTGTGGGGACCTTCCATCACCATCTCACCAATATGTAAGATCAGCCCAACCATCCATGCTACAGCTAGGAACATCCAGTCCATCCAATGGTCAGCTGCAATACAAGGCTCCACACGCCACTCTAACGAGTAGCAGCTGGATAGTCCATAACTTCAGCGTCTATCAACTTCAGTGGATCCTACATCTATCATTCAGCCATGCATTCCAACGCTGCAACCAATTACAGCAACGTCCAACCCTTCAAAGATCACCGTCCATCAAAAGTCCAACAGATGGACTCTAGCTTCAACATCTCATGATCAGCAGTTGTTGATCTTCCAGCTGGACCACATATAATCCAACCTTTCATCTAGTGCTTGGACTGATTCAATTGTCCATTCATCTCACGTCCAGGTTCCATCATTATCAGCCATCCATCTTCATTGATCATCCACCAATCCACACGTCATCAACGTGGACTCATCCTCCCTACACATGCTTGAGGCTATATAAACAAGAAGTAGAAATTAACATAAAAAATTGGAAACAATAGTTTCCATCTTTGAACTTCAACTAGAATTAGAAACAGAAACTGCCAATCCCATTTTGGAATTTTTGGTCAAACTCATGGGGACCTCTTTGATATTTTCTAAAATCTAGTCCATTTATATTGAAGAGGAGCTTGACGCCGAAAAAAACTCAAGTGGTTTCATGTCGATCGGAGCTACGGATTGACTGTGGCGGCCAAATAATACAAACTATCTAGAAAGGTTTCTGATTCCGCTACTCAACTCTGGAATAGTCCAGGTGGCCCACTACTACTGATATGAAGAATCCAAGCTGACCATCTTCTAGAGCACATAAATATATAAATATCCACAAAGTTTCAGGTCAAACAGATATGCGGTTTGATCATACCGGTTGAAGAAAGATGGACCATCCCGAAAGATTCCAACTACACATATTTTATAAAAATCCCTGAATGTTTGATTTTCCCAACCAATTCTGGAATGTTTTAGAAAATCTAAACATATATCATGTAGAGAAGGAATTTGTCTACCAATGTTCAAATTTTGAGATCAATCTGACCTCTGTAGACTCTATACCGTTAATCACAAGGTGACTGGTTCTGAAGGTATCCGAATTGTGCGATTTTGAGAGGCGGTCACTGATCTGATTGGTGGGCCCATTTAGAAGATAATCTTGGAAATCTAAACCATCCATGAGGAATATCAAGTTCCAAGGAAGCTACAAATCAAATTTGAAGGCAATCCGATCATTGCTTAAGCCGTACCAAGCAAAACAAAATCTTCTATGTTGTTGTACTCTTGCTGCATTATAAAAGGAGGTGTCCTCTTCCTTCCCAAGGCATGATAGGATGTGGGGAAGATCAAGGAGGCTTGGGAGAAGAATTTATACTTCTAGCTTCTTATTTCTCTTCTATTTTCTAATAGTTTTCATATGTTTTAGAGAATTTAGTTCAAAGATGTTAGAGATGAAATAAAACCTCTTAGCTAGAGCTAAAAAGTGAAGTTTTTGGTTTATTTTTTTATGAATTGATGCAACCTAGGTTTTCTTTTTTTTATTTAATTGATGAATTTTGTTTGATGGAAGTTTGAATAAAGTACTAGTTTAGTTCTTCTTTGATCTCTTGATGACTCTGGGCTCATGTGATGCTTAGTGAATCTAAATCTAGTAGTTTACCTTTTTGTATTGTTTATACTTGTGTAGTTCATTGATTTATCATCGACTCCGGGCATAATAGATACTTTGATTGCCTTGTGTACAATGACATGATCTTAATGTGGGAACTACTTCAAATTAAAGTTCTAATCTTTTATGCCAGTTTGAGATAAATAGTAGTTTTGCTGATTTATTTTGATTTAATTAAAGTTCAAATCATTGGTTGTAGTTAAGTATAATGACAGGATTTGATGAAAGCTATGATTATGATCTTAACTAGATTGGATAAAGGCTTGGCATATACAATTGAGTGTGCTCAATGCCTCAGCATTATTGTGGAAAGTAAATCAATGAACAAGCAACCGTTTTAGATAGTGCTGATTAAACTGATCCATATTCCGATCGGATAGAGATAGAAATTCAATTCTGATTGAGTTGTGAGAGACCTAGGTTGTGTTGATGCATTGAAAATAACAAAAAGTGGATCCTTGGTGCTCTAGTGCCTTTTAGATTATTGTTTTCGCCTTTCATATTCACTGTTTAATTCCAAATTCTAGTTTTTCATGTTTAGTTCTTAATGTAATCCTGATTCTAAGTTATTTTGGATAAATTCTAAGAATATTCACATATAAATCCCTGTGGGATGATACTCGGTCTTTCCAAATTTATTACTACTTCGCAACCCTGCACTTGGGGAGTGAACAAGCAACTTACCCCCATAAGCATCCCTTGACCATTTACTTAGTGGGGGTTCGACATCATAGGCCCTATGCCCATGGGTAAAGGGTAGACCAAATACATGATCATGGTCGTCAACTACTTTACGAAGTGGGATGAAGATGAACCATCGGCTCAGATCACTGAGCAGAAAATGATCGACTTCATCTGGAAATCTATCATCTGCCATTTCAGCATCCCTCATACCATCGCCACGAACAACGGTTGGCAATTCGACAATGCAAAGTGCCGAGGACTATGTGGAGGGCTTGATATTAAACATGCCTTCACCTCTCCTCAAAACCCTCGAGTCAATGGCCAAGTCAAAGTAGTGAACAAAATTATCAAAGGCCACCTGAAGACCAAACTCGAAAAATGCAAGGGGGCATGGGCAGACGAGCTACCACATGTCCTATGGGCATACCAAACCACAGAGAGATCTACCACTGGAGAGACACCCTTCTCTTTGGCCTTCAGAGTAAAAGCGGTGATCCCAGCAGAGGTTAGGATGCCCTCCTACCGAACAGAGTTATTTCGCCCAAATGAGGCACAAATGTTAATCAGTCTCGACCTCCTCCAAGAGATCACAGAGATCGCCCAGGTAAAGGTCATCGCTTACCAGCAGAGGGTGGCCAGGTACTACAACTCAATGGTGAAGCACAAAAACTTCAGAGTGGGAGACCTCGTCCTTCGAGAAGTTTTCGACAACACCAAAGAGCCTAGCTCTGAAGCCCTAGGACCGAGCTGGGAAGGACCATATAGGGTCACTGATGTTTTTAACCAGGGATGTACCGACTAGAGGACTTACAAGGGAAAGCTCTGCCCCATCCATGAAACATCGAGCTCCTCAAGTTCTACTACGAGTAAAAGTTGGTCTGGTTTGACAAATGCTTTAAGTGTGAATTGGTTCGACATACTTAATAGGTGTACTACTATTCTGATGATTTTTTACGAGCACTACGAGTGCCGACCACTTGTAATCATTTTTTTCAAAAAGTGAATTCCTTCTCGAACATTCTACTGTCTCTAAATAACGACCACAGAGGCTAAAGAGCTAAGGAGGGAAAGGTCGAGCAGGCACCCTCCACTGCGATTAACATAGTAAGGTGAGCCAAAGAAGACCCCTTACAGCTGAGCGGGTTGCCTTAGTTGGGTAACAATAATAAAATATTCAGTGGCTAACTATCCTGCTTGAACGAAGCCAAGGAGAGAGCACAAAAAATGTCTTCCTCTAGCTGAGCTGAGCCCATGTGACCACCATAACACATCGACCTGAATAATCAGCAATCAACCTCACTCCCACAACTAAGAAACTCAATCATCAAAGTCGAGGGGGGGGGGGGGGGGGGGGGGGGGGGGGGGGCAACATGCATACAAGCAATGTTACAACAAATAAATGAATAAAAAAAGAGAAACTTTTTCATTGCAATATTCAAAGAAAATGTCTTTACAAAGGCCCCCATCTTGGTCGAGCTGATGAAAAAAAAGAGAGAAGAAACTTGAAGAGGTTGACCCTCCCTCCTGAGCAGCACCCTCGGCTTCGGCGACCTCCCCCTCAACATCAACAGCTTCATCGGCTGCGTCAAGAGCATCGAGTTTAAGGTCAAGGTAGAGGGCTTGAACCTTAGTCCGACAATCCCTGTACCCGACATTGTAGATCTTCTCCTTCAACTCTATGAACTCGTCGAAGGCCTGGAAAGCCTTAATGACTGTTGATTCTTGGACTAGAAGGTCAGCCTCCATCTTGGCCTTCACTGACCTCTCCAGATCCAGTTGATCCAGCACCCAGTCGAGCTTAGCCTGGTTATCCTTCTAAGCCTTCTTTAAGGCGAAAGACAAGGACTCCTCGGCCAAGCTCCACCTGGTGCTCCTCCTGAGCCTTCTTTAGGGCATCAGCCAAGGACTCTTTCTCGATCTTGACGAGCTCTAGCCGCGAGTTCAACTTTCGAACCTTCATCTTAAGGCTGGACTTCGCCATTGCAGCTGGCATGCTCAACATTCACCACCCTCTTCTTCAGGTGGTCCAAGTGACGACTGACAATAAGTCCAAAAGCAGCCTCATACAAAGAAAAAGAACAGTAGAAGTTAGCAAAACATAAGGAAAAAAGGAAATGCATCAAGAAGTCAACAAGAAGCTTACCCTGAGACCGTTGTCGATTATGGTCTTGACAACCTCGTCAGGCTGCATGTCCATGAGGGCGTTCATTTCCTTGTGCAAAGCTGAGGACAAGCGGTCGTAAGCCACGACGGAGTCCAGACAGGTCCTCGCCTCCACACCACTTCACTAGCCCCTTTGGCCCAGGGAGAATCAGTTCTCTGTGAGGGACCGACCCTCGTAGAAGGGTCATCTATATCGACGACCACCCACTGCCGTACGGGAACAATAGGAGCAAATGACCAGCGTTGTAGAAGTCTCTGCGAGTGCTGGTCAAGCTCCTGAGCCAGAGGGATGGCTAGTTACCTTTCGAGACCTCTCCGATGGCCTCGAGTCTGTCAGCTTCTTCTTTAACGGCGGTGCCTGCGAAACCAGCTGATCAAGGTCAGTGGGGGGCCTCTTCTTAGCCATCTCTGCACAAAGACCGAGAAGTCAGAATACCGACCGAAGCTAGAGGTGGGCAACGATTCGAGTCGGGCCGAGTTAGCCCTAGTTTGGTTTGACTTGTTTTAGTGCCACCCTAATTTGTGGATCGGCTCGGTTTGGGTTTCGAGCTGACCCACGCGGCCTGAGTTTTGTTTGCTTCAAAAAAATCTAGTTCAAGCCGGGTTTGGTTTGGTTGAAAATTTTAAACTGGACCAGGCTGAGTTCAAACAGGTGGCAGCTCTTTTTTTTGTTTGTTTGTTTAAATAGAAAAGAATTTAAAAATTAGAAAAAAATAAAAAATATATATATAAGTATCTTATTATATGATGTTTAATATCCTCCAAAGGAAGAGTGCAACTTTAAAATAGACATGTAAGAGTGTTTTCCAAATAAAAGTACACAAGCATAATTTTACAAGAGCAAGGAAATAGTGTGCATTCATGTATCTGTATTATGTATTATCCACATCATCATATATATGTACTATCCACGCCATCCATTCGTTTTTACATATCATTTTAGGATATGATCCCAAAATGGAATCATATCCAAAGCTCAAGTGGATCACACCATAGGAAACAGTGTGCTTACAATTTACGAGCCAAATCAAGCCAAATCAAACTGAGCTGAATCAAACCGAGCTTTGAGCTAAGTCGAGCCGATACTACCCTAGTTTGAGCTTGGTTTGTTTTTTCAAACGAGCTTGACTCCAAGGCTTGGTTTGGTTTAAATTTCTATTCGAACCAATCCAAGCCAAGCTTTTTCAAACCAATTTGAGCCGAGCTTTTAAGCTGGCTTGGTTTATGCCCAGCTCTAACCAGAGCAAGACATAAAAGGAAAAGGAATCTACTAAGCTCAAGGACTTACCGTCAGAAGACAAGTCAAATCTCTGAAAGTTCTCGGAAGTCAGGAGCTTCATGACCTCCCGATGAGTATTAGGTAAATCCCTAACGGAGAAGGGGATCTGGTAGGTGCAATCGTACCTTGAGATGACCTGAAAAGACTATCACTGAACGCGAACTATAGATCAGAAGAACAGGAGCAAGGAATGGAAAAGTATAAGAGCTCAAAATAAAAACCGACCTGGTAAGGCAAAGATGGTTGAGACCTTAAACCTCAGCCCCTCCATTTGGCTGTTGGTGCCTCCCAGTCTCCGGAGGCTAAAAAACCACTTGTCCTTCCAATCTTTGTTAGAGGACAGATTGTTGATCATGACTGGGTCACCCTTATCCAACCATGAAGAAAAATAAAACCAGCCATGGGCCAGGCTGCCCTTGGTCCGGAACAACTAGAAGAGCTCATTTGTTGTGAGCTCGTTTTTATCGACCAACTACCACAAGATGTAATAACCGGACAAGGTCCTACAGGCATTAGGTTACAACTTCCCGGGGGTCAGACGAAGATAATGAAGTACCTCTCCCACCAGGGAGCGGAGAGGCAGACGGAGAGCACAATCGAATCGAATATGATAAAGCGTGACCTCCCCCAAAGCAGGTTAGCTCAGGGAATCTGAAGACCCACTTAGGAATGTGATAAATAGACTTGTAGTGCCTCAGGTCTGATGACGACAGGTTAGACATGAAAGTGTTGGCAGCAAAAAGTGAAGTTGAGGAGCTCGGCCCTTCGGCTTGCTCCTCCTCGAGATCTGGGGCCTCTTCCTCGTGCTTGGGTGCCAGCCCCGCAGGATTGGACTCAGCTTCAGTGCCTTGTCCCTCCTGACCTACCTCCAGCTCCTCAGATGACCTCTCCACCCTAGAGTCGTTGGAGGTCCCTACCTCAAGATTCTCCTCACCATGATTTAAGACCATGGTCTCACAGGAGTCCTCCTCAGACATGAGGAAGAACGAACCAAAGAAAGAAAGAAGGAACAAGGGAAGGAGATCGTACCAGGAACACTGGCACGTGGACTTAAAGGATCAATAGCTTGGCAATGGAACCGCTAAGGTAGAGACACAATGATAGTTCGGCAGAGTTTGGACATCTCAAGGGGAAAATGTGAAGGATGAAGTGAAGGGAAGGGGTATTTATAGACATCCCCCTGCGCCACCTCCTTTATGCAACGCCATGTGTCCACACGGTGTCACCTTATGCAGAAAGGTGATGTTTCGGCATGAGTCAGCCACGTGTTATGACAGGATTTGTCCATACCAGGCGCGACACCTCGCCGAACCAAACTGTCACCACATGTCGCTACAAGAGAAGTCGAGCAATGATACAGCGGATCACGTGACAAGCAACCACCACATGTCAAGAGCCTATTAGCCCAAAAAGTAAAACGATAACTGTGTCGTACGGGCAATGATGATGAATCTTCAAAATTTGATCCCACCTCATCATTCCTCAAATCCTGCCAATAATGCCTTGGCATTTCGGTTTACAACTGGCGGGACCGATCTCAAAATTTAAATTTTAGAATTCCCGTGCAACTACAAGACCACCTCGGTTGAACAAAGCCTTACTCCTGAGCCCTAGTAAGGTCAGCCTCAGGAGTAGGGGGCAACTATTATGGGAGATTCTTAGTTGGTCCACATATAGGAAGAAGCCCATAGGCCTAATGGCCCAAAGTACATGTCCTCGGCCCAGAATGAATCAAGGAGATATGATGACAACCATAATGTACTTCGATGATCGCGAAGAGCAGAGCTCGACTATGGTCCGATCCTCGACTAAGGCTGAGGACCAAGGGCTCATCAATGACATGGTTGATAGTAGCCAAAACGGGAGGAGTTGGGAAGGACGACACCTCTTCGGCGACACCCCGTCCAAAGGGCGAGCACCATTGAAGTCCTCGCCTTACCTAAGGGAAGTCTACAGTTCGAATCGAACCCCAAGTGAGGGAGCTCAGACACCGAGCGGGATTGACCGACCACTCTCCAGAGTTGGTCTGAGGTATCTAAGTAGATCCGGATATTTCGGGATTGACTCTTATTCTTAGGAGGATCTCTCCGACACGATAGGAAGGGAAACATTTCCCTATTAGGACTCTACCGAAGTATCCTATGAGGATCCAACTCTCCAAAAGCTTCCCCAAGTCCTATAAATAGGGCTTAGGTCTTCAAACTCTTAAGGAGCATTTGGCAAATCTATTATTAAGAGATTATTTGCTTATTCTAAAAAAATAAACTCTTATTATGAAAATAGACCGTTTGGTAAAGCTTTCATTTTAAAGCTTATTTTGTTAAAAACTAGCAAAAAAGCTCTTAAATAATAAGTGATAAGGAGGTCACTTTTTCTTTAAGAGCTTATTTAGCTTAAGCGGATAGACATTTTTATTTAATTTTTGGACAAGTTTGTCCTTCAACTTTTTAAGTAATTCCCATCTTGCCCTCCTCTTCTTTAGAATATCTCTAAGGTGGGCCCACATGATGAACAACCCATATTAAAGTGGGTTTCTAAAATTACATCGGTAGTTTAATATGACACGTACGTATATACGTGCGAAAGCTAAGAGCGGAGCAACTAGAATTACGGCTAAGTCCTAAAGGGGGTGATTATGACCTTTTAAAATTCTTTTCGCCTACTTAACATTTTTATCAGATTAAACTAAGTAAGCAAGAACACTTCGGCTTCCAAGCCTAAGTGGGTCCAATCATAACGCTAGCAAATAATTAACAATTAAACAACTTAGCCTCAGCATGCATAGATAATCAAATGATTAAACAAATCAAACTCCTAATCTATACAACCTATGTAGACTACAAGAATGGATCAATTAATTCAAGTTTACACTACTTAGTGAAAGCACATCTTGTGCATGGATGTGTATATCTAGTGCTTAGCATACATTCATATTAAACATTCATAATTAAACAATTAAACATATAACGCTAAGATAACAATGTGCTCAAATCAATCACAAACACAAGCATGTATAGTGGTTTGACTTTGGGTCTACACCACTCCCGGTTCAAGTACTCAACCCTTTTGAGTACACCGACATTCACTAGGGAGTTTAAATCTGGTTCCTCCCAACCAAGGTGTTTTAAATCGGATCCACTAAACTGCAGAGTTTATAGGTTCCTCCCAACCTACACGTTTACACCTATGTTGGTGGCTCCCCCTTGAAGACTAGTTTATGCCCGATAAACGTGCTAAGGAACAACAAACGTCCCTGAAATTTAGGCTCAACAAATGTGTCAAGGGATGGCAAATGTCCCTAGACTTTTAAGCTCAACTAACAAGCCAAGGATCGGCAAACGACTATGAATTCGAGTTTAACAAACAAACTCTACACTCAATTCCTACAGGAAAAATAGTGGATGAACTCTTACAAAAGACAACTCACTTGTCGGATTTGAGCCCCGTTGTAGCGCCGCTTTGGGTTGCTTCTTCTTGTTCTCTCGTGCTCGAATTAGCTCCCCTTGTGCTCCCCTGATCTTTGATACCGTTGCTTTGCCAAGGCTTCAACTCCAAGATCAACTCCCTTGCATATGATGCTACATTGGAGATGCCCAAGGTGTTAGGAGGTGGTGAATCCTCTACAAATAATAGGAAATGGGTTTCCTAGAGGGTTTCACCTATTTGGACTCCTAAGAGATGTTTAGACAAAGGATATACCTATGATCAAGGTGTCTTAACTCCTAGGAATCAAGAGGGAACAAGTCCATTCTCATTTTGGCATTGAATGCCCCAAGCTTGTGATGAATCACAAGAAGAATGACTGGCAATGGGTTAGGAATAAAGCCTATAATGATGTTTAACAACGGTGGCCTCTATATCCTCAAAATCTTCCCACTTAGCCAAAAAAACAAATCCCCTTGCCTTTATAGATTTTCCTCCAATGGTAAAAAAATTGGTAGATTTATGCATCTCCGATTGATCGAAAAAAGGTCTGATTGGTCGGAGGTTACTTCCGATTGAACGGAGACCTATCCGATTGATCGAAAATCTGTCCAGAGAATTCTCTGGAACAAATTTCGATTGATCAGAACATGGTCTGATTGATCAGAAGGACCCCATCTGATTGATCAGAAGCAATATCTGATTGATCGAAAATCTGTTCAGTGAATTTTTCAAATCCTCTGGAACAAATTTCGATTGATCAGAATAAATGTACGATTGATCGGAGATCAATTGGAAACTGCTATTTGTGCTTAATTGTTTACAACAGCTTCCACCTCTTTAATTAGCCCAATTATCATGTTATTCATGGTTTTCTAAGACTAATGAAGATGACTAAGGGTATTCCTAATTAGTCTAAGTCATCTAAGAGGTTTTGGGTGTTTTGGTTCAAAGGGTTAGGGTCACCAAAGCATCTCATTTAGCTGTTCTTCTCCCTTGATGCTTCTTGTTCACTTGAATCTTCGGTCTTCAGTTTGCCAAGGCTCAACCGACATTACAACACATGGACACACGTGATTAACAAATAAGGTGCACTAGTATGCCACAGAAAAGTGCAATAACAATTTCCACATCAAGGTAGACCCACATAATGCATGGTCACATCAAAGGTGGACCCCACATGATGAATGCCCACATCAAAGGTGGGACCTACATGATGGATGGGGGACATTGAAGGTGGGATCACATGATGGAAGGTTAACATCAAAGGTAGGCCCACATGATGAACAACCCATATTGAAGGTTGGGCCCCACATGATTGACGGTGAACACCAAAGGTGGGTCCCACATGATAAATGACCCACATTAAAATGTGGCCCCGTATGATTGATGGACTATCCACATCAAGTGGGCCCCATATGATGGACGGTTCATAGTAAAGGTGGGACCCACATGATGGATGGTGGACATTGAATGTGGGACCATATGATGGAAGATTGACATTAAATGTGGGACCACATGATGAATGCCTATATTAAAGGTTGGGCCCCACATGATGGATGGTCCATAGCAAAGGTGGGACCTACATGATGGATGGTGGACATCAAAGGTGGGTCCCACATGATGGACTATCCACATCAAGTGGGCCCCACATGATAGATGGTCCACAACAAAGGTGGGACCCACATGATGGATGGTTCACATCAAAGGTAGGATCCATGTGATGAATGGTGGATGTTGAATGTGGGACCACAGGATTGAAGGTTGACATTAAAGGTAGGCCTACATGATGAATGACCCATATTGAAGGTTTGACCACACATGATGGACAGTCCACAGCCAAGGTGGGACCTACATGATGGATGGTGGACATCAAATGGGTCCCACATGATGGACTACCTACTTGATGTGGGCCCTGCATGATAGTGGTCCACAACAAAGGTAGGACCCACATGATGGATGGTGGACATCAAAGATGGGCCCCTCATAATGAATGACTCATATTGAAGTGGGGCCCCACATCAAGGTGGGCTCACGTAATGAAAGGTTCACATCAAAGGTAGGCCCCATATGATAGATAGCCCACATCAAATTGTGGCCCAATATGACAAAACATGCACATCAAGTAGGTCCCATTTAAATGGCAGTCCACGTCAAAGGTGGGATCCACATGATGGATGATGGTCATTGAAGGTGGGCCCACATGATGGTCAGTTGATATCAAAGATGGGCTCACATGATGAACGGCCCATAATGAAGGTGGGGCCCCACACAAAGAATGGTCCACATCAAGGTGGGCCCACATAATGGACGAAGTGGGCTTCACATGATGGATGGCTCACATAAAAGTGTGGCCCCTTATAATGGACAGTTGACATCAAGTTGGCCCCACCTAATGGTCGGTCCACCTCCAAGGTCTCTCATGATGGATGACCCATATCCAAAGTGAGCCGTATGATGAATGATCCATATAGAAGGTGCACCTCACATGATGAATGATATATCAAAACTGGGCCCCACATGATGGACAATACACTTCAAAGGTAGGGCCCACAATATGAACACATCAAATGTGGAGTCCAAGTGATGGTGACGGGTAGTGGACATTGAGGGGCCCCACATAAAGGACAATTAGCATTGATGTTGGGCGCCACATGATGGACGGTCCACCCAAACAACCATTTGGATTGCTCTTATATTTAAGTGGTTGTAATCTTTAAAAATGACATCAACTACCCTTAAAAAAGCTCTTATTTGAAAGTTTCACCAAACATGCTTATTTTAAATAAGAGCTTTTTTTAGATTTTACCAAATAGGCTTATTTAATACAAAAGCTATTACAAAAAGAGCTTATTGAAATAGCTCTTATTCAAAAAGCTCTTATTGAATTAGAGTAAAGATGTCAAACACCCCATTCGCCTTAAACCTCCTTTCTCTATATTTTTGAAGACCTGACTTATGCATCGAAGAGTCCCTAGTTGCGCAGCGGCACCTCCCCTACCTATTTTATCCTTCTCTTATAGGTTCCGGTGAATTTAAGAGGATCTTAAACGTCCTCAATCTGGGGAGAACGAGAGGGTGAAAGACTACAAGGCCGGCCTCAATCGACCTCATCTGTTGTCTAAATTTGTGTGACAACATATATATATATATATATATATATATATATATATATATATATATATATATATATATATATAGAGAGAGAGAGAGAGAGAGAGAGAGGAATTCTCACATCTACATAGTTCTCACCAGAACTCGTGATAACTTTTTGAGAAGTCATCACACGTGGGTCAGATCCAAGATCTGATTTGCTCCGAACCCATATAATACAGAGTTAGATCTTAAAATAGGTCCGATTAATTAAATGGACCAGATTCGAGCTCACCAAAAAAATCCAAATCATCATGCTTTAAGCCTTCAACCGTTTCGACTTCCACGACAGTGAGTTTTGTGTGGCTGGTCGACTTCTGCTCTTTAGACTTCAACACTCCTACATAAACCCTTTTTGAGAAAAGTGGTCCTAGGGCCCACTCGCGAGGCCTATCATGATGTATATGTTACATCCATACCGTCCATCCATCATGTCATATCATTTTAGGGTTAATCCCAAAAAATTAGTCGAATCCTAATCTCAGGTGGACCCCACCATAGGAAAAATTGGATAGGTACGTCTACCCTTAAAAACTTTCTAGGTCCACTATGATGTTTATTAATGCCCTAGATTTTTGCCAACTTGGGAATTGGATGTCCTTGGGGGTTACCTTTGATTTCTCAATTTGAGTGCATGTCTATACATGTATTTGCATGTATTTGAGACCAAAAAGAGCAGTTTTAGACTTAGAAATGAGAACCTTAGGATCAAACTCCCTAGTTTTACTTTATTTTAAATATAGCGATTTGTACTTTAGGCGCCTTGGTAAGGAGACTTGAGTCCATAGACATTTAGACTTGTTCAACATCGGGTTAGGCCACTTCGATAGGTAAAATGAAGAGAGAGAAAGTAAAGTAGATGAATGGAAGTTTAGGAGCTGAAGGAATCAGGATTTGAGAGTCTAGCAAGAACCGGTCGACCCATTTTTGAACTGGTCGACCAGTTACCACTGGACACAGATGAGTGAGAGGGGAATTTTAGGGATTTTTGTAAAGAAAATAAGTGGAAGCCATTCAACCAAATGGAAACATGGTCAACCAAATTCCAGGAACCAGTTGACCAGATTTGGAACCGGTTGACCGGATTTTGCACTTCTGGCTCTGCATTTTTAACTAACTTAAAAAATTCATATCTCCTCTGTTATAACTCTAATTGAGGTGATTCACAATCCATATTGAATATTGATGAGTATAGTTTTATAAATATATATATATATATATATATATATATATATATATATATATATATATATATATATAATAAAAGTAAAATTAAAATGATGTCAATTCTTGAATGTTTTAAAAACTGTCTAGAAAATCATTAGTTTCAGGCAGCGTGCACTTCTGAAATTTTAATATATTTTTTTTTAACTCAGAATGAGGTAAAATTTTGTATGATGAAAGACCACATTGTGAACTTAGCTAATCTAAACCCTATCATCACGTACGAGAAATCTCACAGCCTAGTTTAATCCAAAAGTGGTAGAATTAACTAAACAAGATCTAAGTCGCTCGTTAGTGGACCACTAAACCCGAAGTTAAGGAAAATCATTCGTCTTAATGGGCTTGATGACCCTCACGGGATGTTGAGCAAAGAGTATGCACCAAATCGCTCAACTTGGAGCCGAGAGGGTGGCGCATGTGATATGTGAACCTGCACTAAATTTCCCATAGCTTAAGTAAATTATGCTCACTCGAACTTACGTAAAGTTGTAACTTTCGAGCCATTAGATTCCAATGAAACTTAGGATACTAGTCACAAACATTTCTCCACAAATATTCCTAAATCCGAGGTCCTGATCAATGATCGGTGATCGTTAAACAAACACTATGTTATAACCATTGATCACCACATCTGAAATGTGGATAATCATATCCTTAAGTGGATCTCCACTTGTAGAAACTATCCCATGGATTAGATTGACCCGTGTGGACCCAAGCGGGCCCCAACAACTAGAAACAACATTCCAAAGGATTATAATACCAATTGCTTGGCCCTTAGAGCCATTTAAACCCTTTCTAACACTATAAATACCCCTTTTTTTGCTAGCCCATTTCCAAATCCGAATTTTGCGCTATTTTTCTTAGAGAAAAAAGGAGAAGGAGAAAAGAAGAGAAGAAGAGATAGAGAGAGAGAGGGAGATTGAGAAAAAGAGTGGAGATGGAGGAGAGGATAAGAGAGATTGTGATTGGAAAGAAAATCCCTACCTATTGAGTGACTCCTCTCACATTTGGGGGTTGTGCATCTCAATCCACAATGATTTTTCGGTCAGATTCATTGTCATTTTCCTAGGTAAGTGGTTTTTTAGCTATTCATTTTCATCTTTCTTTCGTTTTCCGCCTATTTGAGTTATTAAGGTTGGAATCCTTCTAATTTTTTAGTAAATTAAAAAATCCTAACATTAGGATTTTCGTGCATGCTAGGACTTAGACCTCTATTGGTTGTTTGGGAGCAATGCACTCTATTGCAGAAGCCGTATTTGGGCATAGGCCGTGTAGATTTCATTGTACACCGATTTTGGGTTTTTCCAAATCCAAGGTATCTAAACCTTAAACCCTAATTAGAAGTTTGATTAAAATAGAATCCTAAGTTATTAACGCTAGAATTGTTATTAAATGTAGGTATTTAAGGTTTTTCCCAACTAGGGTTGCATCTGAATCGAGGCTTTTTAACTTTAAGGTGAAGATATACCCTCAAGCTTCTTCTCGACAAATTTTAGTTAGTGATTGCTTGAATTTGTTGAATTTGCTGAATTTGTTTATGTTATAAATGCTATAATCACTTTATTATTATAATTTTATTACTAATTATTGATGAGTAGATAACACGCTCAATGGAATATCCAAATGGTATGGATTTACAACATTGGAATTCATTTATGCAAGTGGATGTATTGTGGGTATGTAAATTTGTTTGGGTTGATTGTTCAAGTGTTTGTGTGTAGACCCAATTGCCTCATCACGATAGTGCATGGAACTGCTTTGTTCTTGGAACCGCCTTGTTCTTGAAACCTTGTATGTGGTGATATTCATCTAAATTGTTATATGTTGATATGCGTCGGATCGTGTTAATGTAGGTTGGATTGTCCTGATTCGTACATGTGTTCAATTGTTATACCTTATTGTGGTATTAAATTTGCTTTGTGTTTATGATTATGAATTGATAATCTGAATCATTGTTATGGTAGATAAAGTGTTGCTTTGGATTAAGTTCTGACAATCGTTTGACTAGTACACTGCCTACCATTTGGTTTGTTGTCATAGACTTAATCGACAACTAAGACGGAACATGATTAACCGATAGTGGCCAATGTTGGTTTGTCATTATTCACTTAGGGTCCACCGAATAAGTCTCATTTAGAGTTAATCATTCTTGTGTTTGACTATTGAATCACACTCTATGAAATCTGGAATATCACCACTGCTAGTGGAAGTGAGTCCACTTAAAACCGTACTACGATACAATCCCGTCATGTCTCATGTACCGGGCATGGTGGTATGGGACACTATGTCCGAGCTGTCGGCCTACGCTGGAGTGACAAGCCTCCCCATAGTGTCCTTTGAGCATCTGTGAGGTTGACGAGCCCTATTTGTATTGAGATGATTTGACTGAAATACCCTATTTGTATTAAGTTGATTTGGCAAACGAGCGCTTACTCTTCGATTGTTGTACAAATAAATATTAAATGTGAAACCTGAAATAGGGATTTGGGGTCAGTGATGATGATTGACGATGCACTGTAAGAAGCCAGGTGGTCCAGTGTTTTACTCGTGATACAATGGCGGTATTCCAGCTTCGCCAATACTGCTGTATGCAAAATGATTAATAAAGGCTGAACTAATCATGTATAAATGACATTAACATTCCAAGCAACTGTCTAACTGTTAGAAAGGCTAATACACCGAAGAACAACTTTCATACTTGTGTATGTGGGGTGGCTGATTGACTGTTAGAAAGATCAGCGAACTATTTACTTTGATATTGACATTACTTTGCTCGGGACATGCATACACTTGTGGGGTGGAAGGTTGACTGTTAGAAAGAGCAACACATCATTTTCTTTTATTTGCATCTCATGCATTCTATGCATTTAACAAACTAGTTTAGAAAATTAATTATTTTGTTATGCTATCATTACCTATGCATGCTTGTGTAGATAATATGTGTAATTTTCTTAGTATCTGGTCATTAGAGTTAACATGTTTAAGAGTAATACCTATAGAAATGTGTATTTATCATGAACCTTCTTACAACTAAAATATCATGAGTATAATCTTAAGGATATTTCTTCACTATGTTGGTGTTTGATGCCTTCCATTTGACATATGCAGATGGCCCAGGAATAAGACCAGATAGTGGTACGCTCGGGGCGCCCATGTAGTCTTATAGCTTCATCCCTTGGGTAGTTATATTTTTCCCTCATGTTGAATTTATTGTAATTTCTATAATTCTCATATGGGCGAACACTGCTTTTGAAATTATGCTTATTGAGTGTTAGCCCGTATTTCTGGATTTAGTTATCTACACTTTGCTTTTGATCCGTTAGTTGAAATGCGTTACTCTGATTTATTTGTATATTAAATGAATGTATATCTGATTGATGACACACATGGGAGAATTTTCCACGTGCGTCATTCCTGGATAAGCATTTTAACAAGTACACACTTGGAAACTCGAGACCGAAGTCTCTGTACTCTGGTGCTAATTTTTGGAGCGTTATATGTTTATTTTTCATCTAACCAATTATTTTTCAGCTCTTGGGCCACCATGGACGGGCCGAGCTAGTGGACAGAATGGATCATCCTCATGTGAGCTCTGTTTTAAAAAAGAAAAAGAAAATTAAAAAAAACAGAGAAAAAGTGTCGTTGGAACAGTCAATGTCCAGAGGATGCTGTTGCCCAGCAGCATCAGCGGGTAGAGCCTTTTTTGGCGTGATTTGACCTTGATGTATATGTTATATCCACACAAACCATCCGATTTTCCAGATTATTTTAGGCCACGTCCCAAAAATGAGACATATCCCAATCTCAGGTCGACCATACCACAATAAACAATGGGATTTGCACCATTTTGTTGCTAAATTAAATATATTATCTAATATATTTTTTAGATTTGTGATGTGGTGGATTCCGACCTAGATCCGACCCGAATTCGATGTCTTTATAGATTTTTTTATCAAAAATGGATCTGGCTATTTATAAGTGGATTGGATGTGAATATCACCTTTTGGATTCAAGTTGGATCCAAATTCGACCGTAAATTTTTGAACTTGTAGCTGGATCCAATCTAGATCCAACCAATTGAGAGCCCTACCTAAATGTAATTGTGCATGCCTACCCCCTCACCATCATGCGCGAGAAAAAGCGCTCATCGTTGTCTTTGTTGATAGAATGTGTTACATGGGTGCCTATAAAGGCTTAGCACCGGTGGTGGTTCTGCTGCCTTAGGTAGATCCTATAAATAACAAGCTACCGAATTCAATTTTCGAAGATCTTTACCTAGTGCCTATGGTAAAGGTGCAGATAGTCCTCTCTTCCATCCAAATTATTGTGCTCTTGCTTCCTAAGGCGAGACCTTTTTTAGCACTAAGGCCTGGTAACTGAGGTCAAGTGTTTGTGCCCAGGCCCTCGAGAGACAATTATACTTCATGAAATTTGAGGAAGGCATGTCAGTTGGTAACCATGTCATGGAAATGCTTGAAATGAACAATGAATTAGAGATGATTGGATATAATAAGGATGGGGAATTTATTATTAATGGCATACTCTTGTCTTTGACACCTATGTGCGGTAGATTCATTGACAACTACAACATAATGAAGCTCAAGTAAAAGCTTCACACGCAATTTATCCTTTATGAGACTGATAATATGAGACGTTAAAAGAGGCATGTGGTGTAGTTGGTTGAGAATTCCTTCACTGGCAAGTCTAAGTCTTAGAAGTGTAAGAGGGATGATGAGCATAAGGGCAAGGTGAACACCTTAAAGGGGCTAGTAATAATCAGAACAAGAAAGACAAAGGCAAGAACTAGAAAGGATGTTAGCATGTGGGAAGCATGGGCATTTCAAGGCCAAATATTGCGCCTACCAAAATATGCTTGCTCCAGAGGCCAATGCAGGAACAATTCCCCCCTCTCACCTTCCATGGGTTCCAAGGAATGGTACTTGGCATATCATTTGACGGACTACTAACTTGCTTGTGCAGAGGGTTGCTACAATCCGAAGATTGCACACCTAAGTGCAGGTAGCGAAGTAATAAAATACTCGGTAAGACCGAGGTCGATCCACAGGGATTGGGGTTAAGAACACTTAGAGGAATTAGTTTAGGTGGGAGAGATAAAATCTGAATTATCCACGAGAGTGGAGCAAGTTGTGTGTGGTAAAAGACAAAAATAGAAAAGGAGCTAAAGCATCAGGGATCCACCTTTGATTTATCCACAAGGTTTGATTCATTGGTCCAACTATAACTCAACTGGAATCGAATAAAGATTCATTCCTATCGCAAGATGAAATAGTTAAACCATTTGCATATTTCATAAAAGATGGTGATCTAAACCGATTAATTTGACCATGAAGCACTCGTTAGTTGATCGCAGGGAATTCCAAGCATCCACTGTGCCTGGAGTCGACAATGGATCAAGGAATTGTATAGATCAACAACTTTGCCAACAAGTCAACCAACAAGATCACAATTCATATGATCAAATGCATACTTACAAGATAAGAGGCTTTGATTGACCGATCCAACCGTTAAGATCTCGTCTATCGATTGCAGGGAATCCAAAGCATCCAATGTGCCCGGAGTCTACAATGGATCAAGGGATTTTACAGATCGATGACTTTACCTGCACTAGCTCGATGACCGTAGGGAATCCAAAGCATCTAACGTGCCCGGAGTCGACGATGGATCAAGGGACTTTATCGATCATGAACTAGCTAATTGGTGTGCAAGGGATCCCAAGCATCCAACGTGCCCGAAGTCGACGATGGATCAAGGGGCTTACACAACAATAGCGTCCGTCGAGGTGAATAACCAAACCAATCAACTAAAGAGAACTCCAACATTCACACACCATTGTTGAACCAAAAGAACCAAAGCTTGCAAATTTCTTCAAAGGCTTCACCCTTAGCCTTAGCTAGAGGTTTAGCCAACCATGCTACAATGGAAGACTTAATTCTCTACAAAAGAAAACTACACTACTCTAAGAAAATAAAAAGAAAGAAAACTAAGAAGAGAGGAGAGGAATTGTAGAGAATGGGATGGGATGATCCAAATGAGAAGGGATGGCCTCCTTTCATAGCTTTTTGGGAGGCTCTAAGCCTAAAGCAAATTTTTAGTTAGGTTTGGGAATGGAGTTAGGCTTGGAGTGACCAAAGCAAACTTTTCTTTTAGGTTTGGGCTTGGAGTTAGGCTTGGATTGACATGTGGCAAGAAAAGTACTCCAAACCTAGGTGTCACTCCAAGCCTAAAGCAAACTTTTCTTTTAGGTTTGGGCTTGGAGTGAGGCTTGGATGATGAGGTGGCACTTCCAAGCCTTACACATGTGTTGGGAAGAGAGAGAGAGAGAGAGAGAGAGAGAGAGAGAGAGAGCTCCTCTCTTGCTTCCATGTGAGATGGGAGGCTTCTCCATTGTTGCCATGTGTAGAGATGCTGGTTGCTGTTTGGAACAGCTGCTCTACGGTTGCTGGATTGCAGCACGTGTGATGCATGTGGATGGCTGAGAACTCCTTCATCTTGCACGTGTGATCCTTGATGACAGTTGGCCATTGATAGGCGGTGGAGTTTGGGGCTGATGGAGATACTGGCCGTCAGCTGCAGTTGATGGACGGTGGCTGATGGAAGAGCAAGGACGGTGGAAATCTTCCACACGAGCTGGAGCTTGGAGGCGTTGAAGATGAAGGTGGGCTTGGATGATGGATGAACGGCTAATCATCTTTTTCTTCTTGCAGGTTGCACGTGTTGATGGAGGCTGATGAGGTGGAGTTGATGGTTGCCGGATGCTGGTTGTGGACGGTGGTGGATCTGTTGCTGACGTGCAAGGGTAGATGGTGGGCCTTCATGATGGACACTGAGGGGATGGTTTTTAATGGATGGTTGCTGATCCAGCTTGGCTCGATGATGGTGAGCTGGATTTGGAACGTCCAAGGTTGGACGGTGGAGAAAATTTCCAAGGGCAGCTGCTTGGATGGCTGATGTTGGAAGGCGGGGCCAGTTCTGGATGTTTGGATGCCAGCACGTGTGGGATGGGATGACACTGATGGATGTTACTTAGACAATGGAGATTGGAGCCCATCTTGATGGACGGCCGGGCTGGTACAGCTGCACGTGCAAGGTGGTTGCTGATGATAGCTCCATACTCCACACGTGCTGGAGATGTCCACTGGATGAAGGACGGTAGAGATTGTCCAGTTGCTGGAGTGGGTCCACCTTACTGGACACTCTTCAGGACGGGCTGGGGGCGTTGCTGATGCTGATCACACGTGCCAGGTGGTGATGTTGTAGCTGCGGATGGATGGACGGCTGGGCTTTGCTGATCAGCTGGACGGACGTCCACTGCTGGACGTTGGATGATGCTCAACTGCTGATCTACTGCACTGATGGACGGTGAGTTGGTTCAGCTGCACTGATGGACGGTGAAGATGGCTTCAACTGCTGGACGTACTTGCAACACGTGCGAGGGTGCTAGAGATCCGGCTGCTTGTGATCAGGGACGCTGGCATCTGGGAGTCCCGGTTGATGTGGACGGTCCACTTGAAGGTCAGCACATGTGGGCCATCTGGAATTGGACGATGGATCTTGAGGGGCCCAACCACCTTGGACTGGATGGGAGTGCTTGGAGTGGCACACATGCTGGATGGCCAGCCTTGAAGATGGGCCATGTGGAGTTGATCAATGGCTAGGATCTGATGTCCTCAAGTTAAGCTGCTGCATGTGTTGGACTTTCATGTTGTTGCTAGTCGGTGGTGGACAACATCTGATGGACGGTGGACATCAAGTTGAACAATTGAGATGAACATCTCCACTTGTCGCTTGATGCTTGGTTCACCCTTTATGTGGACATCCAATCTTGATCGTCCGAACTTGTTTGATTGCAAAATCATTACCATCAAATATGCACAGCCTAGAATTCCAAATGAGCGGCGCTGTGATGCGGTCTTTCATTTCCACCATTAAAACAGTCCAGTGTTCGATCTCCATGGCTTGATTTGCTTCAAGATTACCAACACGCCTGATATTGCTTTCTTTTGGGCCTTTAAATGCCCTGATTGGATTGAATCTTGCACAACCTCTCCTGATCACCTGAACATTGAAAAATCGCCTAATGAGGGACAATTAACCGGAAAAACAATGATAATGCCCTTAACAACCAGGGTTAATTATACAATATTAGGAACTTATCAAGGGTCTAAAGGTACATATGGAAAGTGAAGTAGAGGACAAGAAGTGCAAGAGGGACAACGAGCATAAAGGCAAGGTGAACAACTCTAAAGGGCCTGAGAATAACCAGAATAAGAAAGTCAAAGGTAAGAACTAGAAGAGATGTTGGGATTGTGGGAAGCTTGGGCATTTCAAGGCCAAGTGTCGTGTCTACTAGAATATGCTCACTCAGAAGGCCAATGCAGGAACAGTCATCTCCTCTCACCTTTCATGGGTTCTAAGGAATGGTACTTGATATATCATCTAGTAGACTACTAACCTATTTGTGCAGAGGGTCAGAAGGGACATGATGGAAAATGAAGCAGTGGATGAGTGTGCATTAGGTAAGAGCTAAGAGCATCATAGGGCGATAATGGTAGAGTTACTAGTGTTAGAGAAGGATTTGACTTTGGGTCTTCGACCTTGAGGATTTGGTTTATTTGACCTATTTATAGATCTGGAGTTCACAATCCTAAGTGCAAGGTCCCGATGTAATACTAATTTAGTAAGACCAAGATCGTTTCTCAGGGATATGTTGTTTAGGTAACAATTCCAAACACAGCTAAGCTAGAATTAAACTATGAATTGAAGTAATAGAATTTAGAATCATGAATTAATAACTAGAAGTTTAAGGAAAATCAGTAAATACGAGCATTAGGGTTTCAAGGATCCACTCATAATCATCACAATGCTATACTTATCCATTCAAGTTGATAACTTAATTGGAATCGGAGTCCTATCCTATCCAATCGGATGATAGATTCATTTAAACTATAATTCAAAAACCAAAATAAGATTTGAACTTCAATAGATTGGTTCTCCTTCAAAATCTAAGAATTCAACTTATAGAAAACTCGAAGCATTCACCGTATCCGGAAATCATTATGAATCTAGGGTTTTTAAAATCAAAACTCATAAAACCACTTAGATTAATCTAAAAAAATCAAAAGCATTCTATCTAACCTCCATCACAAGAGATCAAAATTATCTAAAACTATCAACTTTATTCAAACTAATAAATGAAAATTCAACAATAAATCCAAAAGTACTTGAATCAAATAAATCTAAACATCATGAACGACTACAAGCTTTTAGCCAATCATGGACATGATTTGAACTAAACTCTAAAAAATTAAAGAAGAAAAATTAGAAAATATAGAAAATAGGGAAATTTTGATGTAGACAGGCTCCACCCTCAAGCTCGTTTCTCTCTTTAGCTTCTAGGGTGCCTTAGATGTGTAGAAATCACCTCTTTAAATAGGAAATTTGCTCACTGACTTCAGATTTTGCGTAATTTTTCCACACCGCCATCGCTAATTGACCGATCGAAAAGTCGAGCCAATAGTCCAGCAACTGAATTTTGAAATCTTCGAATTGGGTTGAATACAACTGTTGACCAATCGAAATTTTCAAACTTAGTCCAACGAGTTCCAACCATAAATTAGTTATTTCGATAGTATTTCGACCCGTTGACCACAACTGTGACTGGTCGATGTTAGTTTTGTCCAATTGATAGCTCACTTCGACTGGTCAAATTCCTTTGAATTTCTGCACTTTGAAGTCTGGACTTCTCCACTTAGATTCTTCCATTTTCTCCATTTTTTCTTCTCTCATTCTTCTTAATCAACATGAGTTGCTCTAAATATTCTTCAAAACCTCCAAAGGACCTATACATAGAAAACATGTGTAATTAGCTCATTTAAATGCATCTATATGTATAAAACTAATGTATAATTGATGGTAAATATGCAATATTTGACACTAAACATAAACCGCAACCAGCATTTTGCTAGTCCTCGAGCAAAACATGCAAAAAAATCAATTTAAAAATCTTCTTATAAAAACAATTTTGTGCAATCCAAAACCATTCCAAACCTAAAATTCAAAAGGATGGGAATGTGAAGAATATGTCAGCTTATATCGTAGTGCAACTAATGGGGTATTAAGTCGAGTTCCAATCCCTCGATCAATTAGTAGAAGCATTTCAAACAATGAGTCGCTAAAGTTCTCAGTGATATCCAACTTGACACAATTAAGTACTTAACTTTCAACCATAATGTTATAAATGACAACTACTCAAAGTGGTCAGATTAACTAAGACACTAATTCCTAACCTTGATACTGTTTATGCTTATTCTTCCAACTATTTTATTATATCATTGACAACTTTCACACTATGCATTCTCCATTTTCAGTCTTCTCATTCTCTCTTTTTTTCAATTCTTTTTTCATTCTTCTTTTCAAAACAAAGTAACGAGGCTCTCCAAGCTTGGTTCCTATTAGTTCTAAGCAATCATCATGCTAACTATTATGGTATCAACCTGAGCCTTAAGAAGTGTAAGTTAGATTGTGTAATTTGAGATCTAGACTCTATCAATGTTTAACAACTTTCTACTAACCAATTCATAAAAGGAACTCTATTTTTTTTTTAATCCATTAATTAGCTAATTTCTAAGCATCAAAATCCAAACACTTTATGTACCTTCCCATTCTAAAATTCAGAATTTTTAAAAATTCATCTATATACACAGAAATCATCTTCTAAATATTATCAACTTCTAAAAAGAATGGTCTATAAGGGATATCTAGTAAGGTTTCGAGTCCACAAGGTATGTACTAGATACACATAATTCATTACATCTTAAAGAATGCCGCTAATGACTCAAGTGAAAGAATGTTGGAATTGTGCACCACCTATGGCATCCCCTAGCCGAGCATTAGATTACATGGAATGGATTAATCGCATGGGATTCAATGGGGCCCACCGAGTTGGAGTGTGTACATCTCTATCTTTGTGTCCCAGAGTACCATACCACTTTTGTTAAAAGTGGTGTATTTGGAATGGGATTTCCTCTCTTTGTGAAGAGAGGTGTAGATGCGAGAGGTTTTTGGTCGTGTGAATTCCAATGATGGGTAGGAATTTCTTTCACCAATCTAATGTATAAGAGAGAATCTTCCATCCCCTCTTCCCTCACTGTGCTATTGTGTCGATAGTCCCATCGTATAGGCAGTGAGAGGGAGCGGAAGGTAGAGGTGTGTATCATCTTCTCTGGCAAGCGCCGCCGACTGGAATCCATGCTCGGTACGCTCCTCTTATCTTGCATTCTCCATGATAAGATGCTTAGATCCAAACACTACAAGATAGCATGACGCTAAAAGAGTAATGTTATTTGAACTAGTGTGGGCCGCGAGCTCTTCATTCTCTATGAAATTTATAGAGATGTAAGGCAGTTTGCTGGGTGCTCGTGTTGGAATTGATCTCTACGATCTTCTATGGATTAATTGACCTATTGGTGAATGTGGCCGATTATACTTCTAACTCGTAATGAATCTTCAAGATCTTTCTGTAGCCGACTAATCGTCTGGTAGGCATAGCTATTTATATTTCTATCTTGAGATAGGTCTTCATGATCAACCAATTTTTGGACACATTGGTCAGTTATATTATATAATGTGTCACTATCGATCACCAACTTAGCTAATCATATGTTTTAGGGTATTCCGCTTATAGCTCCACATAAGTGTAGCCACTTGTCTTTTGCCATGTGTTATGAGAAGATCATTGCCAGCTAAAAAGCAGCCGTGAACGTCCACTTTAACCATTATGAAGCCTATAGCCTCTGTTGTTTTTCCATGTGTCTATGTGACAGCTTTTACTTAGATTCTTTTAAAAGTGTTACACGTTTCCTCTTGACGACCTTCCTTGCACTTCACGACCTCCTTTTACTGATCGCATCAGTTGTAAGGATCTCGTCTTGATCTTTTGTACAACGGTGTTATGTTGAGCTCTGAATTATGTATATTCTAACCCCAATTCATCACACATTATGCATAGTTTTGAGTGTTAAAAGACATATCGTATATGTGTATTTGTGTTTGTAGGAATGAGAGAGAGAGAGAGAGAGAGAGAGAGAGAGAGAGAGAGAGACCTCATGAATATGATGATAAAAGAACCACCTATACACATTAAAGATCAGTGGAAGAAGAGCCAAGAGGTGAAGGAAAGAAGCAAGGAGGAAAGAAGAAAAGAAAAGAAAATTTTGTGAAGACATAGTCCTTACGACCGGTCATCCAACCGGCCGTCCATTTCCCTAACCGTTCAGATGATCGGTCGAATTTCCTAGAGGACGGGTCATTTTTCTGGAGAATTGTTGAACCTTGCTAGACATAGAAAGATGGGTCGTGATCGATCATCTAATCGGTCGGCTATGCAATTTAATTTTTAATTTCTATTATTTTCGTTGACCCTTGAGCTAGACCGGTTGGCTAAGGGGCCCAGACCGGTCGGCCACCACTTGGACTGCATAAGTCTTTCTCAAATTCTCGAAGATTCTGAAGTGGTGGAGGATTTTTACTATAAAAGGACACTCCTACTCTCTTCCCAATCTATCCTAGAAGAGTTCTAAAGTTGCTGGAGGTGAGGAGGATCGAAGTGTAGCATCTTCAACTCCTCCAACCAAGGTTTTTCTAGTTCTTTTATGTTTTCCTTTATTTTTCTGTTTGTTTCTAGTTCAATCATGTCCATGGTTGGCTAGACCTCTTAGCTAGGGCTAAGAGGTGAAGCTTGTAGTTAGATTTAATGCTTAATTTGTTCATGTAAGTACTCTAAGCTTTGGTTTGGATTTTCAAGTTCTAGTTTGAATAAAAGTTGATATTTTTAAATGATTTTGAGAGTTTGTGTACTCTAGACACAAGTTACTTATAACTTTCTGAGAATGATCATATTGGTTTAATGAGATTTAAATTGTAGTAACCCTAGATCATGTCATTATCTCCTGGTATGGCTATTACTTCGTAGTGCTACAAGTTCATCTTCTCCATGCTTCATTAGAACTAGATTTGAATTTTCAAATTGAGTTTGGACTGTTATATGTTGAATGCAATATCTTCTAATTTGATAGAGATAAGACTTCAATTCCAATTGTGTGTTTGTGCTTAATGAATAATTGGCATTGATCTACTACAAGTGGATCCTTGGTGCTCTAGTTATTCTTTATTCTCAGTTTTTTTTTTCTTATTTACTTTTCTGTTTTTACTTAGTTATAAAAAGTTGAATTCTTAAACTTTACTATTTCAAGTTATTAGAAGAGTTGGAATTGGTTTAATCTCTAATCCCTAAGGACGATCTAGTCTCATGATTGATTATTACTACATCGCAACCTTGCACTTGGGGTTGAAGAACAAGTTTTTGGCGCCGTTGCTGGGGATTTGTAGGCTAAATGGTTCTAATTGTTCTAATAGCTATAGAGTAGATAGTTCGATAGGATTTTCAGTTTTCCTAGAACTAGGTTTTCAGATTCTTCTAGAACTGACATTCTTTGTTTTGTTTTGTAAGAATTTCATCTAGTTTAAGTGCTTGGGTAACATCCTTCTAAATTAAAACTTCTTCTAGTTCAATTTTTTCACATTTTTGTAGTTCCAGATTTCTATTTTTAGGAGTTAGGATTCGATTTAGACTGTGATTTATGTGGTTTATGTCTCTTTGGGAACGTGACCACACAAACCATCTCCAAACCGAAGGATGTTTAGTTGAAGGCCTCTCGGTTCACAAATGAGTGAGAAAATACATGGAAGATTGTGAAAGTTCAGGAGGTATGACAGATAACAAAAAAAAACCTTTAAGGAATCCTCCCCCTCCTACTCCAATAGCAAATATAAATCGAGAAGTAGTCGGAGACAATGAGGTGCACAATGCTCCAATGAGAGTTTTATGTGATTATCTACAACCGACTAGGGCAACTACACCCTCATGCATGGTTTTTCCAACTAATGTAGCGAACGTTGATATTAAGCCGGGTGTGATTCAAATCTTAACAAAATTCCATGGGCTAGACTCTGAAAGCTCATATTTACATCTAAATAAATTTGATGAGGTTATGGCTACTATTCAATATGCTAATGTCATTGAAGATGGAATAAAACTTAAACTTTTCCCTTTCTCTTTGAAAGAAAAAGCCAAGGCTTGGCTTTACTCTTTTATACCATGTTTGATGGGGACATGAAACGAGATGACTCGGGAGTTCTGTTAATGCAAAGATTTGTCAATTACCATGGTTAGTGTGTCGTCGAGTCTCCTTGTGGCTGAAGACAGTCTCCGTGCGGCTGAAGACAGAAGCTACTCAAAGAAGATTGCTCATGCAGTCAGCTTCAAGCCTCTCCATCCAAACCTTTGATCCCAAAACTTCTATAGATGGCCCAAATCCTTCCTAGGTACATCCTTAGCACCATCTATAGTCCACCTTCCATTAAGATCAGCTATGGAAGGGTTCATTTTAGCAGAAGTTGCTTAAAAGTTGAAAATCAGTATGTCTGCTCTCTCTGATAGGTGTCCGATCAATCGGAGATGAGCCCGATAGGTGTCCGATCAATCGGACGATATGTCCGATCAATCGGAGAATTGTCCAGCAACATTGAAAACTTCTCTGGACACTTTTTCGATCAATCGGAGGTCTGTCCGATCAATCGGACAGGGTCTTCCGATCAATCGGACGATATGTCCGATCAATCGAAGAATTGTCCAGCAACATTGAAAACTTCTCTGGACACTTTTCCGATCAATCGGAGGTTTATCCGATCCATCGGACAGGGTGCTCCGATCCATCGGACATACATCCGATCCATCGGAGGAAAATCCAGAAACATTGCATAAACTCTCTGGAAGGAATTTCGATCAATCGGACTATCTGTCCGATCAATCGGACATGGTCTTCCGATCAATCGGAACTAAGTCTAATCAGTTGGAGAACCTTTTTGTCAGCAAAATTCAAATCTAGCTAAAACTTATGTCCGATCGATCGGATCCTATCGAGCTGACCGTTTTCTGACCGTTGAATGTCATCTCTATATATGGAACTCGGTTGGATCTTGTGAAAGACACCTTGAGCATCATTTAGGGTTTGTGTGTGCCTTCTCCTTGAGATCCCCTTCTCTCATACCCTAAGATTTGTTGAGTTCATACTTCAATCCATGTTGATCTGACCAACATTGATGAAGCATTCAAAGCTTGGATTGAATCATGAACTCAACCCCTCTTTAATGGCATGTTGACCTACCTCTCATAGATATACTCCTGTCATCAATGCCATTAATGGTGGTTTAAGTAGAAGCTTTCCTCATATAAAAGCCATATCCCCATATAGCCTCAACCTAACCGTAATCCCTCACCTTGGAATCTACAATGAGTCATCCGGAGCAAGGTTGCTGATCGAGGGAGCTGAAGAAGGTATCTTCCGTGCAAGCCGAAGCTTCTTCAACAAAGGCATCATCAAGGGACTCAATCAGCTAAGTATATTTAGTCTTTCGAGTCCAAGAAACCTCCTCAAGTTGAGATTTGGGTTTCAGAGTTTGAAGACCCAAACTCGTAAGAGTCCTTGCATAGGACAAGTCCTTGAGTAGGACAAGCCCTTGTGTAGGACAAAGTGGTCATGGATTAGTCCTATGGAAGGATGAATCCATGTGTTGAGTCTTAAGTCCTTTTGTAGGCTGTTAAGGTTTATGGTCAACCTCATTTAAAACCATAGTGATAGTGAAATCCGGCCACTCAAGGAGTGAGTGGATCAGCCGGGAGTGGAGTAGGTACATAACCGAACCACTATAAAAATCTCTTGTTGTGTGATGAATGGATGAACTGATTTACTTCTTTCACATGTGCTTTTATTGATTTATACTCTGCATATCTTGTGTTCGAAGTAAGTTCTCAAAGAATACTTTGCATGATTACAAGTGTGTAATTGGGAAATTTAAAAAGTGTCCTATTCACCCCCCTCTAGGACAAGGCAACTTGTTTCTTGCTTCTACGAAAGCGATAATCAAACTTATACCGCATTTTCAATTGGTATCAGAGCGGGTTCCTCCTTAAAGGCGTAACAGTCCGGAGTGTGATCCGTCTCTAGAAGCTTGATATCATGTCAAAAGGGGATTCTAGTATGGTTTCCAAACCTCCATATTTTGATGGATCAAACTATGCATATTGGAAAGCAAGAATGAGAGTCTTCTTGCAATCATTGGATCATGCAACATGGAGATCTGTGGAAATCAAATATGAAATACCCCTCTTGAGCACAGTCATAGATGGGGTCAGCACTACCACAGTCAAACCTGATGATTTATGGACTGATCTTGAACAACTGAGATACATTAGCAATGCCAAGGCACTCAATGCTATCTTTTGTGCCATTTCAGCAGATGAGTTTAAAAGAATTTGTAATTGCACAACTGCTAAGGAAGCATGGGACATCTTTGAAACCACTCATGAAGGAACTAGTACAGTCAAGAGGTCAAAACTTCAGCTCTTGACTACTCAATTTGAGAATATGAAAATGGAGGAACATGAGAACTTCATGGACTTTTACACCCGGCTGAGCGATGTCACCAATGCTATGTGGGGATTGGGGGAGAGGATATCGGATCCGCGCATTTGTAGGAAAATTCTAAGATCCTTACCCGAACGATTCTCCTCCAAGGTCATAACTATTGAGGAATGTAGAGATATTGATACTATGAAAATAGAAGACTTACTAGGATCTCTACAGACCCATGAACTTCATTTCAAGAAATCCCCAAAAAGTAGAAACACAGTGCTGAAAACCTCACACACTACACAAGAATCTGTAGTTGATAGTGATGAAGAAATGGATATGAATGAAATGGCTCTTATGGCCAAGAAGTTTAGAAAATTCTTCAAAAACAAAGGAAAGAAGGTTGACAAAAATAGCAAATCTTTTGACAAAAAGCGCTATACAGGAAAATCTTACAACAAGCCAAAAGATCCTAAGTGCTACAACTGTGGACGCTATGGTCATATTGCCTCTGACTGCCAAGCTCCTACCAAAGAAAAATTTAAAAAGAAAGCAATGGCAGCCACATGGGACAACCTCGAGAGTACAAATTCAGAAACAGAAGAATATCAAAGTGATGAGAGAGGATCAGTTTAAATTCTGATGGCCTCTATCTCGGAGATTGTCCCAGACATACAAGGCGAAAGAGATAAGGATGATCATGAGCTATCAGAAAATAATGTGACATCCTCCGATGATGACAAGGATGATAATGAAGGTTTGCAAGTTGCCTATGATGAGCTATTTCGTCAAAGCATCCTTCTTACCAAGAAGTTGAGCCAAGCTAATATTGACAACAATAAATTGGCTGATGAAATGCAAGAAGTGAAGGGAGAAAACAACGGATTTTACTATCAGATCTGTGAATTGGAAAGGAAAAACAAAGCAGCTCAAGACAAAATTAATACCTTAGAAGATGAGCTGAAAAAGGCAAAATCTACAAATCAATGTCTAATCTTGCAGCTTAATCAAGAAAGTCAACTCAATGAAAGATTTGCCCAGAGTAGAGAAAAACTAGATGATATCCTTAAATTAGGTAAGCCTTGTAGGAATACAAGAGGGCTAGGCTATGGTGAGCAAACTAAGGTTAGCAACCCAGAACCTAAAAAGATTAGGAATGCATCAGGAAGCACTAAGAGAAATTCACCTATATGCCATGCATGCGGAGATGTTGGACATTTGAAGTTTGAATGCTTGATCTTTAAGAATCCGGTTCGGAACTTGAAAGGTAAATTTGTACCTACCGGAAAAAGGATGAATCAGATGTGGAGTCCTCCTAAACAAACACCAAACATGAGGAAAAATTATCCCACTCCACCGAAGAAAGACAAAAGAATGGAAGAGCTCCTTGAAATGGTAAAACAGTTGAACAAAAGAACCATGGAGCTGATGAAAGAGAAATCAAGTAAAGAGAAAACCTCAACACCTTATACTCAAACGATGACATCCCTAGAATCAACCAAGAAGCATAGTTCTCCAAAAAGGGTAGTCTCTAAATGGGTAGTAAAGAACAAATGCTTAGTTATCCATACAGCCCTTAGAGCCGGAAGAAACACTAGGTGGTACCTTGATAGTGGATGCTCCCGACACATGACAGGTGACAGGACTCAGTTTTGTGATTATGCTGAATTTGATGGTGGGTCTGTTACCTTTGGAGATGGGAGTGTTGCCAAGATTGTTGGAAAGGGAACCATCACCGGGCCAGGATTGCCCAAAATTGAGGATGTACTATGTGTTGACGGTTTGAAACATAATCTATTAAGCATCTCTCAAATATGTGATGAACAGCATTCCATAAAATTCTCCAAAGAAATGTGCGAAATTATGAACCAAACTGGAAAATTGATACTCAAAGGGTTTCGCACTGGAGATAACTGCTATGTTATTGAAAACAAGGGTGATGAGGGACCATCTGCCGTGTGCCACATGGCTATTAATGATGAGAATGAGTTATGGCATCAACGGCTTGGTCATGTCCATTACAGGAACCTTGCTAGGTTGAGTAGAAAGAAATTAGTAAGAGGATTACCAAAGATTGGGAAGAAACCAAAAGAAGTATGTGCAGAATGCTTGAAAGGTAAACAAATTAAAGTTGCACATAAGAAGACATCCATCATTGCTACATCAAAACCCCTTGATCTACTCCACATGGATCTCGTAAGTCCCACAAGAGTAATGAGTCAAGGTGGTAAGAGGTACTTCTTTGTTATTGTTGACGACTATTCCCGATATACTTGGGTTGTATTTTTGAAAGAAAAGTCGGATACATTTGAAGAATTTGAGAAACTCATGAAACGACTCTACAATGAGAAAGAATGCACAGTGAAACGTATTAGGAGTGATCATGGGGGGGAATTTGAGGACGGGCGCTTTGAACTATTCTGTGAAAATTTAGGCATCAAACATGAATTCTCAGCCCCAAAAACTCCACAACAAAATGGAGTAGCAGAGAGGAAAAACAGAGTGCTACTCGACATGGCCACAGTTATGATGAACAGCAAAAATATAGCAAAAAATCTGTGGGCCGAAGCAGTGAATACAGCTTGTCACATCATTAATCGAGTTTATTTGAGAGCTGGCCTAGATAAGACCCCATATGAGCTGTGGAATAGAAAAGTTCCAAACATCAAGTACTTTAGGGTCTTTGGTAGCAAATGCCACATCCTTTGAGATAGAGAAAATCTAGGAAAATTTGACTCTAAGAGCGATTAGGGAATATTTCTAGGATATGCTTCTGATAGTCAGGCCTATAGAGTGTACAACACAAGGACTAAAACAACTCAAGAATCCATAAATGTTGTCATTAATGACCAATCCAAAGAAGATACAAGACTTGATGATGATGAAGTGGGAGAACCGTGCCACATAGGTAAACCTGTTGAAAAATCTCCCACTCCCAATGCCTCAATAGCTTCTGGAAATGTTCCACATATCAAGGATCATCCCCTCAATCAAATCATTGGAGATCCGGATGTTGGAGTCAAGATGAGAAGACAACTTGAGGCCATCAACAGTCATGTATGCTTCACTTCAAAAATTGAACCAAAAAATATAAATGAGGCTCTCAATGATGAGTTTTGGATACTTGCAATGCAAGAGGAACTTCAACAGTTTACCAGAAATGAGGTTTGGTTTCTGGTTGAAAGACCATATGAGAAGAATGTCATTGGAACTAAATGGATCTTCAAAAACAAAACAGATGAATCTGGCAATGTGATTCGAAACAAAGCACGTCTTGTAGCTCAAGGGTACTCTCAAATCGAGGGAATTGATTTTGATGAAACCTTTGCCCCGGTTGCTAGACTCGAATCCATTCGAATTCTCATGTCCATAGCATGTGCTCTCAAATTCAAATTATTTCAAATGGATGTGAAGAGTGCCTTTCTAAATGGTATACTTGATGAGGAGGTTTATGTTGAACAACCAAAAGGGTTTGTGGACCCTAGTTATCCTCAAAGAGTCTACCGATTGAAAAAGGCTCTCTATGGGTTAAAACAAGCCCCCCGAGCCTGGTATGAACGTCTTACTCAATTTCTAATTGCTCACAAGTTTGTTAGGGGGAGTGTTGATAAAACCCTATTTGTTAAGAGGACGGCTGATTCCTTTCTCATTGCTCAGATTTACGTGGATGATATTGTATTTGGGTCAAACTGTGAAGAATTTTCTGCCTTATTTGCTGAACTAATGAAATCTGAATTTGAGATGAGTTTGGTAGGCGAACTAAACTTCTTCCTAGGATTGCAAGTTAAACAACTAAAAAATGGAATCTTTATCAACCAAACTAAGTATGCAAAAGATTTAGTCAAGAGGTTTGGGCTAGACTCGGGTCGATCACACACCACGCCTATGGCCACTACCATTAAACTTTCCAAAGACTTATTAGGCAAAAGTGTTGATCAACATTTATATAGAAGTATGATTGGGAGTCTTCTCTACCTCACAGCAAGTAGACTCGATATTGCCTTTAGTGTAGGGGCATGTGCTAGATTTCAAGCCGATCCTAGAGAATCACACCTCATTGCAGTAAAAAGAGTGATCAGATATGTGGGCTGCACAACTGAATACGGCTTGTGGTACCCCTTTGACACCTCAACCATCATTGCGGGGTACTCTGATGCCAATTGGGCCGGAAATATGGATGATAGAAAGTCCACAAGCGGTGGCTGTTTTTACGTCGAAAACTGCTTAGTTGCTTGGCATAGCAAAAAGCAAAACTCCATCTCATTGTCCACTGCTGAAGCTAAATATATTGCTGCCGGTAGTTGCTGTGCTCAACTACTTTGGATGAAGCAAATGTTGAAGGATTATAGGTCTTAATCAGGACGAAATGATGCTTTTTTGTGACAACACAAGCGCCATTAATATTTCAAAAAATCCTGTTCAACATTCTCGAACCAAGCATATCGACATCCGGCACCATTTTATAAGAGAACTAGTTGAAGAAAAACTGATCAATCTTGAATACATCCAAACCGAGCGGCAATTGGCCGACATCCTTACGAAGCCAGTTAGATTCCACAAGGTTTGAACACCTTCGGAAGTCTATTGGAGTATGCTCACTCTAGCATATTGGAAAATCATGTGCATATAGGTATATCTGAGGAATTAGCCTCATATAATTGAGTGATCATTGATATTCTCAAGCTTACACTCTTACAAAAAAGGCTGGGGAATCATTTGCAGGAGGGAGGAAGGGTTTAACTGTTTAAATGTCACTGGAGACATTTTCGATTGATCGGACACTTCTCCGATCAATCGAAAATATCGGGGGTCCGATAGTTATATACCCGAGCTCTGTTCATTTCTGCCCTATATTTCTGTTTTCTCTTAGACTCTTCTGGTAGGGCATCCTTGTGCGATCGGACTATAGCTCGGCAGGCTTTCCATCGGTCCTCATTTGCAGCAAAAATGGCTCCTCGTGTCTCCTAGGTAAGGTCTCAAAAGCTGTCAATTCGATTTCTTCTTTCCCTTTCCTCTCTTAGCTTATCATTTGTAGGGTTTTGAAGTTCTTCCTGGTACATCACTTCCTTCCTGTCCATCTTGGTGTCTGCATTGTTCAAATCATTCCTCCAATCTTGAAAAACCATGCCTAAAGATCCTAAAGGCAAGTCCAAGATGGCTGCGGGGCCATCCACCATTGCCAGGTCTAAGAAGCTCCAAACTTCTTGACCTTCTCAGGGTTCTCCACCTCCTGGTGCTCCTCCTGCCCAACCTGAGAGTCCAGCTTCAATCTCCCGATTCCAATCCCGCACCATTATATATGAGCGGGAGGTCGCCTTGTCATGTGTGGAGCCCTTTGGCATTCCAGCCCTTCTCGCACAGATCGGCTGGGATGGTGTGCTACGATTTGGAGGCGTAGCACATTCTGAGGTTGTGTATGTATTTTTATCCAAAATCATCAACCCTGTTGGAAACCCTCCATCATGTGAGGTCATTGTCGGAGGACGGGTAGTCAAGATCACAGGCCCAAACCATCGCCGACCTGATTGGGATTCCCATGTCCACAGCCCCTCAACCCAATGACAATCTTCTTGATTCTACTCTTCGGGCTTATTGGACTCGATACTTGTGTCGGGGTCCCAATCCCGAGTGGATAGACGGTAGTGCACTTCGGGCGTCTGAAATGTCCAATAGATTTCGAGTGCTCCACCAAATTTTCAGCACCAATGTCTACCCACGCAGTACCAACAAATCCGACCTCACAGCAAATATGGTCAATCTGCTCTATCACGTTGGTCATGGGACGCATCTGTGTCTTCCATCCATCATTTTGCATCATATTCTGGACGCTCTGCCACACAACCGCAACACCATTCCTTTTGGCTTGATCATTACCAGATTGGGGCACGATTGCGGGTTCACAAATATTGTGGTCCATCCTATTCCTCGCCGTACCTTCAAGGACCTTAATATCAAGAAGATGGCTCTACCAAAAGAGGATAACGTGGAAGACCGGGACTTCTCTTATACTCCCACACAGGTGTCGTCTGGCACCCATAGCGGGTCTTCAGCTCCAGCCCCGACGCCGGCCCCAGCACGTCGATCGGTCAAGCGGCGACTTCAGTCCGACGCCTCTTCCGCACCGCCTCCTCCCAACTCAGAGCAGATCATTGCTCAATTAGATCGTGTGGAGGGCGCTCTAGCTCAGCACGGTGAGCGGTTGACGCGTCTTGAGAGCCTGGTGCAGACGATACATGATGCTGTTCAGCGCCTCACATCAGCTCTATCTTGTCGACGTGATGACGTCGCTGGCCCTACTCCATAGCTATCTATCTTTTTAGTCAAGGTCCGTAGTATATGTGTAGTCGCGGATATCTTTTTGGGGTGACTTTATTAGTTGTATTGGTTTATACATCTTTCCATTGACACATTTTGTTTTGGATAGTCTGATGGTCATTCTTTTTGGATATTTAGATGATCATATGTTGGCTTTGGATATTTTGCTATAACTTGTGTTGGATCTGGATATTCTGATGATCATTCTTTTGCTATGATATTTTGCTATGATCTTATGTTGGATTTAGACAGTCTGATGATCATTCTCTGTGGATATCTTGTGTATCTTTTCTCATTTATCTGACTCTTTTGCGTATATATATATTCTTGTGCGTACTTGTTTTATCCTTATTGGGCTTCTTGCCCCATTTTGGGTTGTATATATGGTATGTTGGTCATGATATACATTTCAGAAGGGGAGGTTGGCTGCTTGGGCTCTATGCCCACTGTGCTTATTGTCATATACTTGTATATCCTTGCATGACCATGTGTGTTTTGGCTTCCTCTCTCTGCTCGTTAATGTCTATTTTCCTCCTTTAGTCTATGACATATGCGCTGCATTCTCATTTCACTAACCTTTGTCAATCACTGACAAAAAGGGGGAGAAGTTATCCTACCAAAAGGTCCTGGTTATTTTTTTGTTGATCTTTTGTGTGCAGGGACTAAGGGGGAGTTCAAGTGAAGCCTAGTCTGTACATTGAGTCTGTACATTTTGTATGTAATGAGTCATGTCTATGTGTAAAGCTTTTATTTTCCTTGACATGATCTATGTATGTATTTTGGTTTTGGTGTCTAGGAAAAAGTCTATGGTATGGACCAAGACTTTTATAGGTTTGGTTTTGTCTGGTAATTGACAAAGGGGGAGATTGTTAATGCAAAGATTTGTCAATTACCATGGTTAGTGTGTCGTCGAGTCTCCTTGTGGCTGAAGACAGTCTCCGTGCGGCTGAAGACAGAAGCTACTCAAAGAAGATTGCTCATTCAGTCAGCTTCAAGCCTCTCCATCCAAACCTTTGATCCCAAAACCTTCTATAGATGGCCCAAATCCTTCCTAGGTACATCCTTAGCACCATCTATAGTCCACCTTTCATTAAGATCAGCTATGGAAGGGTTCATTTTAGCAGAAGTTGCTTAAAAGTTGAAAATCAGTATGTCTGCTCTCTCCGATAGGTGTCCGATCAATCGGAGATGAGTCCGATAGGTGTCCGATCAATCGGACGATATGTCCGATCAATCGGAGAATTGTCCAACAACATTGAAAACTTCTCTTGACACTTTTCTGATCAATCGGAGGTCTGTCCGATCAATCGGACAGGGTCTTCCGATCAATCGGACGATATGTCCGATCAATCGGAGAATTGTCCAGCAACATTGAAAACTTCTCTGAACACTTTTCCGATCAATCGAAGGTTTGTCCGATCCATCGGACAGGGTGCTCCGATCCATCGGACATACATCCGATCCGTTAGAGGAAAATCCAGAAATATTGCATAAACTCTCTGGAAGGAATTCCGATCAATCGGACTATCTGTCTGATCAATCGGACATGGTCTTCCGATCAATCGGAACTAAGTCCGATCAATCGGAGAACCTGTTTTTCAGCAAAATTCAAATCTAGCTAAAACTTATGTCCAATCGATCGGATCCTATCGAGCTGACCGTTTTCTGACCGTTGAATGTCATCTCTATATATGGAACTCGGTTGGATCTTGTGAAAGACACCTTGAGCATCATTTAGGGTTTGTGTGTGCCTTCTCCTTGAGATCCCCTTCTCTCATACCCTAAGATTTGTTGAGTTCATACTTCAATCCATGTTGATCTGACCAACATTGATGAAGCATTCAAAGCTTGGATTGAATCATGAACTCAACCCCTCTTTAATGGCATCTTGACCTACCTCTCATAGATATACTCCTATCATCAATGCCATTAATGGTGGTTTAGGTAGAAGCTTTCCTCATATAAAAACCATATCCCCATATAGCCTCAACCTAACCCTAATCCCTCACCTTGGAATCTACAGTGAGTCATCCGGAGCAAGGTTGCTGATCGAGAGAGCTGAAGAAGGTATCTTCCGTGCAAGCCGAAGCTTCTTCAACAAAGGCATCATCAAGGGACTCAATCAGCTAAGTATATTTAGTCTTTCGAGTCCAAGAAACCTCCTCAAGTTGAGATTTGGGTTTCAGAGTTTGAAGACCCAAACTCGTAAGAGTCCTTGCGTAGGACAAGTCCTTGAGTAGGACAAGCCCTTGTGTAGGACAAAGTGGTCATGGATTAGTCTTATGGAAGGATGAATCCATGTGTTGAGTCTTAAGTCCTTTTGTAGGCTGTTAAGGTTTATGGTCAACCTCATTTAAAACCATAGTGATAGTGAAATCCGGCCACTCAAGGAGTGAGTGGATCAGCCAGGAGTGTAGTAGGTACATAACCGAACCACTATAAAAATCTCTTGTTGTGTGATGAATGGATGAACTGATTTACTTCTTTCACATGTGCTTTTATTGATTTATACTCTGCATATCTTGTGTTCGAAGTAAGTTCTCAAAGAATACTTTGCATGATTACAAGTGTGTAATTGGGAAATTTAAAAAGTGTCCTATTCACCCCCCCTCTAGGACAAGGTAACTTGTTTCTTGCTTCTACAAAAGCGGTAATCAAACTTATACCGCATTTTCAAGTTCTTGAAAAAGTTTTTCCCGGCTCATAAAACAAACACCCTTCTAAGAATTATAATGAATTTCTCGGTTAAAGAGGGTGAAACATTCTTTCAGAGTTGGGAAAGATTTAAGGACCTCCTACTCGATTTTTCACATCATGGCTACAAGATTTGGCGAATTATAAGCTTCTTCTATGATGGATTGAGTTCCAACATACACCAATTCGTAGAGATGATGTGTAATGGCGAGTTCATGAGTAAAGATCCGGAGGAAGCTTGGGCTTACTTTGACATGTTGGCCGAGAATGCCCAATCTTAAGACACCTTGAACAAGTTAAGTAATCTCAAGGCTCCTCAACAAAGAGAGAAAGGAGGGATGTACATCATCAGAGAAGAGGAAGATGTGAACGTCAAGATAACCAGCCTCACAAGGAAAGTCGAGGCCCTAAAACTTAAGAATGGTGAATCCTCGAAGTCCAATGAAGTCATTAAAAATGTGTGCAGTATTTATGCCGCTAATGTACACTCTACGTAAGATTGTCCCACAATTCCTATGTTCTAAGAAGTGTTATAAGAGCAAGCGAACGCCACAAACGCTTATCAATGGCCTTTCAATGGACCAGTGGATAACACGTATAATTCTAGTTAGAGAAATCATCTAAATTTAAGTTAGAGGAACGGTCCTACGGCCAATCCCACCAACTTTTAAAGAGGGCCACCTATGCAAAATGTTGTACCAAACATAGCCCCACCTCAAATTACTATGGAGGATACTTTGCAAGGGCAAACGCAAATAAATTAATTGAATAAGCAAATGTTCTAAGAGTTAAAGGTTTTTGTTGAAGAAATCAAGGGACTCTTAAATGCTAGGGAAGGGACCTTTCCGGCCCAACCTCAGCCCAATCCAAAGCAAACATATGAAATAGGTGCGCCTAATATCTCCAACCAACATGTGGAGCAAGCAAAATCCATCACCACTCTTAGAAGTGGTAAACAAATTGACAAATCTATTTCAGTGAAGGCCGACAAGCTTAATAATCCAGTAATTTCTGAGAATGAGGATGGATCTAGCTCAACCCCACAAGAAAAGGAACGCGAATACAAGCCCATTACACCATTCCCTTTAAGATTGATAGCTCCCAAACCTCTCCTAAACTCTCATGATATTCTAGAATTTTTCAAACAAGTCAAGATAAACATTCATCTACTTGATGTCATTAAACAAATTCCATCTTTTATCAAGCTTCTCAAAGACCTATGCACAACCAAACACAAATACAATGTGCAACAAAAGGCCTTTCTCAATGAGCAAGTGAGTGTCATTCTCACCCAAAAGACCCCCCCCCCCCCCCCCCCCCCCCCCCCAAATATATATATATATATATATATATATATATATATATATATATATATATATATATATATATATATATATAAAGACCCTGGTGGTCCCACAATCTCATGTATTATTGGAGACTACCGTATTAAGCGAGCCTTGCTAGATTTGGGGGCAAGCATAAATCTGATCATATACGCGGTATACGAGTAATTGGGTCTTGGTGAATTAAAACCTACCAAAACCACGTTTCAACTCACTGATAGATCCATCTGTGTACTGAGAGAGATAGTTGAGGATGTTCTAGTCCAAGTCGACAAATTATACTACTCAGTAGACTTTATTGTCTATGACGCACTACCAATTATGGACATGAGCACTCAAATACCAGTGATATTGGGCTGTCCATTCTTGGCTACATCAAATACAATCATAAATTACCGAAATGGGGTGATGCAATTGTTTTTTGGGAACATGACACTAGAGTGAATGTGTTTCACATGTGCAAGAGGCAAAGGAATGAAGAAGATGATGAGCTCTTTAAGGTAAACATGCTTGAATCCTTTGAAGAAGTGGAGCTCCTTCAACTTGAACCCCCTGAAACTTTGGAGACATGCTTAGCAAATTTTGATGATTTCAATGACCCCATTATATGTGAAATTGTGCAAGCATTAAATAATGAGAAGCTGGTAGTTGATACTAGTCGATGGAGGCCTTACTTTGAAAATTATCATCAATCACATCAAATCCTCTACCGTCTAATATCCCACCACTGAAGCTTGACCTAAAACCATTGTCATCCGAGTTAAAATACGTCTATTTAGGTCAAGAAGAGACATACCTAGTAGTTATAGCCTCCCACTTAGGAAAAGACCAAGAGCTCAAGTTAATTGAGTTACTCAAAGAACATAAGGGAGCTATAGGATGGACCATAGCAGACCTCAAAGGGATAGATTCATTGGTATGTATTCACTGCATCCACCTCGAGGAGAATGTCAAAACTACTAGACAACCAAAAAAATGATTAAATCTAAATATAATGGAGGTTATCAAAGCCGAGGTGCTCAAGCTACTAGATGTGGGTATCATCTACCCTAACTCGGATAGCCAATGGGTGAGTCTTACCCAACTAGTCCCTAAGAAGTCCGGTATCACCATCATAGAAAATGTCAATAATGAGCTCATACCGACTAGAGTTACTACAGGTTGGTGTATGTGCATAGATTATAGGAAGCTAAACACAGTCACTAGGAAAGACCACTTCCCTCCCCCTTTCATAGACCAAATTTTAGAGAGGTTAGCGGGTCATTCCTACTATTGCTTCCTTGATGGCTATTCCGGATTGAGATTGCTCCGGAAGACCAAGAGAAGACTACGTTTACATGCTCATTAGGCACCTTCGCCTACCAGCAGATGCCATTCGGTCAATGTAATGCACCCGCCACATTCCAACGATACATGTTGAGTATTTTTCTGACATGGTGAATCATTTTCTTGAGGTTTTTATGGATGATTTCTTAATTTTTTTGTTGTATGTTTTATGAGTGTCTCAACTACTTGAGATTGGTCTTGACTCGAAGTGAGGAGAAGAATCTTGTTTTAAACTGGGAGAAGTATTATTTTATGGTACAAAAAGGAATTGTCCTTGGACATATCATCTCGTCCAATGGAATAGAGGTAGATCGGGCCAAAATTGATATAATTGTCAATCTACCACCACCCAAGAGCATACGTGATGTGCAGTCCTTTTTAGGACAGGCCAGATTTTATAGACGATTCATAAAGGATTTTAGCCATATCTCTAGGCCTTTATGTAATCTTCTCCAAAAGGACAATCAATTCGAGTGGAGTTCCGAATGTCAAGTAGCTTTTTCAAACCTAAAGGACATGTTGACAACCGAACCCATCATGTAACCACCGGATTGGTTACTTCCTTTTTAGTTGATGTGTGATGAGAGCGACTATGCTACTGGGGTGGTGCTAGGATAAAGGAAGGATAAGAAGCCCCACGTCATCTACTATGCAAGTAGAACCTTGAATCCGACCCAAGTTATCACTCAACTATGAAGAAAGAGCTCATAGCCGTAGTTTTTGCCTTGGACAAATTCAGGCCATACTTGATAGGATCCAAGGTCATCATCTACACGGATCATGCGGCGCTCAAGTACCTTCTTTCTAAAAAAGATGTCAAGCCCCACTTGCTTAGATGGATCCTACTCCTTCAAGAATTTGACATAGAGATTAATTATTTAAAAGGAGTAGAAAACGGGGTGGCGAATCATCTATCCCACCTAGTTTTGCCCGATTCCATCGACAAATCACTGATTGAGGACCTATTTCCTGATGAGCAACTCTTCGTTGCCATACATTTGAAATTACGCCTTTTGGATCAACACACTTGTATAGGCGTATGCGTACGGAAGCTTGTAAAGAAACTAGTATTATGGCTAAGTCCTAAAGGGGGGTGATTAGGACCTTTCAAATTTTTTTTTGCCTACTTATGCAATTTAACAATTTAAACTAAGTAAGCATTAATACTTCGGCTTCCAAGCCTAAGTGAGTCCAATCACAAAACTAGCATATGGTTTAAGCAATAAACAACCTAGTTAAGCATGCATAAATAATCAAATGATTAAACAAATCAAGCTCCTAATCTATACAACCTATGTAGACTTATGAGAATGGATCAATGAGCTCAAGTCTACACTACTAGTGAAAGAACATCTTCTGTGTGGATGTGCCGATCTAGTGGCTAGCATACATTCCTATCAAGCATTCATAATTAACAATTAAATATACAATGCTAAGAAAACAATGTGCTCAATTCAATCACAAACACAAGCATGTATATTGGTTTAACTTTGGGTCTACTCCACTCCCGGTTTAAGTACTCAACCCCATTGAGCGCACTGGTATTCACTACCAGAGGTTTTAAATGAGGTTCACCTCTCAACCTTTACACGGAGGTTTTACCGGTTCACCTCTCAACTATAAACGGAGTTTTTGACAAGGCTAACTCTCTTATGTCGGAGGCTCCTCCTTGGATACTAATTTAACCTCGACAAAACCAAGGATCGGCAAACGACCATAAATTGACTTTGACAAACAAACTCTACACTCAACTTCCACAGAGAATTAAGTGGATGGACTCTCAATAAATGACAACCTTACTTGTCGTATGAGCCCCTTGTTCAGCGCCGATTCGGGTTGCTTGATCTCCGCTCTCCCGCGCCTTCAATCAGCTTCCCTTACTCCCTCGATCGTGTTGCCCTACTTACGATGCCTTTGAGATGCCCAAGGTGATAGGAGGGTATGTTTGAGAACTCTACAACTAATAGGAATGGGTTGCCTAGATTTTCTCACCTATAACGATCTCATCTTAGAACTTTGGATAAGGATATGACTATCAAGAAAGATCCAAACTTTAGAGATCAAAGAGGGGTAAGATCATCTTCTTCTTTGAGCTTGGAATGCTCCATTCTTGTGTAAAAATCACAAGGAATGTGTCTTGTAAAGGTTAGGAATTGAGCCTCTAATGATCTCCAATAATGGTAGCTTCAATCCTCTCAAAATCCATCTCCTTACCCCTCAAATTGAGTCAAGCCTTTAAATAGAAAAATCCCCAACAGCTATAAAACGGCTTTCTCTGACCGACCGGTCGGATGGGGTCCTCAACCGGTCGGGCGACCGATCGAATTTAACTAGCCAAGACAGGATGCTTGCTGTCTCAAAACAAACGGTCACCAACAACTAATTTTCAATAGGAGCTTGTTGTCGGTTTAAGGCCATCTGCCGACCGGTCCAAGCATGAAATCTACTGATACTTCTTTGATGTTTTGCAACAATTCATGCAACTTCTTGGCCATTCAATTGGTGATCTTTTGAGACACTTAAGGCTTACTTAAGATGACTAAGGGTATCCTAATTGTCACGGTCATCTAGAGGTTATGGTTTTGGTAGGTTTAAGGTAAAGCTACACTAAGGCATCTCTTTTACCTGATTTTTCTTCCTTGATGCAACTAGTCCGTCTTAAGTCTTCGATCTTCATCTTCATTAAGCTCAACCGACAATAGACTCACTGACCTAAGTGATTGACAAACAAGGTGCACTAGTATGCCACAGAAAAGTGCACTAACAATCTCCTCCTTTGTCAATTACTTACAAAAACCTAACCTACCAAAATAAATACATAAACAAGAGATTACATTGATACTGAGATAAATACAGGACCTTTGACATACCTAACTAAGCATCTCCTTTTCAGTTTGCTCCCCCATAACCTGTCAATCCTTACATCACAAAACATAGCAAACTAGCTTTGGTGGGACTTGATCTTTCTCCCCCTTTTTGTCAGCAATTGATAAACTATTCTCTCCCTCTTAATGACATATCAATTAAGGTTAAGGTAAGAGTAGATAGTATGTCGCAGTTACAACTATAAGCACATGCTAACAAGGAGAGTATAGGGTGCGCGAACTTTAAAACATGGAGCATGCTAAGGAACATGATTAACAAGAAAATGTAACTATCTAAGCATAGTTAATCACGCATAATTGGTCAACGATATACATTTGCAATAAAAGCACAAGGGCTTGTAGCCCAATCAACCAACCTCCCCTATTGGTATATCATGACCAATCCTAAGCAAAGTTTAACATATTATAAGTATAAAATTTAACATGAATAGCTAATCTAAGCAATGAGATAGTCTAGCAACAAATATATAAAATAAAAGCAAGGCTAAACTATCAAATTTTGGGCTAATGAGGCTTGAATCCTCATATTTGCCCATACACACAAAAATGAGGCTGAAATCCTCAGATATTCCTATAAAATCATTTTTAGCTACCATTTCTAACTATGTTTAGTTTGAAAGACATAAAGGTAACTAATTTTCACAACACCCTCATAAAATGTAGCTTGAGGTGAGGGGTTGGGAACTCCTTCTCCTAGAAGGGAAAGCGGTCGGGATCCTCTCTTAGATTAGGGGGAACAGAGGTGGTGGTGGAAGCCATGAAAATTCTCACTGGTTTTTTGCTCCCTGATAAGTACCTAATATTGTATAATTAACCCTGGTTGTTAAGGGCATTATCATTGTTTTTCCGATTAATTATCCCTCATTAGGTGAATTTTCTGTCTTCAGGTGATCAGGAGAGGTTGGATAAGATTCGAGCCAATCAGGGTGATTAAAGGCCCTAAACCGATCAAGATAAAGTATATGACGATCCTGAAGGAAGTCGAACCGTAAAGATCGAAGGACCATCATGTTCTATGATAGCCTGCATCACAACTGCTCATTTGGAAAATTGAGGCTGTGCATATTTGGGTGGTTGTGTTTGGGCAATCACATAAGTTTGGACTGATTAAGATGAGATGTCCACTATTGGGACCAACTGTGCATCAAGGCAGGCCACACTCTCATGAGCATCAAAATCCAGCTATTTGTGGAGCCCATTCAACAAAACAAGTGAGCCACGTTAAACATCAGCCATCCATTGAAATAGCCAACAGTGGAGTCCACCGTTCAAGCATCACAACCAACTATGGTGGACCACACCATCACACATGTAATGAATGAGTGGGATTTTCAACTCACGTGCAGCTGAAGTGGACCACATAATCATCTCCAGATAACCGTCCATCAAGGACGACCCTGTGTTCAGCAATGAACGGTCTAACAATAAGGATCCCATCTGACCATCCATCCACATTATACGTCCAGCAAAAGTCCAAGGCGAGCCATAGCTATAGCTTCATCTCAGCTTCCCACACCGTCCATCATGGTGACCCCACCAGATGCTGGACGTCCAAACTATAGCCACCCAATGGCTGTCCAGCTACAACAGTCGTCCATCTGCAACTACTCCACACGTGCAACTCACAGGAGCCAGCATACTTCAACTTGCAAAGGAGGGCTGATCTCCAGCCCTTCATCCATCTAAGGCAGCACGTGAGCATCAACCCCACCTCACACCAGCGTCAGCAACAAAGACCTCTCCAACAGCAGCTGCTGGTAAATCCCAGTCATTCGGATGTGGCCCACGTTCATCTCAGCACTCATGCTGATCCAACGATCAGCAAGTGAACCATCTTCAAGGCTGGCCATCCAGATCTTCATCTCCTAGCCTTCCTTCATCACATCAACGGTCAGCCCAAAGCTCCAGCGTCCAACCATCTCGGCCGGCCACCATCTTCATCTCTACCGTCCATCCATGGTGGAGCAAATCCAAGTCTATGCACTTGCAGCAGTAGTGCTGCAGCACCATCTCCAACATCAGCGTCCACTGCTCACACGTGCTGTAAAGCACGTCCTAGTTGCAGCAGTTGAAGCCATCATCACCGTCCATCCAAACTTCATAGCAGATGATGGAGGCCTGATCTCCAACCGTCCATCAGTACAGCAAGGTGGACCCCACCTATCGATTGTGATCTCAAACATGAAGAAGCTCTTCACCCACCGTCCAACCAGCCTTCACACCAGCAGCCAAGTCATTGGCCTTCAAGCCCATCCAAAGTTGCACCATGAAGATCAGCAATGTAGGATCTCAATCATCTACCTTGCTGGCCAAACAAGAGAGGAGCTCTCTCTCTCTCTCTCTCTCTCTCTCTCTCTCTCTCTCTCTCTCTCTCTCTCTCTCCAACACATGTGTAAGGCTTGGAATTGCCACCTCACCACTCCAAGCCCAAACCAAAAGAAAAGTTTGCTTTGGGCATTCCAAGCCTAACTCCTAACCCAAACCTAAAAAGTAAAACTATTGGCTTGGAAGTGTCACCTCATCAGCCAAGCCTAACTCTATTCCCAAACCTAAAGAAACTTTTGGTTTAGGCTTGGAGTGCCACATAAGCTTCTCAAGAGGCTATAAAAGGAGCACTCATCTCACCCATTTCAATCATCCCACAAATCCCATTCTCTACAACTCCTATCTTCTCTTCTTTAGTTTTCTTTCTTTCTTTCTTTCTTTCTTTCTTTCTTTCTTTTGTAGTGTAGAGTAGTTTTGCCTTTTGTAAAAGTTTTAGTCTTCCATTGTAGCATGGTTGGCTTAAGCTCTAGCTAAGGCTAGGGGTAAAGCCTTTGAAGAAATTTGCAAGCTTTGGTTCTTTTGGTTCAATAGTTGTGCTTGAATGTTGGAGTTCTCTTTGGTTGATTGGTTTGGTTATCCACCTCGGCGGATGCTATTGTTGTGTAAGCCCCTTGATCCATCATTAACTCCGAGCACGTTGGATGCTTGGGATCCCTTGCACACCAATTAGCCAGTTCATGATTAATAAAGTCCCTTGATCCATCGTCGACTCCGGGCACGATGGATGCTTTGGATTTCCTAGGGTCATCGAGCTAGTGCAGGTAAAGTCATCGATCTATAAAATCTCTTAATCCATTGTAGACTCCGGGCACATTGGATGCTTTGGATTCCCTGCGATCGATAGACGAGATCTTAACGGTTGGATCGGTCAATCAAAGCCTCATATCCTGTAAGTATGCATTTGATCGTATGATTTGTGATATTATCGATTGACTTTTTGGCAAAGTAGTTGATCTGTATAATTCCTTGATCTATTGTCGACTCCGAGCACAGTGGATGCTTGGAATTCCTTGCGATCAACTAACGAGTGCTTCATGGTCAAATCAATCGGTTCAGATCACCATCTTTTATGAAATATGCAAGTGGTTTAACCATTTCACCTTCTGATTGGAATGGATCTTTATTCAATTCCAGTTGAGTTATAGTTGGACCAATGAATCAAACCTTGTGGATAAATCAAAGGTGGACCCCTAATGCCTTAGCCCCTTTTCTATTTTTTATCTTTTTCCACACACAACTTGCTCCACTTTCGTGGATAATTCAAATTTCATCTCTCACACCTAAACTAATTCCTTTAAGTGTTCTTAATCTCAATCCCTGTGGTTCAACCTCGATTTCATCGAGTATTTTACTACTTCGCTACCTGCACTTGGGTGTGCAATATTCGGATTGTAACACTCCCATCACTAGAAGAATCACTATATTTGGAATCAAACTCCTCTGTGTCATCCCAAGTGGCAGTCATTGCCTTTTTACGTTTCGGTTTAGGCCCTTTTGGATAATCTGGGGCAATATGGTCAAAATGATCGCAATCGTAACAACGGATAGATTTGGGTTTGGATGATTTTCTTTTATATTTTTCATCCTTCTTATCTTTCTTGTCACGGCTACTCCCTCTATTAAATTTGAGGAAACGTCTAAAATTTCTATTTATCTTATCTTCATCATCATCACTAGCTTCTTCCTCCGACTCACTCTTAATTTTCTTATGGGAGTGTTTGGAAAAAGTCTTCAAAGCGATGCTTTTCTTCTTAGAGGGGGCATTAAAGTGTAGTTCATGAGTTTAGAGAGAACCTATAAGTTCTTCTATTTTCATGTAGTCTATGTCTCTACACTCTTCTAAGGCTACCTTGGTGTTAAATCTCTCCGGGAGGGACCTAAGTATTTTTATACATATACGTCCTTCTGGAACTCATTCCCCCAAGGCAACATGGAATTACAAATATCAGACAATTGGGTGTAGAACTACACGAAAATTTCAGACTGTTCCATTTTTTATATTTTCTAATTTTATGGTTAAGAGCTAAAGCTTCGAGCTTTTTACTGTACTAGTTCTCTCGTGGGTAACCTCAAGTATATCTCACGCTTCTTTTGCAGTTACGCATATAAGAATACGCTGAAATTCATTCGAAAAAACCATACAACAAATCGCATTGAGAGCTTTGGCACTTGCCATGTATTGAACTCTCTCACTGTCATTCCATTTTTCATCAACTTTGGGAAAGACAATGTATTTTCCATCAACCTCCACTTGTTCGGTGGGCAAAGCATATCCACGTTGTATGCTTAGCCATATAAGACAGTTCATGGATTGTAAGAAAATCCCCATTCTAGCCTTCCAATAGGCATAGTTGGACCCATTAAAGAATGGTGGATGGTTGGTGGTACTCCTATCTCGGTTAGACATTATGTTAGTACTCTGGTACTGGATCTTACTCTAGACGATTAAGTACTTGAAGAGAAACTCACTCTGATACCAATTGAAATTACGCATTTTGGATCAACACACTTGTATAAGCATATGTGTGCGGAAGCTTGTAGAGCAACTAGTATTATGGTTAAGTCCTAAGGGGGGTGGTTAGGACCTTTTGAATTTCTTTTCACCTACTTATGCAATTTAACAATTTAAACAAAGTAAGCATTAACACTTCGGCTTCCAAGCCTAAGTGAGTCCAATCACAAGACTAGCATGTGGTTTAAGCAATAAATAACCTAGTCTAAGCATGCATAGATATCAAATGATTAAACAAATCAAGCTCTTAATCTATGCAACCTATGTAGACTTATGAGAATGGATCAATGAGCTCAAGTCTACACTACTAGTAAAAGAACATCTTGTGTGTGGATGTGCCTATTTAGTGCCTAGCATACATTCCTATCAAACATTCATAATTAACAATTAAACATACAATAATAAGATAACAATGTGCTCAATTCAATCACAAACACAAGCATGTATAGTGGTTCGACTTTAGGTTTACTCAACTCTCGGTTCAAGTACTTAACCCCATTGAGCATATCGACATTCACCATCGAAGGTTTTAAATGAGGTTCACCTCTCAACATTTACAAGGAGGTTTTACCAGTTCACCTCTCAACCATAAATGGAGTTTTGTACAAGGCTAACTCTCAACCAAATGCACGTTCTCTTCTATGTTGGAGGCTCCCCCTTAGAGACTTATTTAGGCTTGACAAACGTGTCACAAACTCTACACTCAACTCCCACAGGGAATTGAGTAGATGGGCTCTCAATAAATGACAACTTTACTTGTTGGATGAGCCCCTTCTTCAGCGCCGATTCGAGTTTCTTGATCTCCGCTCTCCCGTGCTTCAATCAGCTTCCCTTGCTCCCCCGATCGTGTTGCCACTACGTCGCCAATGCCTCAGCTACACTTGATCAATCACCTTGCTTGTGATGCTTTTGAGATGCCCAGGTGATAGAAAGGTAGGTTTAAGAACTCTACAACTAATGGAAATGGTTGCCTAGAGTTTCTCACCTACAATGATCTCATCTTACAGCTTTGGATAAGGATATGACTATCAAGAAAGATCCAACCTCTAGAGATCAAAGAGAGGCAAGATCATCTTCTTCTTTGAGCTTGGAAAGCTCCATTCTTGTGTAAAATTATAAGGAAGATGTCTTGTAAATGTTAGGAATTGAACCTCTAATGATCTCCAACAATAGTGGCTTCAATCCTCTCAAAATTTCACCCATTACCCCTCAAATTGAGTCAAGCCTTTAAATAAAAAAGTCCCCAAAGGCTATAAAATGGCTCTCTTCGACCGATCGACCGACTGGTCAGATGGGGTCCTCGACCAGTTGGGCAACCGTTCAAATTTAACAGGCCAAGATAAGATGCTTGCTATCTCAAAACAGACAGTCGTCGATCGTTCGAATTAAGCCCTAAGACAACTAATTTTCAATGGGAGCTCGCTGTCTGCTTAAGGCCATCTGCCGATTATTCGGGCGAAAATCTGCTGATACTTCTTTGATGTTTTACAACAATTCATGCATCGTCTTGGCCATTCAATTGGTGATCTTTTGAGACACCTAGGGAAAATCTAAGATGACTAAGGATATCTTAATAGTCACGATCATCTAGAGGTTATGGTTTTAGGTAGATTCAAGGTTAAGGTACACTAAGGCATCTCTTTTACCTGATTCTTCTTCCTTGATGCAGCTGGTTCGTCTTGAGTCTTCGGTCTTCGTCTTCATTAAGATCAACCGACATTAGACTCATTGAACTAAGTAATTGGCAAATAAGGTACACAAATATGCTATAGAAAAGTGCACTAACAACATCCACCATGGTACGCTGGTATAGCAAATTATCTTTCGACATGTGCGATGCTGATACATTAGACTGTAGAAGACAAACGAAAATTCTCAAGGGAAGTGCGTAGATTTTTCTGGGATGAAAATTTATTGTTTAAGTATTACCCACACCAAATAATAAGGAGATGCATCCCTGATGATGAGCAAAATTCTACCATCTCCATTTGTCATACTCAAGCGTGTGATGGTCACTTTTCTGCCAAAAAAACCACAGTAAAAATTCTGCAGTGTTGTTTTTATTGGCCTAATATGTTTCGTAACACCCACGAGTTTTATAAAGCATGCAAGCGTTGTCAAAAACTAAGAGGATTGTCTCATACGAATATGATGCCTCTCAACCCGATCAAACATATTGAAGTATTTGATTGTTGGGGCATCGATTTCATGGGACCATTCCCCTCATCTTTTAAATATGTCTACATATTGCTAACAGTAGACTATGTGTCCAAGTGGGTAGAGGTGATTCCTTGTAGAACTAATGATCATCGCACGATTCTATGGTTTCTTAAAGAAAATATATTATCTAGATTCGAAACGCCTGGTGTCATCATAAGTGATGGTGGCTCTCACTTTTGCAATAGGCCTTTCGAGATCTTAATGAGAAAATATGGCATATCGCATAAGTGAGCACCCCATACCACCCACAGACAAGTGGGCAAGCTGAGATTTTCAAACAAAAAATTAAACACATTCTTGAGAAAATGGTAAAACCAAAACGCAAAGATTGGTCGCTGAGATTAGTCGATGCACTTTGGGCTTACCGTACGGCTTATAAAAACCCCGATTGGAATGTCCCCCTATAAATTTGTCTATGGGAAGGCTTGCCACTTGCCCGTGGAAATTGAACACAAAGCCTATTGGGCAATTCGGGCATTAAACTTTAATGTTGATAAGGCTAACTTGCTTTGTAAACTCCAATTGAACGAGCTTGACGAAACCAGAACGATGCTTATGAAAGTTCACGGATATACAAGAGTAGGATAAAGGTCTTTCATGATAAACACATTTTTAGAAAATCTTTCCATCGCGGTTAAAAGTCCTCTTGTATAATTCACGATTACAACTTTTTTTGGGTAAATTGAGATCTCAGTGGACCGGGTCATACATTGTAAAAGAAGTTTTTCCTCATGGAGCCGTCGAGATAGAGAATTAAGCGAATGATAATTGTTTTAAGGTGAACGGATAAAGATTAAAACCGTTTGTTGAGAAATTTGATTCGGAGGACATGTCCATCACTCTGAATAATCTTATCTATCAGGATGAGTGATCTCCTAGTCTAACGAAGATATAGAGTAGGGTTGGATTAAGTTGTTTTCTATTTTGTTTTTTCTTTCATTAGGATTAGCTGTTGGAGTTTAACTCCCTCAGGTACTCTCGTTCTGACTCTCCCTTATTTTTTACATTGCTCTTATGTCATATTACATATGTTTTTACATTGAGGACAATGTAAGATTTTTCTTAGGGGTGAGATTCTTAGATGAATCTAGTATTTTTTTAACATTTCGAGCAATTTTTGTAGAAAATTTTTCTATTTTCTGATTTTAAAACTCTTTTGGAAGTTTTGTTTCTATAAACTTGAGTATAGGTGACTATAAGAGGGAGGGATATGAAGTAATTAGGTTTTAAAATTCTTAAAATTTCTTTGATATAGTAGTATTTTATATGAGTTTCCTCTTTTGTATGATTGATAGAAAATTTGAACACTTTTGTATTCTAGTTCACATTACATGATTCTCATGATTGAAAGTGTTGACGTCAGATTTTGGTAATAGGTTCCTCCCAAGTATACACCATTTTCAAGGTAAGCTCCCCTCCAAGCCTGAAAGCCAAAGAAGAAGACTAAGGGTGGCCGACGCTTGGCAGTTGGCCCTCCAAAGCTTAAGTCAGAGGTGACTTGATAGTAAGATGAAGTGTGAAACATAAGCTTAGAGATTATGTACATTTATCGTCTGTGGGGCCATCTATTTATACAGATCTGGGTGATCTAATCTATTACGCAAGTCATTAAGATCACTACTGATTTCAGGGGATAAGGTGCTTATCTTGTTAATCCTCAGATAAGGGGATGGCCTAACCATTCTAGACGTCTAGCTGATTACGTCTCTTGATAGAGATCCCCCATTGTTCGGAGCTATAAATAGAAACAAGCCAAAACCGGCCTATATGGGGTGCTGGTACTATAAGACAGTGAAGAATATCCCTAGCAAACAAACAACCAATCGGTAAGAGCTGCTTGGGCTCGGAGATGGCCTCGTTTAATGACCAAGAGCCGAGCTGCTAGCATTTGGAGAAGGCCTCGTTTAACGACCACGAGTAGATCTGCTCGCATATGTATAGGTGGTCCAAGGTCTGAGGTGATATATGGGATATGAGCAGGGAGGCTTGCTAATCAGATGTTCTAGTCGTGACTTTATAGAGAGGCGCTCGCTGATCACATATTGCTTATACTCCTTCGACGACTAACTTTATTCTACAACAGATGCCCCCCAAATCCTTAACGTTGAGGGACTACGCAAAGGATTTTAGCTGTATATGTAACCGCCTATTGGAGGAGAAGCCGTACATGACTGAACCTGCATTTATGAGCGCCAGCTTTCCACTGATTTTCGGATAAGAGAAGTGAAGCGACGATCGCCACATGTTTCGAGATTTAATGCTCGTGCCCGTTCGACTGTCGTGCCAAACGAAGGATCGCTACTTGTCACTCAAATCTGGATGAAATGATTGCCTATAAATATCGGAGTCTGCGGAGGTTACTTCATTTCGAAGTTCTACTAGAGATATTCAGAAACCCATCTTCATTTCTTCTCCTGTATTCGGCGTGACCTCTCTGCAGAGGTATTTCTTCTTCTTTTTCCCTCTTTTCTTTTATCTTTTTGCTATGATGGGGAACTCCGATGAGGAAGCCGTTCCTTTGGGAGATGACACTCCAGATTCATCTGAATCGAATAACGCTAGAGTGCCAATGGGAAGGTATTCTGCCTCAGGTTATCCATCAATAATGACGGAGGAACAGCTTTCAAGCTTACAGGAAAGGTACCGAATTCCGAACTCCATCATTCTCAGACTGCCTGAGAGAGGAGAAACCATCGATTCTCCACCGTCGGGTTGTGTTGCCATATATGAATATTTTTTTCGACTTGGGGTGCACCTCCCCATCCATCCTTTCATTCAGAGTGTTCTCCGCATTTATAAGATTTCCCCCAGCCAACTCATAGTAAACGGTTGGAGGGTAGTTTTGGGTGCTTACGTCCTCTAGAAACAAGCGGGGAACGAAGACCTGACTGCTGATGAATTTCTGAGGATGTACCAACTGAAAAAGGCCCCGTCCAGTGAGGATTAGTACTATCTCTGTTTCTGCACCGGGATAACTTTATTATGGGGAATTCCACTTCAAATTATCCCAGATGGAGGAGGAAATGGTTTTACGCCTCCAATAATTGGGAGTCTGATGTAGGGCCCAACCCCAGAGGGCACAACGTCAGCCACTTCTTTTGCGAAGGTGGGTTAATTTTTTTACTCCTCCATTCAAAGATAAGCAAAATTTGGTCTCTATTACTGACTAACTTGATCTTACTTATATCTTACAGGTATTCTTGTTGGGAAGAAGCCCAGCTCGCGAGGGGGACTTAACGAAAAACTCATCAAAATCTACAAGCTTTCGAAAGACGTCCAGAACGTCAACGTCACCCTCTCTCTTCCCTGCCTTTCTACAACTGGTCTTATCCCCTAGGAGGAAATGATGGTGAATGTAGGAGACAAGAGGGGAGCGTTGGGAGTGCTGCCCCGTCTGAAGGGCACTGCTTCGAAGAGGTAGAAGAAAACAACGGCCGGTCCCTCTAGCCCGCCTATGCGAGCAAATGAGCTTGCTCACGGCTCGCAGCCGCATAATCTTCCCCAAGTGGAAGCGGCTGCGACCCCTCCAGTTGGTCCTCATGACCAGCCAATAATTAATATTGTAGATAACTCGCCGAAGGGCGATGAGGCTAGGCCGAGTCACCTTTCGAGTGAGGGGGGTCGTGAGCCCGCCGCAGCTCGCGAGTTGGCTCCTATTCTAGAGCATTCTGTTGCTCGCAAGGTGAGTACTTTTGAAATGGTTGTAGCTCAACCTTCAGGAACTGGAGTTTACGCCATTCCGGCTCACTTACATCCGATTTTCAAGTTTATTTTCAAAAACATTACCCCTAGCTCCTTCGGGGCTCTCCCGGAGCCCAGTCCAGAGAGTCTCTCCACAGACATCGGAGTGAGGCTAATCCAGGTAAATATTATTATTTCAGTTGATGTTTTTCCAAAGGATTTATGCCTTAACGACAATCCCCTTTGTTCTTGAGCAGGGTTTGGATCTCACTCTGCGGACGAGACCCAACATTGATGCTACTCGCCGCATCATCGATGAAGGAGAGAAGAAGAGACTGGTAATGGAAGGCAAGATCCTAGGGAGGGATTGTTTAATAAAGTCCCATGAAGCGTTGATCGCCAAGCGAAATGAGGAGAAGAAGATCCTCATTGGCAAGATCCAAGCACTAACTGATCGATACCATTCATTGGATCTCAATTTTACGAGACTTTCAGAGGTGCATGCAAAGAGCGAGAAGGAGAAGGAGATCTTTCTTCAAGACAAGATCTCTCTCGAGGAACAGCTTAGGGATTGTAAAGTGCACCTCGGGATGCCGAAAAGGCACTTACCCAGCTGAAGGATGAATCCATTCACTAAGATGAGGAAAGGACGGCCTATGTCAAGATGGTAGCCGAAGAAGGCCCTCCTGCTCTTCTAGAGTTCCGGACTTCGCAACTTTATGAGGACGAACAATATGAAGCGTACGTCGTTGGTCGTGATTTCGCGATCAGAGTTATGCAACAGATTTCTCCATCGTTCAACATGGAAGAATTTGATAAATTTGCCTTCGAGGTCGCTGCTAGAGAGAGAGCCGCAGCCAAGAATGAGGTCACGGAGGCTACGGAAGCTGCGCGATCCCCTGAAGCAGGTCTTGAGGCAGAAAGCCGAGAAGCTCCTCTAGACGAAGAATGAATGATTCTGAGTTGCTTTCCCTTCTCCTTCTTTTATTTGAAACAGATGTATCTTCTCCCTTTTTTTCTTTTTTCTTTTTTCTTTTTTGTAATCCAAACGATCATTAAATGAAAAAAGGTGTTCTGTTACCTCTTTGTTGATGCGTAAGAATTAGTAGCTGTTTAGATGCTTCGCTTAACTCATGAAAATGAATTAGGCTCAATTAGAGAGGTCAAGGTGACCATGTCCGCTTAGAGATAAGTTGACCTATCAATTGAGTCTTTGGCTCTGCTGAGAGCAGAAGATTTGGTAACAAGAATGTTCATATTCTCTTCAGGGCTATTCGAGTCCAGCAAGTGGAGTAGCGACCAAGTTTATGGATCTCATAGCTGACCATTTGAAAAAAGGGGAATCTATCTTTATTTGAATATGGTCTGGAATTTACTTCGGTTTATGAAAAATATCAGAGTAAATGCTCTAAGTGCCAAGGGCGACGTAGTGGTCTTCCTCGCATGTCTTCAAAATAGTAAGTGCCTGGTCGAATGATCTTGATAACTCGATATGGGCCTTCCCAGTTAGGATCAAGCGACCGAATAGTGGTTTCGATATTCTGCCTAAGCACCAAATCGCCGAGATGAAAAGCTCTGGCTTTAACCTTCGAATTGTGATAGTGGGCTATTCGTTGTTAACAAGCTACTGCTCGAAGGTGAGCCATATCTCTTTTCTCTTCTAAAAGATCAAGGTAAAGTTTTAAACCTTCCTCATTGCGAGCTGCTTCATAGTTTTTCGCTCGATGAGTTGGTATCTCAACCTCTACAGGGATGACTACTTCAGTTCCGAACGCTAATGAGAAAGGTGTTTCTCCTATTGAATTGCAAGTTGCTGTCCTGTAAGCCCATAGAACTTCCGGTAGGAGTTCTAGCCACATACCCTTACACATCAAGTTTGGTTTTCAAATAATGTTTGATAATTTTGTTAATCGCCTCTACCTGACCATTAGCTTGAGGATGATACAGGGAAGTCTGAATATTATGTATTTTTCATTTTTCAGAAAACTCGGAGAATGTAGCGTTATCAAACTGTTTACCAGTTGTCGGAAATTATGGTATGAGGAAGTCCGTAACGGCATATAATGTTTCTCCATATGAATTTAGTAGTTTATTTTTCGATGATGGTGGTCAAAGGCTTCACTTCCACCTATTTGGTAAAGTAATCAACAGCTACAATTGAGAACCTGTTCTGACCTTTCCCGGTGAGAAGTGATCCGATTATATCGACTCCCCATTAAGCAAAAGACCAAGGGCCATCCATCGGTGTCATTTTTCGGATGGTAAATGAGGGACTGGAGAGTAAAGCTGACATTTATCGCATTTCTTAGAAAATTCAATGGCGTCGGCTTTCATAGTGGACCAATAGTACTCTTGTCTCATTGCTTTGTATGCTAGAGACCGTCCTTTCGGATGATTACCACATGTCCCCTAGTGTATTTCATCTAGAACATGGTGCGCTTCTTCTAGATGGAGACATCTTAAATATGGTAAACTAAAACTCTTACGCAACAATTTATCATTTTGTAAAATATACCTGGCAAGCGCAGTAGCGAATCTGTCGCCCAAATTTCTTATCATCTGGGAGTTGTCCACTTTTAAGGTAAAGGATGATAGGATCCATCCAGCATGGAGATAATTGTAGCGTGGCGACTAGCTTCAGAGTGGTTTGATCGATACTAGGTGCAAGAAGGTGCTCGACGGGAACTGCTCATGTTAGATCGGACTCTAGAGCAGAGGTTAATTTAGCGAGAGAGTCTGTGAGCTTGTTCTCCTTGCAAGAAACATGAATTATCCCATATTTGCTCAGTTTAGCGAGCAGGATGAGTACCCGTGATTTGTATAGGGCCATTCGCTCTTCTTTTACCTCAAATTCATTGAGTACTTGATTGACGACCAGCTGATAGTCGCTATGAATGAGCAGATGTGCTATCGTGAGTATATTAGTTATTTCGAGGCCGACGATTAAAGCTTCATATTCTGCTTCATTATTAGAGGCATGAAAGTCGAAGCGTAATGCATATTGGAATTGTGACCCATCGGGAGCTATCAAGATTAAATCGGCTCCACTTTCAGAGGAGCATGATGATCCATCTACTTAAAACGACTAGGTTGGCTGCTCGCTGAATCATTACTGGAGATAGAAGCAGCTGGGGTCGAATATGTAAATTCGACGATGAAATCGGCCATGGCTTGGGCTTTTACGACGATCCGGGAGCAAAAGGTGATATTGTGCTCCCCAAGCTCGATTGCCTATTTAGTTAATTGTCCAAATACTTCTAGCCTTTAGAGGACTTACTTTAAAGGATGATTCGTAGGAACCATTATAGGATGGGCTTGAAAATAAGGCCGTAGTTTTCGAGCCGCAGTTACTAATGGTAGAGCAAGTTTTTTCATGTTAGAGTATCGAGTTTCAGCATCTACCATTGCTCGGCTAATATAATAAATGGGCCTCTGTATCCTGAAATCTTCTCTTATTAAAGCAGCACTAATGGCTGTGCAAGATACAGATAAATAAAGGAAAAGCTGCTCATGAGGAACAGGCTTAGATAATATAGGAGGCGTGCTCAGATACTGCTTCAGTTGTTGAAATGCCTCCTCACATTGTTGGGTCCACACTCAGTTGGTTTTTGCAGTTGTACGTAGGAGCTTGAAAAAACAATTGTCAGAAGCACGCAAGATAAACCTGTTTAACGATGCAATTAGACCAGCTAAACGTTGAACCTCTTTAAGAGTAGATGGAGATTGCATTTCAACCAAGGCCCTAATCTTCTCGGGGTTTGCTTCAATCCCTCGCTAAACAACCATGAACCCAAGAAATTTTCCAGCAGAAACCCCAAAAGCGCATTTTTCTAGATTTAACTGTATCTGATATTTTCTCATCAGGTTGAAAGCTTCTTAAAGATCTGTGAGGTGATGATTGGCCACGACGCTTTTTACGAGCATGTCATTGACGTAAACTTCCATTTTCCTACCGATTTGCGTTGCAAATATTTTATTGATCAGGCGTTGGTAGGTGGCTCCCGCATTCTTTAGACCGAAAGACATCACCTTATAACAATATAGACCACGATCAGTAATAAAAGCAGTATTTTGATAATCAGGTGGATGCATCATGATCTGGTTATAACCAGAATAAGCATCCATAAAGCTAAGTAAGGCGTGTCCCGCAGTTGAATCGACCAGTTGGTCGATGCAGGGAGTAGGGAAACTATCCTTCGGACATGCCTTGTTCAAGTCAGAGTAATCCACACACATCCTCCACTTGTCGTTTGCTTTACACACGAGAACGACGTTCGCGACCCACTCTGGGTAGTCGACCTCTTCGACAAAATTAACAGCCAATAATTTTTCGACCTCGGCTTTAATCACCATTTGCCTTACAGTTATGAACGCTCGTCGACACTGATAGATGGGCTTAAATTTCTAGTCTACATTTAGGCGATGAACTGCAACATTGGGGTCAATGCCTGGCATATCTTTATGAGACCAGGCGAATACGTCTTGGTGTTTGACCAAGAAGTTGGTCAGATGAATTCGAAAGGCGGAATTCAGAGATGATCCGATATAGACCTTTTTAGAAGGATTGTCATTAGATAACTGAATTTCGATTTCTTCTCCAGGTGTTCCTTCCTTGTACGTATTTTTCCTTGGGTCCAAGTTTATTATTGTAGGAGAATTTGTTGTATCTCCCGAAATCATCATTATAAGAGCTGCTTGGATACCTTTTCGATCTTGTACTGCGATTTCATAACATGATCAAGCCTCCTTTTGATTTCCTCGAACAACTCCCACTCTGCTTGGAGTGGGGAACTTAATGCACAAGTAAAGAGGATGCAGAGCTGCTCCTATCTTGGTGAGAAAGGGTCGGCCTAAGATGGCATTGTATGCTGATTTCCGATCGGCCACAAGAAAATTAATAAAAATAGTGACCTTGGTCGGAGCTTCTCCGAATGTGACGGGAAGGCTAATACTTCCCTCTGGTGTTACTACTTCATCTCCAAAACTGACAAGGGGAGTGGATACGGGTTTGAGAAAGTTTCTTGCGAGAGTCATCTTGTTGAAAGTTTCAAGATAAAGGATATCTGTAGAACTGCCTGTATCTAACATAATGCGATGAGTTAAATAATTTGATACCTTTAATGCCACGATGATGGAATTCTCATGAGGGAAATGGAGTCCTTTAGCATCTTCTTGAGAAAAAGAAATTTGGTGATGGCCTAAGTTTGTTGGGGTGGATGACTTCTCCACCCAATAAACGCGTTAAGGCTTTTGACTCGCCTTCCGAGTATATGCTTTTCTTGAGGCTTGTGAGTCTCCTCCACAAGCCAGGCCACCTGCAATAGTTCGAATTTCGCCTGCTGGTTCAACATCCTTCTGTGAAAGATGACATTGCGGTGACTTCTTTCTCTGGTTTTGATGGACATGATGTGATGATGTATCAGATTGTTTGGGTGAACGATCCTGTCATGCAACATAATCTTGGAGATGTCCCTTTTGAATAAGGGCTTCAATCTGGTCTTTGAGAGATATACAATCTTGGGTGTTATGCCCATGATTTTTGTGGAAATAGCAGAACTTCCTTTTATCTCTTTTTTGGGGATCCGACTTGATCCTTGGGGGCCATTTAATATATGACTTGTGTTTAATTTCCATCAATACCTTTTCGGGAGATCGATTGAGAGGTGTATAATTGCGATATTTCCTAGGATAAGACTTCCTTGGAGAACGATCACATTGGTATTTCCTATCTGCTGGGGAAACATCTTCAGCTTTTCGCTTTTTTCCTTGGACACTATGGCAAGCTAGGGCCACTTCTTCAACATTGATGTATTTTTTAGCCTTGGCTTGGAATTCGATCATCATTTTAGGAGGGTTTTTATACAAGGAAAATCAAAATCTTTCGCTTGTAATGCCCGCTATAAGGGCAGTGAGCCCCTTATCTTTAGTATAACCTTTGGTTTGGACTCCTTCCGTCGTGAATCAAATGGTGAATTCTTTAATCGTCTCTCTGTGCTCTTGCTTTAAATCTGATAGGTGAGATGCAGGTTTTTTGAGACGAATGCTTCCCATAAACTGAGAAAGAAAGAGATCCGATAACTGAGAGAAAGACTCGACGGATTAGAGCTTTAGACCATGAAACCAAGTATGTGCTTCGTCTTTTAGGGTTAAAGAAAATGCCCTACACATAATTTCGGAGATATACCCTTCCGTCTCCATAAGAGATCTATACGTCTCCAGATGCTCAAGGGGATCGCCGATACCAGTATATGGGACAATATTGGGCGCTCGATATTTTTTTAGGTAGAGAAGCCTCCATCACTTCGCGAGTAAAAGGAGGTTCTGACCGTCGGATTGTCGCCAAAGTGGATGTTGGGAGATTAGACTGATATCGTTGTTCGATATGATCGAAGCGATCCGCGAGTTTCCTAAGATCCCCTTCCCAAGGAAGAGTATAACTGGATGTTTCGTCATCAAATTGTTCTTCAGGCTGTCATTGTTAGGAAGCGCTGGAGTGGATGGATTGTGGGCGTTGATTAGGAACTTGATTGCCACGAGGAATATGGTTTGAAGGAGGGTTGACCTAAGCTTGTGGTTGATCTAGAGAATGTTTAGAAGCTGCAAGTGCAGGTTGTAGTGGCGGTCCTTATGGAGGTTGCTGCGATTCGAGGAAATGCTGATCAAATCGGTTGGATAGGGTTTGAAGTCCAGCTTTAAGGGTGAGGAGTGTATCCTAGACGAAGCGCATTACCCCATCATAGCCACCGAAAATTTCTTGGAATGGGTTTTGCATGGGTTGGCTAGACTCCGCCGGAGGAATCCCTATCGAAGCAGCCTAAGGGAGGTTGGGAGTTGGCTCAGGGATGTCTGGCGAAGGTAACGTCTGCCTTGAAGTAGAGGGATGAGTCATCTTTTTAGGAGGCATAGTGGGAGGTTACAATCGGTGATGAGAACGAATTAAATACTTGTTCCCACAAACGGTGCCAACCTGTTGACGTCAGATTTTGGTAACAGGTTCCTCCCAAGTATATGCGATTCTCAAGGTGAGCTCCCCTCCAAGCCTGAAAGCCAAAGAAGAAGACTAAGGGTTGCCGGCGCTTGGCCGTTGGCCCTCCGAAGCTTAAGTCAGAGGTGACTTGATAGTAAGATGAAGTGTGAAATGTAGGCTTAGAGATTATGTACCTTTATCATCTGTGGGGCCATCTATTTATACAGATTCGGGTGATCCAATCTGTTACGCAAGTCATTAAGATCACTACTGATTTCAGGGGATAAGGTGCTTATCTTGTTAATCCTCAGATAAGGGGATGGCCTAACTGTTAGTGCACTTTTCTGTGGCATACTAGTGCACCTTGTTTGTCAATTACTTAGGTCAGTAGGTCTAGTGTCGGTTGAGCTTAATGAAGACGAAGACCGAAGACTCAAGTGGCCCGGCTGCATCAAGGAAGAAGAAACAGGTAAAAGTGATGCCTTGGTGTGCCTTGCCTTGACCAAAACCTAACCCATAACCTCTTAGATGACTTGCACCAGCTAGGTATACCTTTAGTCATCATCATTAGTCTTAGAACTCCATGAAAAACATGATAAATTAGACTAATTAAAGAGGTGGAAGCTGCTGTAATCAAATAGGCTCAAACAGCAGTTTCCGATAGGACTCCGATCAATCGGACACTGGCTCCGATAGGACTCCGATCAATCGGACAGAATCTCCGATCAATCGGACAGAAGCTCCGATCAATCGAAAATTTTTCCAGCAACCTTGAAAATCCACTGGACATATTTCCGATCAATCGGACAGTCTTCCGATCCATCGGAAGGGGTCCGTCCGATCAATCGGACAGTGTTCCGATCAATCGGAATATCTTCCAGAGACTTCACTGGATAGATTTCCGATCAATCGGACTTGTCTCCGATCAATCGGACAGGTCTCCGATCAATCGGACCTTCTTCCGATCAATCGGAGATGCGCGAATCTGCCCGTTTTTTGACCGTTGGAAGAAAATCTATTTAAAAGGGGGATTCGTTTTTTGAGCCAAGACAGGGGATTTTGAGGAGATAGAAGCCACCATTGCTAGAGATCATTAGAGGCTCTATCCTAAACCTAAAGCAAGACATTCTCCTTGTGTTTTCATCACAAGCTTGGGCCATTCAATGGCATCTTGAGAATGGACTTGTTCCCTCTTGATTCCTAGGGTTTAGACACCTTGATGATAGTTAAATCCTTTGTCTAAACACTACCTAGGAGTCCATTCAGGTGCATTCCTCTAGGAAACCCATTTCCTACCATTTGTAGAGGTTTCATCATTCCCTAGCACCTTGGGCATCTCCAATGGAGCATCACATGCAAGGTAGCTGATCTTGGAGCTGAAGTCTTGGCAAAGCGGCGGGGTAAAGATCGGGGGAGCACAAGGGGAGCTGATTCAAGCACGGGAGAGCGAGAAGAAGCAACCCAAGACGGCGCAACAAGGGGCTCAATCCGACAAGTAAGGTTGTCTTGTTAAGAGTCCATCCACTCAATTCCCTGTGGGAGTTGAGTGTAGAGTTTGTTTGACAAACTCGCCCCGGGGTCGTTAGCCGATCCTTGGCCTATTAGTTGGGCCTAAAATCTAGGGACGTCAGCCGTTCCTTGGCACGTTAGTCGCGCCTAAAAAAAAGTCTCCAAGGGGGAGCCACCAACACGGGTGCAAACGTGTAGGTTGGGAGGAACCTGTAAACTCCCCGGTTGGGTGGATCCGATTTAAAACACCTTGGTTGGGAGGAACCAGATTTAAACTCCCCAGTGAATGCCGGTGTGCTCAAAGGGGTTGAGTACTTGAACCGGGAGTGGAGTAGACAAGTAGTCGAACCACTATACATCCTTGTGTTTGTGATTGATCTTGAGCACATTTCTCTTTATGCATTGTGTTTAATTGTTAATTATGTATGCTTAGTTAGGAATGTATGCTTAGCACTTGATAGGCACATCCACACTCATAAGATGTACTTTCACTACCTCAAGTAGACTTGAACTTATTGATCCATCCTCATTCAAGTCTATTTGAGTAGCATAGATTAGGTTCTTCATTAGCTTAATCATTTTATTAATCTATGCTTGTTTAGACTAGGTTGTTTATAGCTTTTATCATATGCTAGTCTTTTGATTGGACCCACTTAGGCTTAGAAGCCAAAGTGTTATCGCTTACGTAGTTCAATTTGTTAAAATTATTAAGTAGGCGAAAAGATTTTAAAAAGGTCCTAATCACCCCCTCCTATAGGTTTAGCCATAATTCTAGTTGCTCTTTAAGCTTCCGCACGCGTATGCGTAGGGTGTCGTGTTAGGCTACCCGACGCAATTTCACTAACCATTCTAGACGTCTAGCTGATTACGTCTCTTGATGGAGATCCCCCATGGTTCGGAGCTATGAATAGAAACAAGCCAAAACTAGCCTATATGGGCTGATGGTACTATAAGACGATGAAGAATATCCCCAGCAAACAAACAACCAATGGGTAAGAGCTGCTTGGGCTCGGAGATGGCCTCGTTTAACGACCAAGAGTCAAGCTGCTCGCATTCGGAGATGGCCTCGTTTAACAATCACGAGTAGATCTGCTCGCATATGTATAGGCGGTCGGAGGTCTGAGGTGATATACGGGATATGAGCGGGGAGGCTTGCTAATTAGATGTTTTGGTCGCGACTTTATGGAAAGGCGTTCGCTAATCGCATATTGCTTATACCCCTTTTGACGACCAACTTTATTCTACAACAGAGATTATAAGGTATATTTAGGATGATTAGCTTATGATCTAAAGTGTTGAGGAACCAAGCCAAGGATCTTTTGTCCATCACATGCAGAAAATAAGAGAAGTAAAGAATGTTTAAGATATCGATTTCTAAAACTCTCATCTAATGGTTTGATATGAAAGGACAAGAAAAGAGAAAAAATGAAAATCTGTTGAAAGAATATCGAAAAAGGCTACCTATCATCATCCAGGGGAGGGCCTATAACCCAAGCTGGTAATGGGAAGTAGTGTGAAAGCCATCGATAAGAACGGTAAGGCAAATTCCCGTCATAGGCTTGTTATTGATCTGTATACTTTTTAGATCTATAGTCTAGTCGATCCATGAAAATAAGGGTAATCCTAGAAATTGATGAGTTAAGCATTTACAAAGTACACTAGACCGCACTTGTTTGAATATTCTATTTGTTAATAATTAGTGGAAACTCTATTGGAAGAACTCACTATGTTTTAGGAAGATTAAGGTTTGAAAATTGATTATTTCTTATTTCTGAATCTCACTTTCACATATATTGGAGTTTATAGAAGTATAAATTTTAAAAGAGCTTTGAGTTGAGGAATTGGAATTATTTTATGCCTGTTTTGCTCGGGACTAGCAAAATGCTGGTTGAGGGATGTGTTGAGCTCTGAATTGTGTATATTCTAACCCCAATTTATCACACATTATGCATACTTTTGAGTAACAAAAGACCTATCTTATATGTGTATTTGTGTTTGTAGGAATAAGAGAGGGACCTCATGAATATGATGATAAAAGAACCACCTTATACACATTAAAGATCAGTGGAAGAGGAGCTAAGAGGTGAAGACAGTCCTTACGATCGGTCATCCATTGCCCTGACTGGTCGAATGACTGGTTGAATTTCCTAGAGGACGAGTCATTTTTTATGGAGAATTACTGAACCTTGCTGGACAAGAAAGATGTGTCATGATCGGTCGTCTGACCGGTCGGTCCACGACCGGTCGTCCAACCGGTCAGCTATGCAATTTGATTTCAAATTTCTATTTTCTGTTTGCCCTTGAGCTAGACTTGTCGGCCGGGGGGCCCAGACTGGTCGATCACCGCCTGGATTGTGTAAGTCTTTCGCAAATTATCGAAGATTCTAAAGCAGTGGAGGATTTTTGCTATAAAAAGGCACATCTACTCTCTTCCTAATCCATCCTAGAAGAGTTCTAAAGTTGCTGGAGAGATGGAGAGGATCGAAGTGGAGCATCTACAACTCCTCCAACCTAGGGTTTTTCTAGTTCTTTTATGTTTTCCTTTGTTTTTTTTTTTTTTTTTTCTAGTTCAATCATGTCCAGTTTGGCTTGACCTCTTAGCTAACGCTAACAGGTGAAGCTTGTAGTTTAATTTAATGCTTAATTTGTTCATGCAAGTACTCTAAGCTTTGGTTTTTTTTTATTTTTAAGTTCTAGTTTGAATAAAAGTTTATATTTTTAGATGATTTTGAGAGTTTGTGTACTCCGGACACAAGTTGCTTATAAGTTTCTGAGAATGATCATATTAGTTTAATGAGATTTAAATTGTAGTAACCCTAGATTATGCCATTATATCCTGGTATGACTATTCTCCATGCTTTATTAGAACTAGATTTGAATATTCAGATTGAGTTTGGATTGTTATGTGTTGAATGTAATATCTTCCAATTGGATAGAGATAGGACTTCAATTCCAATTATGTGTTTATGCTTGATGAATGAATTGACATTGATCTACTACAAGTGGATCCTTGGTGCTCTAGTTATTCTTTATTCTTAGATTTTCTCTTATTTACTTTCCTGTGTTTTACTTAGTTATGAAAAGCTAAATTTCTGAACTTTACCATTTCAAGTTATTAGAAGAATTGGAATTGGTTTAATCTCTAATCCATGACGATGATCCGGTCTCACGGTCAATTATTACCACATCGCAACCTTGCATTTGGGGTTGGAGAACATGCTGCCACATGTCGGATGCTTAGCAATTGGATTTGGTGATTTTAGATCAAGCATAAACAAGGTGCACCACCTTGTGGTGGGATCAAGCTCTATTTTAAAACTCAAGTCGGCTAACTCATTAGGTTCATCCAAGTGTGTGAGATCCACAATGTTGCATATATGCCATTCAATCCAATCCATTCATTCTATTCATGTGATGCGGGACACTGGACCAAGGGACGCCCTCAAGTCAGTACCTTTCAAGACTGGCATCGAACATAATTTTATAGGAGCAGATTAGGTGAGACCCTAGACTCACCCTTACCATATTAGTGCACTTTTCTATGGTATACTAGTGTACCTTATTTGTCAATCACGTGTCTCCATGTGTTGTAATGTCGGTTGAGCCTTGGTAAGTTGAAGACTGAAGATTCAAGTGGACCAGAAGCATCAATGAAGAAGAATAGGTAAATGAGATGCCTTGATGACCCTAACCCTTTGAACCAAAACACTCAAGTCCTTTTAAATGACTTGGACCAACTAAGAAAATCCTTAGTCATCTTCATTAGCCTTAGATCATATAGAACAACATGATAAATTAGGTTAATTAAAGAGGTGGAAGCTGCTATAATTAATCAGGCCCAAACAACAGTTTTCGATTGCACATCAATGCCATCGAAAAATATCTAGATTGGTCTTCGATGTCATCGAAACCAGTTTCGAGCCATCGAACATGTCCAGCAAAATGTAAACTCTCTAGACAGATTTCGATTCCATCGAACATCCTTTCGAGCATTGAAATGGATTTTTTGATTCCATCGAAACAGGGTTTGATGCCATCGAAACTGGGTATCTAACAACAACTCTCTGGACATACTTTGATCCCATCAAGAAGGGTTTCAAACCCATCGAAGAATTTTCAAACCCATCGAAGATGTCGTTATCTGCCTTTTTTTACCATTGGAGATTTTTCCATAAAAATGAGAGATGCGATTTTTAGGCATAAGGAAGGGATTTTGAGGATTTAGAAGCCACCACTATTGTATACCATTAGGAGCTCTTATCCTAACCCTAGTAAGTCATCTTCCTTGTGATTCATCAGAAGAATGGAGCATTCTAAGCTCATGAAGAAGATGCACTTGTCCCTCTTTGATCTCTAGATTTTAGAACCGATCTAGATAGTCATATTCCTATCCAAACTCTATGATGAGATCATCGTACGTGAGATTCTCTAGGCAACCCATTCTCATTAGTTGTAGAGATCTCAAAACCTACCTGCCATCACCTTAGTCATCTCAAGAAGATCAAATGTATGACAATTGATCGTTGGAGCTGGAGCATTGGTAAAGCATCGACAATAACATCGGGGGAGCACAATGGGAGTTTATTGAAGCATAGGAGAGAGGAGATCAAGCAACCCGAAGAAGCGCATCAACGGGGCTCAAATTCGACAAGTAAGGTTGTCAATTTGTGTTGAGTCCATCCACTTTATTCCTGGTGGGAATTGAGTGTAAAGTTTGTTTGTCAAACTTGATCTAGGTTCGTTTGTCGATCTGTGGCTTATTAGTTGAGCCTAACAGTTTAAGGGCGTTTGTCGTTTCTTAGCTTGTTTGTTGAGCTTAAATTTCAGGGCATTTGTCGTTCCTTAGCTCGCTTGTTGTGCCTAAAATCCAGGTTCGTTTGATGATCCTTGGCACGTTTGTCGAGCCTAAACAAGTCTCCAAGGGGAGCTACCAACACGAGTGTAAATGTGTAGGTTGGGAGGAACTTGTAAACTCCTTGGTTGGGTGGATTTGAGTTAAAACACCTAAGTTGTGAGGAACCTAATTTAAACTCCCTAGCGAATGCCGGTGTGCTTAAGGTGTGAGTACTTGAACCGGGAATGAAGTAGACCTAAAGTTGAACCATTATACATCGTTGTGTATGGGATTATATTTGAGCACATTTCTTATTATGCATTTTGTTTAATTGTTTAATTATGAGTGCTTAATTGGAATGTATGCTAGGTACTAGATAAGCACATTCATACATAAGATATATGTTCATTAATTTGAGTAGACTTGAGCTTATATGATCCATTCACATATCATCTACTTAGATTGCTTAGATTACGTGCTTAATTAGTTTAATCATATGTTAATCTATGAATGTTTCGACTAGGTAACTTATTGCTTAATCATATGTTAGTCTTGTGATTGGATCCACTTAGGCTTGGAAGCCGAAGTGTTATTGCTTGCTTAGTTTAAATTGGTAAATTGGTTAAGTAGTTGCTCCTCTAAGCTTTCGCACACATAACACCTTTACAAGTGTATTAGACTAAAAGGCGTAATGTCATACCGTGGGGCCGACCTTGAATATGTATTCTGTATGCACGCTGTCCACCCATTTTTTCAGATCATTTTAGGGCATTATCCAAAAAATAAAACAGATCCAATTATCTGGTGGACCATACTATAGGAAATTGTGTTAATTGACCATTAATGGGCCACAAAAGTTTTGGATTAAGTTGATAATTGGCTTTTTACCTTCGTTGGGGCTCAAAATTTCACCCATGACAGAATGATGAATGATGGCTCAAAAGCAATGGTCCGTATTGATTAAAGACCCAGAAAACAACCAGAAAAGGGACAGGGCGCCAGTACAACCCTAACCCTAGGTAGCTTACGTAAATGCGACCGAAATTGCTAGCTACCATTTCAGAGCCAATCTGGACATGCCCTTCACTGCCAAATGAACCAGAAGACCCAAAAACCCCTAACCCCCAAATTTGGACATCATGTGATCCATATTTCCGCCTGCACACCCCTAAGTACATTTTTCCCCTATTAAGAGCTGACTGAAGGATCCAAATTGGTAAGGAACTACCGAAGTTAACAATATTTGACCATTCACAAGCTGACTCATTCATTTAGAAACATGATTAGAGGCTAAAAGTGTTCTGGCGTTAGTGACTATGATTCCCGAAAAGGTAGCTGTACTTTGAGTGTAAGTGTGTACAGCTTGAATTTTTCTAAGTCTGAGAACAGATATTAGTGAAGAGTTCACTTGTAGTCAGAGAATGATTGGGCAAGTAATGTACGTTCGAAGAAAATGATATGTTATGGGAAGGCTTACCAAGTCATGATTTTGACAAGTCTAAGATCATCTAATTTCAAGTTGTAACGAAGAAGATATTATTGTTCACCGAAGACCAGTACATTATTGATGGCATCGATTACTTGCGGCCCACTTTTAAAGATACAAGAGGCTTCTAAATGTGATCATTGCGTAGATCACCAAAATAGCTTTCCAACAAGTATAAGAGCGCCCAAATCGGAGTTATAATGAAGAAGTTATGGCCATTTTCGTGGAGACGCGCAAGTGCAGAAGAACATGCGCTCAGCCTAAAATCCTGAAAAATTTTAAGTCAGCTGCCCAGAGGGACATACGCCCAATGCATGGGCAACATGCGCCCGGAGCTCCTTTTCCCCCTCTCCAAGAGGCACGTACGCCTGAGGCATGTCCACATACGCCTGGGGCTGTGCTACATGCACCTGAAACCCCATCGACTCAATTCCTATTGGATCCATAACCGGGAAACACGGCTATAAATAATTGAGCCCCAGATGATATCATAATGAAGAAACTATAGAGTGACATGAGGACGACGCAAGGTAACATGCGCTTGCCCTGAAAACCCCTCACTGGAGGATTGAAATCCTCGCCGGATGGCCGGAATCCCTCGTCGAAAAGGGATTTCTTTGTTGGAGCGCAGGTGTAGAGAGAGAGAGGTAAAAAGAATGTGAAATCTAGCTAAGTATGGGAGAAAAATCACATTCTAAGAGGGACATGCACCCATATCAGAAACTCCAAAATATTCTAAGTGTGGAGGGCACATGTGCCCACTCCCACACTACATTCGCCCATACTAGAAACTCCGAAATATTCTAAGTGTGGAAGGCACATGCTCCCACTCCCACACCACATTCGCCCATACCAGAAACTTTGAAATATTTTAAGTGTGGAGGGCACATGCGCCCACTCCCACACTACATGCAACCATACTAAAAACTTCAAAATATTATAAGTGTGGAGGGTACATGTGCCCATACCAGAAACTCTGAAATATTCTAAGTGTGGAGGGCACATGCGCCCACTCCCACACTACATGCACCTACTCTCTCTTCACATGCGTCAGGCCTCTTTCAACATGCGCCTGGACTAGCCACACCTACCTGCACTGCAGTACACTTGTCTGCAGTATACTTGCACTACACAATATACCTTATTTATATAAAAACATTTAAGTAAATGTTTTCATTTACTTTAAGTTATTTGTGTAAATAAGGAAGTACCCACCATTTTGATTCAATAAAAAATACTAGAAAATTAAATTCCCAATAATAAAGATTTTAATTTTTCATTTCAAGTACAAATCGTAACTTTTTGACACTTCTCGAAAAGTTCATCTTTTAAACGGAGGGGTTTTCTTCGAATTTAAATCGTTCAAAAAATCTAAAATACCCTAAATAGGCTAAAACACCAAAGAGCGGTAAAATATTCATGATAAATTATGGCTGATCTGTAAATTGATCAATAATCCAAATTTTTACTTATAATTTTTAGGCAACGATATGACCAAAACATCACTTTAGTGCAGATTCGTACAAAAATGGAGTTGTGATTAGATAATATTGTTTGCTTCATGCATCAACATTCATCTCACTTAATCTAGCATTTATCTATACTTAATCTACCATTCATCTTCCTTAATCCGGTACTCATCTCTGCTTAATTCAGCATTCATCTTACTTAATCTAGCATTTACCTTACTTAACTCAACATGTATTCAACCTCACATGGCATATATATATTATTATATTCTCACATACATTCATTCTCACATGACATATATTATATTGTATCCATCATATACAATCAATCTCATATAATATATATTCTATTGCATTCATCGTGCATCAAAGATCCCTTGCCTTGTTACAATGTCCTGCACATTTATACATGCGTGAGCAGGCTCTCTTCTTAGCTTTCATTGCGTATTAACTATCAACAAAGGTACAGGATCATGATCGCTTCTGAAGACGAGTCGACAAACTCCAGCCTGATTCAACAACCTGATTACAGGAACTTTGTATCGATTATGTTCATTGTACAACTAAAGTTTAGCCCGAATTGAGGCTCCAGACTAGACAGAAGGGACTATGGTTACCACTACAAATCGTGATCAGAGAGTTCCAACAACACTTAAAACATTTGCTATGAACTGCTATCTCAAAGGTAGTCGATGTACTACCTATCTAAAACGGGATCTGCTTGTTGAGCTGATCAAGTAACAATAGTTGAATTGTGTGTCTTCCAGCAGTCACCTGTTCACATAACAGGCGCCGACCTAGCGCTGCACGACTCCACTAAAAGCCCTGACTGCCTCTCAAACCGGAACACCCGAAAGAACAAGGGACATAGGCATTCGACCTGTCCAAACGATGGCTCGATCCATAACAAAATTACACAGGTCTCTACAATCGCAAATTCAAAGACCAAAGTCCCCGATGACTTAGTCACCTGCTCGAACTATTTGGATATTTTATCGAATACTCCATCTATTGTACAACTATCATTCATAGTAGAGCTTTGTTGCTTCGTGCCATGGTTTTCTCCCGCAAGGGTTTCCACGTAAAAATCTATGTGTTCTCTGTGGTGTGCATGATTTATATTTATTTTTCCTTGTTCACTTTATTTAATTTATTTATGATGCATGCATACATTTACTTTTTCCTTTTAATCAAGGGTGATCATTCATTGATGATATTAAGAGGTTGTGCTAAACCACAGTCTGGAATGTACAAAATCTTAGAATCTTTGGAATAAAATTTGCCTTGCGATACCTTTTCTTGTGTACTTTGTGGATGCTTGTGATTGTCTATGTATGTTTTCAATACTCAGAACCCTAAAGTAATAATACACAGAAAATGTTCATCGCATTTTATAGTTTTAACAACCTTCATCTAGGCTTATGTGACATTATCAACAAATTGGATGGTAAATAAATACTACGAAAACATTAAGGCCTGTTTGGTTGCATAATCCAATTTATAGAGAAAATTCAGATTCCAGTGTTGGAATCCAAAATAGCAAAAATTGGATTGGAAACCCAAATTCCATTTAGAACTTGCCGTTTGGTTGAAAATTGTGTAATCCAACCGTTACTTATGGCATGGCCCACTTGGGCTTCGGATCCACCTGAGAACTTAACCCCTGGCCTATAGTAGTTCCGCAAGATAGATGGACAGGTTGGATGGCAAATAAACATTATAGTGGTCCCTAGGAAGTTTTTAATGGTGGGCGTTCAATCGACACTGTTTTCCTATGGTGTGGTCCACTTGAGATTTAGATCTGCTTCATTTTTTGTTCAATATCCATAATTGAGCTCTCAAAATGGATGGATTGCATGGATATAAAATGCACACATCAAGGTGGGCACCACCCTAGGGGTATTATCATACGCTCACTTCCGCCTACTTCCCCTTCCCTAGAAACGGTCCCCCACACTATTTTTCGCTAATCTTGATTCTAGCCAATTTAGGTTTCCAGATGGAATCTTGTTTGGCTGAATTTGGCCGCCAAACACACCAATTAAAATTAGGGCTGTAAATGGTCGGGTTCGGGGCGGGTTTAGCCAAAACCAGACCCACCCATTACCAAATGGGTCTGGGTCCAAATTTTAGAACCGGACCCTTTTACTAAATGGGCGAGTCTGGGTCGAGTTTGCGTCAACCCATCGGACCCATTTATAATGGGTCTGCGTCTGGTAGAGGGAGATCTACCTAGACCCATTTATAAATGGGTTTGGATCTAGTATGTAAGCATTTTTATAAGGCTTAAAACCGGGTCTAGACAGGTCTTGGCTGGATGGGTCCCTTGAAACATAGACCAAACCCGCCCACTTACTAAATGGGTTTAGGTCGGGTCGGGTCGGGTCCGGGCCAGATATAAAGAAAACCAGACCCAAACCTGTTTAGCAAATGAGTCTGTTCTTGAACCTAGACTCGTACCATTTAACAAATGGGTAGGGTCTAAATGAGTTGGGTTTGGATACCCCATCGGGTCTGTATGCCAACTAAACGGGCCCTAAGTTAAAATTAGATTTTGTTGGAATTCAGATTTTAAGTTGAAAAAGGTTTCTAGATGCCAACCAAATGGGCCCTAAGTTGTGCCCTAAGAAGTTTTTAATGGTAGGGCAGTTAATCACCACTGTTTCTTATGATATGGTCCACCTGATAATTGGATCTATAATGTCCTAAAAGAAAATCGGATGGATGAACGGTGTGGATAAATAATAGATATATCAAGGTGGAACCCATGGTAACCCGCTTAATCCGCTCTCCTAATTTTACATCGTGGCGTATCGTATGGCGTACGTAAGTCTTGGATTAGACCGTTTTGAGGCTATGTGCTAATAAGAAAGCAGCGCAAATTACGGTCTCCGCGTTACTACGCAAGCCACGCAACTGCATACACGTCAATAAAACAAGCGTACCCGCGCGAATGGAGTAACTTCTCTTTCTATATATATCATACTGCGGACCGATTCCCTCTTACCTCTGCATTCGTCCTTCTCTCATTTTTTCTCGTCCTGTTTTTAGGGTTGGGATTTTCATGGCGAATCCGGAGGAGGTAAGCCCTCTCCTGACGAAGAAGGAAGCCGAACAAGGCAAAAGCATCCCTCTTCTGACGAAGAAGGAAGCCGAGCAAGGCAAAGGCGCCACGGATGGATGGCTGAAAAAGACGGAGAAGAATGATTTGAATGGTGGTCCCGTCGGATGGACGGCTGACGGATTACCCTTAGGGCATGGGAGCGTGCTCGGAGAACCGGTAGCCCGCTCCCGCTGGGATTCCAGTCTTTTTGCATGCCTCGGCCGCAACGATGATTTTTGTAGCAGCGACCTTGAAGTCTGTACGTACGCATGCAAATTCACCCAAATTTTTATTTCTAATCATCATTTATTATTAGATCTTTCTTCGAATTTTGATATTTTTCTCTGGATGTTCCACAATTGGTATATGGATCCATTGAGATCTGTCACTATGCTTTTGAGTTCATGAGGTTTGAATTGCCTTTTGAAGCATCGGATCATTTTCTTCCCATTCTTTTTCCTGTCATTTCCCATTTGGTCGGTGTTGTCCCCCCCCTTTCAGTTTGTTCTTGGTCCTCGATCTGTAAATTTTCAGCTTCTTTGCAGTTTCATTTGCCCTAACCGGTGGATTAGGGCTGATTAACATCTTACATGCCAGTTGGTCTTACTGTCTTGTGAAAAATCTAAAAGGCTCGATTACCAGATGTAATTGTGTACTACTTTCGGCCCGCACGATCATTTCAATCCATAAATTGACTTTAGAAGCTTGACATTCCTTTCATACCCTTTTAACTTCTTATTCCGATTAGAACATGGTCTATATAAATTTACCCCCTCCAAATGTCCATCTAGGACGTGGTCTTTGCATCCATTTGAAATTCCCAAGTTCAAGCATGCAATTGTGGACTAGATCATGTAAGTCATGAATAATCTTGGAATGTGGGAAAACATCTCCTCAAGTCCATTCAATCAATATGAGTGAACCACCATCCATGTAGTGTGGCTAGGTCTCGGCTGGTTTGAGTGGGTTTTGGACACAAGTACATGAATGTGCACATTAGGTCATATGCCACATTGAACATGGACCGTAGTGAAGGATTGCTCTCTGGGCCTCATGCTTCCTCTAATCTACTAGTCCTTTGACATGAGATATGACATGGAGAGCCTTAACTCTCCTAGGCAACTTTGATTCTGTCAAGGTGTGCCTAACAAGAGGGGCAAAACATAGTGGTTTGGGTCTGCGAAAAGAGAGTAGAGTATGGCCATGTGCTTCCAAAGGGCTCCATTAGATAGTCTCTCAGAAGACGGAATCCCACGGGATGGACAATCCCAATTAACACATAATGCTCCCATTTGTCTTGTGTATATATGGCTCTTCCATATTCAGATTCTGTCAGCTCTACCTTAGATCCTTAAGGCTATTGATTGGAAATGGCCCAATGGAAGGTAGAACTTCCATCTAGCATAGGATTCATTCTAGATTTCAGGATTCACTTGCGCTTTGCTAGGGTTTGAATGGATTAGGGTTTGGGTTTGGAAATCAAGAAATTGAGAATTTAGGGTTTTATAAAAGGCTAGGGTTAGGGTTTTATAAAATAGAGAAGAAGAGAGGATTAATGAGGGAGAGGCCGTTCGGCTATACAGATGTTGTACGGACAGGTCTGTGTAGTGTATGGGCACGTCTGTACAGTCGTACAGATGGTGTGGTGGGGCTGGGTCGGTTTGGTTGGTGATGGGTTGGGTTGATGATGGTGGAGTTAGGGTTTGAGAAAGAAGATAAAAAAAATCAATGGAAAAAGAGGGTTTGAGAGAGAGAAGAAAGAAATACCTTGAATAGGAATAAGAAAGATAACTTGGAATCACTCCATTGGCTTCACACCAAATTCCATTCACAGAAAGTTTTCTTGCTTAAAAGAAGCAATGTAGAGAAATTTCATTCAATATATCCATTATCCCAAGTCTCAAGTCTCAAACAAGCATATATAAGAAGATTGAGCAGAAGCAATGTAGAGAAATTTCATTCAATATATCCATTATCCCAAGTCTCAAGTCTCAAGTCTCAAGTCTCAAACAAGTATATATAAGAAAACCTAAGCAAACCCTAAGTCTAGAACTATTCTTGACTGGCCGAATCTCTTGATGGTCAAGATCAAAACATAAACCTCTAATAACCTAAAATAAAATTGAAAAATAAAGCAGAAATAAAGATGTGCGGCACGGAACAAGGATGATCTCCAACGTGCAACAGGTACGTCCACACGTCCACACGTGATCAATGGTCTGGATGAATGTGGTCTAACGTGTCCATGGCTCGGATGTGCAGACTAGATTGTTTGTACACCTAAACCCGAGTCTTCAAACGTATTCAATGGTCCGGATCACCAAACTAATGTGTCCAAGATATCCAACGGCATGTTCTAACATTTCTAACGTCTAAATGTGATTTAGGTCAGGCTAGGTGATGTCCAAATGGTCCAAAGATGTATCAATCAGTTCCAAATAAGCAACCCTTATGGATCTTCCCAGTGTGGGGTCTTCAAAGATGCACAACCATGCATTTGGGGTCTTTAACACGGCTAAGAACTCGAATTGGGTCCATTGGGCCCCATGTAATGATCATCCAACCATAATGAAGTAAGTGCTGGGACCTCAGCTCTCCTCCTCCTTCGATAAACTTGTGTAGGTGCTCAGATGCCCATGCCCTCATCAGCAAAATAGGGAAGGACGCTTGTTAATGATATTAAAAAGTGATCGAACAGAGAACTTTCTCGAACAATTGCCTGACCAAATCACTGAATCTGGATCCGCTTGAATAGAAGAAGGATAAGCACTCTTGAGGTCGTCCAATAACCCGATGAACTCAATAATCTCCTCATTTGACATGTTTCTATGGCAAGGAGGATTCCACACCACTGAACCACCATTATAAGAAAAGAATCCGCCGCGGATTTAAAGTGATCAGAGCAAGTCGTGCCACTTTAAGGATGAGATCTTGAGGCGTAGGGTTGCCACACCAAATATCTACCCAAAAATGAATGCGGTAACCATTTCCCAACAAAAAAGTAATCCCCCTTCTAACTAGATGATCTGTCACCGTAATCGCTTTCCAAATATGAGTAGCTTTATAAAGTGAGGAGCTCTTCACAAACCAATCGCCCTCCTGAACCCCATAATTTCTTGCTATAAGCTGCCTCCAAAGTCTTCACTCTTCTAAATCATATGTCTAGACTCTAGATCCACTTCCTAAGAAGCACTGAATTCATATCGCCCAAACTTTTAAGACCAGCTCCACCTTCAATCGGCTTGCAAACCAGCTCTTCGGGACATTTGAACAAAGACATGAATTACACAGGGATATTAGAAAAAGCCGCCTTGATAAGGTGGTCAATCGACCTCGCAATGAGAGAGATTGACACTTCCAAGAAGTTAGCTTCTCTCTATCCTTTCAATCATCATGTCCCAAAGATGTTAAGGCGGGGCTTCCCAATACAAAGAGGAAACACTAAGTACGTCACTTCGGCTTCCCAAAGATGTTTAGGCATGCTAGACGATGATGATCTTCACCACCAACATGAACCCTCAACATTTTAGTTTTGGCCATATTAATCTTCAAACTTGAAACAAGCTTCAAAACAAATGATTAATTTTTAAAGATTATCCACCGAAGTCTCTTTCGCATCACAAAAGATTAAAATCTTAATTATATATTGATATTGGTTATTTAGAAGTCTAAATATATAGTTTTACTATTTTAGAATCAGTCTCAAGTTAGTAGTATTAGGTAGCTCGAGACAACATTCTTATTAAAGAATGGTCCTTTTGATCACCCCATATAGTCTAGAATAAAGTCATGATGATAAGCCTCCACATAGCTTTCCCAGATTTTCCTACCCCTCCCCCATGCCAAACCCACATAAGGTCGTCCATTGTCAGTGTCACTCAATCGGTATGGAACAATAACAAGAAGTGCTCCCATACTTCGATAACAAAAGGGCAGTGAATGAAAAGGTGATCAATCATCTCTGCATTCTTCATACACATCAAGCAGATATTAGGTAGGACTAAGGTTCTCCTTTGAAGATTGTCAATAGTGAGAACTCGCTACTCAGGCTGAATAACAAGTGAACAGAGAATTTGCTTGATCAATGTGCAATCCAAATCATCGAGTCCTCTTCTTGAGATGAAGGAGCTAAACTCTTTAGGTAGTCCAGTAACTCGGTGAACTTAACAATCTCCTCACCTGTCATATTCCTGTGGCAAGGATTCCACACAATGGGACTGCCACAATAAGAATAACAACTAGCCATAGAATTGAAAAAAATGAGGCGAGCCATTCAGGGGAAAAGATCTTGAAGTGCATGATCTCCACACCAAATATCCACCCATAAAGGATGTGATGCCCATTTTCAAGTGAAAAGGCAATCCCCCTACGGACCAAATGACCCGTCGATGCCATCACTTTTCAAATACTAGAGGCTTAATATATAGAGGAGCTCCTCACATACCAATGTCCCACCTTCACTTTGAACTTACTTGCAATAAGCTCTCTTCACAGTCTTCTTGCTTTGGTGCCAAATCTCCAAATCCTCTTTCCAAGGAGGGCTAAATTCATGATACCCAAGCTTTTGAAACTGGCTCTACCTACGACAATCAACTTGCCCACCTCTTTCCCATTTGAGGAGATGAAAGCTTCTTTTCATCTTTAGCGCCTTTCCAGAAAAAAAAATGTCTTCTCAACTTTTCAAGGCTATCCAAAACTGATTTAAGTATATTTGATGAGACATAAAATACATGGGCATGCTAGAGAAAGCCTGATGGGGACATAAGAGGATTCACACAACTTTACCAGAGATGGAGACGGCCATCATCTCCCTCACAGCTTTCCCTTTAGCCCGCCGGGCCGATTTGAAGACCCCACATGCATAGGACGTGCATCAGGAAGACCCCACACTAGGATGATGCATGTGGGTTGCTTGTTAGGAGTTTTAGCCGTTTGTTTCATTTTTTGAGTCGAGGATCATGTTAGTCGGGCCATTGGGCCACTAAATCATTCGGATCCTGGCCCCCTTGGACCCTAGTTTTTCTTTGCTTATGTTTTTAGTTATTTTTAGGTGTTATTGGACAGTTTAGATAATTTTCTGTGTTTGGAACATTGATTTTGAGTTTGGTCCACTTAAGGGCATAGTTGTAATTTTGAACAAAATTTAATATAAAAGCACTAGTGAGGGGGGGACATCCTGCCCTAATGCCCTTTGTGTTAAAGAAAAAAAGAGAGAGAAAGAAGCAAGCTTCTTCTTAGAGAGGGTTCCTTCTCCATTTTTTCCTTCATGGTTTCTGTGGAAACTGTCCCTTCCAATCAAGTGTGGAAGGGTATATCAAAGCTTGGTTGATGCAGGATGCCCTGATTATGATGCATGCATATGATCATATATAATCTAACGGAATAACAAAGTAATAATAGTTAAACTTTCAGCATTCATCATTGTAATCTAAGAAAATTTAAAGGAAATATGTAATAATACGGGCCATCATCATAACCCCATAATATGGAATTCAAGTATTGCGTGGAATGGATCCGGTGAGAGATGGAACCTCCTGATCTTGCATGGTTATGATCCAATTGTGCAATAAGATTCACTAGTTCGGGAGATCGAAGGACTTCGCGGATTAGGGAATCGAAAATTTGAGAGATTAGGGTTTTTAATCAATTCTTAGATTTAGGTTGTAGAGGAATTGAAATAATGGGTTAGAAGAAAGAAGGAAAAACAAGATTACCTTAGAAGAATTTTGGAGGGGAAGGAAGAAGAAAGAAGAAGAAGATTGGAGAAGAAAGGGAAGATCCACAGAGAGAGAGGGAGGGAGGAGGTAACCAAAGTTGTTTTTCATTCAATAATCAAGTGAAAATCGTGTTTAGGGCTTAACCCTCTTAAATAAACATTAACTAAGAAAGAAAAGTCCAAACTGCCCCTGAAACTAAAGTAAAAGCAAACTAAAAAAAAATAAATTGCGAGGTCGTCGGGCGCCCGATGAAGGCCAAAACAGTCCAGCGACTAAACTTAAAAACCAGATGAATTTCGGGCTTCGGAGACCAATGGTCGGGCGCCTGAAGACAGTGAAAATTGTCCACAGAGTACAACAACAAATCGGGCGAATTTTGGGCACCCGATGACCTCCAGTTGGGTCTTCTTTCTTCCTACACGTGTCTTCCCATTGTGGGGTCTTCTATGTGCCAAATCATATGTGCAGGGTCTTCAATACTCTTCATCAGTCGCCTAGCCACAAGGATGATGCTTGAGGCACTCACTTCCTTCGTTGATACACCTCGAAGGGTCTAATGTCCTCATCAACTCTGCTCGGGTGAGAGAAACTCGACTCCGACGAGATAAAACTCCTGTGGCTCTCTAGCAAATCTGGATCAATTCTCTACAACTCTGCTTCTGTCAACCATGTAGATTCTGACGGTGGTTTATTCTTCTATTTTACAAGATATCTTTGGAAACCTCCATCTCTCGTGGAAACTATCTTTTCATCCACAATTCCTTCAGTTTCTTCCTTTCGATCAATAGGTGGGGGAAGGGGTGGAGTGGGTTGTGAAGCAAACTCAAAGTATGGCCATGGAAGAGAAGAAGGATCAATGGTAAGATTAGGGGAAAAGACTAGATCTTCTACATTAAACGTTGGATTAATGCCCATTTTAGGTGGAAGGTCTATCCTATACGTGTTGGACCCAATTCTTTGCAATATTTGGGATGATCCAACACTACGAGCTTGTAATTTCTTAGCGGTACCTTGAGAGAACCGCTCTGGCTTTATCTTCACCATTACAGTCTCCTTTGAAATTCTTGTGATATATGATGCGAGTCAGCTAAACATAACTATCATTGCTTCTATTAATCCGCTGTCTAATATATGTATGCAATTCATGAATGTGTTGTGCAAATGCATTGGCTGACTCTGAAGACCTTTGGGTGACAGACATGGGTAAAGGATCTATGGGCATCCTTGGCTTGTAACCACTGACAATTTCAAAAGGACTCATTCCCGTCAACCTGTTGACAGAACCATTATAAACAAACTTAGCGATAGGTAGTACTAAGTCCCAAGTCTTAACATGCTCACCCACCAGACATCGTAATTGCTTACCTAGACTTCTATTTACCACCTCGTTTGTCCATCTGTTTGAGGGTGGTATGCAGTAGAAAATTATAAATGAGTACGCATCATGTGCCATAGTGTCGTCCAAAAGTAACTGGTAAATCTGACATCACGGTTAGACACTATGGTCTTAGGTAAACTATGGAGACGCACCACACCATCAAAGAAGACTAGCGATATTAGAGGCATCCGATGTTTTCGAATATGGAAGGAAATATGCCATCTTAGAAAAATGATCCACCACAACAAAAATGGAATCGTGCTTTTTGATAGTCTTGGGAAGTCCCAGCATGAAATCCATACTAATGTCTTTCCTCGGAGCGTATGGCACTAGCAATGGTGTGTATAGCTCAGTATTTTGCTTTCGTTGCTTTGTCAGTTGACATGTACGATATTGCCCTAAAATTTTGGCTATGTCTCGCTTGAGACTTAGCCAATAAAAACGATCATCAATGAGGGCAATGGTCTTATCTCGACCAAAGTGGCTAGCTATCCTCCCCTGAATGAAGCTCCCAGATGAGGAATTCACGAAGGGACATACGGGAAATACAAAGTTAATCTCTTTTAAAAAAAGAAATCATCTTTAAGAACATAATCACCCGTGCTACACTGGTCACTAGAGAGTGACGTATAAGTACTCCCAAAATCAGGACAAATGGGGTACTCATCTTTCAGTTGCTCAAACCCGACTACATCTACACTCAAGGAGTTGAGCAATGTCACTCTTCTGCTAAGGGCATCTGCTGGTTTGTTCTCGACTCCGGCCTTACGTTTCAGGACAAACGAATATTCCTGAAGAAACGAAACCCATTTCGCATGCCTAGTTTTAAGTTTATCTTGAGAATGTAAATATCTTGAGGCCTCGTGGTCAGAAAGCAAGACGAATTCTTGTGGTAGGAGGTAGTGACGCCAATGTCTGAGAGACTGCACTACCGCATAAAATTCCTTGTCATAAGTGGAGTACCTTTGCTTCGCTTCATTCTGTTTCTCACTGAAGCCTACTAAGTGGCCCTCCTGGCTCAACACTCCACCTATACCAACACCTGACGCATTACACGTCACCTCAAAAACTTTAGAAAAGTCGGGTAGACGCATGACGGGAGCTTCTATCATTTTGCCCTTAATTTTCTTAAAAGCCTTGACTGTGGCTTTCAACCACATGAACTCTCCATTTTTCATGCATTCAGTAATGGGAGCCATAATCGTGCTAAATCTTCTAATGAACCGGCGATAAAAAGTTGCTAAGCCGTGAAAGCTTCGCACCTCATAAATGTTCTTCGGTTCTGGCTACTCAACTATAGCTCTGACCTTTTCAAGGTTTGCGCCCATTCCTTCAGATGACACGATAAATCCTAAGAACACGACTTGACTAGACATGAAAGCGCACTTCTTAAGATTAGCATATAATTTTTCAATCCTAAGGACGCTACAGACCTGTTTCAGATGTTCAAGGTGTGATTCCTTAGTGGTTTTATAAATAAGAATATTATAGAAGCAAACCACTAGGAACTTACCCATGAACGGTTTCAAGACTTGTGTCATCACCCGCATAAAAGTACTGGGTGCATTAGTCAAGCCGAAGGGCATGACCATCCACTCGTACAACCCATCTTCCGTTTTGAATGCTGTCTTCCATTCTGGGCGTATGCGGATTTGGTGATATCCACTCTTGAGATCAATTTTGGAGAAAATGGTGGACCTGTCAATCATGTCAAGCATATCAACAAGCCTAGGTATTAGGAACCTGTACTTGACAGTAATTTTGTTTATGGCACGGCTGTCCACACACGCGCCACGTGCTGTCTTTCTTTGGCGTTAACAATGCGGGCACGGCACACGGGCTCATACTCTTCTAGATGAAACCGTTTTGCAGTAGTTCATCAACCCGCCTCTTCAATTCTGCATGCTCTGCATGGTTCATCCTGTAGTGAGGAAGGTTTGGTAAAGTCGACCCTGGGACGAGATCAATGGCATGTTGAATGTCCCACATAGGTGGCAACTCGTTCGGTAGATCATCAGGGAATACATCTCTGTACTCCTTCAAAACTGATGTTACCTCATGGGGTAACTTTAATGGAAACTTTGGTGTAATTTCTCTTGCCACAAGGGCATACACCATCGAATCCTTCTTAGTCTCATTTTCAAACTCTCTTGCATTGATTATATGAAGGAACTTAGGTTTGGATTGCCTCACTTAGGCTCATTCGGCTTCTCATCCTTCCTTTTCCCTGATGTGCTTTCTGGTGGCATAGGATTAAGTTTGATCTTTTTACCGTTATGCATGAAGGTACACGCATTTGAACGGCCAAAGATTGTAACATCATTATCGAATAGCCATGGCCTACCTAGGATAATATGACCAACATCCATAGGTATAACGTTGCACCACAGAGACTCCCTGTATGACCCGAACTCGATGGGAACTAAGCATTGATGGGTGACAGGAATGGAGGTCTTGTCAACCTAAGAGACTTTGTACGGGTCAGGATGAGGGGTGGATTTCAACTTCAGACGGTCCAAGGTGTTAGTGGAAATCACATTTTGACAACGTCCACTGTCCACTATCACCTTGCAATTCTTCTCTCCACACTTGGTGATAGTATAGAAGATAGTGCTTCGACGCCAATCGACACTACTCTTAGACTGAACTAGCACACGCCTGACAACTGCAAGCGCTGCCTCATCGACCACCTCGTCTTCATCACTAAGACCTCCTTCAGGGTGATATTCTTTCACTTTACAATCACCTTGGTCATCTACACCCTCGTGGGACTCACCTATAACTAAGGCTTTTCCACGGTTCTTCGTGGGACATTGATTTAACATGTGACCTGATATTCCAACATTCATAGCATCGCACTTGACTACCTCCACTTGGACCAGCACCAAGGACACCTTTGCCCTTATCATCCCTAGGCCTAGGCGGAACAGTCCCCTGTGCCCTGGGTTGACTACCAATGTTAGGTTTAGTTCCCTGGGAACCAAATCTAGCATTAGAGTCTCGGGACTCAAAGCGTCGAATGATAGGAGCCCTTAGATATTGTTCCAACTCCTACACAACTTGGTATGCTTCATCCAAGTCTGTTATGGGCCGAGTCAAAAGCTTGCGCTGAAGATCCGATCGATGGCCCGTCTTGAAACGCGAAAGTGTTACTAGAGGGTTCTCTTGGATATCACATCGCATCATAAACTCGATGTAATCAGCGATAGACATTGACCCTTGGCGTAAGGATTGCCATTGGTCAAGGAGCTTTTGTTAGTATGAGAGAGGGATGTACTTCTCCTTCAACATCTCCTTTATCTCATCCCAATGTGCGATGGGGGCTCTTCTAACTCTTTCAATTCTACATTCGGTGTTAGTACAAAATAATTTGGCTTGACCCACAAGTTTCATCTTAGCAAACCGCACTTAACGGTTTTTTGGCATGTCATACCACTCAAAATAGTGATCCATGTCAGCTAAGCAATCAAGGAATGCCTTAGGATTCAGACGCCCATCAAAACTTGGGGCTTCCACCTTCACGTTCTTCATCGCACGCTCATCTGGATCGTAGCGGTCTTGATAATCAAATGCGGCTTATGCCTCCCGCACAACACCATGACCAGTCCCACGACCTCTACCACCATTACCTCCACGTGTGGGAGTACGTTCTTCAACAATTTCTCCCACTTGAGATTGTGCATCTTCCCCAACAGCGGGGTTCTCCCTTTGGGATGTTTCCAATTGTTCTACTCTATTTATGGTGGTGGTGATTTGGTTGCCTAAGCGGGTGAACTCATTCTTTTGGCTCGTTTCTAAATCGGTTATCTTTTGCATCAATTGAGTAAGTTGCTCAGATAACTGCTCGTTGTTCATGACTAGTTGAAGTCCTCTATCTTTACCTCTTCTCGTGGGCATGCAAATAAAGACTTGAACTAAGTTCTACTCAACTTGCCCCTACGGTTATACGACTCACAAGATGAATGCGATGAATGTAAATCTATAATGGACTGACACTAACTAATTTAAAAGATACGACTCAAACCTGGAAATCTTCGAAATTAGGAAACTTTCTAAAATTGGAAAGTTTCTAAATCTGGAAATTCCCTAAAAACAGACTTAACATGAAACCCTAATTTGATAACTCGATCTAAACACAACCATTGCAAAACTCTAAGCTTTGATACCAAAATTTGATGCAGGATGCCCTAATTATGATGCATGCATATGATCATATATAATCCAGCGGAATAACAAAGAAATAATAGTTAAACTTTCAGCATTCACCATCATAATCTAAGAAAATTTAAAGGAAATATGCAATAATGTGGGCCATCATCACAACCACATAATATGGAATTCAAGTATTGCGTGGAATGGATCCGACGAGGGATGGAACCTCTCGATCTTGCATGGTTATGATCCAATCATGCAATGGGATTCACTAGTCCGGGAGATCGAAGAACTTCTCGGATTAGGGAATCGAAAATCTGAGAGATTAGGGTTTTTAATCAATTCTTAGATTTAGGTTGTAGAGGATGTGAAATAATGGGTTAGAAGAAAGAAGGAAAAACAGGATTACCTTAGAAGAATATTGGAGGGGAAGGAAGAAGAAAGAAGAAGAAGGTTGGAGAAGAAAAGGAAGATCCACAGAGAGAGAGGGAGGGAGGAGGCAACCAAAGATGTTTTTTTATTCAATAATCAAGTGAAAATCGTGTTCAGGGATTAATCCTCTTAAATAAACATTAACTTAGAAAGAAAAGTCCAAACTACCCCTGAAACTTAAGTAAAAAAAAAACTAAAAAAAAAAACTTGCGCAGTTGTTGGGCGCCTGATGAAGGCCAAAACAGTCCAGCGACTAAACTTAAAATCTAGATGAATTTCAGGCGTCCGATGACTAGTGGTCGGGTGCTCGAAGACGGTGAAAACTATCCAGAGAGTACAACAACAAATCTGGCAAATTTCGGGCGCTCAATGACCATCAGTCAGGCGCCCGACGACCTCCCATGTGTCTTCCCATTGTGGGGTCTTCTATGTGCTCAATCACATGTGTAAGGTCTTCAATACACTTTATTAGTCGCCTAGCCACAAGGATGATGCTTGAGGTGCTCGCTTCCTTCGTTGATACACCTTGAAGGGTCTAATGTCCTCATTATTGGTGGTGAGTTCCTCCATATTTTCTTCTCATTCTTCCTTCAAGGTATTCATCTTTCCTTCCTCTTCCTTCATCCACGACTCCTCTACACCAAAGCCCTCTCATCCCACATTCTCTTTTTTATTTTTTTTCCCCCCATCAAACCACCCCATACCCCATCAACCACCCCCATCAACCACCTTTATCAACCTTAAATCCTTAAATATGAATTTTATTGGTATCCTTATTTCCTCATGTGGATGTGGTATATTACCTATGCTAGATTGGAAGTCCTTACTTTCAAGGGGCAATTTTTGTGATTTTTTTTATTTACAACTTTATGCACCACACATGCGATTAGCTTAGGCTGCTTCATAATTGAATCTGTTTTTTTATTTATTTTATTTTTTATATCTTCCATGTGGATGTGCTTGAGTTTGCGTGATGATTATCCGAATTAATGTAGAACTTGATCCCGCCTCATTCATTCTAGGCTATGTCACGCACGCCCTACATCAAATTTGGTATCAGAGCCTAGGTCTAGCATATGTTAGTGTTCCCCTTTCGAGTCTAGAGTTATTAGGTGCATTTAGAGTCCACGAACATCCCATTGCATGTCTAAACTAGTGTTGCATTAAGCATCATCGCACTTGAATCTCATATTTCATTCATCACATATTCATCTAGAGTTTAGGTTGTCGTTTATTAGGGTTGTTTATTGTATGCGAACCCGAACAGGTCGTGCTTTTGGTTTGTCCCCCACCATAAATCTGGGTAAAATCGTAGAGGCCCTCGAAAAGATCAACCGCAGTCTGATGGCCATCGAGACATTTAATAGGACCACTGCCGCACAAATGACGGCTAGTAACCAGCGTATCACGCGGCTTGAGACTGCCTCTCAAGGTACCCTCGTCATTGAGGAAGACCACCAATGTCAGGCAGGAGAGCCAAAGGATGAGGAACCAGTTGAGCGGGGTCCAACTCCAGAAGAACCCATTAGGGGCCGTGGTAGGACTTTTGGTCAACGGGTAGGACATGGAGGTCCGTGTGCTCGAATGCCCCATAGAGAGTCTGGGGATCATTACGACCCTGAGGATAGGGTCTTGAGGAGCGTTAAGGTCAATGCTCCTAGTTTTGATGGGTGCCTGAACCCGAAGGAGTTCCTCAACTGGCTAGCTGACATGGACCATATCTTTGAGTGGCATGACATGTTGGATCATCGTCGAGTGAAGTTTGCAAAGATGAAGCTGACAGGTCAGGCCAAGCTATTTTGGACCAATACGGAACGAAAGGCGGATCGGCGTGGAGATGAACCCATCACAACATGGGTGGAGATGAAATAACTTCTTAAAGAAAAGTACCTCCTGCTCTCCTACCGTGATCGTCTTTTGGACTAGTGGCAATCTTTGAGGCAGGGTTCCATGCCTGTCACAGATTACATCGCCAAGTTTGAGGAATAGATGATGCGGTGTGACGTTGATGAGCATCCTTTTGTGACCCTGTCCCGTTTTAGGACCGGCCTGCGCCCTGAAATTAGGCGTGAGCTCATCCCTTATGATGTCGGTACACTTTAGGAGGCCTAACTTAGGGTAGAGGAACTTGAGCGATATCTCGCGCAACCGACCATGAAGCAGTTTGGGTCTCGTGATTCCGGTGGTAGGGCTACTCAGGGAATCAAACCTAACCTTGGAAACCAAACCAAAACCTCAACTGGTGCTCCCACCCATAACAGAGATGTTAAAGGTAAGGGTATAACAAGCACTAGCTCAAGGGGAAGTGAGCACACACAATGTTTTAGTTGTAATGGTTATGGTCACCTCGCAAAAGAATGTCCTAACAATACCAGGGGCAAGGCTCTATTGATAGGCGAGGCATATGAGGATACCAAGGATGATTGTGATGTTGATGACCATGGACCAAATATTGGTGCAAGTGATGAAGATTTAGATGAGCAGGAAACTCACACCCTTGCAGTAGTTAGGTGCGCCTTTGCTCAAGCGAAGGAAAATGATGATTGACACAGGAACACGATCTTTTACACTTATGCAAAAAGTGGAGAAAAGAACTATAAAATGATCTTGGACAGTGGTAGTTGTGCTAATGTGGTTTCTACTAGCATCGTGAGTCGGCTAGGTTTAAAAGCCGAACCTCACCCTCAGCCCTATCGCGTGTCATGGGTCGATGAGTCTTCTATTCCGGTTTCACCGCGTTGTCTTATCCCTTTCCAGTTTGGATCATATAAAGATTCGTTGTGGTGCGATGTGGTTCCCATGGATGTCGGCCATGTCATCTTGGGTAGGCCCTGGTTGTTTGACTTGGATGTTACAATATACGGTCGCTCGAATATTTGTACATTTATGTTTGAGGGCAAGAAAATTAGATCGAGTCCCCTTCCACTCAAGAGCACATCGGAAAAGGAGACCACCAAGAAGGGTGATCCTGGAGCTTCAAGAAAGTCCAAGCCTAAGTCTCTTCACATCATTAATACAAAAGAATTTGAAAGAGAGACTGGGGCGGATTCAAAGGTGTATGCCCTCGTAGCTAGAGAGGCTACGCCCTAGGTTGGTGTAGAGTTGCCTGGTGAGGTGATTCCGGTGACGGAGGAGTTTAGTGATGTCTTTCCTAACGAACTCCTAGATGAGCTTCCACTTGTCCTCGGGTCAACTCTCCCAGACCTTCCTCATTACAGAATGAACCCCACGGAGCATGCGGAACTCAAGAAGCAAGTTGATGAGCTTCTCAAGAAAGGGTTCATTCAGGAGAGCATGTGCCGTGCCCGCCCTTCTAACGTCCAAGAAGGATGGCACGTGGCGTATGTGTGTGGATAGTAGGGCCATCAACAAGATTACTGTTAAGTAGATATGATGGCCAATGCCACAATCTTCTCCAAAACAAACCTCAAGAATGGGTATCACTAGATTCACATTCACCCAGGAGACGAGGAAAACTGCCCTCGAGACGAAAGATGGGTTGTATGAGTGGCTAGTCATGCCTTTTGGGCTGACCAATGCCCTGAGTACTTTTATGCGAGTGATGACCCAGGTGTTGAGACCCTTTATGGGGAAGTTCCTAGTTGTGTACTTTAACGACATCCTTATTTATAGCATGACTAAGGAACAACATCTCCACCATCTGAGGCAAGTGTGTGCAATCCTTGGAGAAGAAAAGTTGTATGCCAACCTTAAGAAGTGTTCATTTTTGTCTAGTAGTGTCATCTTCCTAGGTTTTATCGTGTCATCTAAGGGCATGTCTGCGGATCCCGAGAAGGTTAAGGCAATAGTCAGTTGGCCTGAGCCACGCAATATTCACGAGGTGCGTAGCTTTCATGGCTTAGCCACCATTTATAGGTGGTTCATTAGAGGGTTTAGCTCCATCATGGCTCCCATTACAGATTGCATAAAAAAAAGAGAGTACCAATGGACTAAATCAGCCTCTAGGGTGTTCAAGGAGATTAAAGTCAATATGACTGAAGCTCATGTCATGCGACTTTCGGATTTTTCCAAGGTTTTTGAGGTTGTACGTGATGCATCTGGTGTAGGTATAGGTGGAGTGCTTAGTTAGGAAGGGCACCCTGTCGCCTTTTTTTAGCGAGAAATTAAATGAGGTGAAACAAAGATATTACACCTATGCAGAGTTCTACGCGGTAGTGCAATCATTGCACCATTGGTGGCATTATTTATTACCGCAGGAGTTTGTCTTATTATCTGACCATGAAGCTTTGCGTTATCTCAATTCCCAAAAGAAGTTGAACCCAATGCATGCTAAGTGGGTCCAATTTCTCCAGGAATACACTTGTTTTGAAGCACACTGGGGTTGAGAATAAGCCTACTGACGCCTTGAGTCGTAGAGTTGCGATACTCCAATCCATGAGTGTTGAAATTATTGGGTTTGAGCGATAAAAGTAAAACTATCCTAGTTGCCCAGATTTGGGGAGGTGTACGCGTCGTTGTTAGACAGTCAGTGCAGGGGTAGTAGTGAGTTCGTCCTTGTCGATGACTTTTTGTTTAGTGACTCTAGGCTATGTATATGTCATACGTCCCTCCGTGACTTCCTTTTTCGAAAGCTTCATGATGGTGGGATTGCTGGCCACTTTGGGCGTGACAAGACTATTGCCCTTGTTGAGGAGCGGTTCTATTAGCGAAGTCTTAAACGAGATGTGGCTAATATTGTAGGGCAATGTATGACTTGTTAGTTGGCAAAGCAGAGGAAGCAGAGCACCGGTTTATATACTGCTTTGCCAGTTCCCCACGTCCCTTGGGTTGGCATCAATATGGATTTTGTGCTTGGGTTACCTAGGACGATAAAAAAGCACGATTCCATTTTTGTGGTAGTGGACTGCTTTACGAAAATGGTTCACTTCCTCACTTGTTTTAAAACGTCTGATGCCACCAATGTGGCTAAGATTTTCTTTAGGGAGGTAGTTCGTCTGTATGGCTTGCCAAAGTCCATCGTGTCGGATAGAGATGTGTGCTTTATGAGTTATTTTTGGAAAAGTCTATGGCACATGATGGGGACTAAGTTGCAGACTTGTAGTTCTCTTCGGCATACCATCCACAGACTGATGGTTAGACGAAAATTGTCAATCGAAGCCTAGGGAATTTACTACGATGCCTGGTGGGCGATCATATTAGGACCTGGGATGCGGTTTTGCCTATAGTTGAGTTCGCATATAATAATTCAACCAATAGGTCCACAGGAATGAGTCCATTTGAGATAATGCTCGGGTACAAGCCCAGAATGCCTATAGATATCATACCCATGTCCGTTTCACATAGGCCACTTGAGTCCGTAGGAACATTTGTATGACATATTTACGAATTGCATCATGAGATCAAAAGACGCATTAATGCAAGCAATCAACATTATAAACTCTCTGCAGATTCACATCGTAGGTTAAAAAAATTTCAGGTGGGCGATTATGTCATGGTCCGCATTAGGCCCGAACGATTCCCAAAGGGAACCGTACAAAAATTACATGCTTGTAGTGAAGGTCCATATAAAGTTTTGACAAGGTTGTGCCCTAATGCGTATGTGGTGGATCTTCCATTTGACATGGGCATTAATGCCACATTCAACGTGGAGGACCTTGTGCCTCATATTGGACCTACATCTTTATCATCTAGCCCTCTTGCGGACCTATCTCCTACCCTTGATGATAATGTTCCTGATCCCGACATTAGCCTACGACTTTTGCCAGACCCGACTTCTCACCTATCGCCTTCTCTTCCATCTTTACCTGGATGGGAAAGAAGAGATCGAGGATGTTCTGGACCACTAAGCGGTTTCCAACCACCATGGAGGATATCAGAAATACCTCATGAAGTGGAAGAACAGGCCGACTTTAGACAATACTTGGATCACCGATGCAGAGTTTCAACGCATAGACCTCGATCTCCTCGAGTGCTACCACAGTTTTATTTTGCCAGTGGCGAATTCTTCTCAACCGGGGAGAGTTGATGGTGACATCAGAGGATTCACACGAGTTTACCAGAGATGGAGATGACCATCATCTTCCTCGCAACTTTCCCTTTGGATGGATGGAGACTTCCATGTGGGGCCCGTCGGGCCGATTGAAGACCCCATATGCATTGGACGTGCATCAGGAAGACCCCACACTGGGATGATGCATGTAGGTTTCTTGTTAGGAGTTTTTAGCCGTATATTTCAGTTTTTGAGTCGATCTGACCGTTGGATCATGTCAGTCGGGCCATTGGGCAACTAAATCATCTGGGCCCCTTGGACCTAGTTTTTCTTTGCTTATGTTTTTAGGTGTTATTGGACAGTTTAAGTAATTTTCTCTGTGTTTGGAATATTGATTTTGAGTTTGGCCCACTTAAGTGAAGGGCATAGTTGTAATTTTGAACAAGATTTAATATAAAAGCACTTGGGGGGGGGGGGGGGGGGGGGGGGGGGGGGGGGTGGGCGTCCGACCCTATTGCCCATTGTGTTAAAGAAAAAAGAGAGAAAGAAGCAAGCTTCTTCTTAGAGAGGGTTCCTTGTCCATTTTTTCTTCAGGATTTGTGTGGAAACACCCTCCCTTCCAATCAAAGTGTGGAAGGGTATATCAAAGCTTGGTGGTGAGTTCCTCCAAATCTTCTTCTCATTCTTCCTTTAAGGTATTCATCTTTCCTTCCTCTTCCTTCATCCACAACTCCTCTAAACCAAAGCCCTCTCATCTCACATTCTCTTTCTGATTTTTTTCGCTCCCATCAACCACCTTCATCAACCCTAATTCCCTAAATCTGAATTTTATTGTTATCCTTATTTCCTCATGTGGATGTGGTATATTACCTATGCTAGATTGAAAGTCCTTACTTCCAATGGGCAATTTTTGTGATTTCTTTACAACTTTATGCACCACACATGCGAGCCTAGGCCACTTCATAATTGAATCTGATTTCTTTTTTTAATCTTCCATGTGGATGTGCTTGAGTTTACGTGATGATTATCTGAATTAATGTGGAACTTGATCTCGCCTGATTCATCCTAGGCTACATCACACACGTCCTACATCAAAGCCACTTTAATGATAGTCAATCGCCCTCCCAAGGATAAATATCGACACTTTCAGCTCGATAACTTTCTATCGATTCTTAGTGTTTAGTTGGCTTCCCTATGCATAAAGGCAATCCTAAATACGTCGAGGGGAACACCCCCATATTACAGTCTAAAACATTTATGAACTGTAATATTTCCTTATCATTAATGTGAATTCTTAACATTTTAGTTTTGGCTACATTAATCTTTAACCTCTGATGTAGGATGAGTGAAACTAGCCTAGGATGAATGAAGTTAGATCAAAACACACACTAACTAGGCAATCAACAAATATATTCAAGCAAACCCACACCATAAAATAAGAAATTCAAATCAACAACTAGATAGTCCTAGGTTAATCACATACACGGTGCACGAAAATATGAAATATCTTAAGAGGCCCCCTTGGAAGTTAGTGAAAGTGCGTCGGGTAGTCTAACACGACACCCTATGCATACACGTGCGGAAGCTTAAAGAGCAACTAGAATTATGGCTAAACCTATAGGAGGGGGTGATTAGGACCTTTTCAAATTCTTTTCGCCTACTTACCAGATTTAACAAATTAAGCTACGTAAGCGATAAACACTTCGGCTTCCAAGCCTAAGTGGGTCCAATTAATAGACTAGCAAAAGATAAAGCAATTAACAACCTAGTCTAATCAACTCATGTGGACTAGAGAGGATGGATCAAGAAATGCTCAAGTCAACATGAGGTAGTGAAAGTACATCTTGTGAGTGTGGATGTGCCTATCAAGTGCCTAGCATACATTCCTAACTAAGCATTCATAATTAATCAATTAAACATAATGCATAAAGAGAAATGTGCTCAAGAACAATCACAAACACAATGATGTATAGTGGTTCGACTACTTGTCTACTCCACTCCCGGTTCAAGTACTCAACCCCTTTGAGCACACCAGCATTCATTGGGGAGTTTAAATCTGGTTCCTCCCAACCAAGGTGTTTTAAATTGGATCCACCCAACCGGGGAGTTTACAGGTTCCTCCCAACCTACACGTTTGCACCCGTGTTGGTGGCTCCCCCTTGGAGACTTTGTTTAGGCCGACTAACAGCCAAGGAACGGCTGACGTCCCTAGATTTTAGGCCCAACTAATAGGCCAAGGATCGGCAAACGATCCTAGGTCGAGTTTGTCAAACAAACTCTACACTCAACTCCCACAGGAAATTGAGTGGATGGACTCTTAACAAGACAACCTTACTTGTCGGATTGAGCCCCTTGTTGCGCCGTCTTGGATTGCTTCTTCTCGCTTTCCCGTGCTCGAATCAGCTCCCCTTATGCTCCCCCGATCTTTGACGCCGCTGCTTTGCCAAGGCTTCAGCTCTAAGATCAGCTACCTTGCATGTGATGCTCCATTGGAGATGCCCAAAGTGCTAGGGAATGGTGAAACCTCTACAAATGGTAGGAAATTGGTTTCCTAGAGGAATGTACCTATTTGGACTCCTAGGTGATGTTTAGACAAGGGATTTAACTATCATCAAGGTGTCTAAACCCTAGGAATCAAGAGGGAACAAGTCCTATTCTCAAGATGCTATGGAATGGCCCAAGCTTGTGATGAAAACACAAGGAGAATGGCTTGCTATGGGTTTGGGATAGAGCCTCTAATGGTCTCTAGCAATGGTGGCTTCTATCTCCTCAAAATCCCCTCTATTAGCTCAAAAACCGAATCCCCCTCTTAAATAGATTTTCTTCCAACGGTAAAAAAAACGGGCAGATTCTCGTATCTCCGATTGATCGGAAATATGGTCCGATTGATCGGAGACCAGTCCGATTGATCGGAGTCATGTCCGATTGATCAGAGTTTAGTCCAGAGAACTCTCTGGAGGTTTTTTCGATTGATCGGAACATGGTCCGATTGATCGGACGGACCCCTTCCGATCGATCGGAAGACTGTCCGATTGATCGGAAATATGTCCAGTGGATTTTCAATGTTTGCTGGAACAATTTCCGATTGATCGGAGCTTCTGTCCGATTGATCGGAGTCCTATCGGAGCCAACGTCCGATTGATCGGAGATCAATCGGAAACTACTGTTTGAGCTGTTTTGTTTACAGCAGCTTCCACCTCTTTAATTAGTCTAATTTATCATATTTTTCATGGAGTTCTAAGACTAATGATGATGACTAAAGGTATACCTAGTTGGTCCAAGTCATCTAAGAGGTTATGGGTTAGGTTATGGTCAAGGCAAGGCACACCAAGGCATCACATTTACTTGTTTCTCCTTTCTTGATGCAGCCGGTTCATCTTGAGTCTTTGGTCTTCGTCTTCATTAAGCTCAACCGACACTAGACTCACTGACCTAAGTAATTGACAAACAAGGTGCATTAGTATGCCACAGAAAAGTGCACTAACAGTTAGGACTTCCAATCTAGCATAGGTAATGTCACATCTACATGAAGAAATAATGGTGTCAATTAAATTCAGATTTAGGGAAAAAGAATTTGTTCAAAATCAAATTTTCCTAAGGAGTTTTGGGATTTGGGAATTAGGATTCGGGAGTTTAGGGAATTAGGGAATTAGGGATTTAGGGATTTGGGAATTAGGGATTTAGGTTAGGGTTAGCAAAGAGGGTAGGAGAGGAAATAGTGAAGAGGAAGATGATGAAAAAAAGGAAAGAAAAGGGTAGAGGGGCACGTTTGTACGGGCGTATGACTGGTCCATACGGACACACGTACGAACGTGCATGTGGGGTTGGGTTTGATGGGTTTGGTGGAAAAAGGAGAAGGAAGAATGAAAGGGTCTTAGGGTTTAGGGGATTTGTAGGAGAAGGAGAAGGGAGAAAGGAGAAAGGAGAAAGGAGTTGTGTACCTTGAACGAAGAAGAAGAAAAGATGCCTTAGGAAGAGTCCACCACCAAGTTAAGTTTCCAGCCTTTCCATAGTTGGATTGGAAGGGAGGGTTTCCTCACAAACCCTAAAGAAGAATGAAGAAGAGACTTCTTAAGAGAGAACAAACTTTTAAGCTCTTTTTTTTTTTTTTTCCAAAAGCAAGTTAGGGTTGGACGTTCCCCCTAATGTAGGGGCATCTTCACATCGGGCTCGAGTGCGGCAGCCTGTGTGAGGTGGGGTCACACTCGGGGTGGGTGATCTGTGTGAGGCGTATGGCCCGTGTGAGGCAGGTGGCTTGTGCGAGGCGAGGCCCATGTGAAGTGGGGCCGACGAAGGAGGGTTCGACCGAGGGCCTGGCCTGTGTGAAGCAGGAGCCTAGGTTACGAGATAAATGAATTGATTCACTGCCCTCTATCAGTTCGAGCTTTTAGAGCAAGTGGTTAGTTGTCCTGTGTCACCCCCATTCTAGCTTTTATAATAAAACTTGAAAAAAATTACAAATATGCCCCATCTTAATGTTCCATGGGCCAAACTTAAAGCAAAATATCCAAAACAAATAAAAGTGATCCAAACCATTCATCATGTCCAAAAATAAGATAAAATGAGATAAAATAAAAATCAAAGTCCATGCAGCCTAGATCTGGAAGATCTGATGGTCCGATGGCCCAATCAAGATGGTTCAACAGTTAGATGGACCTAAAACTAAAATCCTATGGCTAAAAACTCATCCTAAGTAACCCACATGCATCATCCCAAAGTGGGGTCTTCTTGATTCACCGTCTAATGCATGTGGTGTCTTCAAAATGGCCCCGCGGGTCCCGTCTGGAAGTCATTGTCCATCTATAAAGAAAATTGTGCTGATGCAAGTAGTTGCCTCCGCCTCTGGTACACTCGAGTAGGTCCTCTGATGTCCTCATCAACCTTAAAAACTGTTTCAAAACAAACAATGGTTTTTCGAAGGTTATCCATGAAGACCACATCCTCATCGCATAACGGGAGCAATCATCCGCATGCTAAAGATGGCTGATTCGAATCCTATCATCTAACACCTTGAACCCAGTAATTAAACCATTCTCCTCCCCTTTATGAAGCATCTTGCTAAGTGCCTCCTCAATAACGACAAATAGAGAGAGGATCTCCCTGCCTGAGACCCTTAAAATAATAACCTTTTGGCAACCCATTAACTAAAATAGAGGAGGTTGATTGTACGCATGACTGGATCTAACCCCTTCACTTCCGACCACACCTCAATCTCTCAAGCATATAGTCGAAAAACTCCCAATCCACATGATCGTTGGCCTTTTCAATGCCAAGCTTGCAAATTATCCCACTTTTCCTCTTTATTTTTGAAATTGTTGCATTCATGGGCGATGAGAGCGCTATCCAAAATCCGTGCACCCGCAACAAGTGCTCCCCAATTGTCGGATATAATCTTTGGAAGAGCCCCCCCCACCGGGATTTTAGGAATAAGTGCGAGAAATGAAACTCTCCGAGATCACTTGAAAGATGACTTCATTAATAATTTATTTCTAGTTTAACTAAAATAATAAGATGATTTAGTTATCCAACTGTGGACTCTCCCACTAGTCACAAGTTAACAATTTCCTGTACACTTGAACTATCGAGTTGCACATCTAACCGGAACTCCTTCAAGTTTCAAGGCTCTCTTAGCCAATGTATTTCTAGTTTAAATCATCTTTTGTTCAAAATCACATCAATAAAATTTCTACGTTGTTTTTTCCCCCCACATTTTTTAGTATATATATTCATTAAGTACTAGTAGTTGACTTGTATAGTCCAACAGTGTAGTAGATGTAATACATAGTCTATTAAATTTAATAAATAGTCAAGTAGATGTGATAAATATAACACAATTTTAATGAAATTCATAATAGAACTATGAAAATAATTCTGTACGCTTGTAGTATTTTTACACGATTTGTTTTTTCATTTTTTTAATATTTTTCCATTTTCCTTGATTTTTCCAAATCTTTATTAACAAAAAAGCTTTAGGAGTTGTGTGATCGCATTTGTGCACGTCCCTTTGGGTCACATGTGATCGCTTATACCATTTGACAACATTGCTGTCTAGTGCGGAATAGGTGGGCACAGATGATTGTGAGGAAAGTTGAAACTGTAGCAGGTTTTGAGTTTCTAGAGCGTTCGTTTGGTCGTTCTCACCTATTCAAGGGTTTTTAGATGGGAACTATTTCTTTGTTGTTATGCTTGGCGAACTGTTTTCTTGTGGTCATGATGTTAGAGATGTTGGCTGTGGCCATGACGAGTTTCGTTGTTGCCATCCTTTTTTTTCATTCGGTTTAGTTTCATTACCATTAAAAAATCCATCCCCCCCCCCAAAGAATTCCCCCCCAGAATTTTTTGGTGAGTATTTTTAGGATGAATATTGGGTGCATGATGGTGTGAATTTGATGAGCCCACAACTGGTGTTGCGTTTTAGTTGTACATGCTATTTCGATTTTCTAGCTAACATGTCCAAAGAACCATTGAAATGTTTTATTGCCAAGGTCTTATTGAGTTTGTCAAAGTATACTTGTTTAGTTTTAGGAATATAAACTTCTAACAAGAGCATGTAACTTCATGAAGCTAGAGCAAAAATTTCAAAAAGCTCCTAGAAGTTCTTCATTTTGTGGATATTTTTTCTCTACTAATTTTTTACTAGGTTAACGGGTGCCATGTAAGATAACTAATGCTGATTATGCCTGATGTTGCTTGACCATAACTATGATGGTTGTGGTCAATACAATGTTCTTGGATATTTTCCCCTTTGCAGTCCATCGTGATGCAAGTTTGATATGGATGGGCACCTATGTTGCATGTGTTAAAAAATGTCAGCCTTGTTCTGTACTAAAATTCATTTTATATAATGTGCAGAATCTATGTAGTCTAGGCAGTTCGCCAAGGCTCCTAGGCAATGATCTAGGCGACTTGGCCTAGGTCTATCATCCGGGCTATGTTTTCCTAGGCTTTTGTAGGCCTTGATGATCACCGTACATTAGTGTTGTCAAAATCCTAAGATTTACAATATACCATTTTAGTCAAATCTTGAGCAAAACAATTTAAATCCCAACTGGAATCCCTTTTTATATGAGTCCTATGATTCTACGATTTGAATCCTACGATTTATGATTCAAATCCTGATTTATGATTCAAATTATACTTGTTCTCTTCTGTTTTAAGCTTCACTTGGCTTTCATTTTATGTTTTCAAATTGGTTGAGGCTTTAAGAATTATTAAGAAAGGGTAAATTATATTATTTCTTCTTTATAAGAGAGATTAAACGCTCTCTCTTTAACGTTAAATTATGGAGCTCTTTATTTTTATTTTTATGATTTCTTACTTCTTAACTAGTTGAAGTGCCAAATAGAAGTATGACTTAGCTGGAATGTTTTTTTATGGATGGTCATGATCATGTTGACATCTATGTATATGAAAAAGACGTAGCTAGGATTAAATCGTAGGACAACCTTTCACTTAGAAATTAAGTAGTACAACCTTTCACTTGGTAAACTAAGTAGGACAACCTTACCTTATATCACTTAGAAATCCAAGTAGGACAATCTTATGTCACGATTTAAGGTTTCATAAACAATCAGACACATAAGAAGATAAAAGATTAAACAATCACCACGACACAGAGTTATAGTGGTTCGGTATTAAAACAACTTGTAGCTACTCCACTCTCAAAATTACTACTCCTTGTAATTTTGGCTTTCTACTATATAAAGGTTTTCACAGGTTTACCTTTAAAACCTGATACATAGATTGTGATTTTCACAGGCTTATTACAACAAAACCTCAAGTGATTTTCACAGGCTAATCACTAGGTGATTTTCACGAGCTAATTACTAACAACTTGATTTGAGATTTTCACGGGCTATCTCAAACAAAACCCGAAGTATGGAAATATATTATCGTTCTTTTTGTAGAAGATGATGAAGCTTAGCAGAGATGAAGCTTCAATGGTGCAGCGATCCGCTCTTTGAAGAAGATCAACCAGTATAGCTTGAACAAGATGGATTTAGGAATTTTTAAAAAGAGTTTCCCTAAAAGCTGCAATTTCAGTTATCTTATCTCTAGTATGAGAATGATCTTTTCTTTACACAATCAGATTAAATGAGAAGAGAACTCAGATAACTATAAAATAAACTGGGAATTAAGATCAAATAGCTAGACTATAATGGATGGCTATTTCACCAGAGAGATAGTATTTTCGAGCTTTTTCTTGATGAAAAATAGAGAGAAGAAAGCCCAATTTATAGCAAAAAGTTAGGTCTTCGGCTAGCCTAAGATTTAACCGTTTTATCCCAACGGCTATCAGATTTTGCGGGATAAGAATTTGTTCAAACTTCGACCGACCCGAGTGTCGCTTCGACTGACTTGAGTGAACTTCGGCTGACCGGAGATAGGGTCGGGCTGACTCGAGTTTCGGGTCCAGAAGCTGACTCGAGTTTCGGGTCCAGAAAACAGTTTCGAATTTGGAAACTTGACCGAACTCTCTTGGGCTGACTGAAGCCTGTTCGACTGGCCGAACACAGTCAGGTTGACTGAACATTTTCTGAATTTTCCAATTACGTTTGTTGGAAACTTGACCGAAGTTTCCAGGCTAGACGAAGATTCTTGGGCTGACCGAATAGAGGGTTAGGCTAGCCGAATTTCCTTGAAATATGACTTTAAAAGAAATTAGAGTGATTAACGTAAAAGTCATATGAAATCACCTAACCTAGGGTCATCCCTATGGTTAATATTATCTTTGGCATATATGGTTTATCTTTGAAGCTTTGCCGCAACTTCTGTTGTAGTGTCGATAGTCTTGATCTTGATATGTTTGTTGAGGTTAACTCTTGTCTTCTCAAAGAACTTGGCTTGCTCACATAACCTCATGCACTAGATTATTGTCTACGAAATTTGACAACTATACTATGCTTAGCACTCACATTTTGTGCTTGGCACTTACAATATATTATAGAATGATAATTAGAAAGAAAAATATCTTTTTTCGTCAGTCTACAATATCAAATACCGCTTTTCCAATGTGACTCTCGATTCAAGAAGGTAGCAAGAACATAAGTTATCAAAGAAGACCTTGCGTTTTTTGAGGAAAATTTCCTGAAAGACAAAAATAAAGGAAAAATAAGAATCCTTTAACACTATCAAGACATGGTATTGCTTAGTGCATATTAATGGCAAAAGGATGATTGACGAGCTTATTTATTTTTTTTTTTCTGATTTAGTAATATTTTTCATATTTTTTCAAAATTTTAAGAAAGCTATAAAACGTCTTACGATTTACAATACGATTTGTGTGTGGACCATTTTGTGGAAGACTGTAGTCGAAACATTTTGTGATTGGACAATTCAAACGCTCCATTACTTGTGCGTACTGCTCACTCAACGTTGACCATCTCTCATCAATTGTTTGAACAGTTTTTAACTGTTAATTGAAGAAATTAATCATATGGCTACCAGGGTCCGATTACTTGGCCTTTGGTTAGTGGCCCATCATTGTAATGGCTTATGTAATTGATGGCCCTGAAGTAAATGAGTATGAGGGAGATGATTTGTGTGTGGACTTATGGAATTTCCAAGAAGCACACTTTTGAGTAGTATTCCTCAATAATTCTCATTCGGTTGTTGTAGGGAACATCAATATGAGCAATAATTGCACATAAGTATGTTTACTTATATAATTCTAGAGGCACTAATAAAATCTTTATGCAAGGACCTTTCTTTTTGAGATCCTTCTCTGGTCGCCATGACCCCTAGGGAATTTCCTTAGTGCCTAGCATGGGATATCAGCTTGGAGTCCCTTGGTAAGGATATTGGTTTACAGAAACTAAATTTCTCCTTACCCACTAATGCTTATTGTGCTTGTTGACCAACAAGCTGAAAATCTCTTGAATGGTCTGATACATGCCATCTCATATTTTTGTTTTTGAAGATTCACACCATATCATAGTCTGTTTTGATCTTATTTAAATTAATAGCCATGATAAATTGATCAGGTCTTCTTGGAAGTTTTGCTCCCTGTATTCTGTATGGCAGTAATGCTGAGAGGCTAGGAGCAAGTCCAGGCACTTTTGCAAATCACTGCTTGCCTTACACTGGTCTTTATCTGCTTGGAAATTCCCTTTTTGGTTCAAATTACTTAGCACCCTGGTTCTCATATCCAAGCCGCACCGCAATCCGCCATAAGTTCAATCTCGAGGCAAGTTTTTCTTCTTAAAAATTTCTGTATTTTTTATTTTTATTTCTATGTTTGTGGATAATACTGCTATTGATTGAATTTGATCCCACTGGTACTGAGACAGTTTTGGACGACCTTTTTTTTTGTCCTCTCTTGCCCCTGTTTTCACTAATTTGTGGTTTTACTTTGGAAATGACTTAGTTTTAGGGTTTCTTTCAACTCTTCATTTTCTGCTGCAACTTTTCCCTCTTTCCAATGCAATGCTGCATTTTGTGTGATTGTGATGCCTGTTTGGAAAAAACTTCACTGTTGCACCCATGTTTGCATCATGGACATCAAACTATGGAAAACAGAAAAATATACTAGTTGAAACTATTGTCGCTTCAAAATTCACTACTAGCTTGATCAAGCAATGTACTTGGGAATGAACAAAGACTGAATGCCACCAAGCAAACCCGCATGGGGTTTGGGTGAACAGCAAGCGTTGTGGGTGTGCTCCCCAGGGGATTACCCGATGCACGTGGTTGTGGTCTTGCCTTAAAATGGGGTGGAAACAGCTCCCCCCCCCCCCCCCCCCAACCAAAAAAAAGAAAAAGAAAAAAAAAAAGAATAATGCCACCAAGCAATATACGTGGAAAGAACAAAGGTTGAATGCCACCCATGCATTGACAGTGGGAGTAATTGGAAATTCTCCACTTCTAGAAGCTCTTTTCCTGTTGCATGTGAGAAATCAGCAAGTCACTAGAGCGTAAAAGCTGATCCTGCTAAGATCAATGTTTTTCTCCACAATCTTAGAAGACATGTTTTAGGAAAACCCCAACTCCTCAGTGAGACTAAGTTCCATTGCTAGATGTGTCCATGTTTGTTTGTATTTTTGATGGATAACAAAAAATATTTACAGACAGTCCAAGGGATCCATCCTGTCCAGCGAGATGGCTCTGGAATTAGCTGCCGTGACACCAGAAATGGAAAATTTGTGGTAGCTAACTCCTCTGCAAGCTCATTACATAGAATTGATAACCTCTATGGTTCCACAAGTAATGTACGTGGAAATGAACAAAGGTTGAATCACACCATGTATTTGTTAGTGGGAGTAATTGAAGATTCTCCACTTCTAAAAGCTCTTCCCGTTGCATGTGAGAAATCAGTAAACTGGTACCTAAAAGCTGATCCTGCTGTAGTTTGTCACCAAAAATGTGAGGTCAATGTTTTTCTCCACAATCTTGGAAAACATTTATGTTTTTGGATATACCCAACTCAATGAGAGTAGGTCCCATTGCTAGATGTGTGCATGTTTGTTTTTTGTTTTATTTTTGATCGATACGAAAATTATTTATTGATGGTCCAAGGGCTCCATCCTTGGCCAGCGAGATGGCTTTGGAATTAGCTGCTGCAATTACACTGGAAATGAAATTTTTTGTTGTAGCTATCTCCTCTTCAAGCTCATTACATACAAGTCCTAACTCCTAGCCTCCATGGTTCCATAAACTTACTCCTAAACCATGGAGTAGTTGATGTTGAAATTCGCTCAACAATCCCCTATCTAGGTATCACAAATCGCTCTAATTTCGGCTTCCACCACATCCCCAGCTCTGGAGGGACACAAAAATGATGTGCTTTCCATTGGAATCCCTTGCAATGAAGTTAATATTACTGTTGTCATCTTGACTAGACTGATGAGTAGTCCACATTTAAATTTCCACAAGAGAGGGCCATCCACCTTTGGAGACGGCATTTCCAAACTTATGATTGAGAATAGTTCTATATAGGAAAATTTTCTCAAACTCGGCCACTTCTTTAGAATGTTTTTCAGAGAATTACACATGATTTCAACAAAAGCTTCCCACCAAGGCATCTGGTGGGGGCCAATGCGTGTAGCAAGGTATCCCAAAACGGATACATATCGGAAACGGTCGAAACCGTTACGCGATACGGGGTCAAAAAACGGGACCCCCCAAAAAATTGTGTCGTAATGGTCAGAAAATGGCTACTTTTTTTTTGCCTTTTAAATTTGATGCTTTTTTATTTTTATTTTTTTCACACTTTTCTTCGCCGATTTCTTTCCTAATCTATTCTTTTGCTAAAACCGACAATTTTTGTCTATTTTAGAGGATTAAAATCACCAATTTCTACGATTTGGATGAATCGAAGCTCCATGGGCCAAATCTGAAAATAGGTATTTATACCTTTTTTCTTTCTTTAATCGCTGTTTTTTTACCTTGATATGATGGGTTAACCATTGTAAAATATTAAAATGTGCATTTCAAGATTATGTAACTGATTTTTATATATATATTTTAAATTTCAGACTATTTTTGGAATAAAATTAAAAATTGGGGAAAATCATGTTTGTTTTTTCTTGGTTTAATGGTTGAATAACACGTGTTACTTATGGTGGAACACAATCATGTGCATTTTACAGATTATGCACATGATTTGCTATTTTTTTTGTATTTTTTTAATTTCGGATTATTTTTAGAATAACTTTAAAAATTAGGGAAAATCATTTTTTTTCAATTTTTTTCTAGTTTCAAGGTTGGATAACATGTGTTACTTATAGTAAAACACAATCATGTGCATTTTACAAATTATGCACATGATTTGCTTTTTTTTTTTTTTGTATTTTTTTAATTTCGGATTAATTTCGGAATACTTTTAAAAATTAGGGAAAATCATTTTTTTTTCAAATTTTTTTTTTTTTTCTGGCTTAAAGGTTAGATAACATGTTTTACTTATAGTAGAATACAATTATGTGCATTTTATAGATTATGCACATGATTTGCTTTTTTTTTTTCTTTTTAATTTCGGATTATTTTCAGAATAATTTTAAAAATTAGGGAAAAGCAGCCGACGGGAGACATCTTCATGTGCAGCTCCTATAAATGTAGATGTGGAAGAAGTAGATGTGCCTATGAGACCCTCTGTTGATCCGATCCTCTTTAGTAAAGAATCAAGTAAACAAAAGAAGATATAACAAATGTGGAGTAGAACTTCTATTGATAAACTGGGGCCATATGCTGTCGGAGATGGTTGAGTACGCACTTGGCCAAAAAAACCTTAAAAAAAGGCTAGGGCCCATCTCTGACAGTGTACAGCCCTACCAATCAAATCTCGTCACATCACCACACCACCGCTGAGGGTGGTGAGCCCCCTAATCCCCATCCACAGGTGGGGTGGCTTCTGGTACAATTCCTGTCAGTATCTTAGTGACACTCAGAATGAAATGCGTGGAAAAAGGAACCTTTTGGGAAGAAAAAAAAAAGAGAGCATGGAAAAGGAGAATTAGTAGGAGGAGAAGAATAAGAAGTAGAATGGAGTTCCATTGGTATAAACTGGCTTCAATGCAGAGCTGTTTCAAATGTGGATGATGACGGATTACTGCACAGGCATTTGAGTCTCCTCAGCTGCAGGTTTAATCATTACCTGTCAAAGGAATGCTTATACGGGCATTCACAGTAGAAGCCTGTCCAATTAAGGGCATCTTGCATATGTAGATGAAAACGGTTTTCTTCTGTTTGAAGCTGGCTTCCTCTCTTTCAATGCGTATAACTGTTTCTTTGTTTCAAATTATCAGAGAACATTTTAGTGCTGTCAAATTTAGGCATTCTCTCGTTTGATTAGTTACTCTTTAATGCAGATCACCCTACCAAATAATTTTGGGAAAATGCATTAGCTCAGGGAGGCATGCTTTGTTTCTCCAGGCAATTTTGTATCGAGACAATGTGTCTCTGTGTGTGTGCCTGCACCCCCGCCCCGCCCCCCCCCCCCCCCCCCCCCCCCCCCCCAAAAAAAAAAAAAAAAAAAAAATCTTTCTCTGCATGCTATAGGATGTTGTTTTCTATCATGATTAGGAAGTTGTTGGTGACAAATGGGTGTCTGGATACTGACATGCAAAGTTGCATAGTGTTTTGAGTATCTTTACATTTTCTGCACCTGTGGATGCCCCCCCAGGTGGGAAGTTCAATTCTGCTATACCCAAACTGGTCTTTTTATCTTATTTTTTGAAATTACACTGAAAAGGTGATGCTGCTTTTAGATGTTATTTTACTTGACATGGCTGTCTGCAGCACAACTTGATTTTTGGTAAATTCCATCCTCTTGGTTGTTGGGGGAAAAAAAAAAAAAAAAAACTAAAATGGCAAGGTTATTTTATCAACATCTGGAAATCAGGAAAACATTCTTGATGAACATGCTAAACAGACTTAAAGCATATGCAAAATGGCCATTTATTTATTTTTTATTATGTGGAAGTGTTTGCTTGCAAAACAATCCCCAGAAACAAACACGCACACATGTGGCCTTTTTTTTTTTTTTTTTTTTTCCCTTCTTGTGGTGCTTGATGCATTAAATGGTTTCCAGTTTGTTTAGAAAGTTAAATATGGAAGTGGTGCTATTGCCCCTTTGTGTTAATGTTTGGAGAACAGGGCAGCTGTGAGGCGTTAACTAGATCCTGCGGATGCTGCAGCGGCATCATAGAAGATGAAGTGCAACGTGAGAATTGTGAATCAGCATGTGATTTTACAACCCACTTCTTCTGCCATGCATGTGCACTGTGCCAAGAAGGAAGAGAGTTGCGCCGCAGGCTTCCTCATCCTGGTTTTAATGGGCGGTCAGTTGTGGTTATGATCCCACCAGCAGAACAAGCGATGGGACGTTGATCCTAAAGTCTCTGCATCATCATCCATCTAGATTGCACTGTTATTGTAAAACTAAAGACGGTTTTCTTTTGTAAGTCGTGTGGATATGTCCTATGTCTTGACCCATCTTACTATTAGTTTCATTTTAAAGGGCAAGGGTAAAATGATTTGAAGCATGATACATTTGGAGATTGATCACATGGAGTCGGTTCCCTAGGCTGTGTATGGCATCCAACCAGATTGCCCCACCATGAATATGGGATGCTCCAAAAATTAGTTCCATCCAGACATCAGGCTGGCACATGAATGAAGCGTACATTAGTAGGTGGTCAATTATTGTCATGATATAGTCCACCTGATGATTTTAACATCCTCAATTTCAGGGCGTCCATAATGGGGAGCACGTGTTGGTTGGGTTGATGCTATTCAGCACATGGCCTAGCAGCATAATTCTATTGTAATTTACCATGGGAGTTTTTTTGAGTCCATGTGATCATTTTTCTGCCAGTATGACACAGCTGCGAAGATCCAATTAGTCAATTGGGCCTCTCAATGCTTAGATGCCTTTGCCCAATGATTATGTTGGTCTGGAATCTGGTTGGGGAGCTTCACGACATCCAATTGGCCAAACTTTACAAAACAAAACATACAGCTGAAGAAATCTTGGCCCAAGTTCTTTAAGCCATCTACAACATGGCCCACCTGATGTTCGACGAGTCTGATCTTTGAATGAGAACATCTTCAAGGTTGGACAAGGGTTATGGTTAACCCCATATTTGCATTTCGACTGATTCAGGTTGGAGCAGAAAAAATGGAACTGAAAAGAAATCCCAGTTGAATTTTGAGTCCCAGCTTGTTAGGGGCAGCCTCGTTCAGTTTGTTTTCTTGTTCCTTTGATTTTGAGTTCAAAGTTTTTCCCAATTCACTGGAGCTTTTTTAGATTCTTGGATTTGCAGTTCTTGTTTGCCCAATTCGATGCTCTTAGTTTGTTTCAGTACGCGCTCGCGCACGCACACATCAAATCTAGGATGTCCGACATGTAGACGACTTCTTGGGTGCATCGTAGTCCAAAGCTATCTGATAAGCTTAAAAATGGCAAATCAGATATGGACAGTCTGTATTTGCGGAACATATACAAGGTTTTAGATAGGGAACCACGTCTATCATGTGGCCAAGCCCTGTTTAACCGGTACTTGATTATTAATAATACTATTAATTGTTTGATCATTAAATAATGCCATTAGTTATTTGATTGTCTTAATGTAACTATTAGGGATAGTCATGGAGATGGGTCCTGTATAGAGACTTGATGTATGGAGCCCAGTTTAATTTTTGTTGACACGAGGAAATCACTTTCCGAAGCTATGTTGCAAATGAGGGTTTAGGATATAAAACTTCGGTGGGTCCAATGCGAGCTATTCATGGCTCATTTGTTACTTGGTTGAATACCCTTTCCAACAGATCCGTTATCTTTCAAATCCGAATCGTGACGAGGCAGAAGCAAGTCTTTCTATAAAGAGTGCATGATCCTAATGGAAGGCCTGCGCACCAAACCCGCTACTTGAAGAGAAGGCTCAGATTCCTTAGTTGCAAGGGAGCATTAGGAGTTGCATGTAGTTCGGTGGAAAGCGTGGTCAATTATCTTTCTAATGAGACTAAAATCACCCTCATTTGAAATATATTGAAGGAGATCCGGTTTTATCATTGAAGATGGGCGAACCCTCATATTGAAAGCAGTGTGAGCCACAATATTTAAGACTTTGGTCAAGATCTAGTAGAGCCAAATGGACTCTAATGACGCTGATTTATGGCTTGCTAATAAGCTTAGTCAATTGGGAGCAAATCAGATGTTACCCTGGTAACACCTTAGTGGGTGTTACCCCTACCGTGTGGGGTCCATCGTGATGTATTTTTTATATATCTATGCCGTCTATCTGTTTTCTCATATCATTTTAGGATATGATACAAAACCTTAAGAAAATCCAAATCTCAGGTGGACCATACCACTAGAAAGGGTGATTAATAACCATTAAAAACGTTTTGTGGGCCACAAAAGTTTTGGATCAATCTAATATTTATATTTTCCCTGCATCGAGAGCTTATTGACATTATCAAGATCTTGGATTGCAAATAAACATTACCAAAATCTTACCATGGGCTCTTTGGAATTTTTAATGGTGGAGCACTCAATCACACTGTTTCCAGTGGAATGGTCCACTTGAGATTTGGATCTGCATAATTTTTGGAACGTTATCCTAAAATTGGTTGTATAAACAGATGGATGGAGTGGATATACAAAATATCATCCATGTGGGCCATACGGTAGGGGTAACACCCACTAAGTTGTTCCTGGGGTAACACCTAATTCGCGCCCTAGTCAATTATCTTTTCAACAAGCCCTAGATCACCTTGATTGGACTTATAATGAAGCAGATGTAGACATTCTCCTAAAATCATGTGATGCCAACTATGAATGATGCTTTATCAAGGAGTGCGGGGACCATCTCAAAGCGCTATTGGCGTACAACTATCATGCTGCACCCCTTTGGCTATCAGAGCACACCACGTGTACCATGTCCTCCAGCCTTTGCTTATAAATTCCCGACTTTTATTATTATTATAATTTATTATTCTTATTTTGCTTTTCTAGAGCGAAGCTAAGGTGATATTTGGCCATAACCCTTGGCAACCGAACGAAGTTGCCCATTTACTCGAAGATATTAGGCCGCCACCTAGTCGACACCCCTTGTTTTTCAGGAGTTCTAGGGTGCTACATGGTTGGCACCCCCCCTTGTTCTTTGGCCTCTTTACCTTCTTGGATTTTGGAGAGCTGTCCAGTAGGCACCTCAACTTGTTTAGCCATCCAGTTTAGGGGTCGGCACCACCACTTGTTCAGCACACCCGGAATAGCGCACAACTATCACGTTACATCCCTTTGGCTATCAGAGCACACCACGTGTACCATGTCCTCCGGGCGCGACTTGGGTGAGACCCCGGAACCAGCGAAGTGGGTGGGATCTCGACGTGGCGCGCTACGATTTGTCTAAATAAGCAGCAGCTGTGTGAGGCTTCCTCACGTGAGAAATGCCAAGGGCGTTAGAGTCTAACGGCGTTACGGGGCCGGCGTTGGGTCGGAGCCCCTCTCTCGTTCATTTCTTTCCCCTCTCTCCCTAGCTCTCCCTCCCTTTCTTGCGGCCCCTCTCCCCTTCTCTCGCGAGACCCATATCTTCATATCTCTCTCCCAACAGTGGTAGTGGGGCCACACCAAGATGTACGATTTTTTTTTTTCCAAAAAAAGAAAGAAAGAAAGAAAGAAAGACAAAAACATCTGCAATCGATTGGAAGCCAAAACTGATGCTGCTCTTGTGTCGCCCCCACAGTTGGTCTAATGAGAGTTGGAAGATCCTGAACATTTCATCTTTGGCCTTTTCTTTTTCTTTGTTAAATGCTGGCTGTTACTTTATTTCTTTCTTAACTGGCTATCTGTGGGACAAAAGATCAAGGGTTAGGATCTCCCGATCTAGGAGATTTCTGGGTGTCACCATTCATATTGATAACATCAGATCAATGGTGTTGATCACTAGACCAAGGGCCCACGTGAGTGGATTCTTCCAAGTAGTTTGTTTGATGTCAATTTAATCTATTACCTATTCTAACTGGCTTCAAATTCACCATCTGTCACCTGTTCTAACTGTTATAGCAGCCCCATCCGATGAATATGATGAATGGCGGGATTTAACACAAACGGCTCATTGTTTGACATGAGCAAATGATAAACGGAAACATAGAGCTGGAAATTCATAAACTGAAAATTTCACTGGTGTGTCATTTCAGCATACCCACGGACAAAGAGGATAAAATCATATTGGATTACAGTTGTGATGGGCTAATCGCCGATAGAGGCCAGTAAAATCATCAAAGGCTTATATGGTTCTGCCCAGAACATTGCAGGCGTTGTAAACAATGGTCAAGTATATGTGGTCCAAACAAGGCTACAAATGAAAGCATGGCAAATCAACCACATAGACATTTCAAGCTATAATTTTATCAATATGAATCTTCTATATGAATAATGACTTCACCATTTAACTAGAGGAGTACAAGATCTTGATACGACAACTGTTCTGTTTGCACGTTCGAGGCCCAATATTCAATGATCTAGATTTTGGACCATCGGGCGTGGACCCCATAGCTAATGAACCATGACCTGAAAAATCCACCAAGATGGAAGATCACAGCCACCAATCTTGGGCTATATGCAATTGAATGCGGTAGTTGGTGTTTGTTCTTTGAACGATCCTTTTGCGGGCCAGAATAGAAGGTTAGGATTGTACAGTCAAGTAGATTTTTGGGGCATAGTTCATCTTAAGTGGCTGCCACTAAGAGAGAGAGAGAGAGAGAGAGAGAGAGAGAGAGAGAGAGCTGTCTGGCGTGAGAGGGAGAGAAAGGCTGCCAGAGAGGGAGGGAGAGCTGAAGAGGGGGAGAAACAAATGAGAGGGGCTTGGAGTCTCGGACCTCGACGCCAGCCCCATAACGCCGTTAGACTCTAACGCCCTTGGCGTTTCTCACGTGCCGAAGCCTCACACGGCTGCTGCTTATTTAGACAAATCACAGCGCGCCACGTCGGGATCCCACCCACTTCGCTGGTTCCGGGGTCTCACCCACTTCGCGCCCATGTCCTCTAGCCTTTGCTTATAAATACCCAACTTTTATTATTATTATTATTTTGCTTTTCTAGAGCAAAGCTAAGGTGATATTTGGCCATAACCTTTGGCAACAAAACGAAGTTGCTCATTTACTTGAAGATAGTGGCCGCCACCTAGTCGACCCCCCCCCCCCCCCCCCCCCCCCCCCCCCCCCCTTACCTTCTTGGATTTTGGAGAGCTGTCCAGTAGGCACCTCCACTTGTTTGGCCATCCAATTTAGGGGTCGGCACCGCCACTTGTTCAGCACACCCGGTTCAGGGCTTGGTTGCTCTCAATTCTTCAGAACACCTAGTTTAGGTGTTGACGCCCCCTCTTTCAAAATGCCCAACTCTTTTAAAAGGGTCGACAACCCCTCTCCGTTTGATTTGCATAAAATGGGGGTCGACTCCCCTTCTCTTTCGGACCGTCTATCATCAAGGCCCAACGCCCCTTCTTATTTGATTTGGGCTGTGTAGGGATCAATGCCCCTCATTCATTTGATCCAAACAGTGTAGGGGTCACCGCCCTTGCCATTGGGCTGCACACTATTGGAGCTAGCGCCCCCTGTTGAATAATGTACGTTATAAGGAGTTGGCGGGGCCCATCGCTTTAATAACTTCAAAAGGATTGCACCCCCTGGTGTCTAAATCAGACTCTTCTCCTTTGATGTTAGCGGTTGTTTGTTTTTTTAATTCCCAGATAAATACCCTGGAAATGGGTAATTATTACCTTTTTACCATGTTTGAAAATCATGTGAATTTCTATGTTGAAAATCGGTTGAAAAGCAAGGATTTAAATTTGTGGGTCCCACTGTGATGTACATGATATATCTATTCCGTCCATCCATTTTATAGGAATATTTTGAGGCTTAAGCTAAAAAAATGATGCGGGTCAAACACCAAAGTGGCCCACACCATAGGAAACAGTGTATTGAAGATGTTTTTAACAATAAGTGTTTGATTCCCTTTTTCTTGCTTTGTGGTCCACTTGAGCTTTGGATCTGCCTCATTTTTTGGGTCATGCCATAAATTTAGGTGGCATAATGGATGGTCGGTGTGGATAAGAAACATGCATCACGGTGGGCCCCATAAATATTTTACAACTTTCTCGATCTTAATGCCAAAAAAGTAGGCAGTCAAATCAAGCCTAGGTAAATGTGCGGTAATTACTGGGGAAGTAAGTATTAGTCATTTGCAAGGTAAAGTCTCCAAGGGCCCGTTTGGATTGTAAGTTACTTAAGCTACTTATAAGATAAGTTACTTATCTTGGTTTTTTACTTATTAAGCAGATAAGTATGTTTGGTAAACAACATACTTATCAGCCAATAAGTAAATAAGTATGTTTGGTAATAACACATTGATAAGTGACCTTTCGAAAGAAAATTTCAAATCTACATATAACAAGCGACATATTGACATGAAAAGAAACAGCTAAGCGTTGGGGCCGTTTTCCTAACAGAATGAGCTTTTCTAATCCCACGTGCATGCAATAAAGCTCATGTACATGACATGCATGTGCTAGCATAGCATGATTGGTTCCGAGAGACATTCCATCCATCAGAACGGGACCACTATATGGATGCCTTAGCACAAGAATCAGGTTGATCCATTGGTTAGGTGGGCCACAGTTTGCAAAACAAATGTACGGCTCTGGAAGACTTGGCTGAAGTTTTCTAACCCATTGACTTGTTTCCAATAGTTGGTCCACATGGTGAGTGGACTAGAACCATTTTTGGGAAAGATGTAGAAGATCAGATCAACCTGATTGGTGGATTGGATCTAGCACCAATTAATGTAGGGTCCATCTTTGATGTGGGCCGTCCATTGTATGAGCCCCACCTTTGATGGTACAGTCCATCATGTGGGGCCTCCTTTGATATGGATGGTATGAGAGACGTAATTGAGTGAGCCATGAGAGAGAACTTTGATATGTAGTGTGACCTGAGAGAGATAAGTAGAAAAGCTAAATTGGTGGGTGGTTAATTAACATTGGAGGGTGACTAATAGTGTGGCTGTGTGCTAACACCCCCCCTTAGAAAAAAGGAAAAAAGAAAAAGAAGAAGAAGAGTAAGAGCGTGACATGAGAGAGATAAGTAGAAAAGTCAAAAAGCTAAAAAAAAAAACAATACTTATTAAGATAAGTAATTTTTAAGAGATAAGTTACTTTTCAATTATACTTACCAAATGAACTTGAGTGCTAAAAGTAACTTAACCTCTTAAGTTCAGTCGAAAAGTAACTTATTTGGCAGTAAGGGCCCGTTTGGATAAACATTTGACTATAAAAACATCCCATCTCGCAATGTTGTGACAGTGGGGCCCACCTTAATGTAAGTTTTAAGGTTTTTTTTTTTGGGTTTACCGCCTGCCTTTATATTCATATTCTGAAATCCGCCTACTGCTGAGAAAACCGCTTTTTTGACTTTGAGTCTTTGACTAACTGTTGCAGGATGGAATGTCACCGTTAAAGTCTGTAAACGATCATTTTACCCTCTAACAGCACTGGTTTTCACCAATCTAACCCCATTGTTTGGGGACAACGTGCTAAAGAGTCCATGGGGCCCATCTTTATGCATATACTTGATCGAAACCATCCATCCATTTTGTACACTCATTTTAGGACACAAGCCAAAAGAATGAGTTAGGATTTGAATTGAAAGTGTGCTCCAGGAAGGTTTCAATGGTGGACAATGTTAGAACCATAAAATATATTTTCCTAGTGTGGTCCACTTAAACATTGTATCTACCTCATTTTTGGGGTCATACCCCAAAATGATCTGAAAAAATAGATGGACAGTGGATTTTTCATAAACACCATGGTAGGCCCCACCTAGCTTACCACCTAAGGATGTAAAGTGGAGTTGGTGTGACCCTGACATCAACCAACATGGTGCGGCCCTGATAGTGGGGGCCACCTTGATGCATGTATTGTGTATCCACTCCGTCCAACCTTTTGATAAGGTCACAAAAGCTGGATGAAGGGAAAAAACAAACATTAGTTGTTCTGTTCCCTAAGTGTAGGGTTGCGATGTAGTAATAATCTCGGTAATACCGAGGTCGATCCATAGGGACTTGTGCAAGAATTCAAAAAACACTTTTAATTGGTTTCTACTAAAGAGTTAACTAAACAGGATTTTAGAAAATTAGTGTAGATAGATATTTTGAATTAAATTGAATGTAATCAATAATAAAAAGCACTAGGGGTTCAAGGATCCACTTGTAGCAATCCTTGATGCTTAATTCACTGTGGTTTCTCACTTCTCAACTATAATCGAAATTAAGTTCTATCTAGCCAGATGATAGAGCAGTTAAAACAAACAATCTGCCATATGTGTGATACATGATTCTCTCAATTCAAGTTAGGATTTGAGCACACTCAATTGCATAGATCAATCCTAGTTCCGATAGATTAAGATCACAATCATAATCATCATTAAATCCTGTCACAAGGTATAATTAGATCATGATTTGAACTTGATTCAAATCATAAAAACAACCACACATAGACAGAAATTTCAAAAAGAGTAGAAATTTTGGTATGAAGTTCTCACATGAGGATCATAGATTTAGAGCGTATTGAATCCAATTCCTCGGATCATACAGGTCTAAAATAATTCAAAACAATTAAGAACTCAATCAATTCTTCTAAACATCCATGAGCCATCATAAGATTAAGAAAAACTACTTAGAACTTTACTCAAACTTCAACCATTGTTCTTCACTAATAATCCAACTTGAAACCAAATCAAACGAATTGAAACATCTTAGATTCACTACAAGCTTCACCTCTTAGCCCTAGTTAAGAGGTTTAGCCGTTCATGATCCAAGGAAATATGAAAACAACCAAGAAAAATATAAAACTAAAAGAACAAACTAGGAGGAGTTGTAGAACTCAGGATCTGACTTCTGCCGTCTCCTACCGTGCTAAATCTCTTCTAGGATACCCTACGAACGAGCTAGAGGAGTCCTTGTATAGCTTTGGAGCCCTAGGTGCAAAGAAATTTCGAGAAATCTCGCAGAAATATGCTTTGCTGCAGCAAAACTAGGAGCTTGAAGAAGAAGCTCTATTACGTAGCCGACCGGTCGCACGACCGGTCTGAGCCTATGGACAACCGGTCGCACGATCAGTCTCAAAAGTGCAAAAACAGTCCAGTGAGTTTTCATTAATTCGAACCCAGAATTTTAATTCAAGGATCGGTCTGAGTAGTGGACGATCGGTTGTGGATGGTCCAGCAAAGTTTGCAGTAGGGCCCCTTCCGTTGTGTGTTCGGATCGGTCGGACGACTGGTCTTGGGTGCATTTTTCTGTCCTCTTTTCTTCTCTCGTTTGCTTCTTTCTTCCACCCTTTGACGCTTAGTCTTTTGATCTTCAATTCTTGTGAATAGCATTTTTAAGTCTTCAATTGATGAATCCTCTCTCTTATTCCTATAACCACAAAACCATGCATTAGTTGGGTATTTAATCATGTATTTCAAGCATAGTTAGTAATAAAATGGGGTTAGAATATGCACATTTAAGAGCTCAACACACCCCTCAACCAGCATGTTGCTAGTCTCGAGCAAAACATGCGTGAAATAAATTTCATTATTCAAAACCCAACTCTCCTTCAGAAACCATGTTGCTATATACTTAATGATATGCAAGTGCAAGAATCAGGAAAACTTAGTGATAGAAGTTGAGACCTTAACCTTCTCAAAACATAACAAGTGTTCATATAGAATTCTTGCTGATTGATTGATAAATAGAAGAATCCAAACAAATTAACCTAGTGTGCTCGGTGAATGTTCATCTCATGGATTTTTGGGGTACCTTCTTTGTGAATTAATTAAGGTATGGATTCAACGGTGTATAGATCAACAACAAGCCTATGACATGAATTTGTCTTACCGTCCTTCCGATGGCTTTCACACTACATCCCATTTCCGGCTTTGGTTACGGGTAGACCATCCCCTAGTTGGTAATACGTAGCCCTTTTAGGAATTTTCCACCATATTCTCCATCATTCCCATATTTTCATTCTTCCTTTCCGTTTTCTTTTTCATTAGATAGGATTTTTAGAAATCCATATCTTTCGTTATTTTTCCATGGACAAGGATGGACAAAGTACCCCAGCTTGGTTTCTCAACACCTCAAATCCAAACTTAACCAATTCATAATTTTACATAATCCTTTGAAAGTGTGAGAATCGTGTAGTGTGAACTAGGTGTAAAAGTGTTTAGAAATTCTATCAATCATAAAAATAGGGAAATTCACATATAAAACTAGTATCTTAGAGATTGTTTAAGATATTCAACTTTACTCACTTTACTTTTCCTTTTTCTTATACTCACACCATCCCAAATGCATAGAAACAAAGTTTTCCAACGGAGTTTTGAATTTGTAGAAAAATTGAAAAAGTTCCTACATAATTGCTCGAGATGTTACAAAACACTGGATTCATCCTAGTGATCCCACACCCCCCAACCAAATCTTGCATTGTCTTCAATGTAAAAGATATGCAATGACCAAAACATGAGAGCAAATATAAAATAAAGGGGATGAGGGATAAAAGTACTTGAGAGAACAAAAACTGGAATTCTACCTCCTGCTATCAAACTTATGAAAAAACAAACGAAAAGCAACAAAATCCTAATCCTAACTACTTTATACCTCAATCAGACTAGGAGATCAATCATCTTGATACACAGGATCAGTCAGAGGTATGGACATACCTTCTGAAGGAAAATTATCAAAGAACGGCTTTAATCGCTGACCATTGGCCTTCAAGATGTTGCTGTTCCTTGGATTCAACAACTCGACAGTCCCTATGGGTAAACAGTTTATACAATGTAGGGATCAGTCCATCGAGATCTCAATTTTTCCCGGAAATAGATGTAAGCGAGAATTATACATAAGGACTTTTTGATTAATCGTGAAGGTCTTATGAAGGATGTTCTTATCATGAAACACCTTTGTCTTGTCCTTGTAAATTCTCGCATTTTCATATGCCTCGTTCCGGAGTTTCGCAAGTTCATTCAATTGAAGTTTGCATAACGAGCTTGCTTTGTCAGAATCAAAATTCATCTTCTTTATCGCCCAATAAACCCTATGTTCCAACTCCACGGGCAAGTGACAAGCTTTCCCATAGACAAGTCTATAGGGAGACATTCTAATGGGGTCTTAAAAGCGGTACGGTAAGCCCAGAGTGCATTGGTAACTCGAAGCGACTAATCCTCGTGATCGGGGTTCACTGTTTTCTCCAAAATATGTTTAATCTCCCTATTGGATATCTCAGCTTGTCCACTTATTTGTCGGTGATAGGGAGTGCTCACTTTGTGATTTACACCATATTTCTCATTAAGGTTTCTGCTACAATCCGAAGATTGCACACCCAAGTGCAGGTAGCGAAGTAGTAAAATACTCAGTAAGACCGAGGTCGATCCACAAGAATTGGGGTTAAGAACACTTATGGCCCGTTTGACACCATGGATTTGAGGAGAAGTGAGGAGAAGTGGATTCCATGATATGAATTCTCATCCATTCCACTTCTTATCAATTCCAGATTTTCTGTTTGGCAGCCAAGATTTGAGAGAAATCAAACATGAAGGAATGGACGGTGTAAATTTTAGTCCCACCGTATGCCCACTGTATTAGCCTCGATTTTTAAATCCATGCCATTCATCCATTTTTACATATCATTTTATGCCAAGATCCAAAAAATAAAGCAAATCCACATCTAAAGTGGACCATAAAACAAGAAAAAATGGAGAGTGAGACCTTTATGATGCACAAAAATCTTGGATTAAACTGAAATTTGTGTGGTCCCTTCATCCCGGTCTTTGTGACCTTATCAACAAGTTGGATGGAAAATGTACATCATGTTGGGTCCCATAGTTAGGGACACATTACGGTGGGTCTCACGTTGGGAAGGATTTCTCCTCAAATCCCACCTTTTTTTGAGGATTTGAAAAAGGGCTAAAAGTGCCTTTTTGAGTTCTCCTGGATTCCACTCAAATCCACTTCTCATCAAATCCATGGTGCCAAACATAATAAAGCAACCACTTTCTCCTCCTTTCTCCTCCTTTCTCCTCAAATCCATGGTGCCAAACGGGCCATTAGAGAAATTAGTTTAGGTGTGAGAGATGAAATCTGAATTATCCACGAGAGTGGAGCAAGTTGTGTGTGATGAAAGACAAAAATAGAAAATGGGCTAAGGCAGTAGGGATCCACCTTTGATTTGTCCACAAAGTTTGATTCATTGGTCCAACTATAACTCAACTGGAATCGAATAAAGATCCATTCCAATCGGAAGATAAAACGATTAAACCACTCGCATATTTCATAAAAGATGGTGATCTGAACCGATTGATTTGACTATGAAGCACTCGTTAGTTGATCGCAGAGAATTCCAAGCATCCACTGTGCCCGGAATCGACAATGGATCAATGAATTGTACAGATCAACAACTTTGCCAACAAGTCAACCGATAAGATCACAATTCATACGATCAAATGCATACTTACAAGATAGGAGGCTTCGATTGACCGATCCAACCGTTAAGATCTCGTCTATCGATCGCAGGGAATCCAAAGCATCTAATGTGCCCGGAGTCGACGATGGATCAAGGTACTTTATCGATCATGAACTAGCTAATTGGTGTGCAAGGGATCCCAAGCATCTAATGTGCCCGGAGTCGACGATGGATCAAGGGGCTTAAACAACAATAGCGTCTGCTGAGGTGGATTACCGAACCAATCAACCAAAGAGAACTCTAACATTCACACCACACAAAGTTGAACCGAAAGAACTAATGCTTGCAAATTTCTTCAAAGGCTTCACCCCTAGCCTTAGCTAGAGGTTTAGCCAACCATGCTACAATGGAAGACTAAAACTTCTACAAAGGAAAAACTACTCTACACTACAAAAGAAAGAAAGAAAGAAAACTAAGGAAAGAGGAGTTGTAGAGAATGGGATTTGTGGGATGATGGGATGATGGAAATGAGAGGGTGATGAGCTCCTTTTATAGCCTCATGAGAAGCTCCAAGCCTAGGTAGCACTCCAAGCAAGTCTCCTCTAGGTTTGGGCTTGGAGTTAGGCTTGGATGATGAGGTGGCACTTCCAAGCCAATAGATTTTCTTTTTAGGTTTAGGTTAGGAGTTAGGCTTGGAATGCCCAAAGCAAAATTTTCTTTTTGGTTTGGAGCTCATAGATGAAAGATGATGGAGAGAGCATTTGCTTGGCCCAAGGATGGAAGGTAACTAGGTGAGTTAATTGGTCCACATGAGTTGGAGTTGACTGGATCCACATGCTAGACATGGAGAATCTGGACAATCTGGACCATCCATTGAAGATGAGTCCAGATGATGAATGGACGGTTTGGAAATGATCTCCAACTGTTGGCCGTGCGATGATTGTTGGCCATTGGAATGCAAACTCTATTGCTGCAGAGTGCAAACTCTATTGCTGCAGAGTGATGATCGTCCACCTTGTGCTGCTCTATGAGATGGATGGCGTAGATGAATGGACGATCAGATGTTGGTCTGTAAATGTGACTGAAGGTGATGGCCGTTGATTTGAGCCTGCGACGCTGATGTTGAATATAGGGTCCACTGGACGGCTGGGGAAGTCCTTCATAGCTGCACGTTGCACCTAGTGGTGTCCACCTTGGCCGGTCCTGGACAGATGATGGACGGTTGGATATGGACGGTTGCTGATGGAGTGGATGAACGGCTGTTGCAAAGGGTGGACGGGTGCTGCTGATGCACGTGTGAACTGTGGGCTTGGAAGATGGACTTGGGCTGAATGGTTATTGGACGGTCCAATGGCTGGACTGCTGTCCATTGATGGACGGCTGGAGATCAGGCTGCACGGACGTCCTCTGCTAGACGTTGATGAACGGCTTCCATCTGCTGCACGTGCAAGGCGTTGCCCACTTGATGGACCTGCTGGCGTTGGACGAAGGAGATGGACGGTCCACTGATACTGGCCGTCCATTGCTGCACGTGTGAAGGTGCTGGAGATCCGGCTGCTTGTTGATGCAAAAGGGGCTGCTGATCTTGCTGGATGCCAGACACCATGGACGGTCAGCTGCTGCCTTGGACGGTGAAGATCACACCGTCAGTTGCGGGGTCCACCGTTTGGACGCTGGAGATCTTCAGCTTTTCTGGACTGGAGACAGCTGCATCGTCCATCTGCTGGCCTGATGAACGGCTGTGGCTTAGCTTTTAGTTGATCATGTTTGGGCGTCCAATAGCTGGACGGTTGAAGCAGCTGCAGTGGTTTGGACGTCCAGTCCTGGTGGACGGTTTGCTGATCTTGCTGGCCATTTGATGATGGACGTCCAGCAGCTGGATGATCAGCAGCTGGACGGTGGAGATGTTGGTTGCTGTGATGGACGATGGACGGCTAAGCTTGCTGATCAGCTGGCCGTTGAAGTGGACAGATGGATGGATGGGCGGTGAAGATGTGGTCCACCATCTGTTGTAGTGGACGGTGGAGATCTTCCATGGACTGCTGGCCCATTGATTGAACACACGTGTGGAGTTGGACGTCCAGCAGCTGCTGGAGATGCTTGGACGTTGGTGAGGCTGTACGACTGGAACATGGATTGGATGGGGTCCACTGTTTGGACGCTGGTGGAAGTGATGAACGGTTGATGCATGTTGAATGGCTGGATTTCCAGCTATAGATGGGCTGGATGTTGTGTGATGCTGCTGATGGAAGAAATGGACGGCTGGAGTCCTCCTTAGCTGTGGGCGTGTGAGGCATGCTTTGGTAGCTGCTGATGAGCTGCAACATGTGATGGACGGCTACATGTGCGACTTGACCAAAGTTCAGCTAGTTGATGATCTTTGGAAGCTGCACGTATATCAGATCCTGACCATTGATTTTTAGGTTGCATGTGTAGTACACATCCATCAGCTCCTAGTTGCTGGACATGTGATGCTGTACACGTGATCTGAACCAGCTTGGATGGATGGACAATCTTGCATGGCGGATGATGGACGTGCTCGCATGTTGATGATGGGAGCTCATCTACCTTGCTGGTCTTTGGATCCGGATCGCATTCGCTGCTCGTTGATCACACGTGGCATGAGCTATACGTGAAGGAAAGACTCCTCCATGGCCGTTTATCCGTATGTGTGGAGATGAGAGGCACGCCGATGTGGTCCCGCATGTGTAGTGCTCACATATGTATATAACGCACATGGATCCCCCATCATTAGTGAATACTTGATTCTGACCATCCAATGTATTCGGCCTTGATCTCCAAATTGTGTTGCTGTAATTTTAGCCATCTTCATTCCATCTATACCATGGAAAATGGTCCGGCCTTCGATCTTCCTGTCCTGATTTCCTTCGGGGCCACCAACGTACTTGATCTTGATCGCTTTTAGACCTTTAAATGTCCTGATTGGCTCGGATTTCCTTCAACCTCCATTAATCACCTGAATGGTAAAAACACATCTAATGAGGGATAATTAACCGGGAAAATAATGATAATACTCTAAATATCTAGGGTTAATTATACAATATTAGACACTTATCAGTTTCAAATGGGCGATTACAAAAGTGAGACCGTCAATAACTTATGATGACTCGAGGTGTTCCAAATCGGAAAATGATGTTTTCTTTTAAGAAATGAATGACTGTTTTATGGTCATTGTTCCGGCATGGAATTGCCTCGACCTATTTTGAAACATAATCGACGGCAAGCAAAATATACAAATTTTCAAAAGAAGATGGGAATGGTCCCATGAAATCGATGCCCCAACAATAAAAATTTCAATTGGTAAGATAGGATTGAGAGGCATCATATTTCTACGGGATATTCCTCCCAATTTCTGACACGGTTCACATGTTTTACAAAACTCATGGGTATCTTTGAACATGGTGGGCCAATAGAACCAACATTGCAGAATTTTGGCTGTGATTTTCTTAGTCGAGAAGTGGTCACCACATGCTTGAGAATGACAAAAGGAGATGATACTGTGTTGCTCATCATCCGGCATACATCTCTTTATAATTTGATCGGGACAATACTTAAATAAGTATGGGTTATCCCATAGGAATTTTCTCTCCTCGTTGAAGAACTTATCTTTATCTTGCTTTTTTCAATGTGTCGGAATTGTACCTGTAGCAAGATAGTTAGCAATGTTCGCATACCATGGTAATTGGGAGACTTTAAAAAGTTGTTCATCAGGGAACATGTCATTGATCGCGCTCGTCTTAAGGGAATCGGTGAGAACAAGTCTAGAGAGATGGTCAGCTACTACGTTCTCTACTCCTTTCTTATCACGTATTTCTATGTCAAATTCTTGGAGTAGGAGTATCCATCTTAACAAGCGTGGCTTAGCATCCTTCTTAGAGAGAAGGTTTATATTAAGCGCGACATGGTCGGTGAATATGATGATCTTGGATCCAATCAAGTAGAATCTAAACTTGTCCAAAGCAAAAACTACTACTAAAAGTTCATTTTCTGTAGTAGTGTAGTTTGCTTGAGCTGAGTTTAAGGTTCTACTTGTATAGTAGATGACACATGGCTTCTTCTCTTTTCTTTGGCCTAACACAGCCCTAATAGCGTAATCGCTCTCATCGCACATAATTTCAAAAGGAAGGCTCCAATCAGGTGGTTGCATTATGGGAGCACATGTCAACCTACCTTTAAGTTTGTTAAAGGTATTTTAACAATCTTCATTCCACTCGAATGAGTTCTTCTTTTGAAGAAGGTTACATAAAGGACGAGAGAGTGATCTGAAGTCCTTTATGAACTATCTATAAAATCTGGCGTGTCCCAAAAAGGACTGCATATCCGTACGCTCTTGGGTGGTGGAAGGTTAGAGATAAGATCGATTTTAGCTTTGTCCACCTCGATTCCATTTTGTGAGATGATGTGACCAAGCACATGAAGGTTCTTCAGCACAAGGTTCTTCTCTTCACATCTTTTCAACACATATTTCAAGTGCATAAGGCACTCGTCAAAGCTACAACCAAATACAGAGAAATCATCCATGAAGACTTTGAGAATTGTCCCCACCATCTCAGAAAAAATACTCAGCATACAACGCTGAAAAGTGGCAGGGGCATTACATAGTCCAAATGGCATCCTTCGATAGGTGAAAGTGCCGAATGGATATGTGAATGTTGTCTTCTTTTGGTCCTCTAGGGCGATCTCTATTTGGTTGTACCCTGAATAGCCATCAAGGAAGCAAAAATGGGAATGACTCGCCAACCTTTCTAAAATTTGATCAACAAACAGTAGGGGGAAGTGGTCTTTCCTGGTAACTGTGTTTAGTTTCCTGTAGTCAATGCACATTCTCCAACCGGTAGTGACTCTAGTTGGTACGAGTTCATTATTAGCATTGGTTACGATGGTTATTCCAGATTTCTTAGGCACCACTTGAGTTGGACTCACCCATTGACTATCGGATATTGGGTAAATGATACTCACATCCAATAGTTTCACCACTTCGGCTTTAAACACCTCCTTCATGTTTGGATTGAGTCGTCTTTGTGGTTGCCTAGATGTCTTGGCATTTTCCTCAAGGTGTATGCGATGAGTACAAATTAGTGGGTCTATGCCTTTGAGATCCGCAATCGACCATCCAATGACACTCTTATGCTCTATTAGAGTGGCTATTACCCTACTCTCTTGTTCCTCATCTAAGTGGGAAGAAATCACCATCGGATATGTCTCGCCTCGACGTAAATATACGTATTTCAAATCACTTGGTAATGGTTTTAGGTCGAGCGTTGGTGCCTTGATAGTGGATGAGAAGGGCTTGTTCTTGCTTAAGGGTAAAGGTTCAAATAGTGCCCTCCATCTTTTGTTATCAAATACCGGCATCACATCCAAAATGACATCCATCTCTTGTATTATGTTATCATTTATCTCATGAGAGTGGGCCACACATGCCTCCAAAGGGTCGGAATATAATGTCAAAGGGAATGTATCCTCCATGAATGATTCAATCAAATTCATCTCGCGGATCTCGTCATCAATTTTTCGTGGTTGTTTGCATAAATTAAATATATTCAGCTCAAGTGTCATATTTCCAAAGGACATTTGTACAAGCCAGTTTCTACAATTGATAATCGCATTTGAAGTAGCTAGAAAAGGGCGCCCAAGTATGATGGGAATTTGAGCACCAGTACCTATCACGGGATGTGTATCCAAGAAAATAAAGTCTACTGGGTAGTAGAATTTATCAACTTGGACTAAGACATCCTCAATCACTCATTTTTGTATACGAATAGATCTATCAACAAGTTGGAGTGTGGTTTTGGTGGGTTTCAATTCACCTAACCCAAGTTGTTCATAAACCGAGTATGGAATGAGGCTAATACTTGCCTCTAAATCAAGTAAGGCTTGTTTAATCCAGTAGTCTCCTATATTACATGAGATGGTTGGACTACCCGAATCCTTGTATTTTTGGGGCACCTCTTGTCTGATAATAGCACTCCAATTCTCAGTCAAAGGTACTTTGTTGTGAACATTGTGTTTCCTTTTGACTGTACACAATTCCTTTAGAAATTTGGCATAGGATGGTAATTGCTTTATAGCATCCAACAACGGGATGTTGATCTTTACTTGCTTAAAAGCCTCTAAAATTTTCAGGTTTTTGTCTAAAGGTTTGGGTGAAATCAACCTTTGGGGAACGGGGCAACCGGCTTGTGTTGCCTTTCCGGTTCTTTCTCATGTAGAGTGTTGTTCGGGCTATCATCCTTTTTGGAAATTTTCGGATCATTAGGCTTTGGGGCCTTCACCGGATTAGATTTATCGATTATTTTTTCACTTCTCAAAGTGGTGATAGCTTGAACATGCTCCGTATGTTGGGAGGATGAGTTTGCGTCTTGTATCTCAAATTGGGTTCTTGGGTTAGGAAGAGGTTGGGTAGGAAGTGTGCTTTTCTCCCTAACACTGAGATGAGATTCAACTCTAGCCATTGAGGTTTTCAAGTCATTAATGGCTTGAGACGAATTTTGATTGAATTTCAGTTGCTCTTGCATGAACCCATCAATTTTTAGAGAATTAGTCTTGTTATATTCATCTTGAACCGATATGAATGCACCTAACATCTCCTCTAGTATAGCTTTTGGTGTAATAACTAGGGATGGACCTAGTAAAGGTTGAACTTGAGAGGTTATTTGCATTCGCAGTAGGTCCATTCCTCCAACTGAAGTTGGGATGATTCTTCCAACTAGAATTATACGTGTTTAAGTTTGGAGCACTAAATGGCCGTTGATAACTGTTTATGGCATTTGATTGTTCTTGTAAGATATCTTGGAATGCTGAAATTGTGGGACAATCTTGTGTTGCATGTTGATTTCTAGCACAAATTCCACAAACAGTTTCAACGTCTTTTGAGTTGATCGTCTCTCCTTTCTTTAATTCTATGGCCTCGACTTTTCTAGTGAGGCTAGCCACACGTGCACTTATATTATCTTCTTTTGAGAGGAAGTAAATTCCTCATTTTTCCTTTTGTTGGCTTGTCTTGGAATTTGTTGGTCTAAATGTATCCCAAGACTGTGCATTCTCGGTCAATTCATCAAAATAGTCCCATGCTTCCTCGGCTTCCTTATTCATGAATTCTCCGTTGCACATCATCTCTACGAATTGGCGCATGGTTGAAGTCAGTCCTTCATAGAAAAAGCTTATTACCCGCCAAATTTCGTAGCCATGATGTGGGCATGCATTTAACAAGTCCTTGAACCTCTCCCAACATTGGAAGAAGGTCTCAGCCTCCTTTTGAGCAAAATTCATGATAAGGAGCCTCAACATGATCGTTTTGTGAGTAGGGAAGAACTTTTTACTGAACTCCCTAGCCATCTCAGTCCATGTGCCAATTGATCTTGGCTTTAATGCATGAAGCCAACCTTTAGGTTTCTCTTTAAGGGTAAAGGAAATAATTTGAGTCTCACCACATCATCGGTTACATTTGCAAAATGCATTGTGGCTATCACCTCATCAAATTCCTTAAGATGTTGATAGGCACTTTCACTGTCTAGTCCATGGAATTTGGGGAGGAATTGGATTACTCCCAATTTCAAATCTATGTTCCCTGCATTTTGTGGAAAAACTATGCATAAGGGAGTGCTTGCTCTTCCTGGTTGCAAGTAATCACGTAATGTTCTGGGTCGGGGAACATTCTCAACTGCATTTTCTCCCGTTTCGGTTTGGTTTTGGCCCAGATTTTGATTGGCCATAGGGTTGGGTTGATTTGTAGCCATACTTTCGGAAAAAATTGGAGAATCTAAACGTCTCTTAGTACGTTGCTCTCTATCAATTCCTTCAACTATTCCCCTTTCACTAATGAGCCGGTTATTAGAATTCCAAACTCAATGTGGCATGCAAATCTCAGAAAAGTAAAAGAAAAAGGGTTAGAAAAACCTGATTTACTTTGACTCCTAGAATTCTTGGAAAAATAAAACAAAGCAAACAAACTAAGTTAGTAAAAGAGTCCTAAAAATCTTAAATAGAGACTATTTTCATAAATTTTGTGAAAAACCGTCAAAGTCCTCAGCAGTGGCGCCAAAAACTTGTCGCTTCCCCAAGTGTAGGGTTGTGATGTAGTAATAATCTCGATAAGACCGGGGTCAATCCACAGGGACTTGTGTAAGAATTCAAAAAACACTTCTAATGGTTTCTACTTAAGAGTTAACTAAACAGGCTTTTAGAAAATTAGTGTAGATAGATATTTTGAATTAAATTGAATGTAATCAATAATAAAAAGCATTAGGGGTTCAAGGATCCACTTGTAGCAATCCTTGATGCTTAATTCGCTGTGGTTTCTCACTTCTCAACTATAATCAAAATTAAGTTCTATCTTTAAGTTCTATCTAGCCAGATGATAGAGCAGTTAAAACAAACAATTTGCCATATGTGTGATACATGATTCTCTCAATTCAAGTTAGGATTTGAGCACACTCAATTGCATAGATCAATCCTAGTTCCAATAGGTTAAGATCACAATCATAATCATCATTAAATCCTGTCACAAGGTATAACTAGATCATGATTTGAACTTAATTCAAATCATAAAAACAACCACACATAGACAGAAATTCCAAAAAGAGTAGAACTTTTGGTATGAAGTTCCCACATAAGTGTAGACACCCCACCTTCGGCTACACTGTTGGTAGAGATAGCTGGTTGAACGGAGGACCATACCCCCAAATTCAAGTCCAAACTCAGCCAAACTCACCCTTGTAAGCCCCATTCCATAGCCCAGTTCAAGCCTGAACCCAGTCAACCCAGTCCTAAAAATCACCCTGAAAAACCCCCCATAAAAAAGTCCAGTCAAAAAATCCCAAAAAAGTCAAACTCACTGAGTCAACTCGCTGAGTTAACCCGCTGAGTTAACCCGCTGAGTCAACCCGTCGAGTCAACCCGTCGAGTCAAAACACCGAGTCAACCCGTCGAGTCAACCCGTCGAGTCAAACCACCGAGTCGACCCGCTGAGTCAGCTCACTGAGTCGACCAGCGAGTCCAACAGCAGCCCCGAGGGAACGGCCGTACTCGCTGGAAACCGAGGAGCGGCCGTACGGGCGGCCCATGGCAGGCCGCCCGGACAAAATTACGGGTTCTGCCACTCCTCGCTGCTATAAATACCCCCCTCCCCTTCTCATTTCATAATCCAGAAGAATCCATTCGAAGCCCATTCAGCCCGAGTGCGATCCAAGTCCCCTTTCCCCTTTAGCCCATTTTTCCACCAAGGAGAGCCCGAGTGAGGAGAGTCTAGCCCTGGTCCAGCCCAGCCTGACCACTGGTCCAAGCCTCCCAAGCCACCCAAGTCTTGATCCAGCCACTCGAAGCAAACCCTTGCGACACCTCCGTCCATCCAGCTACTCTTTTTCCAGCATCATCTCATTTGCATCTAGCATAAGTGCAACATTTACTTTCCTTCCAACCCCCCTGCTTCACTACAAGCACTTTGATTACTCAAGCACACATGCATATGTCTTTATATTAAGCACCTGTCAGTTCGAGCGTATGCTCTGGGCTTGCCCGTTGTTGGAACCTGCCCATCAGAAACTCTTACTGTTCAGACCTGCATTCACGTACATATCACTATAAACACTTTGAATATTCAAGCACACAGCATGCATCATCTCGCATAAAGCACCTGTCAGTTTGAGCGTATGCTCTGGGCTTGCCCGTTGTTGGAACCTGCTCATCAGAAACTCTTACTGTTCAGACCCGCATTCATGCATCATGTCATTCATGAGAATATACGAGGATTAAACTAGACTTTCAAGTATTCGATCGATTCTGTGAAGTAGAGACCGTACTTCGGTACGGGCAGTGTGTGGGGTGCTTAACCTCTTCCCACCCTGTAACCGTGATCCCTTACCTTGAATCTCTGACCGCAGATCAACAGGAGTCATTTTAGAGGAAAGGATCTTCAGATCCCCTTCTCTAACGTTTCTACGGGGTCTAGCCGACTGTAGATTCGAAGTAACTGGCTAGTGGCGACTCTGGTCTTATATAAACTCATTTAAACATATTCAGCTCAACACGACAACCGAACAAAGCCCTCGAGAACGAGGCAAGCCAGTGGCACAAACGGCGATTTCGCACTCACGCACCTCTTCTTCTTCTTCTTCCGAAAGGAAAGGGAGAACAATAGATTTAGAGCATATTGAATCCAATTCCTTGGATCATACATGTCTAAAATAATTCAAAACAATTAAGAACTCAAGCAATTCTTCTAAACATCCATGAGCCATTATAAGATTAAGAAAAACTACTTAGAACTTTATTCAAACTTCTACAATTGTTCTTCACTAATAATCCAACTTGAAACCAAATCAAACGAATTGAAACATCTTAGATTCACTACAAGCTTCACCTCTTAGCCCTAGCTAAGAGGTTTAGCCATTCATGATCTAAGGAAACATGAAAACAACTAAGAAAAATATAAAACTAAAAGAACAAACTAGGAGGAGTTGTAGAACTCTGGATCTGACTTTCGCCGTCTCCCACCATGCTAAATCTCTTCTAGGATACCCTCAGAAGGAGCTAGAGGTGTCCTTTTATAGCTTTGGAGCCCTAGGTGCAAAGAAACTTTGAGAAATCCCGCAGAAATACCCTTTGCGCAGCAAAACTCGGAGCTTGTAGAAGAAGCTCTGTTACGCAGCCGACCAGTCGCACGACCGGTTTGAGCCTATGGACGACCGGTCTCAAAAGTGCAAAAATAGTCCAGTGAGTTTTCATAAATTTGAACCCAGAATTTTAATTCAAGGACTGGTCGGACGACCGGTCTGAGCAGTGGATGACCGGTCGGACGACCGGTCCTGGGCTATGGACGACCGGTTGGACGACCGGTCTTGGGTGCATTTTTGTGCCCTGTTTTCTTCTCTTTTTTGCTTCTTTCTTCTACCCTTTGACGCTTAGTCTTTTGATCTTCAATGCTTGTGAATAGCGTCTTTAAGTCTTTAATTGATGAATCCTCTATCTTATTCCTATAACCACAAAACCATGCATTAGTTGGTCTTTAATCATGTATTTCAAGCATAGTTAGTGATAAAATGGGGTTAGAATATGCACATTTAAGAGCTCAACATTAGCTTAATCCAAAATTTTGTGGCCCACAAGAAGTTTTAATGGTCAAACACAACTGTTTCCTTTGTTTTGGTAGATCTAAGATTTGGGAATGCTTAATTTTTGGGTCATGCCCTAAAACGATATGGAAATATAGATAGACGGCGTGGATATAAAATACATACATCAAGGTGGGCCACACCGTGAGGGCAGCACCATGAACAGTGGTCTAATGGTGAGAGCAGGGGCTCACCTAATGAGATTTTTACTGCAATAGCCCTATGTGTGGCTATTTTTACTAAAAGTCCAATTTCTCGTAAGGATCATCTTTTTTTGGCATTTTCAGGAGAAATCACAAAAATTTTGGTCGGAAATGCCCCTCTGAACCCTGTACGTCAATGAAGAGGTGGAAGCCCTCTTAGGCAGTACAAAGGGGTCCCACTGTGAGCCCCATCATGATGCATATGTTAAATCCATGTTGTCCATCCATTTGTATAGACCATTCCGGGGGATGAGTCAAAGAATGAAGCATATCCAAAGCGCAAGTGGACCTCACCAAAGAAAATAGTGGGGATTGAGGTCCTGCCATTAAAAACTTCTTGAGGTCACATAAGTTTTCGAGCAAGCTGATATTTTTGTTTTCCCTTCTCACATGTCTGTGTGAACTTATGAACAGGTTGGATCTCAAATAAACATCATGGTGGGCCTAGGAAGGTTTCAACGGTCACATCACTATCCCCACTGTTTTCTTTGGTGGGGTCTACTTAAGAATGGATCAGTCTCATTCTTTAGAGCATGCCCTAAAATGATCTCTCCAAATGGATGGACAATGTGGATACAACACATACATCACGGTAGGGCCTTCCTAAGGCTCACCATGATGTTGTTTGTCATCTAGACCACATGTCTGGATGAGGGGAAATATAAATATCAGCTTTATCCAAAACTCTTGTGACTTAAGTGGGGTTTCACGCTGCAGACATTGTGCTATAGGTGGCCCACCCTGTGGGTCCCACCATGATGTATTGTCTTTTCCACACTGCCCATCTATTTTTCCATGTCATTTTAGGCCGTGGTCCAAAAAATGAGGTAGATCCAAATCTCAGGTGGACCACATCGTAGGAAACAGTGGTCATTGATGCTCACCATTGAAAATTCCTTTGGGGCCATTGTAATGTTTATTTTCCAATCTAACCAAAGGTTAGTGGGTCCATTTTGGGGTTCACCTTAATGGATGTGTTGTATACCCTACTGCACCTTGGTCTGGGGCGTGGGGCTCAGTTTTGAGTGGACCATACCATAGAGATAGTGGTGGTTGAGTGACTACCTTTGGAAACCTTCCTAGGCTCACTGTAATGTTTATTGGTAGTCCAACCTGACTGTGGGGCCTACAGTTGAATCCTTCCTTAGGCTCAAGGGGAACCCACAGTGCCAGGGGAATCCACGGTGCTAAGGGGGAATCCACAGTGCCAGGGGGAATCCACAGTGCTCTAGGGGAACCCACATTGCTCAGGGGGAATCCACAATGCTCTGGGGGAACTCGTAGTGCTCAGGGGGATTCCACAGTGCTAGGGGGAACCCAACTGTTTCCTATGGTGTGGTCCACCTGCAATTTGGATATGTTTTAGAGTTGGGCCCATGGCCTAAAATGATCTGGTAAAAAGGATGGATGGCGTGGATGTAACATATGTATCATGGTGGAGCCCCTTTGTAACGTCCAAGAGGGCTTTCGCTTCTTCATGGACGTATGCAGGAGCAGGTGGTTAGAGGTCTTTCACCCTACTAAAGTGACGTCACCAACTTCTGTGGGCTCCACCATGATGCATATCTTACATCCACTCCGTCCATCCATTTGGAGAGATCGTTTTAGGGCATACGCCAAAGAATAAAGTAGATCCAAAGCTCAAGTGGACCCCACCACAGAAAACAGTGGGGATTAAATGCCTACCATTAAAAACTTCTAGGGGGCTACACCCACACCTTTGGGACAGTGGTAGACTGAGTGAAGGTAACCTCGTCTCAACATTGAGGTCAAGGTATCGAATCCCAACGTGGGGGGTGGTTAACATTGGAGGGTGACTAATAGTGTGGGCGTGTGTACTAACAGTGGCATTTGTGAACTAACCCAAGAAAAAAAAAACCATTTCCAGGGGCCCACAGAACTTTTTGATCAAACTGATATTTGTGTTTTCCCTGCATCCATGTCCGTGTGAACTTATAAACAGGTTGGATCTGAAATAAACATCATGGTGGGCCTTAGGAAGGTTAAAACGGTAGGCATCACTATCCCCACTGTTTCTGTGGTGGGGTCCATTTGAGCTTTGAATCTACCACATTTTTGTTTCAAGCCATAAAATGATCCCTCCAAATAGTTGGAGGGTGTGGATACAATACATACATCATGGTGGAACCCACATCCTAAAATGACATTAAAAAAATAGATGGGCAACATGAATAAAACAAATACATCGTGGTGGGACCCATAGGATGGGCCACTTTGCCACTTGCTGGGCAATGTGGCACTCAAATGAGGCCCAGGAGTAGGTGGTCAGAGGACATGGATTAGCACTGAAGTGATGTCACCAACTTTTGTGGGCCCCACCATGTTGTATGTATTGTATCCACATCGTCCATCCATTTTGAGAGATCATTTTAGGGCATGATCTAAAGAATGATACTGATCCAATTCTCAAGTGGACGCCACCAAAGAAAATAGTGGGGACATGATCGTTGAAACCTTTTAGGGCCCACCATGATGTTTATGTGAGATCCAACCTGTTCATAAGTTTACACAAACATGGAAGAAGGGAAAACACAAATATCAGCTTGATCGAAAACTTCTGTGACGCCAAGAAGTTTTTAATGGCAGGACATTAATCCCCACTGTTTTCTTTGGTGAGGTCCACTTGAGTTATGGATCTGCTTCATTCTTTAGCTAGTACCCTAGAATGGTCTCTCTAAATGGATGGACAACGTGGATGTAACATATGCATCGTGGTGGGGCCCACAGTGGAGCCCCTTTTAACGCCTAAGAGGGCTTCCCCCTCTTCATACATATGGTGGTCAGAGGGGCCTTTGCAACCTAAAGTTTGCAATTTCTCATGGAAAGGCTAAAAAAGATAAGCCTCACGAGAAATTGTCCTTTCAGTAAAACTAACCACACTTCAGGGCTATTAGGCTATTGTATTAAATTCCCGCACCTAATGTGGATTTCCTGCTAATGGCTTTGGCAAGAAGTTCCTGCGCTGGGATGCTGGGAGGGGCTCACTGTGATGTTTGTGTGAAATCCACTTTGTCCATCCGCATTTTAGGAGCTCATTTTAAGCCATCCAATAAAAACTGAAGCGAATCCAAGACTTAAGTGGGCCACATAAGAGGGAAAACTGGGGAAAGAGTTTTCTACCTTTGAAACCTTCCAGGGCTCCACCTTGATGTTTATATGACATGTCATTACCAATGGGATGAAGTGAAATTACAAAAAAATTAGCCTGATACGAAACTTTTGTGGCCTTTCGAATGTTTCAACGGTGGTCACTGAATCCCCACTGTTTCCTCTCGTATGTCCCACTTGAGTTTTGAATTCACCTCATTTTTATTCTCATGCCTTAAAATGAGATCCCCAAACAGATGGGTGGAGTGGATTTCACACAAGCATCACGGTGGGCCCCACCTACCATCCCAGTGCCGGAACTTCTTGTGAAAGGCTTTGGCAGGAAATCCGCATCCTAATCCATAGACTCAGATTGGCTAGTGACCCCAACACCAGCTCCTGGGCTGGTGTTCCTTGCTGGCGAGATACCATTGGTGAGTCAGAAAGGGGCCCATCACACCTACCGAGGCAGTGAGTTGACGTAAAGAAAATGGAGTAAACGATGTTAGAGCCCGTTTCGCTTGAGTCTTTGCGCGGGAAGAGAAAAATCATTCAGGGCTCTCTCTCTCTCTCAAATTCTTTTTCCAGTAGGGCCTCTCTCAAATTTAAGAAGATACATGGCTTGCCTAACCCTCCACATCAGGTTTGTCTGATTCTCTCTCTCTCTCTCTCTCTCTCTCTCTCTCAATCTTATTTGCAACGGCTTGGGGATTTTGGGGATTTGCGATTTTTTTTCATCTTCAAATGTGGATTTTGTAAATTTTCGGCTTTGTATGTAGATTTTAGGATTTGGGGATTTTTCAACTTGAATATGGAACTTTTTAATTGATATGAGGAATTTAGTATCTTCTTCTTTTTCTTTTTCTTTTACATTTTTTTTCAAATTGAATGTTGGAGAAGGGCTGTTCAAAGTGGCACCCACCTGATGAGTAGCCCGGATATCTTGTACATGCGTGCTCTTTTTTTAATGTGGATTTTGTAAATTTTCAGCTTTATATGTAGATTTTAGGACAGCTACTCTTCGACAATTGTCTGTCCATGAAATGGAAGCTGAAAGTGCGGCTAGAGGTGCTGATAAGGGTTTGGCTAAAGCTGCGGCTACATGTGGGTTTCTTCTCTCTTTTTTTAAATATTATTTGGAGGGTTTATCTAAATAATGGACTTTGTGGAGATAATGTTAGTTTTTTAATGGAGTTTGCGGAGTTAGAGTTTGTGTAATGGAAGAGTTTTTGGAGGTGGACCTTGAATGGGTCGCCCATGTAGATATGGCCCGCGCCTGGGACCTTGAATGGGCGAGCCATGTATCATTGCTGAGCCACATGTCTCATCGGAGAGCCATGTGGTGTATAATCGGTGAGCCATTGGTATCATCGAAGAGACCTTTTAGGTCTCATGAGTGAGCTATGTGTCTCATGGGAGAGCCATGTTTAGTGTCTAATTGGCGAGCTATGTGTCTCATCGGAGAGCCCTTTTGGGTCTCATGGATGAGCCATGTGTATCATTGGCGATCCATGTGTCTCATCGAAGAGCCATGTGTAGTGTATCATCGGCAATTCATGTATTTCATCGGAGAGCCATTTGTAGTGTATCATCAGCGAGTTATGTGTATCATCGACAATCAGTGTGTATCGTCGACGATCCATGTGTATCATCGACGATCCATATGTCTCATCGGAGAGCCATGTGTAGTGTATAATCAACGATGAAACCATGTGTATCATCAGCGATCCATGTGTATATTGACGAGCCAGATGGTTACCAAGTGTGAGCCATGTGTTATTATATTCACAAGTTTATTAATTTACTGTTGCGGGTCATTTAAAAGAGGCGCTGGAACTTCTTAACATGATGTAAACAGTGAGAATTCAACCTAACAAGATGAAGCTCTCTCTCTCTCTCTCTATTTGATTTTTTTTAGAATATATATGTAACAGGTGATGATTCACAAATTCAAGCATTTTGAATGCCTTTTACTTTAAAGGTTGATTGGTAAAATGGATGATAATACATTAGAGTCAAGCACTTAATGAACCACGTCGAAGGTTAGATTTTGACACTGGAATAGATGTTAAAAAAGCAAGCCGACAAATAGATGACCAAGAAGCAAGTCAACGTGTATTAATCAATGTAGATGAGAATTTAAATGAAGAGCCAGAACTAGGTATGGAGTTTACTTCTGACAAGAGTGCATTTCAATTTTATAATCGGTATGCTAAAAATGCGGGGTTCAGTGCTTGAAGGAGATGGATAAAAAAGCGGATGATGGTATCACCATTCTTAAGAGAAGATTCTGTTGCTCTAAAGAGGGTAAAAACCATGACAAAAAATGAGGTGATCCATCGAAGTTTAGGCATCTGATTTCAAGAACCAATTGCCTAACATCCATGATGATTAAGCTCCAGAAGAATGGAAAATATAATGTGACTAAGTTTGTAGCAGAGCATAACCATGAAGTTATCACACCAACAAAGGTACACATGTTAAGATCACACAAAGGCATGAATAATGCTCAGAAAGATGAAGCGAACAATGCTGATGTCTTAGGAATAAAACCCAGGGAGGCTGTAGAATATTTTAGTAGATAATCTAGAGGTCGAGAGAACTTGGGTTTCCAACCCATTGACTATAAAAATTACTTACAGAAAAAATGAATGAAAGCAATGAAAAAGGGTGATATAGGGGCCGTTTTACAATACTTTCAGAAAATGCAAGTGGATAATCCATTTTTATTTTATGCAATACAAGTGGATGAAGATGAACAGATCACAAATATATTCTGGGCAAATGAAAAGTCAATAATGAACTACAGTGTTTTTGGAGACGTGGTTTGCTTTGATACCATATGTAGAATAAATAGTTATGGACGACCATTTGCCCAATTTATTGGGGGTGAATCATGACAAGCAAACTATAATATTTGGTGGAGCCTTGCTATACGATGAAACGATTGAATCTTTCAAGTTGTTGTTTGAAAGATTTTTGAGTGCCATGTTTGGAAAACAACCAATGAAAATCCTTACAGACCAAGATGCTGCAATGGCCAATGCAATAGCCTCAATAATTCCGTGAATATATCATCGCCTATTGTTCGCTTCCCCAAGTGTAGGGTTGCGATGTAGTAATAAAATCGGTAAGACCGAGGTCGATCCAGAGGGACTTGTGTAGGAATTCACAAACACATCCAATAATATCTATTGAAAGCTAACAACCAGATTTTGTTTGAAATTGATGTGAGTAACAAAATTTAAACTAATTTGAAGGTAAACAATTATAAAAAGGCACTAGGGGTTCAAGGATCCACTTGTAGCAATCCTTGATGTTCAATCCGCTGTGGTTTCTCACTTTCTCAACTAGAATCGATATTAAGATCTATCTAGCTGGATGATAGAGCTGTTAAACCAAACAATCTGTTATATGTAAGTCCAATGCATAGGATTCACTCAATTTAAGCTAGGCTGAGCATGCTCAATTGCATAGGTCAGTCCTAATTCCAAAAGGCTCAATTCACAATCATAACAATCCTCAAGTCCTGTCACAAGACAAGGCTAGATCATGATTTGAACTTTATTCAAATCACATGCACAGTCCATACACATTACAGAAATTCAGAAAAGTAGAACTTTGATAGGAAGTCCCCACATGAAGATTATAATACTAGAGCGTACTCCAATTCCTCGGATCATACAGGTCTAGACTAATATAAACCAATTAAGAATTTAAGTAATTCTCCCAAACATCCATGAGTCATCATAAGACTAAGAAAAACTACTTAAAACTTGTATAAACTTCAAACCATAGTTCATAAACATGAATTCCAAACTTAAAACCAACTTAGAACGAATTGAAACATCTTAAATCCTCTACAAGCTTCACCTCTTAGCCCTAGCTAAGAGGTTTAGCTGCTCATGATCCAAGGAAACATGAAACAACCAAAAAACTCATAAGAATAGTAAAACAAACTAGAAGGAGTTGTGAAACTCGGAAATCCACTTCCGTCGCCTCCAACCTTGCTTAAACCCTTCTAAGATACCCTAGGAATGATCCCTAGGTGTCCTTTTATAGTAGGGAGGCTCCGCAACTTTAGAAGATTCGAGAATCTGCGTAACACTTACGTAGTGCGCAGAGAAAATCGGTGCCAGAATTGGAAAGTTAAATTCTTACGCAGACGATCGGTCGCACGACCGGTCGCAGTGGCTGGACGACCGGTCGTGGATGCTGGACGACCGATCTCAAAACAGCCTAAAAGTGTCCAGAGAGTTTTGTCCCAGAAAAATAATTTAAGGACCGGTCGCACGACCGGTCGCAGAAGTGGACGACCGGTCGTGAACAGTCCAGAGAGTTATGGCCACTGTGCCTCCTCTGTGCATGTGCGGACTGGTCGGACGACCGGTCCTTGGCTTTGGACGACCGGTCGTGGGCATCTTTTTCTGCATTCTTTCTTCTTTTCTCTGGCTTCTTTCTTTCATTCTTTGACGCTTATCCCCTTTGATCTTCTTTGCTTCTAACTAGCATCTTTAAGTCTTCGATTGATGCTTTCTCTCTCTCATCCCTACAACCACAAATATATGCATTAGATTGGTCTTTAAATCATGGAACTATGCATAATGAGTGATGAATTGGGGTTAGAATATGCGCAATTAAGAGCTCAACACACCCCCCAACCAGCATTTTGCTAGTCCCGAGCAAAACATGCGTGAAACTAATTCCATTCTTCAAAACTCAACTCTCTTTCAGAACCCATTCTTCTATACATCCCAAGATACATAAAAGTAAGAGTTAGAGAAATTAGGTGATAGAGGTTGAAATTGTAAACTCTGAAAATATAATGAGTACCCATATGAAATTCGCGCTAATTAGTTGACAAATAGAAGAACTTGAACAATTTCAATCTAGTGTGCATAGTGAAAATTCCTTTCATGAGTTTCCAGGGTTATCTTCTTCTTAAATCAAATAGAATATGGATCTCAAGGTATATAGAGCAACAACAAGCTAATGACGGGAGTTTGCCTTACTATCCTTCCGACGACTTTCACACTACGTCCCATTTCCGGCTTTGGTTACGGGTAGACCATCCCCCGGTTAGTAGTAGGTAGCCCTAATCGGATTTTTCCACCATCTTTCCGTCATTCCCAATTTCATCCTTCATTTTCCTTTTTCTTTTTAAATTAGATAGGATTTTTAGAAATCCATATCTTTCATTATTTTCCCATGGACAAGGATGGACAATGTACCCCGGCTTGATATCTCATCACCTTGAGTCAAAATCTAACTGATCCACAAATCACATAATCCCTTCAACCCGTGAAAATCGTGTAATTTGAACTAGGTGTAAGAGTGTTCAAATTTTCTATCAATCACAAAAATAGGGGAATTCACATATAAAACCATTATGTTGTGAGAAGTTCAAAACTTGCAACCTCACTCACTTCATATCTCCTCCTCTTATGCTCATATCATCTTGAATGCATAGAAGCAAAGTTTTCCAAAAGAGTCTTGAATTTTTGAAAAATCGAAAAAATTTCTACACAGTTGCTCGAAATGTTACAAAACGTTGGATTCATTCAAGTGATCCTACACCCCCAACCAAATCTTGCATTGTCCTCAATGTAATAAGATATGCAATATGCAAAACATGAGAGCAATTTGAAAATAAAAGGGAGTGAGGGATGAGAGTACCTGAAAAAGTGAAAAGTGGAATTCTTCCTCCTTCTAACAAACCTAAGCGAAGCAAACAAAAGCAAAAAAATCCTAATCCTAACTACTCTATACCTCCGTCAGACTAGGAGATCAATTCCATCAACTCATCCAAAAGCATAAAGTCAAGCAGAATCACTAGATGGATCAAAAGGTTTTGCAATAACGTCATCCAATATCCTGCGTTACAATACACATGTGTGTGAGTGATCCTGATAAGCCACTGAAGATTCCAAAAAGAATTTCAATGGGTTCATTAATGTTTTCACCACATGTATAAGAGGAGACATTGTCATATTTATCAGAAAAAATATGTCTCCATTCAGATTTTCCTGGGCATTGAATTTGTAAATATGGATCATCCCAGGGTTGGTAGGGGTCGGTATGCATGATCCATAGAGGTGCAGAAATATGAATAGATTTCTCATTACAACAAAGTGTTGTTTCCACATCCCTCTCTTGGCTAACGTTATGTGCCAATACTGACTCAAAAGGTGCAACTATGTCCCCTATCACATCAACATTCTTATCAAGAGAATAGGCCACATCTTCTTCTAAGTGATTGGGGTAAGGGGTTGAGGGGGACACATCTTTCACGATAGAATTGATCATATTTATTACGTGGCCCTCTTCATCTTCATCCTCTTGTTGGTTGTCAACATTGAACGCATTTAACTCAATTGTCATATTACCAAAGGACATTTGTATGACCCCACTCCTACAATTTATGATAGCGTTTGATGTAGCTAAGAATGGGCGGCCAAGTATGACAGGAATTTGAGGGCTACTATTAACCATGAGTTGTGTGTCCAAGACAATGAAGTCCACTGGGTAGTAGACTTTGTCAACTTGGACAAGAACGTCCTCAATTACCCCTCTCGAAATACGAATCGATCGGTCAATGAGTTGTAATGTGGTTTTGGTGGGTTTTAATTCACCTAAACCCAATTGTTCATAGACCGAAAAGGGTATTAAGTTCACACTTGCCCCTAGATCAAGTAAAGCATGTTTCACCCGGTAGTCTCCAATTATGCATGATATTGTCGGACTACCAAGATCTTTGTATTTCTTGGGCATCCCGTGATTTATAATGGCGCTTACATTCTCTGTAAAAAATGCCTTCTTTTGCACATGTATTTTTCTTTTTATTGTGCAAAGATTCTTCAAAAACTTAGCATATGATGGAATTTGTTTAATGACATCCAACAATGGGATGTTGATCTTCACCTGCTTGAAAACCTCTAAAATTTCCAGATTTTTGTCTAAAGGTTTAGGTGAAATCAACCTTTGGAGAAACGGGGCAACCGGCTTGTATTGCCTTTCCGGTTCTTTCTCTTGTGGAGTGTTGTTCAGGTTATCATTCTCTTTGGAAATTTTCGGATCATTAGGCTGTGGGGCCTTCACCGGGTTAGATTTATCAATTATTTTCCCACTTCGCAAAGTGGTGATTGCTTGAACATGCTCCATATGTTGGGAAGATGAGCTTGCATCTTGTATCTCAAATTGGGTCCTTGGGTTAGGAAGAGGTTGGGTAGGAAGTGTGCCTTCTCCCTAGCACTGAGGTGAGATTCAACCCTAGCCATTGAGGTTTTCAAGTCATTGATGGCTTGGGTTGTATTTTGATTAAATTTCAATTGCTCTTGCATGAACCCATCTATTTTCAGAGAATTAGTCTTGTTATACTCAGCTTGGACCGATACAAATGCACCCAACATCTCCTCTAGCGTAACTTTTGGAGTAATGACTAGAGATGGACTTAGTATAGGTTGAGCTTGAGGGATATTGGTTGCATTCACAATGGGTCCATTCTTCCAACTGAAGTTGGGATGGTTCTTCCAACTAGAATCATTCGTATTTGAGTTTGGAGCACCAAATTGCCGTTGATAACTCTTTATGGGATTTGCTTGTTCTTGTAAGATGTCTTGAACTGCTGAATCTTGTGTTGTATATTGATTTCCGGCACAAACTCCACAAACAGTTTCAACGTCCTTAGAGTTGATCGTCTCTCCTTTCCTTAATTCCATGGCCTCGACTTTTCTTGTGAGGCTAGCCACACGTGCACTTAAGCTATCTTCTTCCGATAAGATGTAAATTCTCCCTTTTTCCTTTTGTTGGCCAGTCTTGGAATTTGTTGGTTTAGATGTATCCCAAGACTGTGCATTCTCAGCCAATTTTTCCAAATAATCCCATGCTTCATCAGCCTCCTTATTCATGAATTCCCCATTACACATCATCTCTACGAATTGGCGCATGGGTGAAGTCAGTCCTTCATAGAAAAAGCTTATAACCCGCCAAATTTCATAGCCATGATGTGGGCATGCGTTTAATAGGTCCTTAAACCTCTCCCAACATTGGAAGAAGGTTTCATCTTCCTTTTGGGCAAAGTTCATGATAAGGCGCTTCAACATATTTGTTTTGTGAGTAGGGAAGAATTTTTTTATGAATTCCCTATGCATATCAGTCCATGCACCAATTGATCTTGGCCTTAATGCATGAAGCCAACCTTTAGCTTTGTCTTTAAGAGTAAAAGGAAAGAATTTGAGTCTCACCACATCATCAGTTACATTAACAAAGTGCATGGTGGTTATTACCTCATCAAACTCCTTAAGGTGTTAATAGGCACTTTCACTGTCTAATCCATGGAATTTAGGGAGAGTTGGATCACTCCCGGTTTCAAATCCATATTCCCTGCGTTTTGTGGAAAAACTATGCATGAGGGAGTGCTCATTTTTGCTGGTTGCAAGAAATCACGTAAAGTTCTTGGTCAGGGAACATTCTCAACCACATTCTCCCCCGTTTCAGTTTGGTTTTGGTCCAGATTAGGATTGGCCATCGGATTAGGTTGATTTGCAGCCATACCTTCAGACAAAATTGGAGAGTTTAGATGTCTCCTAGCACGTGGCTCTCTGGCAATTCCTTCTACTATCCCCCCTTCACTTATGAGTCGGTTATTGGAATCCCGGAGCCCAATGTGGCATGCAAAACCAAAAAATATGAAACAAAGAGAAAGAAGAATTCTTCCTCCATTTCTTTACTCTTCTCTAAGACCGAAGCACAAGGTGTCCTGCAATGGCTAAGCCAGAAGCAAGGATAGAGACCGATTTCTCCTGGTCAATAGGGGTTCAAAGAACTCCCCACCCACTCTTTGAATCATTTGAGAAAAAGTGCAGAAAAAGGAGAAAGAGGAGTAGAGGTGAGAAAAGAAATCTCTGAGCACAAGGTGATCCAAGACGGCAGAGCCGACCAATAGGAATCCAGGTGGCACAAGGCCGACCTTTCAGAGATCTAAAAGGAGTCTCCACCCACTCTACAAGAGATGAATATAATAGGAATGAATAGGAGAAGGAGAAGAGTAAGGTTTAAAAAGATAAAACCTGATTCGGCACTTGAAATCCTTGTATCTTCTTCAGCTTCCTAGAAATCCCTGAAAGGAAAAATCAAATAAACAAGCTAAGTTAGTCCTAAAATCCTAAAAATCCTAAATAGATACTAATTTCAGAAATTTATGAAAAACTATCAAAGTCCTCGGCAACGGCGCCAAAAACTTGTTCGCTTCCCCAAGTGTAGGGTTGCGATGTAGTAATAAACTCGGTAAGACCGAGGTCGATCCACAGGGACTTGTGTAGGAATTCATAAACACATCCAATAATATCTATTGAAAGCTGACAACCAGATTTTGTATGAAATTGATGTGAGTAATGTTGAGCTCTTAATTGTGCATATTCTAACTCCAATTCATCACTCATTGTGCAAGAGTTTCATGATTTAAAGACTAATTGAATGCATGTTTGGTGATTGCAGGATTGAGAGTGGACTCAACCTAATTAATGACAACGAGACCTCTTTAAGAACCTTGGATGAAGACCCAAGGTGGGCCGAAGGAAGAAGGAAGCAAAGAGAGAAGCAAGGAAAGAAGAAAGTAAAAGAAAGAAAGGAAGAAAAAAGAAGCAAGAAGAAGCCGACCGGTCTTGACCGGTCGGCCAAGGGAGCCAGACCGGTCTTGACCAGTCAGCCATGTACGCTGGACTGCTGCTGGAGAAGGTCCGACCGGTCTTGACCGGTCGGCCAAGGATGCATGCACGCTGGACCTTTTTCCAAAGGAGGCCAGACCGGTCGTGACCGGTCGGCCAGCCCAGTCCGACCGGTCCAGACCGGTCGGCCATGTGTAAAATTGAAAATTTCTATCTTTGGCACCGATTTTTTCTGCGCACTGCGTAACTCTTACGCAGATTCTCGATTCTTTTGAAGTTGCGGAGCCTCCATACTATAAAAGGACACCTAGGGATCGTTCCTAGGGTATCTTAGAAGGGTTGAAGCAAGCTTGGAGGCGGCGGAAGTGGATTTCGGAGTTCCACAACTCCTTCTAGTTTGTTTTGCTGTTTTTATGAATTTTTTAGTTGTTTCATGTTTCCATGGATCATGAGCAGCTAAACCTCTTAGCTAGGGCTAAGAGGTGAAGCTTGTAGTGGATCCAAGATGTTTCAATTCGTATTCAGTTGGTTTTAAGTGTGGAATTCATGTTTATGAACAATGGTTTGAAGTTTATACAAGTTTTTAAGTAGTTTTTCTTAGTCTTATGATGACTCATGGATGTTTGAGAGAATTACTTAACTTCTTAATTGGTTTGTATCAGTCTAGACCTGTATGATCCGAGGAATTGGAGTGCGCTCTAGTACTATGATCTTCATGAAGGGACTTCCTACCAAAGTTCTATTTTTCTGATTTTCTGAATTATGTAAGGGATTGTGCATGTGATTTGAATCAAGTTCAAATCATGATCTAGCCTTGTCTTGTGACAAGACTTGAGGATGGTTATGATTGTGAACTGGACCTTTTGGAAAGGGGAATGACCTATGCAATTGAGCATGCTCAGCTCAGCCTACATTGAGTGAATCATATGCATTGAACTTACATATAACAGATTGTTTGGGTTAACTGCTTTATCATCCGGCTAGATAGATCTTAATATCGATTCTAGTTGTGAGAATGAGAAACCACAGCGGATTGAACATCAAGGGTTGCTACAAGTGGATCCTTGAACCCCTAGTGCCTTTTTATAATTGTTTACATTCAAATTAGCTTAAAATTGTTACTCACATCAATCTTATTCAAAATCTGGTTATTAGCTTTCAATAGATACTTTTGGATCTGTTTGTGAAATCCTAAATAAGTCCCTGTGGATCGACCTCGGTCTTACCGAGTTTATTACTACATCGCAACCTTACACTTGGGGAAGCGAACAAGTAACAAAATTTAAACTAATTTGAAGGTAAACAATTATAAAAAGGCACTAGGGGTTCAAGGATCCACTTGTAGCAATCCTTGATGTTCAATCCGCTGTGGTTTCTCACTTTCTCAACTAAAATCGATATTAAGATCTATCTAGCCGGATGATAGAGCTGTTAAACAAAACAATCTGTTATATGTAAGTCCAATGCATAGGATTCACTCAATGTAAGCTAGGCTGAGCATGCTCAATTGCATAGGTCAGTCCTAATTCCAAAAGGCTCAGTTCACAATCATAACCATCCTCAAGTCCTGTCACAAGACAAGGCTAGATCATGATTTGAACTTGATTCAAATCACATGCTCAGTCCATACACATTACAGAAATTCAGAAAAGTAGAACTTTGATAGGAAGTCCCCACATGAAGATTATAGTACTAGAGCGTACTCCAATTCCTCAGATTATACAGGTCTAGACTAATATAAACCAATTAAGAATTTAAGTAATTCTCCCAAACATCCATGAGTCATCATAAGACTAAGAAAAACTACTTAAAACTTGTATAAACTTCAAACCATAGTTCATAAACATGAATTCCAAACTTAAAACCAACTTAGAATGAATTGAAACATCTTAGATCCTCTACAAGCTTCACCTCTTAGCCCTAGCTAAGAGGTTTAGCTGCTCATGATTCAAGGAAACATGAAACAACCAAAAAACTCATAAGAACAGTAAAACAAACTAGAAGGAGTTGTGGAACTACGAAATCCACTTCCGTCGCCTCCAACCTTGCTTAAACCCTTCTAAGATACCCTAGGAACGATCCCTAGGTGTCCTTTTATAGTGGGGAGGCTCCGAAACTTCAGAAGATTCAAGAATCTGCGTAACACTTACGTAGTGCGCAGAGAAAATCGGCGCCAGAATTGGAAAGTTGAATTCTTACGCAGACGACCGGTCGCACGACCGGTCGCAGTGGCTGGACGACCGGTCGTGGATGCTGGACGACCGGTCTCAAAACAGCCTAAAAGTGTCCAGAGAGTTTGTCCCAGAAAAATAATTTAAGGACCGGTCGCACGACCGGTCGCAGAAGTGGACGACCGGTCGCACGACCGGTCGTGAACAGTCCAGAGAGTCATGGCCTCTGTGTCTCCTCTGTGCATGTGCGGACCAGTCGCACGACTGGTCCTTGGCTTTGGACGACCGGTCGGACGACCGGTTGTGGGCATGTTTTTCTGCATTCTTTCTTCTTTTCTCTGGCTTCTTTCTTTCATTCTTTAACGCTTATCCCCTTTGATCTTCTTTGCTTCTGACTAGCATCTTTAAGTCTTCAATTGATGCTTTCTCTCTCTCATCCCTACAACCACAAATATATGTATTAGATTGGTCTTTAAATCATGGAACTATGCATAATGAGTGATGAATTGGGGTTAGAATATGCGCAATTAAGAGCTCAACACCTATATATTTGGCATATATACCAGAATGCTGCCGAGCACCTTAGTAATGTATTCAAATGTTCAACAAGTTTTGAACATGATTTTAATAGATGCATATATGATTATGAGTATGAGGAAGAGTTTCTAGCTGCATGGAATAATATTCTTTTGAAGTCTAATTTAATGGATAACAAGTGGCTACAAAATTTATTTAAGAAAAAAGAAAAATGGGCTCTAGTTTATGGAAAAAATACATTTTGCGCGGATATGAAAAGCACGCAACGGAGTGAAAGCATGAATAATTTGCTGAAAAATTATCTAAACTTTAAATATGATCTCCTGCGTTTCTTCACCCATTATGAACAGGTAGTGGCTAATCGACGACATAAGGAATCCATGGCTGATTTCAAAATGAGGCAAACTACTCCAATAATGTTTCTTAATGTGAAGATTTTAAATGAAGTAGCAAAGGCTTACACTCTAGAGGTATTTGAAACGTTTCAAGAAGAGTATAAGAAATATCTCAGTTATTCAATTTCTAAACGTGGTGAATTTGACTTGGTTATAGAGTATTGTGCATATAATGATAAAGATGAAGGATGTATTGTTAGATTCAATTCTTTAGATGGCACAGTGATGTGTAGTTGCAAGAAATTTGAGTTTGTGGGGATCCTATGTAGTCATGTATTAAAAGTTTTAGATTTTTATAATATAAAGGAAGTTGATCCTCGATATATTATGAAAAAATGGAGTAGAGATGCAAAAGTAGGTTTTGGTAGAGATCATACCAGGGTACCAACAAAAGGTGAGCGCAATATTGTTTCAGGTAAATGGTACAAATATTTGTGTAACAAGCTTCATAGAATTGTAGCAATGGCTAAGGAACATGATGAACTATTCGAATTCGCTAATAAATACACAGATACATTTCATGATGAAATGCTGGAACATATGAAAGGGATGAAGGAACCTCCACTAAGGTCATCTATAGCCGTTGATGAAAGCATAGATATTGAATGCGCACACTAGGAGTCGACCGAAATTGAAGATATTAGGCCTGTTGCCTGCATGCTCTGAACTAAATGAAGATGTTGATACTAAAGCTGCAAGCTAGAAGCCAACTGAAAGCTTATCAACAGAAACCACACACCCTAAGCTCACTGAAAAAGAAATTACTTTTATTGATAGCCAAAGTTCACAAACTGTAAGTGGGATTAAAGTAAAGCCTCGAGTTGGGTGTGGTCATCGTGCATATCAAAATCCATTGGATAAAGTACGAAAGAAAATATGTCGAATTGAATCTGTTCAGCCACGAAAAAATCATTATAGACGAGAATCTGTTCAAGCACCAAACATAATGCACCCTACTTCATATCAACCTTCGAATTATTTATTTCCATCTCTTGAACTGAGTGATGTTAATTAGGTATCACTGAGAACTTATTTACTAAAGCTTATCATGTCACATGTTTATTCATGTCATGTGTTTATGTTCTTTAAATTTCTGAATTTTCTCCTCTATTAGGGTACACATATTGCTATCATGAGTCCTATAGAGGTACCAGCAGGATCCTAGGTAGGACCCGATCATCATTTGGTGATTGGCTACACTCCTGGACCTAATGGATCCATAAATGCACCATTGGTTTAATTTCGGTACCAAACACCTATAAGTGGCATGTTTCAACAAAATCTTTTCAACATTAGACCTTAGGTAAAAGTGTGATTTAATTGTGCATATTTCTAATATTGAATGTAACATTTATACAAGTTGATATTCATGTAAGTTGTGCTCATTAAAGTTTCCATTAATTTGTTTTTGCTATGCTAGAGTTTGATTGGTATCGGTCTGAGTCATTTTGGGATACCTAGGACTGCTCCTAGTGGATCAATAAGTGTCTCATTAGCTGGTCTTGGCTACCAACCAAGTATAAACTTGTACCAACAAATTTCCGGAAGCAACCCACAATTGTCACATTTACATTAAGATTCATCTATAGGAAGTATTGCATTTCAACAGGTACAACTGTCTATCTGTATCATTCATAGTATTGAATAAACATTTTAATTTTTAATATAGTGAGATCTCTTATTCATTGAAATTTGAAATCCTCGCATGTAGTTATCATCAACACCATCTGATAAGAGTCAACCGTTACGGTGTGAAGAACATGACCAGCGTTCAATAAATAGATTTTCTTTCCTCAAAGGTGGGCGTATGTTCTAACTCTTCTTGCAAAAGCTAAAAGATTGTATTTTGATTGGTGAGATCTATTTACTTTCTTTTCTCTTAACAGAACAAACAAAAAAGAAGAAGAAACTATTGCATTTCAGCTGATTTTAGTGAGCACGCATTTTTCTAGCTACTATATATGCTTCTGCTAGCTTATAATAGCGAAAATCCACTTCAAATTATTGAGTCAGAATTTTGTCATGGCTCATGTGGAGTAAAATTTGTTGTCAAAAGTAATATATGTGCTCTTAATAAGACCTTTGTTGTCAAATTTATCAACAATGTGGAGTGTTGGGGTCCCAAAAGTCAGTACCCTCTAAAACAAATCAATTGGGCATGTGCTTCGAGAAAATCCCACAAAATACTACCCGACACACCCAAATACCCAGATTTGCAAAGGATCCAGTACTTAGCCATTTTCTCCGGTGGGCCCCACGGATCACCGTGATCAAAACCGCCCAGAATCAAGCAGACACATTCTTCATGAATTATGATAAGCAGTGCATGGCGATTCGCCAAGAAACGGGCCTCACAAGCCCTCCGTTTCGCAAAACCCAATTTTGCAAGACACGGGTACGTCAAGCGCACCCATTTATTCAGTCCAACGCACCCTTAAATTCATGAAAATTCAAGAAGTGTTTCATGATGTTTTTTACCTCTGATGCATCAAAAAAATGGCTTGACGCACCCTAAAAATACCTTCGACGCGTCCATAAATTCAGAAAATACGGAACTGCAATTTCAGGGTGCATTGGATTGCAACGCACCCTAAAATTGCCCAACGCGTCCAAAAATAGCCCAACGCACCCATAAAATCACCAAGAACCAGCGTTGCATTTTTGGATGCATTGTACCTCAACGCACCCAAAAATAGCTCGACGCACCCATAAAATCAGCACATCTTAGAATCTCATTTCGGGGTGCGTCAGAGCTCCCACGCGTCCATTTAAGGGTGCGTCGAGGGATATTTGAAGTGCGTCATATGTGGCAGCTCCTCATTGGTTGCTGTCCGGTATTCTCGGGTATAAATACCCCCTCCCACTATTCATTTGTACAGATTAAGAGAGAGAGAGAGAGCTATTATCCCCTGAGTATTTGGGATTTATCACTGGAAACCCTCGCCGGAATCCCTTTCCGACAGCCGGAAAACTTTCCCGGTGACCGGAATTCTTTTCTGATCGCCGGCATCTTCCACCGGAAGGTCACTCTGACTAACACCACCGCAGGTCCGGATTATAAAAAATCATAAGTGTGAGCACGCACCCGAAAATTCAACATAATTCAGAGATGTATTTTCAGGGTGCATTGGACTCCCACGCACCCGAAAATAGCTTGACGCACCCGAAAATAGCTTGACGCACCCGAAAATTCAACATAATTCAGACATGTATTTTCAGGGTGCATTGGACTCCCACGCACCTGAAAATAGCTCGACGCATCCGAAAATTCAACAAAAAGCAGACTTGTATTTTCAGGGTGCATTGGACTCCCACGCACCCGAAAATAGCTTGACGCACCCGAAAATTCAACAAAAAGCGGATTTATATTTTCAGGGTACATTGGACCCCAACGCACCCAAAAATTACCCCACGCATCCGTAAAATCAACATAATTCAGACATGTATTTTCAAGGTGCGTTGGACTCCCACGCACCCATAAATTATGTCCCATGGACCCAAAAAATCAGCCAATTCCAGAACATGTTCATGGGTGCACTGGACTCAATTTTAAGTGTTTTCAAGTGCCACTTAAGCCTATTTTGGGTATTTCGAGCATTCCGGACGCAATGGAATGGTCAAATGGACGTTTCAGGATCTCTAAATGAGCAGAATTGCGTATCTTCAAAGTTCAATCTGATTCGACACGATGAACGAAACGACTTCTCGAAAGAGACGCCGCCAGCATCCAGAACTATGCAAACATGTCATCATTTATATTTACTGTAAAGATGTGATCCGATTTGAGTCGAAATTTAGACAAACAAGACTATGGTTATTACGATAAACCATACCAAAGAGTTTCAATTCACTACAAAACAATTGTTATGAACTGCCACAACACAGCAGTCGATGCCCTACCCATTAAAAACGGCATCCGTCGGTTGGGCTACGCAGGTATACACAACTACAGAGTGGACTTCCCGAGGTCACCTGTCCATACATTGACAGGCGCAGGCCCAGAGTCGTCCTTCTCAGTCATAAACCCTAATAGTCTTAGCCCGGATCTCCGGCCAAAACATGGGACATAGACATCTGACTAATACAAAGAAGGTTCGGTCCATAACAAAACAAATACAGGTCTCTATGACCACAAACTCTCAGACCATAGTCCTTGCTGACTAGTCTTTTACCTTTTAATCAAGGGTCATCGATTATTCGATGTAATTAAGGGCTCGTGCCAGATCACGACCTGGAATGTACAAGATCTCAGGATCTCTGGAATAAAATTCGCCTTGCGATATCTCTCCTTGTGTACTTTTATGAATGCTTGTGATTGTCTATGAATGTGTCCATTATTCAGAACCCCAGAGCAACAAAACACCACATTTCAAGGAAAATGCCCCTTTTGGAGTTCATTTTTTTCTAGTTCTAACATGGAGTCAAAACTTCATTAAGACCTTTGTTGTCAAATTTGTCAACAATGTGAGTCAAAACTTCAATAAGACCTTTGTTGTCAAATTTGTCAACAATGTGGAGTCAAAACTTCAATAAGACCTTTGTTGTCAAATTAGTCAACAATGTGGAGTCAAAACTTCAATAAGACCTTTGTTGTCAAATTTGTCGACAAAGCATAGTAAAAATTTGTTCTCAAATTTTGTCAACTGCGGAGTTAAATTTGTACATCACAAAATGTTGATGCTTGTTTTTCAAAATAAGACCTTCCAATATTTTCCATTTTAATTGTCAAATAATCATTAAAAAATCTAATAGTTGGATAATTCTAATTGCATGTGTATCATCCATCATAAATTTTTAATTTCTAACTGCTCTTTTAATCTATTTGCATAGAATGCTTTCTACTTGATGATGTTTTCTTATTGACAACATTGCATGCAAATTCTATATGTCCAAAATTATGGTACAAGATGGGTATGAGAAGATTACATTACTCTTCAGGGCCGAATATATGGGTTTTTTTGGGTTTTTCAGCTACATGTGTCTTCATAGTAGCAAGCAGTCGCAACCCTTGTGGCTCTCCATGTAGGACAGAAGGTGATTTTCAACAACAACCCTTGTATGTAGCAGCAGAAGTAGCGCGTTTTGTTCAAATTAATGTTACCTTCTTTTAGTCCCTACGATTGTCCTGTGGTTGATGTTGTGCAAGTTTTGCCATGTTTTGTGGGTTTAATTTAATTTTTTATTTGGCCTTGTATAGTTTTCTATTTTTTTATTTTTTTATTTTTTATAAGTGTTCTAAATGATAGGCGTGGCTGCTGCCCTTTTTGTTGGCACCCGCTTGAATGGTTGTACAAAACATTTCCACTTAATAATCTTGAGTGTGCTTCCCACCTCTAAAAAAGAAGAAGAAGGAATGGGTATATTCAATACATGCAGGATTTGAATTTTGAATATGCGATCTAGATGTGGATTGAATGATTAGCAGGTTGAATCTGGATTACATGTGCAATTGAAATGTGCTCCCAATAAAAAGAGCCAAACTGCTCAACATATTTTTCAAGAACATTGGCATGCATGCATCATTCAACATTCAATCACTGAACCCCATCAACCTTGATAGTCGTTGCAGAATAAATTGAAAAAATATTATCCCTCTTCTCGGCGTGTAGTATGTTCAACAATTTCAATGACAGAGTTCGAAGTGAAAGTGGAGGGTTTTTCTGATACAATTAAGCTATCTTCTTCAGAATGTACGTGTGATGAGTTCCAAGCCTTGGTCCTGCCTTGCATTCATGTAATTCCAGTATGCGGTAAATATGAAATTGATTGATATAGGTTCTGTTATGGGTTTTACACAGTAGGAACTTACCGAAAAGTATACGAAGAATTGGTCTACCCTCTAGCCAATGGGACACCCATGCAGATGTGAAAGAGATATGTGATCAGATATGTCCCCCACCAAAGGAAAAAAAACTAGGAGTAGGCGTAAGACTGTCAGGATTACTAGCCATAGAGAAGACAGGCCTATTGTAAAGGCTACATTCATCAGGGTCTGTTCTAGCTGGAAGGGATACATTATTCCAAACACAAGGTTCTTAGCTGGAACTCATGGCTCAACAATGAGACACATGGCTCGTTGATGGCCATTGTGGCTCTCCAATGAGACACATGGCTCTCTGATGGCCACTGTGGCTCGTTGTTGGGAGACATTCCTAGCTGGAAGTCATGGCTTGCCGATGGCCACTGTGGCTCTCCGATGAGATACATGGCACTCCGATGGTCATTGTGGCTCGCTAGTGGGACACATTCCCACTTGGAAGTCATGGCTCACCGATGAGACACATGGCTCACTGATGGCCATTGTGGCTCTCTGATGGCCACTATGGCTCTCCGATGGAAATTGTGGCTCTCCGATGGCAACTGTGGCTTGTTGTTGGGACACATTCCCAGCTGAAGTCATGGCTCTCCGATGAGACACATGGCTCTCTGATGGCCACCGTGGCTCTCCGATGAGACACATGGATCTCTGATGGCCACTGGGGCTCACCGATGAGACACATGGCTCTTTGATGGCCACTATGGCTCTCCGATGGCAACTGTGGCTCACTATTAGGACACATTCCCATCTGGAAGTCACGGCTTGCCGATGACCATTGTGGCTCTCCGATGAGATACTGATTGGCTCTCTGATGGCCACTGTGGCTTTTCGATGAGACACATGGATCGTCGATGACCACTGTGGCTTGCCACTGGGATACATTATTCCAATGAGGAACTCAAGGTTCCCACCTGGAAGTCATGGCTCATCGATGAGACATATGGATCGTTAATGGCCTCTATGGATCGCTGATGATACACATAAATGTGTGCATTGAGTAATAAAATAAAGGGTGTGATATACTGATTTATACAAATAATCATCTACAACTTTTTGCACATATTTAACAAAATGAATGCTTTTAAGTTTAAATTTTTTTTTTAAAAACTACTAAATAGTCTTGGACTTCTTTCTCGATACGTATTACTTTAGGCCGGTTGTCTTCCTCTTAAATCTCAACGTATCATCAGAGATTCGCTTTATAACTTCAGCATTATTGTTATTGTTAGTGCACTTTTCTGTGGCATCTAGTGCACCTTGTTTGTCAATCACTTAGGTCAGTGGGTCTAGTGTCGGTTGAGCTTAATGAAGAACGAAGACTGAAGACTCAAGTGGCCCTGCTGCATCAAGGAAGAAGAAATAGGTAAAAGTGAAGCCTTGGTGTGCCTTGCCTTGACCAAAACCTAACCCATAACCTCTTAGATGACTTGCACCAACTAGGTATACCTTTAGTCATCATCATTAGTCTTAGAACTCCATGAAAAACATGATAAGTTAGATTAATTAAAGAGGTGGAAGCTGCTGTAATTAAAATAGCTCAAACAGCAGTTTCCGATTGATCTCCGATCAATCGGACGTTGGCTCCGATAGGACTCCAATCAATCGGACAGTTTTCCGATCCATCGGAAGGGGTCAGTTCGATCAATCGGACCATGTTCCGATCAATCGGAATATCCTCCAGAGAATTCTCTGGACTAAAATCCGATCAATCGGACATGTCTCCGATCAATCGGACTGGTCTTAGATCAATCGGACCTTCTTTCGATCAATCGAAAATGCGCGAATCTGCCCATTTTTTTACCGTTGGAAGAAAATCTATTTAAAGATGGGGGTTCGTTTTTGAGCTGAGAGAGGGAATTTTGAGGAGATAGAAGCCACCATTGCTAGAGACGATCAGAGGCTCTATCCCAAACCCATAGCAAGTCATTCTCCTTGTGTTTTCATCACAAGCTTGGGCCATTTAATGGCATCTTGAGAATGGACTTGTTCCCTCTTGATTCCTAGGGTTTAGACACCTTGATGATAGTTAAATCCCTTGTCTAAACACTACCTAGGATTCCAAATAGGTGTATTCCTCTAGAAAACTCATTTCCTACCATTTGTAGAGGATTCACCATTCCCTAGCACCTTGTGCATCTCCAATGGACCATCACATGCAAGGTAGCTGATCTTGGAGCTGAAGCCTTGGCAAAGCGGCGGCGTTAAAGATCGGGGGAACACAAGGGGAGCTGATTCAAGCACGGGAGAGCGAGAAGAAGCAACCCAAAGCGGCGCTACAAAGGGGCTCAATCCGACAAGTAAGGTTGTCTTGTTAGGAGTCCATCCACTCAATTCCTTGTGGGAGTTGAGTGTAGAGTTTGTTTGACAAACTCGAACTAGGGTCGTTAGCCGATCCTTGGCCTATTAGTTGGGCCTAAAATCTAGGGACGTCAGCCATTCCTTGGCATGTTAGTCGGCCTAAACAGAGTCTCCAAGGGGGAGCCATCAACACGGGTGCAAACGTGTAGGTTGGGAGGAACCTGTAAACTCTCCGGTTAGGTGGATCCGAGTTAAAACACCTTGGTTGGGAGGAACCAGATTTAAACTCCCTAGTGAATGCCGGTGTGCTCAAAGGGGTTGAGTACTTGAACCGGGAGTGGAGTAGACAAGTGGTCGAACCACTATACATTCTTGTGTTTGTGATTGTTCTTGAGCACATTTCTCTTTATACATTGTGTTTAATTGGTTAATTATGAATGCTTAGTTAGGAATGCATGCTAGGCACTTGATAGGCACATCCACACTCACAAGATGTACTTTCACTACCTCATGTTGACTTGAGCATTTCTTGATCCATCCTCTATAGTCCACATGAGTTGTTTAGGCTAGGTTGCTGATTGCACTTATCGTTTGCTAGTCTCTTGATTGGACCCACTTAGGCTTGAAAGCCGAAGTGTTAATCGCTTACGTAGTTTAATTTGTTGAATTATTTAAGTAGGCGAAAAGAGTTTTAAAAAGGTCATTATCACCCCCTCCTATAGGTTTAGCCATAATTCTAGTTGCTCCTTAAGCTTCCGCACGTGTATGCATAGGGTGTCGTGTTAGACTACCCGACGCAATTTCAGTTATGAACCGCTTGACTCGATATTATGAACCGATGTTGTTGAAGACTGTCGAATGCGATCGTTTGGTTGAAGTTTAGGATATCGTCCTACATTATGTTAAAGTAGGTTAATACAATTGAACAAATAAGAAAACCAACTCATAGCACATTTTTTATACATACCTGGGTAAAATTTATTTCTTGATCGCTGCATAGGAAGTCAATATATTTGAGGACGAATATCCCATAATAATGGCTCTTTTTTTGTTTTGAAATCTCCTTTGACATATCAATCTTCATGGCTTTTCCCAAAAGTTATTCCCACCATCAAATATATGGAATATCCATCTCAGGCCCAAGGTGAATACATTGACCTCTTCATTGTATAACCCCCTCCAAATTTAGTAGAAACTATCGAACAACTTCAATTGACCCAGCTTAGGGTATACCACCATCAGTAACCGGTGTTGTTCGCGTGCATTGCAAGGGATAGTTGTCAGAGAGTAGCCATCCTAAAATCTACATACAAAGCTAAAAATTTACAAAATCCACATTAAAAAAAGGGCATGCATGTACAAGATATTCGGGCTACTCACAAGGTGGGTGCCACTTTCATAGGCCCTTCTCCAACATTCAATTTGAAAAAAAGAAAGTAAAAGAAAGTAAATGAAAAAGAAAAAGAAGAAGATGCTAAATTTGAGAGAGAGAGAGAGAGAGAGAGAGAGAGAGAGAGAGAGAGCCCTCTTTCAGCAACTGAAAACTCTTCGTTCTGATTCCTGCTTGCAAAGAAATCGACCCGAATACGAAAACTATGAAGTTGAAAAGATTATTATGCCGAAAGTATCGCAATCTTCTTTTACTGCCGTTCAATGAAAATCTAACATTCTCATCGGACGACCCACATTTAATGACTTCTTGCGCTCTGCATTTCTTAGTACTCGGCGCTTGATTTCTCGATGGCAGTTTCGGTAATTACCCGAACTTTAAGGGAAATGATTTCTTCAATTTTCTTTTTCCATTTTTTAAAATAAATTAAATTATTTGAAATTAAGTGGACAAAATATCCATTCTGAAACATTAATATCTAAGCACTCGATCTCCGTACATATGGACATTTGTATGAGATCTAGACCGTTCATCCATTGCACCCTACCGTGGATGGTTCATACGCCAAGAATCGCAACCATATAATGATTCTAGCCTTCGATTGAAGAGCTTCTGCTGATTGAATGTTGACCGTTGGTTGGAGTTCTCCTAAGCATTTTGATCTTCATGAGTTCATCTGATCAATGGCTAGGATTGCACAAGTGGGACCCACGGTTTGTTAATTGAAACCGTTGATTCACATGAATGGACCCTCTTTAAGTGGCCCATGCACCGGAATAACCCTTAGACGGGAAATGTGCCTAGCAAATAGATGGTTAGTAAAGAAAATACAACATTGGCTACATATTCAACCAAAACGAGGCCTAAAAGGTCGTTTGGATGCCTGTAAGTTCTGTAAGTGGGAAATGACTTCCAGATAAGTCACTTCCAGGTGGTTTTTGGGGAGGAAATTCACCATTTGGATGCCTGTAAATGGTTTAATGGTAGATGATTTATAGGTGTAAATCATTTATGGCCTGTCCTGTTTGGCTGTAAGCTGTAAATGACTTACCGGTAAATGATTGTTAGTGTTTGGATAGCGTGTAAATTGTTTAAGTCGTATATATGAAGAGCCCATCTTTGAAATTATAGCCATTAAGCTGTAAATGGAGAGCCTGAAAATGTAATCACAAATTTTTGCTAGGAAATCAAATGGGACTGAAAGCTGTAAATGATTTACAGGCATTTTTCAGCATCCAAACACATATTGTAAACCATTTATGTGTAAATCATTTACAGTTAACCCCATTTACAAGCATCCAAATGACCCTAAGTAAATTATAGGTAAAACTACCGGTAAACGTCATGGGGCCGGGGGTGAGAAGTCACTTCCTTATAAGTGACTTACAGTTTAAAGTCACTTCTAGGTGAAAGTTACTTGCAACTTGAAAACTTACAGGCATCCAAATGACCCTAATATTCAATGGATAGGATTTTTCTAATCTAGTGACTTTTGGTTCACCATATTGGTGTAACCTAGTAAGAAAAGGCTTCATGAACTATGTCTTAACTGAATGTATGACCCTTGATAGAGTGGAATGGTGGAATAGGATTCACATAGCTGATCCCAATTAATTGGGATTAGGCTTAGATGATGATGATGAAGTTGAATTTGTGGTTCATGGACCATCGTAGTGGGATCATCGTATCAACAGTTTGGATCATTGGACCACAAGCCTGCTTTCACAATTAGAAAACCCGAGCACACTATATAAATTCTTGCCCCCATCACTATATAGAATCTCATTAAATATGGAAATGGTTATCATGTTTTCTGTGACCAAACCCATACTTAGATGCATATTAAATGCATACATGAGCTAGGTTATATTAATCACTGTTTGAACTTAAGGTGACTAGCATTGTTGAAAAACCAACCCTTAACGATGGCATTTTATCAAGCGCTTATTAGACATAATAGGCCCATAGTATCATGGTCATCATTTAGCTGATAAGCTTGTTGCTTTGCTGTGTTGTAGACGAGAGTGGCCATTGTGGTGACCTATTGCCCATGGAACTCGTCGTAGTGACAATTTAGTAAATTGAGTGAAAATACAAAGGATATGATTGGACAACACCTCTGGTCATGGCTGGTGGATAGGCCGGTAGAAAATGCTTTTGGTATATGATGAGAGGAATCAAGCTTTGGGTAGGATGCGCAATTGCCTTCGGACGGTTATGCATATGTGGGCCTTGAGGTTCCCAGAGGAGTCCTCTTGCTTGTCTTTGATGTTGAACAAGAGGACTCTAAGGCTTTGAAAAATCACACTAGACTTGAGGTTGAGTTTGTGGAAGGGAAGGATGCCTTGGGCTACTGAGCATGGGTATCATAAAATTACTGGTAAACTTGGATTCTTTTAGATGTGCAGAGGTCTCAAGGAGTGTGCGGGCTTGAATCAGAGATGTTACATGAGAGAGTGACATGGTTGCCAAGACATGGATAAGTGTTGGGTGTGCACGGTAGGATCTCGAAGGAGCTATTAAGCATTAGGGTTGGTGTTTGCACTGTTGACTTCAGGCTCTGTTGAGCTCTGAATTGTGCATATTCTAACCCCAATTCATCACACGTTATGCATGGTTTACATGTTTAAAAACTAATTTAATACATGTTTTTGTGTTTATAGGAATGCAAGAGGGACTTCACTAAAATTATGATTAAAAGACACTTCTAATATGCATTGAAGATCAAAGGAAATTAGTAAGTTTTTTAAGAGGAAAAGAAAAGAAGAAAATTCACCCTGGCCGATTGATCGGTTGGCTTGACCGATTGATCGCTTAGGTGATCGATTGATCCACTGGCTAAATCGATTGTTCAGCCATTGTGCATGTATTGCTGGATTGAAAGATGGACCATCAATTGATCAGTTTCCCAAACCGATTATTCGCTCATGAGGCAAGAATTCCAGATTGGTTGTTGGACAAAAAAGAGCTCCACCGATCAATCGCCCGGCCACCTGCGATCAATCGCCCATCCATAAAATGCAATTTTTATGGTTGGATCGTAGGTGCGATTGATCGTCCAGCCCAAGCGATCAATTAACCATGTGCTAAGTCAAGAAATTTCTAAATCTAGTTCGATTTTCTCTGCGCAAGTGAGTAAGTTTTACGCAGATTCTCAAATGTTCTGCGATGATAGGGCTTGAATGCTATAAAAGGACTCATCTACTTCGATCTAAAGGTATCATAGAAGAGATTGAAAGTCGTGAAAGTTGAATGAAAGCTTCGTGGAGCGTCTGTAACTCTGTCGACTCCGATTTTTCTAGTTTTCATGTTTATCTTTAGTTTATCTTTTGATTCTAGTTATAGTATGACAATGCTCGGCTAGAACCTCTTAGCTAGGGCTAAGAGGTGAAGCTTGTGGCTAATTTTCAAGTTTAATTTGTTTTAATTCAAGTTTACTTTACTTCAAGTTGGATTTTTGAGTTCTAGTTTGAATAAAGTTGGTCCTTTTGGATGTTTTATGAGAGTTCATGTACTTCGGACATGAATTCCTTGCAATTCTCTGAGATTTCCACGTTGGGATTGATTAGATTCGAATTCTTGTAACCCTAGAGCATGCCATAGTCTCTTAGCATGGCTGTTACTTCGAAGGCTATAAGTTTGAAGTCTACAAGCTTCATTAAAACTGGAATTCTGAATTTTCAGATTTGAGTGAAGAATGTGTGTTGAATGATTTATCTTTCAATTAGATGATGATAGAACTTTGATTCTAATTGTGGTTGTGCTTCGATGAACCGATTGACATGGGATTACTACAAGTGGATCCTTAAAGCCTTAGTGCTCTTTTTCCTATTCTTATATTATCTTTTTAAGTTGCTGTTTTAGTTCCAGTTCTCATAATTGAATTCATAAACTGTTTTAATTGAAGTTGCTGGAATAAATTAGAATTGTTTACCTAATTCCCTGTGGATCGATCTCGGTCTCACCGAGTTATTACTACATTGCAACCTTGTACTTGAGGCGAGCGAACAAGTTTTTGACACCGTTGTCGAGGAATCTACGATAAACGGTTCTAAATTATTTTAGTGGAGATAGAAGTAGAAGTAGTTAGATAAGATTTTCTATTTTCCTAGAACTAGTTTTTGATTTTCTAGAACTAACAAGTTTGCTTTGTTTTGTTGTAAATCCTCTTAATTCAAGCTAATTGGGTACTATCTTTCTAACTTAGAACTTTTTTACAGTTTCTTTTTTAGTTTTCCAAATTTTAGTTTAATTACAGATTTTTATTTTAGGACTTAGGTTTAGTTTTAGTTTAGATTTTTGTTTATGTGGTTTATGTCCCATTGGGAACGTGACCACACAAATCATCTCCAAACTGAAGGTGGTTTAGTTGGACAACTCTCTGTCCAAAGACGAGTTAGAAAATACATTGAACTTTGTGAAAGTTCGAGAAGTATGGATCAAACACCATTAAGAAATCTTCCCCCTCCTACTCCAACTACAAATGCAAATTAAGAGGGAGTAGGAGAGAATGAGGTATATAATGCTCCTCTAATGAGAGCCCTACGTGATTATTTACAACCGGCCCTTGCTACCACACCTTCGTGTATGTTTTTCCCAAACAATGCCTGGACAATGGATATTAAGCCAATGGTAATTCAACTTTTACTTAAGTTTCATGGGCTAGATTCTGAGAGTCCATATCTCTCAACGAGTTGTAGTTGCTACTTTTGCAATATAACAATGTGTCGGAAGATGTAGTAAAGTTAAAGCTACTCCCTTTCTCTTTGAAAGAAAGAGCTAAAACATAGCTTCACTCTCTTAGACTAAGGTCGATTGGAGCATGGACTAAGATGACCTGGGAGTTTTTAAAAAAACTCTTCCCGGGTCATAAAACAAACACTCTTCGACGAGCTATAATGAATTTTTCTGTTAAAGAGAGTGAAACCTTCTTTCAAAGTTGGAAGAGATATCGGGACCTCCTACTTGCTTGTCTATATCATGGCTACAAAATATGGCAAATCATAAGCTTCTTCTATGAAGGATTGAACTCGAATATGTGCCAATTCATAGACTATGTGTAACGACGAGTTCATGAGCAAAGATCCTGAGGAAGCATGGAGTTACTTAGATATGTTGGTTGAGAATGCCTAATCGTGGGATACCTCAGAGAAGTCTAGTAACCTCAAACCTCCTCAACAAAAGGAGAAAGGAGGGATCTACATCCTTAAGGAAGAAGACGATGTTAATGCAAAGATAGCTAGCCTCATAAGGAAAATAGAGGCCATGTAACTTAGTAAGAGCAGAACTTCCAAGTCTACTGAAGTTATTGAAAACGTGTGTGGAATTTGTGCCGATCATATGCAATCTACACAAGATCGTCCTACAATCCCTGCGTTTCAAGAGGTGTCATAAGAGAAAGCAAATGCCGTATATAGTTATCAACAGCCTTTCAATGGTCCGGTAGGTAATACGTACATCTCTACTTGGAAGAATCATCCAAATTTCAGTTGGAGGAATGGGCCGACGGCCAATCCTACCAACTCTCAAGGAGGGCCACCCATGCAAAACATGGCCCCACCTTAATTCTCAATAGAGGATACCTTAAAGGCGTTTATGCAAGGGCAAACACAAATCAATTAATCAAATCAGCAAATGTTCCTAGAGCTTAAGGTGTTGGTTGATGAGATTAAGGGACGTTTGAATGCTAGGGAAGAGACCTTTCCGGCCCAACCTCAACCCAATCCTAAACAAGCACATGAAATAAGCGCCCCTAACCTCCCTAACCAACATGTGAAGCAAGCAAAATCTATCACCACTCTTAGAAGTGGTAAAAAATTGACAAATCTATTTTGGTGAAGGCTGACAAGCCTAATGATCTGATAAATTCTAAGAATGAGGATGGATCTAACTCAGCTCCACAAGAAACAAAACGCGTTTACAAGCCCGTAGCACCATTACCTTCGAGATTGGTTGCTCCAAAACCTCTCCCAAACTCTCATAATATTCTAGAGGTTTTCAAAGAGTCAAGATCAACATTCCTCTACTTGATGCCATTAAACAAATCCCCTCTTATGCCAAGTTTCTAAAAGACCTATGCACAACCAAATGTAAATATAATGTGCAGTAAAAGGCCTTTTTGAATGAGCAAGTGAGTGCCATTCTCACCCTAAAGACCCCCCCCCCCCCCCCCCCCCCCCCAAAAAAAAAAAAAGGATCTCGGTAGTCCCACAATCTTATGCATCATTGGCGACTACCGGATTGAACGTGCATTGCTAGACTTGGGGGCAAGCGTAAACTTGATTTTGTACTTGATATATGAGTAATTGGGTCTTGGTGAATTAAAACCCCCGAAAACCACATTGCAACTCGTTGATAGATCCATCCGTGTACCGAGAGGGATGGTGAAGGATGTATTAGTCCAAGTCGAAAAATTCTATTATTCGGTAGATTTTATCGTCTTGGACATGCAACCAGTTATGGATACTAACACTCAAATATCAGTAATTTTCGGTTGCCCATTCTTGGCTACATCAAGCGCAATCATCAATTGCCGTAATGAGGTGATGCAATTGTCCTTTGGGAACATGACATTGGAGGTGAATGTGTTCCATATGGGCAAAAGACATAGGGATGATGGTGATGCCAATGAAGTAGACATGATCGAGTCCATTGTGGAAGAGGAGTTTGTTTTAAATCAAAATTTTGATCCTCTAGATATTGTTTTCTTCGATCCCTTTAAGGATTGGGACGATAATGATGAACCCCATGAGATAAACATGATGGAATCTACTGAAGAAGGAGAGCTTTTCCAACCCAATCTACCTGAAAGTTTGGAGATATGTTTGGCACGCTCTAAGGATGAATTTAATTTTATTGTTAATGAGGCCTTATAAGTGCTAATTTATGAAAGTTTACTTGACGAGTCACCAATTTCTAATTTACACAAAATTGTTATGCAGGAATTGGAAGAATTGGTGCTTAATTTGCCTACGGAGAGGCCAAATTTTGAAAGTGTAGAGGTTGAGGACCCACTCCAACCTACACAAAAATTCGAGGAGGAAGACGTGAAGGGTCCAAATTTGAAAACTTACTCCCCTGAGGTCTCCTACACTCTAGAGGAGTGTTTGGCTTATTTTGAAGATTGGGATGATCTATGATCAAGGACATAGTGCATGCCTTGAGGGAGACCCCTCCGGTGCCTAAAAAACTTCTTTCCACAAAATGCCAAACTGAAAAATCGATTATGGAAGCACCGGTGAAAGTTGATTATGTAGAGATCATCCCAATTTGTGTGATGGAAGTCTCCACATCTCTTTAGTTTGTTCAAACTGAAGAACACCACTTCTAGGATTACCCATATTTGACAAATTTTTGCCTAGACAAGATGTAAAGGAGATCCATATTCACTGATTTCCAACCAATGCAATTCTCCTTTCCTAGTACATGTGACAACGTTATTAGAAACCCGCTGAAATTTTTCATCAGGATTTTCAATGGGTTAGAATGGTTGATGTCACCAATGTACTTTTCAAAGTGGGATGGTGGATAGTTCTACTAAAAAGTTTTTTACACCACTTGATGATCCTGATCAACTTTGTTCTTTTAGACGTTATAATGAGGATTGATTTCCTAGTCTGATGGAGATCCTCTTTCTAAAAAGATAGATTAGGTTTTATTTATTGTTTTAAGTAGGATTAGGTTTACTTTGTAGATTAGGTTTTACTTATTATTTTAAGTAGGATTAGGTCTACTTTGTTTTTTGTTTTAATTTATTGTTTTAATAGATTTAGTTGTCAGAGTTGTAGAATTCCATGATCGACTCTATCAAGTACTCTCGTTCTCACTCTCTTTTATTTTATCATTGATCTCATGTTATTGCTCATTGCAAATCTTTTACATTGAGGACAATGCAAGATTTGGTTGGGGGGTGAGATTCCTAGATGAATCTATTACTTTGTGACATTCGAGCAAATTTTGTGTATATTTTTTAATTTTTCTGAAATTTGAAGACTCTTTTGGAAAACTTTGTTTCTATGCATTCGGGATGGTACGAGTACGAGAAAAGGAGATATGAAGTGATTGGTGTTAAACCTTTGAATTACCTTTAATGTAATAGTCTTCTTTGTGAATTCTTGAACACTTGTGAGCCTAGTTCACGTTACACGATTCTCATAGGTTGAAAGGGTGTTGAGCTCTGAAATGTGTATATTCTAACCCCATTTTATCACTGACATTGCATGATTTCTATGCTTACGGACTTATCTAATGCAATGTTTTGTATTCTAGGATGAGAGAAAGACTTCACCAAAAATGATGATTGAAAGACACTCTTAATGTGCATTGAAGATTAAAACAAAAAAGTAAGAAAAGAGTGAAGAAAAGAAGTAAGAAGAAGAGAAGAAAAGAAGTAAGAAGAAGAAAAGAAAAGAAGAAAAATCACCTTGAGAGATTGATCTCCCAGCCTGAGCGATTGATTGACAGAGCCTGTAAATCAATCGACAGAATTCTGATTTTGGTAAATTTGTTGCTGGACTAAAGTGCGGATTGTCGATTGATCTCTCAGCCTGAGCGATTGATCGATAGTCCTGAGTGATTGATCGCTCACAGAAGAATTTTTCTGTTTTGTTGCTGGACCTTGCTGGACTAAAAAGGGGAGTTGAGATTGATCGCCAGCCCTGAGTGATTGATCGCCGGACCAGTTGCGATTGATTGCTAGTCACTTGCGATTGATCGCCCAGGCTCACAGATGTCTAGATTCAGTTTTTATAGTTGGCTCGAAAAATCGATTGATCACCTAGACTAACCAATTGATCGACCAGTGTCCAAACTGCGTAAGGAGACTCTGATTTATGGAAGATTCCAAGTCGGTGGTGGATTTTTGTTATAAAAGGACACCACTACGTCATTCCTGAGGCATCATAGAAGGCTGAGAAGTTCGTGGGAGGTGGAGATGAGCATCATGGAACGTTCGCAACTCCTTCAACTAGGGTTTTTACGATTTTCTATGCTTTCTTATAGTTTTCTTTTGAGATTTAGTTCAATCTGTTAATGGTTAGCTAAACCTCTTACCTATGGCTAAGAGGTGAAGCTTTTAATTATTTGCAATGTCTAATTCGAATTAATTCAAGTACTTTTGGGTTTTATGAAGAACATTTCTAGTTCTAGTTTAAAATAAAGTTAGTATTTTTAGTTAATCTTCTATCTCTTGTGATTTCTCTTAGATGGGATGTTTTGAATACTGAGATTGCTTAATGAGGTGTTGATTGATAGGACTTTGGGTTGTAGAGATCTTAGATCTATCATGATATGTTGGATGCTAGGGGATCTCACAAACTAAATTTCCTAAGTGCTTATCTAAAATTAAACTAGAAGAAGTTCTTCTCTTTTTATTAGATCTGAGATAGGTGTTTATGTATTGATTTTTGGTTCAATAGAAATTCAATTCATGCTTCTAAATCAAGTCTTGTGACAAGGCTTGAGGAGGAATCATAAATGTGATCTTGCTTGTTTTGTGAAGGATTGGGTTGTGAGGTTGAATACACCCAATGCCTTAGTTGTTTATGAGAGAACCATATCAATAGATGATCCATTTATATTAGATGCATTATGATGATTTGATTGCTTTATATTCCGGTTGGATAGGGATAGAACTCCGATTCTAATTGAGTTATCGGTTTGAATTATTTGAATTGGCATTGTGAATGATTATAAGTGGATCCTTGATGCTCTTGTGCTTATTTCCCTGATTTAAGATAAAGTAGATAGTTTTATGATATCAATTTTCATCCATCATTATAAATTCAAATTTAGTTCATCCTAGTTATAAAGTTTAGAATTGTTACGACAATCCCTAAGGATCGACCTCGGTCTTACCAAGAATTATTACTACATCGTAGCCTTGCACTTGAGGAGAGCGAATGAGTTTTTGGCACCGTTGCTGGGGATTAGGTTAACGGTTCTGAAGTTTGTAATTAGGGCATAGTTAGGTTAGATAGGTTAGGTTGGAATTTATTGCTTTATAGGTTTTTATCAAAAAATTTCTACTAACAAATTTTGTTTATTTTGTAGAATTTTCTTCTCTAACATAGTTTTTCCATCCGGTAACACTGTTCTAACTTTAACTCATTTAATTTTAGTTTTTGTTTTTGTTTTTAGAATTTTATATTAGTTAGTTTTTGTGTGTTTTATGTCCCATGAGGAGCGTGATCATATATCGCGACTTCTAAGTGAGGGAGGTTTAGTTGAAGGCCTAGTCAATCATAGACGAGTTAGAAAATGTCTAGGAAATCCTTAATCCTCTAAAATCATGGCTGAGAATGAACCACACAATGTTGAAAACGATAAGCATAATGCACCACCAAGTAGGTCGAAACATAATGAGAATGAGGAACGCTTTGTTCCTCCGGTCAAAACATCGAGAGATTATTTACAACGGGAGAGAACAACCACGTCTTCCTGCATTATTTTTCCAACTAATGCAGGAAACGTAGACCTTAACCAGGAATTATCAAGTTAATCTCGAAATTTCATAGATTCAACTCTGAAAGTCCATATGTGCACCTTAATGAATTTGAGGAGATTGCCAACACCTTTCAATTTAATGATGTCTCCCAAGATATAATCAACTGAAATTGTTCCCCTTCTCTCTAAAGAACAAAGCCAAATCATGACTCCAATCACTTAAACCTAGAAGCATCGGGACATGGGCTGAGATGACTCGTAAGTTCCTTAAAAAGTACTTTTCAGTTCATAAAACCAATGCATTAAGGCGGACCATCATGAATTTCTCCCAAAAATTAGATGAAATATTTTTTCAATGTTGGGAAAGGTTCAAGGATCTTTTATTAGAATTCCCACACCATCGTTATGAAAAATGGTGCTTGATTGACTTCTTCCATGGCGGATTAAGTTCAAACATGCGCCAATTTGTTCAAATGATGTGTAATGGTGAGCTTTTGAACAAAGCACCTGATGATGATTGGGATTACTTTGATATGCTAGTCAAGAATGCCCAATCTTGGGACATCTCTAATCCGACTAGTAATTCCAAGTCAGCCCCAAGAGAGAAAAGAGTATATGTATTAGATGGGGAGGACGATTTAAACACAAAGGTGGCGGGTCTCACAAAGAAGGTTAAGGCCATAGAATTGAAGAGTGTTAACATGATAACCATCGGTGAGGCCGTTGAGAGTGCATGTGGTATTTGTGAGAGTGATGTTTACTTAATAAAGGATTGTCCAACAATCCCTGTGTTTCAAGACATTTTGCAAACTCAATCAAATGCCACAAACGCTTACCAACGCCCCTTTAGTGGACCAAATTCTAACTTGAATAATCCTGATTGGCGGTTTAAACTAAATTTTAATGGGAGAAATGGACCTATGGTAAATACAAACAATGCCTCCCAAGGGTCTCCTCAAAAGAGTACTCTTGAGGATACATTGAACGCATTTATAATTGGACAAATTTAGATAAATCAGTCCAATATGCAAGCCATGAATGAACTTAAAAACTTGGTTGAAAGAATTGAGACACACCTAGGAGTTAGGGAGAAATGGACTGTTTTGACCCAATCTTATCCTAACCCCAAGGAACAATTGGAAACAAACACCAATTCTTCAACCCATCCTCATGTGGAACATGTTCAAGCTATCACCACTCTTAGAAGTGGAAAAGCAATTGAAAAATCTGAACCGGTGAAGGCCATAAAGACTAATGACCCGATTGATTCTAAGAGCGATGGTGAATTGAACAATGCTCCACAAGATGAAGAGCCGGAGCTTGTGTATAAACTTGTGACCCCATTCCCCCAACGTCTTATCTCAACCAAAAGACCAAGTGAAAATCAGAATATCCTAAAAGTCTTCCAACAAGTTAAAATCAACATTCTCTTGTTAGATGCAATTAAGTAAATTTCTTCATACGCCAAATTTCTAAAGGATTTATGTGCCGTAAAGCGTAAGCAAAACATGCATAAGAGGGCATTTTTTACGGAATAAGTGAGTGCTATCATACAACAAAACACTCACAAATTCAAAGATCCCAGAAGCCATACAATCTCTTGAATGATAGGTAACTTCCGGATCAATAGAGCACTTCTCGATCTAGGGACTAGTGTTAACTTGATTCCCTACTCGGTATATGAGCAACTTGGACTTGGTGAATTAAAACACATCAGGATAACTTTACAACTTACGGATTGCTCCGTTAGAATACCGAGAGGAGTAATTGAGGATGTGTTAATCCAAATTGATAAGTTCTACTACCCGGTAGACTTTATTGTTTTGGATACACAAGCGGTTAAAAATGTATGCACTCAAGTTCCCATCATTCTAGGCCAACCATTCTTAGCAACTGCCAATGCTATAATTAATTATAGGAATGGAGTTATGAAAATTTCCTTTGAAAATATGACAATGAAGCTGAATGTGTTTCATTTGCATAAACAACAAGAGGATGAGAATGAGGATAAAGATGAGATCCACATGATTAATTTCATAGATAGAATTATGGATGATGATGAGTCACCCTCGGCTAAATTTTTCAAAACCTCAGAAGTTTGCTTGGCTCATTTCAAGGAAGAAGTAGTTTTAAATATTGATGAGACCTTGGAAGAGCCAAATTCTGAAAATTTGATTGACAAGACACCAATCACTGACTTGAAAAATTTTGTTATGCAGGAATTTGATGGATTAGTTCTTGACTTTCCTATGGAGAGGCCAATTTCTGAATGTGTAGTAGTTGATGACATATTCCAACCTACACAAGTGACTGAGAAGGTCGAAGTTTCCTACACTCTAGAAGAGTGTTTGACATATTTTGAGGATTAGGATGATCCAATGTCCGTGACATTATCAATGCCTTGAGGGAAACTTCATCAGTGCCCACAAAGACCCCTTCTACGGAGAGCAATACCAAAGTATCAAGTGTGGAAGCACTGGTAGAAGCTAAAAATGTGGAAACCATACCGACTTGTGAAGAAAAATTTCAAGTCTCCACATTACTTTAGTTTGTTCAAACCGAAGAACAACATCTCTGGATTGATCCTTACTTGATTAATATTTTTCCAGACAAGTTGGAAAGAAGATTCATGTTTGATGAATTTCAACCGAAGAAATTCTCATTTCTTAACACATGGGGTGATAACTTTGAGAAACCCGCTGAAATTTTTCAACCGAATTTTTAATGGATTAGAATGACAAACATCACTCATGTGCACTATGCAGCAGGATGGTGGATGGTATTACTGAAAAGTCTTTTACTCCACCTATTAATTCTGCTAAATTCCATTCCTTTGAATGATCTTGTGTATCAAGATTGACCTCCTAGTCTGACGGAGGTATAAAGTAGTTTCATTTATTTTAATTTTTTAGTTGTTTGGAGTTGTAGACTTCCATGATCGACTATCTCAAGTACTCTTGCTCTCACTCTCCTTTATTTATATAATTGCTTTCACATCTTTGATTATTGCATATCTTTTTACATTGAGGACAATGCAAGATTTGGTTAGGGGGTGAGATTCTTTGAATCTAGTAATTTGTGACATTTCGAGCAAAATTTTGTAGTAAATTTTTTAATTTTTTTGAAAGTTCAAAACTCTTTTGGAAAACTTTGCTTCTTTGCACTTGGGATGGTACTTGTATGGGAGAAAGAGACATGGAGTGATTGATATTAAAAGCCTTGAATTATCTCTAATATAATAGTTTTCTATATGAATTCTCCTATTTATATGATCGATAAAATGTTTGAACACTTTTGAGCCTAGCTCACATTACATGATTCTCATGGTTTAAAACGATTATGTAGATTTGTAAATTGGCTAGACTGAGACCTAAAGCGTTAAGGAACCAAGCTGGGGAACTTTGTCCGTCCTTGTTCATGTGAAGTAAAGAGAAAAGAACGAAAGATATGGATTTCTAAAATCCTATCTAATGTATATAAAAAAAAAGAAAAAAAAATGGTTATCATTGAATATATGTTGAAAATTTTCGAAAAAAGCTACCTATTACCAACTAGGGGATGGTTTACCTGTAACCAAAGCTGGAACTGGGAAGTAGTGTGAAAGCCGTTGAAGGAACGGTAAGGCAAATTCTTGTCATTGGCTTGTTGTTGATCTATACACCTTTGGATCTTTAGTTTCGTTGAAGAAGGTAATCCTGAAAATCCATGAGATGAACATTCACTATGCACACTAGATCATACTTGTTTGAATTCATCTATTTATCAATCAATCGGTGATGATTCTATATGAACACTCGTTATGTTTAGGGAGTTTAAGATTTCAACTTTTATCACCCAGTTTTTCTGAATTTTGCACTTGTATGTCTTGAGATTTATAGAAGTATAGTTTTGAAAATAGAGTTGGGTTTTAAAAAGTTGGATTTTGTTTCACGTATGTTTTGCTCGAGACTAGCAAAATGCTAGTTGGGGGTGTGTGTTGAGCTTTGAAATGTGTATATTCTACCCCATTTTATTACTAACATTGCATGATTTCTATGCGTACGAACTTATTTAATGCAATGTTTTGTGATTGTAGGATGAGAGAAAGACTTCACAAAAAATGATGATTAAAAGACACTCTTAGTGTGCATTGAAGATCAAAGAAAAGAAGCAAGAAAAAGAGTGAAGAAAAGAAGCAAGAAGAAGAAAAATCACCCTGAGAAATTGATCTCCCAGCCCTGAGAAATTGATCTCACAACCTGAGCGATTGATCGACAAGGGGTTATGTAGATTTGTACATTGGTTAGACTTGGATCTAAGGTGTTAAGGAACCAAGCCGAGGAACTTTGTCCATCTTTGTTCATGTGAAATAAAAGAAAAGAACGAAAGAAAAGGATTTCTAAAAATCCTATCTAATATGAAAAGGAAAAGAAACTATGGTTATATATTGAATATATATTGAAAAATTTCTTAAAAGGGCTACCTATTACCAACTAGGATATGTTCTACCCGTAACCAAAGCTGGAAATACGAAGTAGAGTAAAAGCCGTCGAAGGAATGGTAAGGCAAATTCTTGTCATAGGCATTTGATTGATCTATACACCTTTAGATCCTTAGTTTTGCTAATCTATGAAGAAGTTAATCCTAAAAATTCACGAGATGAACTTTCACTATGTACACTAGGTTAAACTTGTTTGAATTCTTCTATTTATCAATCAATCAGTGGAATTCTATGTGAACACTTGTTACATTTAGAGAGTTTAAGATTTCAATTTCTATCACCCATTTTTTCTGAATTTTGCACTTGTGTGTCTTGGAGTGTATAGAAGCATAGTTTCCGGAAGAGATTTGGGTTTTGGAAAGTTGAATTTGTTTCACGCAGTTTTGCTCGGGACTAGCAAAATGCTGGTTGGGGGTGTGTGTTGAGCTCTGAATTGTACATTTCCTAACCCCAATTCATCACACATTATGCATAGTTTACATGTTTAAAGACTAATTTAATACATGTTTTTATGTTTATAGGAATGCGAGAGGGACTTCACCAAAATTATGATTAAAAGACACTTTTAATATGCATTGAAGATTAAAGGAAAGAAGCAAGTTTTTGAAGAGGAAAAGAAAAGAAGAAAATTCACCCTAGCCGATTGATCGGTTAGGCCTGACCGATTGATCGCCAGGGTGATCGATTGATCCACTGGCCAGACCGATTGATCGGCCACTGTGCATGTACTGCTAGACTGAAAGATGGATCATCGATTGATCGGTTTCCCAACCCGATTGATCACTCATGAGGTAGGAATTCCAGATTGGTTGTTGGATAAAAAAGAGCTCCATCGATCAATCGCCCAGCCACCTGCGATCAATGGCCCATCCGTAAAATACAGTTTTTATGGTTGGATCGCAGGTGCGATTGATCGCCCAGCCCAAGAGATCAATCAACCATGCGCTAAGTCTAGAAATTTTTAATTCTGGTCCGATTTTCTCTGCGCAAGTGCATAAGTTTTACGCAGATTCTCGAATGTTCTGCGATGATGGGGCTTGAAGACTATAAAAGGACTCCTTTACTTCGATCTAAAGGTTTCCTAGAAGAGATTGAAAGTCGTGGAAGGTGAAGGAAAGCTTCGTGGAGCGTCTGCAACTCTGCCGAATCTGGATTTTCTAGTTTTCATGTTTTTCTTTAATTTTTCTTTTGATTCTAGTTGTAGTATGACAATTCTTGGCTAGAACCTCTTAACAAGGGCTAAGAGGTGAAGCTTGTAACCAATTTTCATGTTTAATTCATTTTAATTCAAGTTTACTTTACTTCAAGTTGGATTTTTGAGTTCTACTTTAAATAAAGTTGGTCTTTTTGGATGTTTTATGAGAGTTCACGTACTTCAGACATGAATTCCTTGCAATTCTTTGAGATTGCCATGTTGGGATTGATTAGATTCAAATTGTAGTAACCCTAGAGCATGCCATAATCTCTTGGCATGGCTGTTACTTCGAAGGCTACAAGTTTGAAGTCTACATGCTTCATTAGAACTAGAATTCTGAATTTCCAGATTTGAGTGAAGAATGTGTGTTGAATGATTTATCTTTCAATTAGATGATAGATAGAACTTTGATTCTAATTGTGGTTGTGCTTGGATGAACGGATTGACATGGGATTGCTACAAGTGGATCCTTAAAGCCTTAGTGCTCTTTTTCCTATTTTCAGATTTTCTCTTTAAGTTGCTGTTTTAGTTCTAGTTCTTCTAATTGAATTCCTAAACTGTTTTAATTGACGTTACTGGAATAAATTAGGATTTTTTACCTAATTTCCTGTGGATTGGCCTTGGTCTCATTGAGTTATTACTACATCGCAGCCTTGCACTTGAGTCGAGCGAACAAGCTCTCAGACGGGTGAGTTGCGACCTGAAGCATCATACTGAGATGCGTGTGGTTACAAGTTCAAGATATGAAGTCATGGCTTCTTGTGAGGTTGAGGTTGATTATGAAAGACGAGTGACTTCTCAGATGTTGTGGCTAAATTGCAGAGGTGTAAATTCAGCCAATCAGGGTATCAACTTTACGTGGTAGATTGCAGATTGAATTGAATTGATATAAGGAGTAATGAGTAGGCCAAATAGTTGGAGCATTGAGGAGCAAGAAGAAAAGGAGAAAAGAAGAAGAAGTGGTTTATTCTCTTTACCTCTTACAATGGCAAAGTAACCCATTTATGTATGTTAAGCCATAATCATCTTCATCAGTTGACTTGTAACGGGTGAAGGTGGTTAGAATGAGCTTTGGAGTCTGGCTCATAGCAAATGGAAGTGCCCATGAGGCACAACTTTGTTGGTTGGTTTGTGGTGCATGGTGGTGCCAATGTAGATTGTGGTTGGTGGATTATTTAATTGACAAATTTGGATTCTAGACAAGCATTAAGGATGTGGTGGGTGTCAGAGGATGGAACATTGAGGGTACTATAGTTGGTTTACAGCTTTACACATATGGCTCAGGCTCTTTAGTTGTTTGGCATAAGGATTTGTGAGTGAATCGGGCCAGCATGCGCGCTTGTCAGGGTGCTGTCGAGGATGATAAGGACTGAATATGTTACCCTGTGACGATGGTCTTGACAAATAGCATATTTTATTTTTGGAGCCTCGAGGTTTTAGGTGGTCCATAGCTGAAATTGTTATTTCAATGCATTTGATACTTTGTCAGGATTAAGTCATGCTGGCTGTACCTTGTCTAGGCTTCTGTCTGCATAGGCCAACTATACCTACTTCTCAAGGTTCCAATGATCCGTGTCAAAACCTCATTTAGATTAGTAATATACATAATCAGTATCAAATATTATATTTGCGTTGGACACGGTTATCACATATTTGCTATTAACCTTAGCTAACGCTTATTCTCACATTTTCTATTAAAGTGTTGAATGTGATATTTAATGTGATTACTTGAAAATGTAGCAATCTTAGTTTGTCTATATATAGGCGTATGAGGTTTCACAGATTTTATATGGTTGTCGGATTTTTCATGTGTCATGCAGGAGAACAAATTCACCTTGAGTTACATCTGGTATTTAAATCCCAATGTCCTAAGCTACTGTTGTGGTTCTATCATTTTCGAATCCCAACCTTGTGAAGCCAACAAATCTCAAACATTCGTTGTTAAAAGTATCCATTGCTTCTATGTGATATCTGCTTTCCAAGTTAACTTCTCAACAAGTGTGTTGGCAGGGTGGTGGTAAATACGTTAGGATGTTGAGGCTATGGCTAAGGCCCTTGGAGGCAGTCCTCTCTTCCTATGACTTAATCTCAGTCTACCATTGGGGTCTACTCTTAGAATTTCCTCGGTTTGGGACCCGATCATTGAAAACTTTGAACAAAAACTATCTTCCTCGAAGAAACCACATCTTTCTTTTGGGGGTTTGGTTACTCTTATAAAAGCCACATTAGCCAATCTTTCCACATACTATTCGCCACTATTCAAAATCCTTTCTAGAATTCTAACAGAATAGAAAAAAAAATGTAACGAGATTTTCTTTGGTAAGGAAAGGGTGGGAACTTTTTAAGTAGAATCTGATGAAATTGGAGGATGTGAAAAATCCTAAAATCTACATACAAAGCCGAAAATTTACAAAATTCACATTCGAAGATGAAAAAAAATCACAAATCCCTAAAATCCCCAAGCCATTGCAAATAAGATTAAGAGAGAAATAGAAAGAATTAGACAGACTTGATGTGGAGGGTTAGGCAAGCCATGTATCTTCTTAAATTTGAGAGAAAGGACCTGGTGGAGAAAGAATTTGAGAGAGAGAGAGAGAGCGAGAGAGAGAGAGAGAGAGAGAGAGAGAGAGAGAGAGAGAGCCCTGAATGATTTTTCTCTTCCCGTGCAAAGACTCGAGTGAAATGAGCTCTAACACTGTTTGCTCCGTTTTCTTTACGTCAACTCACTGCCTTGTTAGGTGTGATGGCCCCTTTCTGACACACCAATGGTATCTCGCCAGCAAGGAACACCAGCCCAGGAGCTGGTGTTGGGGTCACTAGCCAATCCGAGTCCCTAATCCACTCACCCCCATCGGATTGCCTATAGACGCTATCGTACCAAAGTGGGTACTTGGCGGTGCTTAGTGGGCCCCACTATGTTGTATTTGTTTTATCCATACCATCCATTCATTTTGGATAACTATTATATGTTAAGAGCTAGAGAATTAGGCATATCCAAGTCTTAGGTAGACCACACATCATGAAAACAGTGGTGAGTGAACTCCCACCATTAAAAACTTCCTAAGGCCCATTGTAATGTTTATTTTCCATCTAACCTGTTCATAAGATCACAAAAAGATGTATGAAGGGAAAAAACGAATATCAGCTTGATCCAAAATTTCTGTGGCCTCTAAATTTTTTTAATGGATGATTACCACTATTTCTTGTAATATGGTCCACCTAAGGTTTAAGTCTTTTTCATTTTTTAGATTATGCCCTAAAATGAGTTTTCAAAATGTTTGGATGGAGTGGATGTGAGGCTAATACATCTAGGTGGGCCCCATATTAAGGACAAAACTGTGTTGGATAAGATGGTTGCCCCACCTAATCTATTTCCGTCTCTCTCTGACATGCCAGCTGTGATGTAATTTTAGGTCACATTTGAAATGACGTATATCCACCATGTGGGGCCCAAAGTGATGTTTGGGAGAAATCTACTCCGTTCATCCCTTTTGGAAGATCATTTTAAGACTTTGAGACCAAAATTTAGGGAAATCTGAAACTTAAGTGGGCCACTCGAGTTGAAACAATGGAAATGGTTGCTTACAATTTAATACGTTCTTGGATCGACTGTGATGTTTACATGCCATCCAACCGTTTATAAAGTGGCCCAACTATTCATAGGGTCCTACTACTGTGATGAATTGAAATAATAAAAATATTAGCCTGATCTAGAGCTTTTGCGGCCCTAGAAATGTTTCAATGGTGCGCGTCTAATATCCAATATTTTCTTTTGTGTGGCCTACTTGAGATTTGGATTAGCCTCTTTTTTGGGCTGATGCTATAAAATGATTTGGCAAAACATGTGAATGGGTTGGATTTCTTAGAAACCCCATGTGGGCCCCACCTAACTTGGGATTTAAGAACCCACCTTCTTACTTCTTGTCTTAAGAAAAATACATGCAATTGCAATGGCAAGTGACGCCAAGTGGTTAAATGGACACGGAGTAAAAGGCAAAGCGGATTACTTTAAATAACTTAAAAGTAGGTGGGTTTTCGTAATTTTATAAGGCGGTTTTTAGTAAACGGCTCTATGTTTTATACATTTACTTCATCCATCCATTTTTCCTGCTCATTTTAAGGCATTGGCCCAAAAAGGGGCCATATCCAAATCTGTAACATCCTGACCCTCTAATAAAGGTAATCTTCCATATACATCTTCCACATTTCAAAGTTTGAACCATTGAACTTTTTAATCTTCACCTTTCCTTCTTCTGACATTGCTATCACTTAAACCAAGAGCTTTGATATCAATTGTTGTGAGAAAGATCTCTTCTCGACCACATACATAACAATATTGGAATAAAAAGAAAGCAGAAAAAGAAAAACCACAACACAAAGATTTACGTGGTTTATTTTCGGTACATTCACAGGTTCACACCAATCCATTATGATCAAAGGCAAAAAATGAATAAGCAACTCTCAATACAATGATGACTCTCTCTTTCTCTCACAACAAAAAATATATTACCCTAAACGAACTGGGGTTTACATAAAATTCCATGTAAAATTATAAGTTAAATTTTCCTTCAAGCTCAGGGTGTAGCCCTCGGACCCCCAAGCAAGGGAGTGTTGCCCCTTGCAACCCCAGCGATCTCAGCGCGGAGCTCAACCCATGAAAGTGATGACTGGATGAGCAGTACACCTCTAATGATCATGCTTCAAATATCTTAATATGATGTGATACATGTACAATATGCGTCCCATGACTTACATTTTCTACAAAGGTGATGGTTGGAAGAACAGTACACCTCAGATGATAGGCTCCACGGATCCTAACAGGATGTGATACTTGTACAACATGCACCACATGGCTTACGATTTTCCACTTTGTTGTTATAAAAAAAGTGAAGGAGGACAATAAAGTAACTTGTCTTTTCTAAAAGCGTTGCGGTAGGGGTGTCAATGGTCTGGGGCCTGACAAATCAGAATTCCGTGTGACCATATGAATCAGAATTCCGTGTGACCATATGAACAGGTTGGATGACAAATAAACATCATGGTTGGCCCTGGGAAGGTTTCAATGGTGGGTGTCGTTGTCCCAACTTCTTCTGTGGTATGTCCACTTACACTTTGGATCTGCATGGTTTTAGCGCCTGTGTCCTAAAACGATCTCGAAATATGGATGGACAGAGTGGATATAGCACATACATCACGGTGAGATGGTGCAAATTACGTCCTGGCAGCCCCTGGGAACCGATACCAAGACCTCAAGTGTTGAAAGGAGCTTATCTTTGCTCGTTCTGCCACTTGAGCCATGGATGTGAGTGTAACTGGCTAACTGCCTTCATTGATTACATGTTCATAACTATGTGATCGATGGTCACCAAAATAAAGATAACGTATGGACTATAACAATTACAAATTTGTTGAGAAAGATCCTAACCGTTGATATCATTGACCTCACTAGAAAGGTCGAGTCATTGATGGGACCATCCATCCACCTTGTTTGCTAATGTCTGTGAATAATCAACTTGGTATATCAAGCTACACCCAGCAGAAAAACTGTTGTTCCACATCAATTTAATCAATGTGGCCAACCTGATTCTTGGATTGACTGTCCCCGATGCAATGTTGGCACGTGTGAATGGGATGACATCTTCAAAGTTGACAAGGAGCGGAACAGACGGAGAGTTCCCAATTGCAATATAACTCCAGGCTCCAGTCAATATAGTTGTCTTGTACGCTTCCGACAAAACATTTGCATTGCTTCTCTCACCTCAACGAGAAATTTTTTGCTTCACCTAACCCTAGCTACGCCGGGTGTAGCAATGACCCCACCATGATGTATGTGTTGTATCCACACCGTCCATCCATTTGGCCAGACCATTTTAGGGGATGATACTGAAAAATGAGGCAGATCCGAAGCTCAAGTGGCCCCAAAGAAGTTTTTAATGGTTGGTGTTCAATCCCCACTATTTTCTGTGCTACGTCCACTTGAGCTTTGGATCTAACTCATTTTTGGTTCCATACGCTAAAATGATCTGGCCAAATGGATGGACGGAGTGGATACAACACATACATGATGCTGGGTCATTGCTACACCCAGCGTAGCTAACGCGTGGGTGTAGAACACAGAGGAACCAAAATGGCCGAGAAATGGGCGAGCGGATTAGGTGAGACCCCGGCCTCACCTAAGACTGTGCGGCCCTTACCGTGGGTTACCGTGGGGACCACTTTGATGTATGATTACGTATCCACGCCGTCTATCAGTTTTTCAAGATCATTTTAGGTCATTATCCCAAAAATACAGCAGATCCAATTATCAGATGGACCATACCATAAGAAACAGTGGTGATTGACCATTAATGAGCCAAAGAAGTTTTGGATCAAGCTGGTATTTGTTTGACCCCTTCATCCAGGCTTATGTGACATTATCAACAGATTGGATGGTAAATAAATACTATGGAAACATTAATGTATGCCCTAAGAAGTTTTTAATGGTAGGGCAGTCAATCAGTACTGTTTCTTATGGTATGGTCCACCTGATTTTTGGATCTGCTTCATTGTTTTGGATAATTCAATAAATTGATCTGGGAAAACGGATGGACGGCATGGATAAATAATACATACATCAAGATGGGCCCCATGGAAAACCCACGGTAATGGCCGCACCTTCTTAGGCGAGGCCGGGGTCTCACCTAGTCCGCTTCGGAGAAATGGTGGGCTGTGGAAGAATTTGGTACGCGGATTGCGTTCTTCCTCGGTATGGACCCAAATGGTGGTCTATGTAGGGGCCCACCGTGATGTATCTGTTTGTCCATGCCGTCTATCCCTATTTTAAGATCATTTTAAGGCGTGAGACCAAGAATGAGTAAGATCCAACGGTCAGGTGGACCACACCAAATAGTGAGCCTGGTCCCATTGAATGCACAAAGCATTAAATGCAAGTTGCATTAAACGAAAGAGTCATCTCAGGTGTGGTCCACCTTAGCATTGGATCTGCCTCGTTCTTTGTCTCATACCTTAAAATGATCTTATAAAAGGAATGGACGGTTTAGATAAACAGATACATAACGGTGGGCCTCTACAGAGATCAGCATGGAGGAAGGACGCAATCCGCCTCCGAAGAATTTATGTTAAATTATCATTAATTATTAATAATAGAATATTCCGCTTGAGAAGAGAAAAAGCAAGAGGCTGACCATGACTGCTCTTCTTCGACAACATCCCAACGCAGTAGCCCAGCTCACCTCTCTCTCTCTCTCTCTCTCTCTCTCTCTCTCTCTCATGCCTCCTTGGATGGACGGATACAACCGATGCTACACCAAAAACACACCTTCCGCACCAACCAATCCAAAAAAAAAAAAAAAAAACAAAATTTCTACAAGTAGAGCCATTCCATGGCATCTCTCTCTCTCTCTCTCTCTCTCTCTCTCTCTCACATATATATTCATATCTATGTCTGAGTAGAGCATTGGTGAAGCTGCCTTTCGCTATTTTGCTGCAGCATTTCATGGGCTGCGCTACCAGGTATGACTCCTATGTTTCATCTTTTATCTCTCTCCATGTTTCTTCTCTCTCTCTCTCTCTCTCTCTCTCTCTACTTTTTCTTTTATCATCTCTGTTGTGTATAACAAGAATTTTCATCGGCAATAGGTTAGTCATTCAAAATAATTATAAACTAATATAATATGAAAGGATGTGAGAGAGATTTTAAGCATTTGAAGAGCGCCCCGAGCGCCCCCGCCCCAACAAAACACACACACACACACACGTGCATATAAAAGAAGATTTCTATATTTCGTACATGAGTTGGGTTTCAACGCAAGATTACTAAAGACTTTGTATACACACCACTGCATGTTCAAGTGTAGCACAAGGGCATTAACCATCACCATTTAGATAATTAGATCCCCTTGCCCAAAAATCAAGAGGTTTTAAGAGAGTTCAAATAGTTGTTGGACATAATCTTCAATGGCATCGACACAGTCTTTGATGGGATCAAAGTCCTATCGAAGTGATCTTCGATGGGATCAAAGACCACTAAAAAAATTGCTATTTGGGCTGATTTGATTACAGCAGCTTTGCACCTCTTATTGGCCAAACTTATCATATTTTTCTAAGCGTTCTAAGACTAAAAAAGATGACTAATGATTTTCCTATAAAGTCCATGCCATTTAGAAGTTATGGGTTGTTTTGATTCTAATTGATAGGGTCACCAATGTACTTCATTACCTGTTTCTTCTTCCTTGATTCTTCTTATCTACTTGAATCTTTGGTCTTCAGCTTCCAAGGGCTCAACTGACTTCTAGACTCATGGACACACGTGATTGACTAACAAGGTGCACAAATAAGTGCACTAATAGAAGCTTTTTGGTGAAGTTCAGTTTTTTGTCAAAAATCCCACTTTGAATTGATCCACCTTAAATTCCCACTTTGAAGGAAATCTAAGGGGATTGAGGGGGCATCTGTTGAGGCAAAGAAAAATGAGAAAAGAAAGATCTAAGAAAAAATGAAGAAAAGAGGAGAAGAAGAAGAAAAAGAGATGATGATGAAAATCCAAGTCTCATGCAATCACATAAGACAATTCTTTCATGCGATCGCGTGAAGGAAAACCAAAATAGAAAAATGAGGAAAGAAAGGAGAAACTTTAAAGATTTTGAAGAAGTTTGAAGACTCATGCGATCTCATGAGACAACATCTTCATGCGATCGCATGTTGAAACCCTGTTCAGATAGTCGCATGAAGATTTCTCAATGAAGAATCAGAGTCGAAACCCTGTTCATGCGATCTTATGAGGTTTCAGCAAGGAGATTTCTTATGCGAAAATTCCAATTCATACATATGAAGGGATATAAATACCCTCTCATAATCTTCATTTGGAACATTGACTCTTTAAAGAATCCCGAGAAGTCTGCAAAGGTACCAAGGGGGAATGAGAAGAAGGAGAGACTACCTCATGTGACCGTATGAGGATTCCCATGGGATCACATGAGGGTTCAAGGGTTCAACACGAACACTCCGTTTTCATTACAGAAGCTTCATTTTTTAGCACGGAAACACTACTTTCTTCAGGGGAATCTTGTTCTATCACAAAAACAAAGCTTCACCAAAAGATCATAGCCTCTAGTCTATGATGTGTTGAGTGTTAATGCACTTTTCTGTGGCATACTAGTGCAGCTTATTTGTCAATCATGTGTGTCCTTGAGTTGTAATATCGGTTGAGCCTTAGCAAGCTAAAGATCGAAGATTCAAGTGGACCAGAAGCATTAAGGAAGAAGAACAGGTAAATGAGATGCCTTAGTGACTCTAACCCTTTGAACCAAAACACCCGAAACCTCTAAATGACTTGGACCAACTAGGAAAACCCTTAATCATCCTTATTAGCCTTAGATCATATAGAAAACCATGATAAATTAGGTTAATAAAAGTGGTGGAAGCTGTTGTAATTAAACCAGCCTAAACAACAATTTTCGATAGGTCTTCGATATATCGGAGTCCAGTTTCGATAGGACTCCAATTGATCAAAAAGGTCTTTCGATATATCTAGATATGTCCAGCAACTTACCAACTCCCTAGACAGATTCTTCGATCAATTAACACATCAATTTGATATATCAAGATTGATGTTTCGATCAATCGAAACTCAATTCGATATAAAAAAAATATGTTCAGCAACTTGCTGAAATCTTTGGACAGATTTTCTGCTCAATCGAACTAGTGGTTTCGATATATCGAAGATAACTTCGATCAATCAAAGTGGCTGTTTTCTGCCCATTTTATGACCATTGGATATTTTTTTTATAAACATGAGGAGATTCATTTTTGGGCAAAAGAGAGGGATTTTGAGGAGTTTGAAGCCACCATTGTCGTAGACCATTAGAGGCTCAAATCTTAACCTTAGCAAGTCGTCTTCCTTATGATTCATCATAAGAATGGAGCATTCCAAGCTCATGGTGAAGATACACTTGTCCCTTTTTTATCTCTAGAGTTTGGACCAATTTAGATAGTTACATTCTTATTTAAACTCTATGATGAGATTATTATAGGTGAGATTCTCTAGGAAACCCATTCCCATTAGTTGTAGAGATCTCAAACCTACCTCCCATCACCTTGGTCATCTCAAAAAGATCAAATGCAAGGCGTTTGATCATTTGAGCTGGAGTATTGACGAAGCATTGGCAACAACATTGAGGGAGAAAAAAGGGGAGCTGATTAAAGTACGAGAGAGCAAAGATCAAGTAATCCAAAGCAGTGCAACAAATGGGCTCAAATCCGACAAGTAGGTTGTCAATTTGTGCTGAGTCCATCCACTCTCTTCCCATAGGGATTTGAGTGTAAAGTTTGTCAAACTCGATCCAGGTTTATTGGTCAATCATTTGCTTATTTGTTGATCCTATAAGTCCAAGGGCGTTTGTCGTTCATTGGCTCATTTATTGAGCCTAAATTCCAAGTTCATTTGTCATTTCTTGGCACATTTGTCGGGCTTAAACAAGTATTCAAGGGGAGCCACCAACACAAGTATAAACGTGTAGGTTGGGAGAAAACTGTAAACTCCTTAGTAGGGTGGATGCGAATTAAAACACCTAGGTTGGGAGTAACCTGATTTAAACTACTTAGTGAATGTCGGTGTGCTCAAGGGGTGACTACTTGAACCGGGAGTGGAGTAGATACATAGTCGAACCACTATACATCGTTGTGTTTGGGATTGTAATTGAGCACATTTCTTATTATGTATTGTGGTCTAATTGTTTAATTATGAATGCTTAATTGGAATGTATGCTAGACACTAGATAAACATATTCACACACAAGATGTATGTTTACTAATTAGAGTAGACTTAAGCTTATATGATCCATTCTCATATAATCTACTTAGGTTGCATAGATTAGGTGCTTGATTAGATTAATCATATGTTAATATATGCATGCTTAGACTAGGTTGCTTAATTGCTTATTATATACTAGTCTTATGATTGGACCCACTTAGGTTTGGAAGCTAAAGTGTTCTTGCTTCCTTAGTATTAGTTGTCAATCATTATAAGTAGATGAAAATAATTTTAAAAGGTCCTAATCACCCGGGGTGATTAGGGTTAAGGTCGACTGACACTAAATCATGCCTAAGGGTGGAGACCATCTATCCTAACACAGTGTAAGTTTAGTTCGTTGTAGTTTTTCCATCCTTCACGATTCACTTAGTAAAATTTTACTCTTTCTTCTTAGCTCATCAGTTATATAATTATTAATAAAAATTAAAGAATTAATTACATGAAAAAATGAAGAAGTGGGAAAAGAAGAAATATAAGTGTGAAGGCAACTCATCTCCATTGTATATGCATCAAACAATTTATCAAAATGATAGGACACCAAGTTTATAAAAAATATAATAGTAATAATAATAATAATAATAATAATAATAATAATAATAATATATAATAATTATTATTATTATTATTATTATTATTACGAGGAAATTCCGAGCTAGCCCACAAACAGGAAGAAGCTTATAAGCCCTAAGGGCACAAAGTACAAGATCTACAATCTGGGCAAAAGGCCTAAGGGATGAGCTCTGGTACCGAGCTCCACATCCTGAGGACATGCGATGACGATATCTAGCGATTATGACAACTACAACAAGTAAAGTAAGAACTTCGCCCAGGAGGACCAAGGACCGACGACCTCTTAATGACAATCCGCCCAGGAGGATTGAGGATCAAGGACAGAGGACCTATCAATGACACTCCCCCCCGGAGGAATACGCTACCAAAGACCACTATCCCCCTGAGGAAGGTCTGCTATCCGAAACAAACCCCAAGTATGCGATTGGTCGACCACCTAAAGTTGGTATGAGCTCCCCGAATGAGATGATTTTATGTTACATTTATAGATGATTTTAAATCCCTCATTATCAGGTGCTCTTTTTTATGTTACGTTTTTAGATGATTTTAGTCATTATTGTTAGATGTTTACTCTTGAAACTAAATCCCAAGATTATGATATTTTTCTCTCCTTTAAATCTTTGGTTGAAAATATACTTAGATGAAAAATTAAATCTCTTCAAACAGATGGTGGGGGAGAATATGTGAGCACTCAATTTAAGAATTTTTTATCTGTTAGTAGCATCACTCATCGTATCTCGTGTCCATACACACCAGAAAAAAATGGACTTGCTAAATGAAAGCTTGCCATATTGTTGAAACTAGCTTAAGTCTTTTGGCACATTCAAGTTTTCCTTTTACCTTTTGGGATGATGCATTTGCCACTGCTGTCTTTCTTATTAACCGAATGCCCACTCATACTCTAGCTTTTCTCTCACCTTATAAAAAATATTTCAAGTAACACCTAATTATACCATTCTTCGTAGCTTTGGTTGTCGGTGTTATCCATTCATTCATCCTTACCAACAAAGTAAACTTGCTTTCCATACCATTCCTTGTGTTTTTCTTAGTTATGGGAGAAATTATAAAGGATACAAATGTTTTGATCTGATTTCCAAACGGGTATATATGTGTCATCGTGTGGTCTTTGATGAGAAGAATTACCCATTTGCACCTACGGATAACGCTATACATCCTTCCCATGGATAAGGATCGACCTGTGCTCTTTTAGATACTCTTGTTCAACTGGGTCAACTTTTCATACCATCTAATAGTTCAGAAGCATCTATACCCATGACCTCTACCACTTTTATAGATAACAATCAACCACTCACCTTCCTTTCTTCACCTACTTCTACTCAATTTCTTCTACCACCATCTCCATCTCCATCTCCATCTCAACCTCCATCTCCACCTCCACCACCACCTCTACCCCTTTTACCCTCTCATAATATGAGGACTAGGGCCAAAGATGGTATTTTCAAACCTATAACTTTTCTTGCCTCTAAATATCCATTGTCTTTAAATATTCAAGCCAACCCCCTACCTGTTGAGCCTACAAGTTATATTCAGGAGGTTAAATCATCCGAGTGGCGTGCAGCCATGGCTTTGGAATTTGATGCACTGCAAAAACAAGGCAGTTGACCTTGGTTCCTCCTTCCTTTAACCAAAATGTAGTAGGTTGTAAGTGGGTCTTTAAAGTCAAACAACGTTCTGATGGCTCTATTAAATGTTACAAGGCCTGTCTTGTTGCTAAAGGATTTCATCAGCAACCTCGAATCGATTATGGTGATACGCTCAATCCAATTGTCATGCACACTACAATTCGGATGGTTCTTTCTCTTGCTCTCTCCTATGATTGGCCAATCCAACAACTTGATGTTCAAAATGCCTTTTTGCATGGGGAGCTAGCTGAAGAAGTTTATATGACATAACCCTAAGGTTTTGTGGATCCTTCACGACCTCATCATGTCTATTGTCTCCACAAAGCTTTATATGGCGTTAAACAAGCACCATGTATCTTTATCTTACTTCATATCTTCAAGGCCTTGTGTTTATCGCTTCCTCTGCTAATACTTTACTATATGTTCGACGCTTTGCTCAGGAGTTCACTATCATACCGATATATGTGGATGATATTGTAATCACTGGTAGTTATAGTGAGGCCCTTACTCACCTCCTAACTGATCTCAGTCGTCTTTTTTTTTTTTTTTTATGAAAGACTTGGGCCCACTCCATTATTACCTTGGTATTGGGGTACATCGCGTTACATCCACCATGTATCTCACTTAGTCCAAATATATCTCTAATCTACTATGTTGCACAAATATGCAAGGAGCAAAGCCCTTACGGTCTCCAGTTATATCAGGCTCTAAGCTTTCTAACTCGATGGTGATCCTCTATCTGATCCCTATGAATATCGTAGTGTGGTTGGTGTACTTTTACACTTACATGTCCTGATATAACATTTTCTGTTAATCAAGTTTATTAATTTATGCATGCTCCAAGATCAACGCACTGGCTTGCGGTTAAGCGTATTCTGCGCTTTCTCAAAGGGACCATCTCGCATGGCCTCAAACTTACTAAAGGTCCACTTACAATTACGGCCTATTCTGATGCTGATTGGGCTGGATATCCTGATGATCATCGTTCTATGTTGGGATATGCTATTTTTCTTGGGGCCAATCTCATTTCACGGAGTGCTAAGAAGTAACCTACAATTTCTTGCTCTAGTACCGAGTTAGAATATCAGTCTCTAGTTGTCACTACTGCTGAGTTATATTAGATCCTAATGGTGCTATGTGATTTGACAATTTACTTGAAAGAGCCTCGAATTCTATTTGCGATAATGTTAGTGCAATCTCCTTGGCTTCCAATCCAGTTTATCATGCACGTACAAAACATGTTGAGGTGGACTATCATTTTATACGAGAAAAGGTCACTAGAGGTGATCTTATAATTCGCTTCATTGCTACAATCGATCATGTGGCTGATATTTTTACCAAAGGATTCAGTACTGCCAGGTTCACTATATTACAAGGCAAGCTTCACGTGTTTGATACCCTGTTTAGCTTGTGAGGGCGTATTGACAGGTCATCCAACTCTTTCTCCAACTGGTTAAAGATAACAAAAGGAGGATCCATTCTTATCTTAACAACCTGTACTTATCAAGATAACAATCACTCATCCTTATCTCATTACATTGTAATTCCATCTATAAATATACATCAATCCATGTGTACTATTACCGGATCATTTTCCAGCTAAATCTAAAACTCTTCACGGTGGACCACTTAAAGTTAGTCCGAGCTCCTAGAATGAGATCAACTGACCACCTAGAGTCAGTTCTAGCTCCCCGAATGAGATCAGCCCACCACCTAGAGTCGGTCTAAGCTCCTTGAATGAGATTGTCCGACCACCTAGATTCGGTCTAAGATTTGCCTGACTACTTAGAATCGGTTTGAGATACGCACAGAGATCCGAATATTCTGAGATCTACCTCCTTTCTAAGAAAGACCTCTTCGACACGATCAGGAGAGAGAATCTTTCCCCTACTGGGACTCTATCGACATATCCCAAGAGGATCCAACTCTCCAAACCTCCCCCAAGTCTTATATATAGGGCTTGGATCTTTACCTCAAATGTAAAAAAAAAACTGAGCCCTCAAACCGAATTCTCTTTGTTCCTGAATCTGACTTATGCATTGCAAAGTCCCTTGCAGCAAAGTGGCTCCTCCCTCCTGCCTATGCATCTTTCTATTGCAATATCAACGGACCAGGGAAGCTCCCACGTGTATGGTTGAAGGCTACATGGCTAATCACAACCGTTCATATTCGTTGTCCAAATCCTCATGACAACAGTTGGCGCCGCCTGTGAAAATTTACGACTAGCTTCGTGTTCTCATTGTCTGAGTTAGACATCCAAAATTAGTTATTCTCGAGGTCATCGACAAGGTGAAGAAGAAGGGGAAAGCATGTGCTGTGGCCGGAAACTCCCGCTGGGATCTCATTGGGGAGGAGCAAGTCCAGCAAGTGCCTCTTCACCTTAATTCTCTCAACGCTGCACCCGAGCAGCCTCACGATGATAGTCATGAATGACCACGCCAGGAGCGACCTTTGAACGCCAACGACTGCGCCAGCCGAGCTGCCCAGGCCCTTGGTAGGCCATCTAGGCCCCCTATAAGCCGACCAAGCCCTGATAAGCCGACCAGACCGCTATAGGCCACCCAGGCCCCTATAGGTCATCTAGGCCCTTATAGGCCATCTAGGCTCCCTATAGGCCACTAGGGCCCCTATAGGTCGTCTAGGCCCTGATAGGCCGCCCAGGCCCATCATAGGTCATCTAGGCCCACATGAAAGGCCGAACAAGCCCCCTATAGGCCATCCATGTCATTTATAGGCCGATCAAGGCCCTTATGAGCTTTTAGGGCCCTTGATAGGCCGCCCACATAGCTCTTAAACTGAGTTAAATCCTAGAAAGGATGAATCTATGAGGCCACCTCCACATATCGACCTAACACAATTGACAAATATAACTGACTCCCACGATTGAGATCAACTCACGAATTCTTGCTGTGAGTTCGGCCTTCCACACCGCGGAGGTGCGCTCATCCTCCGTAGCCTTCTTCTTCAGACGGTCCACGTAGTGTCAGACCATGATTCCGAACATAGACTACTACAGAGAAACAACAAAAATAAGCTTGTCCTATTAACCTTACTCCCAAGCCTTAACAAGCCTGGCCTCGAGAGTAAGGGGAATTATTATGCGGAAATTCTGAGATGGCCCACAAATAAGAAGAATCCCATAGGCCCAAGGGCCTAAAGTATAAGATCTACAATGTAGGAAAAAGTCCCAAAGGAGGAGCTCTGGTATCGAGCTCCACATCTCGAGGACATGCGATGACGATCTCTATTAACTACGACAACTGCAACAAGAAGAGCAAGAACTCGGCCCATGAGGACTGACGACCTGTCAAAGACATTCTACGTAGGAGGATCAAGGATCGAGGACCGAGGACCTATCAATTACACTCTGCCTAGGAGGAATACGCTACCGAAGACCACTATCCCCCTGAGGAATATTTGTTGTTCGAAACGGACCCCAAGAATGAGATTAGCCAACCACCTAGAGTTAGTCTGAGATCCCTAAGTGAGATCAGACGACCACCAAGATTCAGTCTGAGATCCTCGAATGAGATCGGTCGACCACCTAGAGTCGGTTTGAGATCTTCCAACTAGTCAGAGTCAGTCCGAGATACCCGTGAAGATCCGAATATTCCTGGATTTACCTCCCTTCTTAGAAAGATATCTCTCAAATGACCAGAAAGTGAATCTTTCTCCTACTAGGACTTTACCTGGCGTATCACGAGAGGATCGAACTATCCAAACTACCCCTAAGTCCTATATATAGGGCTTGGATCTTCAACTCAAAGGTACGAAAAATATTAGCCCTCAAAACCTAATTCTCCTTTTCCTGGATTTGACTTAGGCATCGGAGAGTCCCTGCTGCGCAATTGTTCCTTCCCCCTGCCTATTCATCTTCCTTTTACAGGTTCAACGGACCAGGGAAGCTCCCACGTGTAGGGTTGAAGGCTACGTGGCTAATCACAGTCGTTCATATTCGTTGTCCAAATCCTTGTGACAACAGTTGGCACCATATGTGGGAATTTATGACTAGCTTCGTTTTCTCAACGTCTGAGTTAGACTTTCAAAACTAGCTCTTCTCTAGTTCATGGCCATAGTTATGAAGAAGGGGAAAGCATGTGTTACGGCTGGGATCCCAACGGGGAGGAGCAGGTCCAAAGAGCGCCTCCTCACCTTGATTCTCTCAAGGCTGCACCCAAGTAACCCCACAATGATGGTCTGGAGCAATCACACCAGAAGCGACTTTCGAATGAGAACGACCGCTTCATTCGATCGTCTAGGCCCATGATAGGCCTTTTAGGCCCCTGATAGGCCGACCAGATCCCTATAGGTCGACCAGGCCCCTATTGGTCGTCTAAGCCCTGATAGGACTTTCAGGTCCCTTATAGGCCGCCTAGGATGGTATAGGCCTTTTACGCCCCCTATAGGCCGCCGAGGCCTCTAATAGGACACCCAAGTCCCTAATAGGACAACCAGGCCCCTATAGGCCATCTAAGCCCTGATAGACCAACCAAGCCCCCTATAAGCTGACCAAGTCCCCTATAGGCCTACCAACAGCCTATAGGTCGTCTAACCCCTATAGGCCAACCCAACCCTTTATAGCCCTCCCGGGCCCCCTAATAGGCTACCTAGGCCCCCGATAGGCCACCCTAACAACTCTCTAACTGAGATAAAGCATACAAAGCCTGAACCAATAAGGCCACCTCTACATGCCGTTCTAACAATGTTGGCAACTATAACTCACTCTAACGACTAAGATCACCTCCTAAAATCTTTTCGTGATTTCAGCATTTTGCACAGCAGAGGTGCACTCAGCCTCTACGACCTTCTTCCTTATATGGTCCACGTAGTGTTAGACCATGATTCTGGACGTGGCCTACTAAGGAGAAACAACAAAAAACACCTCGTCCTATTAGCCTTACTCCCAAGCCTTAACAAGCTCGATCTTGGGAGTAAGGGCAACTGTTATGGGGAAACTCCGAGCTGGCACACAAATAGGAAGAAGCTGATAGTCCCAATGGATAAAAGTATAAGATATACAATTTGGGAAAAAGCCCAAGGGAGAAGCTCTGGTACCGAGCTCCACATCTCGAGGACATGCGATGACGATCTCTACCGAATACGAAAACAACTACAATAAGCAGAGCAGGAACTTTGCCCATGAGGACCGAGGATCTGTCAATGACATTCCACCTAAGAGGACCGGGGACCGAAGACCGAGGATTTGTCAATTACACTCCGCCTAGGAGGAATACGCTACTTAAGACCATTATCCCCCTGAGGAAGGTCTTCTGTCCGAAATGGACCACAAGTATGAGATTGGCCGACCACCTAGAGTTGGTTTAAGCTCTCTAAGCGAGATCGGACGACCACTTAGTGTTGGTCCAAGATCTGTCGAACACTCAAAGTCAGTCCGAGATACCCGTGAAGATGCGAATATTCCTTAATCTACCTCCTTCTTAGAAAGATATCTCCGACACGATCAGGAGAGATAATCTTTCTCCTACTAGGACTCTACCGCCGTATCCCAAGAGGATCCGACTCTTTAAACTGCCCCCAAGTCCTATATATTGGGCTTGAATCTTCACCTCAAGGGTACAAAAAATATAAGCCCTCAAACAATAACTCTCTTTATTCCTAGATCTAACTTAGGCATGAGAGAGTCCCCTGCTGCACAGTGGCTCCCCCTGCCTATTCATCTTTCTCTTGTAGGTTTAGCGGAGCATGAAAACTCCCACGCGCAGGTTTGGAGGCTACGTGGTTTATCACAGTTGTTCATATTGAAATTGCGTCGGGTAGTCTAACACGACACCCTATGCATACACGTGCGGAAGTTTAAAGAGCAACTAGAATTATGGCTAAACCTATAGGAGGGGGTGATTAGGACCTTTTTTAAAATCTTTTCACCTACTTAACAAATTTAACAAATTGAACTACGTAAGCGATAACACTTTGGCTTCCAAGCCTAAGTGGGTCCAATCAAAAGACTAGCATATGATAAAATCTATAAACAACTTAGTATTAACAAGCATAGATTAATTAAATGATTAAGCTAATGAAGAACCTAGTCTATGCTACTCGAATAGACTTGAGTGAGGATGGATCAAGAAGTTCAAGTCTACTTGAGGTAGTGAAAGTACATCTTATGAGTGTGGATGTGCCTATCAAGTGCCTAGCATACATTCCTAACTAAGCATTCATAATTAACAAGTTAAACGCAATGCATAAGGAGAAATGTGCTCAAGAACAATCACAAGCACAAGGATGTATAGTGGTTCGACTACGTGTCTACTCCACTCCCGGTTCAAGTACTCAACCCCTTTGAGCACACCGGCATTCACTGGGGAGTTTAAATCTGGTTCCTCCCAACCAAGGTGTTTTAACTCGGATCCACCCAACCGGGGAGTTTACAGGTTCCTCCCAACCGGGGAGTTTGCACCCGTGTTGGTGGCTCCCCCTTGGAGACTTTGTTTTAGGCCCGACTAACGTGCCAAGGAACGGCTGACGTCCCTAGATTTTAGGCCCAACTAATAGGCCAAGGATCGGCTAACGACCCCGGGGCGAGTTTGTCAAACAAACTCTACACTCAACTCCCACAGGGAATTGAGTGGATGGACTCCTAACAAGACAACCTTACTTGTCGGATTGAGCCCCTTTGTAGCGCCGTCTTGGGTTTTCTCTTCTCTCTCTCCCGTGCTTGAATCAGCCCCCCTTGTGCTCCCCCGATCGTTGACGCCGTTGCTTTGCCAAGGCTTCAGCTCCAAGATCAGATACCTTGCATGTGATGCTCCATTGGAGATGCCCAAGGTGCTAGGGAATGGTGAAACCTCTACAAATGGTAGGAAATGGGTTTCCTAGAGGAATGCACCTAAATGGACTCCTAGGTAGTATTTAGACAAAGGATTTAACTATCATCAAGGTGTCTAAACCCTAGGAATCAAGAGGGAACAAGTCCATTCTCAAGATGCCATTGAATGGCCCAAGCTTATGATGAAAACACAAGGAGAATGACTTGCTTTAGATTTGGGATAGAGCCTCTAATGATCTCTAGCAATGGTGGCTTCTATCTCCTCAAAATCCCCTCTTAGTTCAAAAAAGAATCCCCCTTTTAAATAGATTTTCTTCCAACGGTAAAAAAACGGGCAGGTTCGTGCATCTCCGATTGATCGGAAAAAGTGTCCGATTGATCGGAGCCCAGTCCGATTGATCGGAGACAAGTCCGATTGGTCGGAAATCTATCCAGAGAAGTCTCTGGAAGAAATTCCGATTGATCGGAACACTGTCCGATCGATCGGACGGCCCCTTCCGATGGATCGGAAGACTGTCCGATTGATCGGAAATATGTCCAGTGAGTTTTCAATTTTTTCTGGGACAATTTTCGATTGATCGGAATTTCTGTCCGATCGATCGAAGTCCTATCGGAGCACCTGTCCGATTGATCTGAGTCCTATCGGGAACTGCTGTTTGAGCTGTTTTGTTTACAACAGCTTCCACCTCTTTAATTAGTCTATTTTATCATGTTTTTCATGGAGTTCTAAGACTAATAATAATGACTAAGGGTATACCTAGTTGGTCCAAGTCATCTAAGAGGTTATGGGTTAGGTTATGGTCAAGGCAAGGCACACCAAGGCATCACATTTACCTGTTTCTCCTTTCTTGATGCAGCCGGTCCATCTTGAGTCTTTGGTCTTCGTCTTCATTAAGCTCAACCGACACTAGACTCACTGACCTAAGTAATTGACAAACAAGGTGCACTAGTATGCCACAGAAAAGTGCACTAACACATATTTGTTGTCCAAATCCCTACGACAACAGTTGGCGCAGTCTGTGGAAATTTACGACTAGCTTCATGTTCTCACTGTCTGAGTTAGACATCCAAAACTAGTTCTTCTCCAATTCATGGCCATGGTAAAGAAGAAGGGAAAAGCATGTGTTATGACTGAAACCTCCCATCGAGACCCCACCGAGGAGGAGCAGGTCCAGCGAGCACCTCCTCACCTTGATTCTCTCTAAGCTACGCTTGAGCAGTCCCACAATGATTGTCCAGAATGATCACTCTGTGAGTGACCTTTGAACGATAACGACTGCGCTAGCCAGGCCACGCAAGCCCCCTATAGGCCGATCAAGCCCTGATAAGCCAACCAGACCCATATACGCCAACTAGGCACCTATATATCGTCTAGGCCTTGATATGCCTTCCAGGACCCCTATAAGCTAAGCAGGCCCCTATAAGCCACCCAGGCTCCTGATGCCCCAAACCCTTGATAAGATGACCAGGCCTCTATCGGCCATTCAGGCTCCGATAGACTGACTAGGCCCCCTATAGGCCAACAAGGCACTTATAGGCCAACCAGGCCCCCTATTGGCCGACCAGGCACCTATAGGCCGTCCAGGCCCCTTATAGGCCGACCAGGCCCCAATAGGCTGCCTATGCCCTCGATAAACCTCCCTAGCAGCTCTACAACTGAGCTTAAGCATAAAAAGGTTGAGCCTACGAGGCCATTTTTACATGCCGACCTAATAAAGCCGGCAACTATAACTCACTCCCACGACAAAGATCATCTCCCGAACTCTTGCTGTGAGTTCGACCTTCTACATCCTGGAGGCACGCTCACCCTCCTCGGCCTTCTCCTTTAAACTGTCCACATAGTGTCAGACCATGATTCCGATCGCGGCCTACTACAGAGAAACAACAAAAACCAGCTCATCCTATTAGCCTTACTCCCGACCCCTAATAAGCTCAAACTCACATGTAGAGGGGAACTGTTATAGGGGAAATCCCCAACTGGCCCACAAACATGAAGAAGCCTATAAGCCCAAGGGCCCAAAGTACAAGATCTACAATATGGGCAAAAGGCCCAAGGGAGGAGATCTGGTATTGAACTCCACATATCGAGGACATGCGACAAAGATCTCTACCGACTATGAAAATTGCAACAAGCAGAGCAGGAACTTCGCTCATGAGGACTGAGTACCTATCAATGATATTCTACCCAGGAGGACTGAGGATCGATGATCGAAGACCTATCAATGACACTCCGCCTAGGAGGAATAAGCTATTGAATACCTTTATCCCCTCGAGGAAGGTCTGCTATCTGAAATGGACCCCAAGTATGAGATCGACCGACAACCTAGAGTCGGTCCGAGCTCCCCAAATGAGATCGGATGACCACCTTGAGTTGGTCCAAGCTCCCAGAATTAGATCAGACGACCACCTTAAGTCTGTCCGAGATCTACCGACCACTCAGAGTCGGTTCGAGATATCCGTAGAGATTCGAATATCTGGGATCTACCTCCCTTTTTAGAAAGATCTCTCTGAAATGATCATGAGAGAGAATCTTACCCTTACTAGGACTCTACCAACGTATCTCATGAGGATCCGACTCTCCAAACCACCCCAAGTTCTATATATAGGGCTTGAAACTTCACCTCAAAGGTATAAAAAATCTTAGCCCTCAAACCCTAATTCTCCTTATTCCTGGATCTGACATCAGAGAGTCCCCTACTGCGCAATGGCTCCTCCCCCCTTCTTATTCATCTTCCTCTTGCAGGTTCAACGGACCAGAGAAGCTCCCACGTGCAGGGTTGAAGGCTACCTGACTGATCACAGCCGTTCATACTTGTTGTCCAAATCCCTACGACAATAGTTGGTGTCGTCTATGGGAATTTACGAATAGCTTTGTGTTCTCACCGTCTAAGTTAGACATCCAAAACCAGTTCATCACCATGATGAGGGAGAAAGAAAATCATGTTTTGCGGCCAGAACTTCCCTTTGGGACCCCATCAAAGAGGAGCAGGTCTAGCAAGCGCCTCCTCACCTTAATTCTCTTAAGGTTGCACCCGAGTAGCCCCACAATGATTGTCCGAAACAATCACTACAATAACGACCTTTGAACGATAATGACCACAATTGCCGAGCTGCCCAATCCCCTGTGAGGCCGTTAAGGCCCCCTATAGGTCGATTAAGCCCCTGTATATTGACCAGGCCCTGATAGGTCTTCCAGGCCTCATATAGGCTGCCCGGGCCCCTTATAAGCTTCCTAAGCCCCCAATAGGCCGACAAGGCTCCTTTATGTCGTTCAGGCCCTGATATGTCGCCCAAGCCCCTGATGGCCCTAGGCCCTAGGCCCTCCTATAGTCCGTCCAGGCCCCATATAGGACAACCATACGCCTTGTAACGCCCCAAAATTCAACGCCTGAATATACAGCCCGAGCACAAATATTCGAGCGCTATTAAGGTAATAATTACAGGAATACAAATAATAGTAGCAATTTTTTTTAAGCATTTTTTTTTCTTATTATTTTTCTACTAAACCATATCCATACTCTTATTCCAACTTACATCATAAAATAAATCATAAATGTTCACAATTCACAAACATGACACTGATATACTCATCTACGATTTTATTAACTTAAAACTAAATAAAATATCTAAAAATAAATAAAAACGTCTTCATTAGAGTTGGCGTTCTCCTCCTCTTGGATTTTCACTATGTCCTCAACTTGTGCCTTGTCCTCGAAAGATTTCATGTCACCTCTTGAACCTACAGTTCACTAAGAAGGGTGAGCAAAACAATGCCCAGCGAGTAGGAGCACTTACTCCACTCCATAATATGAATCACGTATCCAAGTAACAGATAAAAAGAATCAAAACATGACTATTCAGTTTGTAAATTGTAAAATGCCATGCTCACATTTTTCCACCCCATAATGACACATTCATTAACATTAAACACACATCCCATAATGAATTTCCATGCAGCACGCATAAATCAACCATATACGTGGCCTTTAATACAAGGTCTTTAGTCAGGTTTCACACAAGTAAATCAGCCATACGAGGTTACGCCTGAAAAATAGTATCACAACCAATCACAACCAGACAAGTGAGGTACATTCCGATCCTGACACGGTACGCCCGATCCTGACACGGGTCGCATTCCTGACGAGACGCAATTGCTCCGATCTTGACACGGTACGCCTGATCCTGACACGGGTCGCATTCTTAATGAGAAAAAAATTGCCCCGATCCTGACACTGGTACGATCCGATCCCAACACGGGACGCATTCTCGACGGGAAAACATACCACACTTGATGGTTTTCCATATTCCAGTTCATCCAATGATGTATCCATACATAGGTGTCCCATAACCACACCCATATCCATCCCACACAAACTTAACCACACTTAACCACACCCATATACACCAACCATGCTTAACCGTACTTGGATAGTCATGGTTAAGAACCATTTACATATCCCTACTCTGATTTAATTCCGTGGACTTAACCTCACCATAAACCGCTCTATGCATGGGTCCATCATATGTGATCATATAAACATAAACATGTGATAATGAGAATTTACTGCATGTCAACACAATTTAGTGAATCATACAACATAATTATTTAAGAAACAAATCAAGTGCATATATATCAAGATGGCAAGAATGCATTCACATTATGAAACACAGCATTTTGAAGGGTTTAAGAACTTTAAACTAAACTATAACCATATATTCAAAAAGAATGGACAAGTGTTGTCCCCACAATTTCGCTTAATTTGATTATTTAGGAGGTCTGATGTATACCAAATTTATTTTACAGTTTTAAGACTTGCTGGTCTAAGCATTTGATGGTTTAGATTGGGCAAAATATTCCTCAATGGGACCTAAAAGTTGGAGTCCAATCAGATTCAGATTCTGTTATTTTTCAAGGTGTCAGTCCTATTATTTCAAGTGGTGTGGGCCACCTGGAACCCCATTCTGGCCCACATTTTTTTTATGGTGAATCCCATTCAACCCAACAAATAGTGTGGATGAGGTGGATTTATCAAAAAGTTCACATGTGGGGCTCATAAGTGCCCGTTGTCCCCACTTTAAAATCTGCTCACCTTCAGACTTATATTGTATTACATTGTCCACTATTTGAGACGGTGTGGCCCACTCGGTTATCAAAACCTTCTGAAATTTAATTTCTAGCCTCCTGACATAGTAATGTAACAAGTGAGTGGTATAGATTTGACAGAAAGCTTAGAGTAAATTCTGAACAATTGCAGAAAATTCAGCAAGATAGTCCAATTTGTAGAAGTTGGTGTGGTCCGCTCGGGTCTCGGATTAAGCTGAAATTTTGGTGGGCTATCAAAACACATGATGAAGTAAACTATGGTCGGAGTAGATATAGATAAGTACATCAGGGTGGGGTCCACATGTGGACCCCCAACTGCTGCCCGTCCGTCCCTTGCGTCAGCAGCCATGACGCTACTAGACTGGCAGCGTCCTTGGGGTGATGACTAGTCCAGCAACCCATTATTTTATTTTATTATTATTATTATTTTTATATATGTATCCACACAAGGTAAGGCCCACTAGGTTGAGATCCAGTCCATCCATTGAATTATTCGGCCTTTAGTCCACCCAATAAATTTGATTTTGTATAGATCAAAAATTATAAAACAAAGATAGTACTTTTATTTCCTTTTTAATGGTTGGGTCTATTTCTCCCACCCTAGCCCACTTAAATATCAGATTTCTTTTAAATCTGGGCCCACAAGCAAACATAAACTATAATACATGATGAATGGCATAGATTTAATCAAAGTAACATAATTGATCTACTAAACAAAACACAAATGCGCAAATTCAAAAAATGATGTGGAGTGAGTATTTCCGTAGACTCACCAATTGTCAATCCGATCCAAGATTTTAAAAATGAAAATAATAAAGAAAACCAATCTTCGGCCCACTACAAAATACTACCTCCTTCCTCCCAATCAACGGTCATATGATGATGATGATGATGGATGGTGATGATGGATGGTGATAATGGATGGTAGGGATTTGAAACTATTGATGATGAATGGTGATGGGATGGTTACGATTCGATCGTAATTGTAAAAGTAGTAGAATAGGACTCTATTACGAGAGTTTAAATAAAGTACATTAGCTTATAACATAAATATTTGTGGTGAAAATAGAAGTAATATTTTGATGGTCCACCTAGTGATCCCTTCTTGGATCTAAGATGTCCATCATACAGAGGATTAACACAACAAGTAGTGGGTAAACTCTCGGGTCAAAGGTTCGATAGATGGACATAATATGATCTATGTAAGAGTTAGCCTAAATGAACGCTCTAGAATAAATGTGTAACATCTTAAAATCGGGCCCACCTTTCACAAATCTGAGACCATTATGACATTAGCCTCAAAAAACTGACGAAGTGGTATGAATTTGGGCGTGTCCACACCCACGATCTAATAAGGACACAAATGATGATCTAAATGGTAGTAAACACCACAACTTAAGGTGGTTAGTTTCTAAGGATAAGCTTGACCACTTTGAGGTGTGACTAAATCATGACCATTGAGTGTTGTGTGAAGTGGTCCGCACCATTGGTTAGAATGTCCATGGATTGAATAATGGACCGTTGGGTCGATGAATCTCTTACCGGTTTAAGAGTAATTAATAAAAAATGTGATGGATGGTGAATACACCTCGGTTCAAGATTCTGAAAACATGGGGACGTGGCCCATCTTAGAAAACCTAAAATACCCAAAATCTAGACACACACCGACGTCCATACATAAAGATGGACGGTCCACAACGAAGATAGAAATCTCTCTGTACCAAACTCCGTAACCATATCCTAAAATTTCAATTTTGAATTGGCACATCGCAACGAATGCGACTTCTGTACTTCTCGGTCTACATGGACATATCTAGGACCTTATGAAGGAATCTAATCCAATAGGTCACCTAAGTATATGAAAAAGGTCATCCATGAGTGATTTCACCTTGATTGGTGGTCCACATGGCCCTACACAGTAATTCTTTGATTAAACAGTCTTGAAAGATTATCCAGTGATGAAATTTCACATGGACGGCTAAAATGCTATTACAAAGGTGTGGAGAAAATCCCACAGCTAACTGACTCACCAATTGAAATAAATCATGGGGGTTCACTTTCACCACTGGTTTGGTTCTAGGACAAGTTTTAATGGCTTGATCGAAGTCCGATGAGAATTTCAACGGTCATAAAGGTTCTTCTAAGGATACTCTATAATTTCAACGGAACCAAACTCGGTTTGATCAGCTCAATGGGCCATGGTGATTAAAATAAGGATGAATGACCACGATAGAAAGATCTATGATCGGATCTGGGTAGATCAGACTATATTATTAGATTCTACATGATTTAATCTATCAATATATGACTCAGATTAATTTCCTAGATAATATAAATAATTTAAAATGAATTACTAAAGTTTATGTACATGGAATATGGTTTATAATTCCACTTTTCTACCCAATTATGCCATGAGAAACGTATATCAAACATGTTATCAACTTACACACATTAAATTATTATTATTTTAATTTTATAAATTCTAATCCAGATTTTTAAATTAAATAATAAATCATAAAAAATCACAGATATTACACGCCTATAGGCCGTTCAGGCCCCTTATAGGTCGACCAGGCCCCGATAGACCTTGATAGGCCTACCAAGCCCCTTATAGGTCGTCCAGGCCTTGATATTCGACTATGCCCTGGTATGCCGCCTGAGCCCCCCGATAGGCCGCCCAGGCCCCTGATAGGCCACCCTAACAGTTTCATAACTAAGCTAAAGCCTATAAAGGCCGAACCTATGAGGCCACCTCTACATGCTGACCTAACACAATTAGAAAATATAACTCACTCCAATGACTGAAATCAGCTCCCAAACTCTTGTCGTGAGTTCGACCTTCCGCATTGTAGAGGCGCGCACAGCCTCCACGACCTTCTTCTTCAAATGGTCCATATAGTGTCTGACCATGATTCTGAACATGGCTTACTATAAAGAAATAATAAAAACTAGCTCGTCCTATTATCCTTACTCCAGAGCCCTAACAAGCTCAGCCTCGGGAGTAGGGGGTAACTGTTATGGGAAATCTCAAGCTGGCCCATAAAAAGGAAAAGCCCATAGGCCCAAGGGCCCAAAGTACAAGATCTATAATCTGGGCAAAAGGCCCAAGGAAGGAGCTCTGGTACCGAGCTCCACATCCCAAGGACATTTAACGACGATCTCTACCGACTACGATAACTGTCACAAGTAGAGCAAGAACTCCGCCTAGGATGAATAAGCTACCGAAGACCTCTATCCCCCTGAGGAAGGTCTGCTGTCTGAAATAAACCCCAAGTATGAGATCGGACGACCACCTAGAGTCGGTCTAAGTTCCCCGAATGAGATTGATCGACCACCTAGAGTTAGTCCAAGCTCTCTAAATGAGATCGGACGACCACCTAGAGTCGGTATGAGCTCCCTGAATGAGATCGATTGACTACCTAGAGTCGGTCTGAGCTCGCTGAATGGGATCGAACAATTAGGCCGTGTTATAGGCAAAATGGTGGAGATAAAGATTTCACGTAGAAGTGCCCATTTGGCCCTCGAGATCATCTGATCAAGAGTCGCAGAACGGGTAAAAGTGGAGTGCCGATTCGACTCTAGAGTTCACCTGATCAGGAGTCATAGATTGAAAAATACGGAGCAGCTATTCGCAAGTCTCGAGTCTTCATAACCGATAGTCAAATACGGCAAAGCCCGATCCGCGAGCAGACCTTCTCACAAGTCGTTGAAAGACGTTACCTCTAAGTGTGTACTTGGACTCGCGACCACATTCTAACATGCGAGCAGCTTTCCTGCGGTAATATCTCTTAGCCTTCAGTACTAGCACCCGATTCCCGTCGAGCAGCTTGTCCAATCCCTCTGCGACACCAAGCAGGGCTACATCCAGTTCGGTAATTTCCGTCTTGTCGGCGTCTCCTTCCTTTTCGGAAGCTATGACTCCAACTACGGGCGTCTCCTTCCTTTTCGGAAGCTATGACTCCAACTACGGCTTCCAGTTTATCATGACACATCAGCGCTATTACTGCGCTTACTGGCAGCCCGTATAGGTCGGTTTTTGGGCTTATCTTCTCTAAATGGATCCGGATCTCAAGGGATTGCCATCAAGGGGCGTGATTGTTGAAATAAGTCATTGGGTTGGATCTGACTCAAAAGATAGGATCTTATCCCACGAAATCAGCAAGATCTCAGTATCGTATGCGACATCAGCGGGATTTCGACATCTTACGTAACAAATTGGATTGCTTCAGATCTACATAAAGGGGTGGCTCCATTAAGAGCAGGTACGCACACAACATTCAATCTTGGTCCCGTTTTGCTTGGCTTCTCTTCTTACTGTGGCCTGACTTAAGCATCGGAGGGCTAACGGCTGGTCCCCAGCCACCCTTATTTGCTGTCTTGCTTCAGGTCTGGTGGTGGAAATCCCTGCTGGAGTGAAGGAGAAAAGCCGGAGGATCTCGTTACAAAATCTGACATTAACAGTTTGGCGCCGTCTGTGGGAACGACTTGATCATCAAAATCAATCGTGCTAACCACCGATCAAAATCCTTCGGCGATGCCTCCTAAAAAGGCTGTTCATCCTTCAACTTCAAGGCAGACACCACCTCCGCCTAATGAGACGGAATCCGTACCTGCCCTCCAACCTGCTCCGACGAATATCCCTCAAGGAGCCCCGAATATGCCATCAACAAACCCATTATTAGGGGCCTCTGGAAGTCAAGATGATGTCCTACGTTTCCTCGGAAACACTCTCCTAACTCTAAACGCCGGAGTTCAGGCGCTGTCAAATCGGCTTGATCAGCACTTCCCTGAACCGCAAAGACAACCCTCCGAAGGGTTACCACCGCAACCCATACCGGTAGCTTCCAGACATTCTATGGACGAACCACAGGTCCCACCACTCGGCGGCCATCCCCCTGTGCTGTCTCCACATTCTATACATTCCAGTTCGTCTCGACAACCTTAACCGCAAGGCTCCACCGCCGAAACATCTAGCTAGACCCTACCATGGGAAGGAGATCTCAAAAGAATCCAAGATCGTTTTGATGTCATGGAACAGCGATACCAGGCAAATCGGCCGTCCGCCGTCATGGCGGCGATACATCAATCTGAATCTCCCTTCACCAGCGAGGTCATGGAAGCCCCGTTACCCAGAAAGTATCGAGCGCCTGTTATCGCTCCGTACACGGGAATTGGCGACCCTCTGGAACATCTGGAAACATACAGGTCCCTCATGGAGTTGGAGGGACATGGTTCAGAAATCATGTGTAGGGCTTTTCCCCTAACATTGAAGGATGCAGCTCGTACGTGGTTCCGGGGGTTAAAGCCCCGTTCCATCAGTTCCTTTTCCCAATTATCGGAGATATTCCTTTCTCAATTCATGGGAAGTATTCGCATTAAGAAGCCAGCCTCCCATCTGATGAATCTGAAATAGCAGCATGGGGAGACAATAAAGGAGTTCACAGTACGGTTCACTGCCGAAGCCGTTCAAACTGAGGGTTACACTGAAGAAAAGGGTCTTACAGCCCTCATTGCTGGAATAACGAGCGAGAAATTCAGGTTTGCCTTAGATAAAAGCCCGCCGAAAACTATGGCAGAATTCCAAGCCAAAGCTCAGAAATATATCAATGCAGAAGAAGTCGCATTGACACGACATGGAGTACAGAGTAAGAAGCGCAAGCCAGAAGGAACCTCTTCTACAGATAAGAAATACCGTCGTGACCAGCGCGATCGTTCTCCCAGGAAGCCTTACTCTGGTAAATATCATAACTACACTCCTCTTAATCAGTCTCCTGAAAAGGTTCTAATGGAGATTAAACACAAGCCATATGTGAAGTGGCCTGCAAAGATCAAATCCGATCCCGAGAAGAGGGACAAGAGCAAGTTCTGTTACTTTCACAAAGATCACGGGCATAGGACCCAGGACTGCATCTCTTTACGAGACCATATCGAAGCCCTTATTCGAAAAGGCCATCTCCAGGATTATGTTGCTCGTAAAAATCGATCACCAGAAAGGGCGAAGACCTCATCTCGCCAAAAGGAACCACCTCATCATCAAACCGACCAAGAGGACGCTGAGCCCACGGGAGAAATTCGCACTATCGTCGGGGGACCAGCTTGCGGAGGTGACTCTCAAGCTTCAAGAAAGGCATACGCTCGAAAGGCGTCCAAAGAACCCCAGCAGATCTATTGGCTGGAACAAACGTCCAACTCATCGAAAGCGAGCCATCCTCCAATTTCTTTCACCCTCGAAGATGCAGTGGGAATTCACTTCCCTCATGAAGATTCCATCGTAGTCACATTGAAGATATCAAATTATCTGACTCATCGAATTATGGTGGATACAGGTAGCTCAGCCGATATTCTGTATTTGGAGGCTTTCGACAAGATGGCACTTGCCAGAAGCCTCCTCAAGCCAGTATCGACCCCCCTTGTCGGCTTTGGAGGAGAGGTAGTAACACCTGAAGGAAGTATCGATCTCCCAGTCACTTTTGGAGAGAGTCCAGCGAAGACCACCATCTTCGTAAACTTCCTCGTCGTGGATCGAAAATCAGCATATAACGCCATTTTGGGGCGGCCGTCTCTAACTAAGGTTGGAGCGGCCTTGCACCCTTCATATCTATGTGTTAAATTTCCTACCCCAAATGGCATCGGGGTCGTGCGAGGAAGTCAGCAGGAGGCACGGTCTTGTTACCAGATAGCCCTCCAAGATCGAAAGAAGGCTCAAGCGACGCCCGTCATGGAAATAGCTCAAGGATCACCCGACGTTCCCTCAACCACCTCGTTGGATCCGAGAGAAAATGCTCTGAAGTCGGGAACTCCGGGGGAGGAAACAGTGGCGATCCACCTGACCGAAGACGACCCATCTAAGATCGTGTACATCGGGTCCTCCTTGACCACTGTCCATCGTGAAAATTTAATCCGTTTCCTCACCGAATACAAGGATGTGTTTGCTTGGTCTCATAAAGATATGCCAGGCATCGATCCCAATGTCATTGCACATCGTCTCAACATTGAACCGAAGCATAAACCCGTACATCAGCGTCGACGTGCCTTTACTGCAGAAAGACAAATGGCAATCAAAACTGAAGTTGAGAAGATGCTCGCGGCTAATTTCATAAAGGAAGTTGACTACCCAGAGTGGGTCGCAAACGTAGTTCTCGTCCGGAAAGCTAATGGCAAATGGAGGATGTGCGTCGACTATTCAGACTTGAACAAAGCATGTCCCAAAGATAGCTTTCCGACACCGCGGATCGACCAGTTGGTCGACTCAACAGCTGGACATGCTCTCCTCAGCTTTATAGATGCCTATTCTGGTTACAACCAGATTATGATGCATCCACCTGATAGCCAGCATACTGCCTTCATCACAGATCGAGGACTATATTGCTACCAGGTAATGCCGTTCGGTCTTAAAAATGCAGGGGCCACTTATCAACGTCTTGTCAACAAAATGTTCGCTGCTCAAATCGGTAGGAATATGGAAGTGTATGTTGACGATATGCTCGTGAAAAGCATCGTTGAAGATAACCACATTTCTGATCTTCGAGAAGCCTTTGATCTGATGAGGAAGTATCAAATGAAATTAAACCCGGAAAAATGCGCGTTTGGAGTGTCAGCAGGCAAATTTCTTGGGTTCATGGTTGGCCAGCGTGGAATTGAGGCGAATCCCGAAAAGATTAAAGCATTGATAGATATGAAATCCCCCGTTACTCTGAAGGACGTCCAACGTCTGGCTGGTCGCATTGCATCATTGAACAGGTTCATCTCGCGAGCATCTGACAAGTGCTTGCCCTTCTTCAAACTCCTTCGTGCAACGGCCAAGTCTGATTGGAAGTGGACACCTCAGTGTGAAGAAGCTTTTCAACAACTGAAGTAATACATGAGCGCTCCCCCCATTTTATCTAAACCTGTAGCACATGAGCAACTCATTCTTTATTTATCTGTGTCTTCCACGACTGTTAGCGCCGCTTTAATAAGAGAAGATTCCGGGGTGCAAAGGCCCGTTTATTATATCAGTCGAGCAATGGTCGATGCAGAAACTAGGTATTCTGATATGGAGAAACTGGCCCTAGCCTTAGTCACGGCGGCTCGAAAACTGCGACCATACTTTCAAGCCCATGCTATTTTAGTACCAACAAATCATCCACTACGACAAGTCCTTCAAAAACCTGAGGCTTCCGGGCGCTTAACTAAATGGGCGGTCGAGATCAGTGAGCATGATATCTCATTCTAGTCCTAGGACCGCAGTCAAGGGCCAGGCCGTGGCTGACTTCATTGCCGAATTTACATATTCTTCTGAAGATAATGTCATAACCAACGACCAGCCTCCTTGGTCGCTCTTCGTGGACGGGTCGTCACGGGCCACTGGCAGTGGAGCGGGCCTGATTTTAGTGGCTCCCGACGGGTCGCATTTTCAATATGCTCTGCGTTTCGAATCACGCGTCTCCAATAATGAAGCAGAATATGAGGCCCTAATTGTTGACCTCGAACTGGCCATTGTCCTCGCAGTCCAGAATTTGATAATTCATAGCGACTCCCGGCTCATTGTTAATCAAGTTCTTGGTGAATTCGAAGCCAAAGAAGAAAGAATGGCCTTATACAAGTCTCGTGTCCTCATCCTGCTCGCCAAACTGAAGACTTATAAAATAATTCATATCCCTCGCGAGCAGAACCAACTTGTCGATTCCTTGGCAAAACTCGCTTCTGCACCGGAATCGGAGTTATCACATTCGATCCCCATTGAGCACCGTCTGAACTTGAGTATCGACCAAGTGACTCTAGAGCAAGTTATATCGGTACAATCGTCTCCATGCTGGATGGATCCTATCATCCTTTATCTCAGAGATGGATACCTACCAGAAGACAAGAATGCTGTAAGACAAATTTGGCTTCGAGCTGCCAGGTACACCTTACAAGATGGAATATTGTTGCGAAAAAGCTTCTCCTTGCCTTATTTAAGGTGTCTTCATCCAGAAGAAGCACTTCGTGTTCTAGATGAAGTACACCAGGGGGCATGTGGTAATCATCCCAGGGGGCGATCCCTAGCATATAAAGCGATGAGGCAAGGATATTATTGGCCTACTATGAAAGCAGACGCCATCGAATTTTCTAAAAAATGCGACAAGTGTCAACGATATCTACCTATACCTCGTGTACCATCTGAGCGGATGACCCCAGTTGATAGCCCTTGGCCTTTTGCTCAATTGGGGATCGATATCATTGGGCCCTTACCTATGGGAAAGGGACAGAATAGGTTCGCGATCGTGGCGGTTGATTATTTCACCAAATGGGCCGAGGCAGAACCATTAGCCAAGATTACTGAAAAACAAACTACTAAGTTTATATGGAGAAATATCATATGTCGTTTCGGACTTCCTCATACTATAATTACCGATAACGGAACGCAGTTCGACAACGCAACCTTTGATGAATTTTGCGACAAATGGAAGATACGTAATCTCCGCACTTCTCCATATCATCCTCAGGCGAATGGGCAGGTCGAGGCAGTGAATAAGATCATAAAACATCATTTAAAGACCAAGCTAGGTGAATGTAAAGGGGTGTGGCCAGAACTTCTACCAGAGGTATTATGGGCCTATAGAACCACGGCTTGCACATCTACAGGTGAAACTCCTTTCTCCTTAGCATTTGGTGTTGACGCAGTGGTACCAGTGGAAATTCAAGTGCCCTCATATCGGACCGAGCAGTATGATCCCGCGAGCAATCAGGAAAACCTCCAACTTCATCTCGATCTCTTGGAAGAGTGAAGAAATGCTTCCTAAGTACGAGTGGCAGCATATCAACAACGTATTGCTCGTTATCGGAATGCGAAGGTTCGGCCTAGATCCTTCCAGTTCGGAGATTTGGTCCTAAGGCAAAATCTTGGAGTTCCTGCTCGTTCATTGGATCCGAATTGGGAAGGCCCGTATCGGGTTATTAGGGTTGTACGACCCGGTACTTATTATCTTGAAGACATGCAAGGGAAGCCTGTATGTCGCCCTTGGCACGTGGAGCATTTGCTACGATACTACCCCTAGATTCGATGTAGTTTATTACAACGTTTTATGAATAAAGTGAAAGATATCTTTTGGCCGCTACTCCATTTATATGGACCTGAATAGCCCTGAAGAGTGCTTACACATCCTCTTAGCCAATTGCCTACCTTTGGTAGGACTGAAATCGTTACTAGTTGGTTGCTTCTCCATTTACATGGACCTGAATAGCCCCGAAGAGAATGGATACCATCTCTTGACCAACCTTTTGCCCTTGGTAGAATCAGAATCTCAATCGATAGATCAGTCTATCTCAACGCGGACACGGTCTCATGACCCCCGGATTGAGTCTAATTCATTTTTTCATGAGTTAGTTATTCGCGATTGGTGAGAGGAGGGATCGCACTCCGGAATGCGAGCACCGTAGCTCGGGCTCGAATCGCAGTCGTACACCTTAATTGCGAGCACCACAGCTCGCGCTCGAATATGTGGTCATATACCCTAAATGCAAGCAGCGCAGCTCGTGCTCGAATTAACGGGTCGCATCTCTGATAAATCCATTCGAGATCAACGTAAAGCAAAAAATGAAAGATAAAGAGAGAACAACAACAAAACAGTAACACTTCCAAAAATCTCTTTTCATTGATGTTTAGATGATTACAGATACATGATCGCAGGTGTAAGAGAGAAGAAAATAAAAGGAAATCAATCGCTTGGAGGAGGAGCCACGCTCTCGACTTCAGGGCCCATTTTAGGAGCCCCTCTAGCCTGCGTGGCTTCAGTCACCTCGTTCTCGGCAGCAGCTTGCTCTTCTGCAGCTATGATGGTCGCGACTCGACCGAATTCCCCCATATCGAAGGATGGGATCATTCGTTGCACTACTCTCAGTGCAAAGTCTCGACCAGCATCGTATGACTCATATCGTTCATCGTCATACAGCTGCGAAGTCCGGAACTCGGAAACCGCCCGAGGACCTTCCTCCGAGAGCATTTTTACAAGGGCGACTCTCTCCTCGTCCCAGTGGATCGAGTCGTCCTTAAGCTGCGCAAGAGCGGTGCGCTCCCTGGTCAGGTTGTCGTAGGCCTCCTTGAGCTGCGACCTGGCCCCCGCGAACTGTTCCTCTAATGAGATCTTGTCTTGTCGGAAGATCTCCCTCTCTCTCTCAGCCTTCTCCTTCAAACCCGTGAACTTCACGTAGTCTGAGTCCAAGGCCTGATACCTGTCGGTCAGGACTTGGATCTTCTCGATGAGGATCTTTTTCTCCTCATCTCTCTTCGTGATCACCGCCTCATGAGCCTTGAGCAGTTGATCTCTTCCTTGAACTGCCTTTCCAAAGGCAGTCCTCTTTCCCTCAGCCTCCTCTATCGTGCGACGGGCGGCAACGATATCACGCCTTGTTCGCAGAATAAGATCTAAGCCCTGCAAAAGAAATGAAAAATATAAGAGTATTCTGGAACGTAATAACAGATCGAAGCAGGCCTTGACGAAGTCTTACCTGAACCATCCTCATCCCCGCTTCGAGGAGAAGGTTCTCAGGACTTGGCTCGGGAAGAGAGCCGAAGGCATGAGGCGGGACGTTCTCGAACAAAAATTTACATACTGGATGGAGGTGGCGGGGAATAGAGTACGTCCCGCTCCTAGACGGTTGGGCAACGACCAACCCGACCTGCTCGCGAGGTGGAGGCATTGACTCGCGAGCAGGTCCCTGCTCGGCAGCAGGGACCAGTTCGCGAGCAGGAGTCGGCTCTTGAGGCTCTACCTGCTCTCGAGCCTCTTCAGCTGGGGGGCAGCCGGACCCCACCCCATCTGGGGAATTATCAGCAATGTTAATCACTGGTGGCCCAGGTGCGACCACCAGTGAAGGAATAGTGGGCCCAGCTGGGGCCCCCGCCATGCTCGCGGGAAGGGCAGGCTGATCGCTGCCCGTGCGGATGGAAGATTGAGAAGGTTCGGCAGGGGTTCTCTTCTGCCTCTTGGAGCCTGTGCCCTTTAGTCGGGGCAGTAGGCCTCTCTTCTCTCCAGCCTTCGTCATTTCAACTTCTCTTCTGGATATGAACCTGCTGCTGCAAGTCGCGAAGGAGACAAGCAAGCCTCGATATGCCTATCTATGACAGGCACCTTGTACACTTTGACAATCTTCTCGTTGATCCCTCCTTTCAAATTCGGTTTTCTCAAGGCCGGGATACCTGCGAGCACAAACAGGGGTCAAACGAAGTAAAACCCTAAAAACCATTCTGGGGAAACTGCACAATGCGGGATTGTGTCTACCTTCACAGAAAAATCGGGTCACTCCTGGACCCCTGGAGGAGGCAGACTCCCAGCTCCCGGAAGCATAGAACCACCGCTTCCTCCAGCCGAGATAGTTCGAGGAGGGCTTCCCCAACACGAAATTATCCCGGTGCCAATAACACAAATAATACCAGCCTTCGCTAGAGGGAGCTTTCTTCAGACGAAACATACGGAGGAACTCCTCCGCCGTGAGTTCCCCGTTGCCAGCCTGAGCCCAAAGGGCAAAGGAGCCCAAAACTACCCTCCACCCGTTCACGATGAGTTGCCCAGGGGCAATCTTGTAACACCGGAGTACATCGCGAATGAAGGGATGGAGGGGAAGGCGTACCCCCAGGATAAGCTGGTACTCATAAAACGCTACGCATCCTGGGGGGGGGGGGGGGGGGGGGAGTCTGGTGTTTCTCCACCTCCGGGCAAGCGGAGAGTTACTGAGTCGGGGATCAGGTATCTCTCCCGTAGCTCAGCCAGCCGGTTCTCCGATAAAACGGAAGGATATCCGGCTGCTGTGTATCTCCCTGCCGGAACCCTTGCACTGCTGGAGGCAGAGGATTCCGGAGTGACATCACCAAGAGGGACAGTGGTCTCGTCAGAGTTCCCAGCCATGAGAAGATAAAAATAAAAGAAGGAGAAAAAAGGAAGTATACCAAAAACAAAAGAAAATGAACACCGGAGGAAGAAGAAGAATGGAAAGAAAAGACTGCAGGTTCCTTTCGAAAAAGCTTTTGTAGAAAATCAAAGAAATGGCGGACTCCGTATATTTATAGGCAATCATTCCGCCGTATCTGATGGCACGTGGCAGTCCCTCCCTTGACACAGCGCTCGAGCAGGCACGCCCATTAACTCCTCAAACACGTGGCGAGCGCCCCTTCATTTTCCATCAGCGAAAAGGCTGCGGAAAGCTGGCGCTCATTAATTCCAGCCCATCATGTGAGGTGCCGTTCTCGATGAAAGTAGCGGGCGGTTACGTGTGATAGTGAGCTAAGTCCTTTCCTTAAGAATTCTTGGCGGCAGGGACTTGGGGGGCATCTGTTATAGGCAAAATGGTGGAGATAAAGATTTCACGCAGAAGTGCCCATTTGGCCCTCGAGATCATCTGATCAAGAGTCGCAGAACGGGTAAAAGTGGAGTGCCGATTCGACTCTCGAGCTCACCTGATCAGGAGTCATAGATTGAAAAATACGGAGCAGCTATTCGCAAGTCTCGAGTCTTCATAACCGATAGTCAAATACGGCAAAGCCCGATCCGCGAGCAGACCTTCTCACAAGTTGTTGAAAGACGTTACCTCTAAGTGTGTACTTGGACTCGCGACCACATTCTAACATGCGAGCAGCTTTCCTGCGGTAATATCTCTTAGCCTTCAGTACTAGCACCCGATTCCCGTCGAGCAGCTTGTCCAATCCCTCTGCGACACCAAGCAGGGCTACATCCAGTTCGGTGGTTTCCGTCTTGTCGGCGTCTCCTTCCTTTTCGGAAGCTATGACTCCAACTACGGCTTCCAGTTTATCATGACACATCAGCGCTATTACTGCGCTTACTGGCAGCCCGTATAGGTCGGTTTTTAGGCTTATCTTCTCTAAATGGATCCGAATCTCAAGGGATTGCCATCAAGGGGCGTGATTGTTGAAATAAGTCATTGGGTTGGATCTGACTCAAAAGATAGGATCTTATCCCACAAAATCAGCAAGATCTCAGTATCGTATGCGACATCAGCGGGATTTCGACATCTTACGTAACAAATTAGATTGCTTCAGATCTATATAAAGGGGTGGCTCCATTAAGAGCAGGTACGCACACAACATTCAATCTTGGTCCCGTTTTGCTTGGCTTCTCTTCTTACTGTGGCCTGACTTAAGCATCAGAGGGCTAACGGCTGGTCCCCAGCCACCCTTATTTGCTGTCTTGCTTCAGGTCTGGTGGTGGAAATCCCTGCTGGAGTGAAGGAGAAAAGCCGGAGGATCTCGTTACAAAATCTGACATTAACAGGCCGCGTTAAGCCGCCTAGGCCCTCGATAGGCCACCCTAATAGCTCTCTAATTGAGCTAAACTCTACAAAGGCCGAACCTACGAGGCCACCTCTACATTCCGACCTAACAGGCAAATATAATTCACTACCATGAATAAGATTAGCTCCTGAACTCTTGTCGTGAGTTCGGCCTTCCGCACCGCGGAGGTGCGCTCTGCCTCCGTAAACTTCTTCTTCAAATGGTTCACATAGTGTCAGACCATGAATCCAGGCGCAGCCTCCTACAGAGAAACAAGATAAACCACCTTGTCATATTAGCCTTACTCTAGAGCCCTAAAAAGCTCGGCCTCAGGAGTAGGGGGTAACTGTTATGTGAAAATTTCGAATTAGCCCACAAAAAGGAAGAAGCCCTTATGCCTAAGGGCTCAAAGTATAAGATCTACAATCTGGGCAAAAGGCCAAAGGGAAGAGTTATTGTGCCAAGCTCCACATTCCAAGGACATGCAACAACGATCTGTACCGACTACGACAACTGCAACAAGCAGAGCAACAACTCCGCTCAGGAGAACCGAGGACCTGTTAATGACATTGCACCCAGGAGGACCGATGACCTGTCAATGACACTCTGCCTAGGAGGACTACGCTACCGAAGACCTCTATCCCCCCGAGGAAGTTCTACTATCTGAAATGGACCCCAAGTATCAGATCGACCGACCACCTAGAATCGGTTCGAGCTCCCCAAATTAGATTGATCAGGTGACCACCTAGAGTCGGTCTGAGATATGCGGACCACTCAGAGTCAGTCCGAGATACCCGCAGGAATTCAAATATTTCAGGATCTACCTCCCTACTTAAAAAGATCTCTTCGACACGATCGGGAGAGAAAATCTTTTACCCAGTGTGACTCTATCGACTATCCCAAGAGGATCTAACTCTCCAAACCACAACCCTCGATTCCTACATAACGGGCTTAGATCTTCACCTTAAAGGTATGAAAAAAAACCCCCTCAAACCCTTATTCTCCTTGTTCTTGGATCTGACTTAGGCATCGAAGAGTCCCTTGCCGCATAGCGGTTCCTTCCCCCTGCCTATTCGTCTTCCTCTTACAGGTTCAATGGATCAAGGAAGCTCCCACATGTAGGTTGAAGGCTACATGGCTGATTGCAGCCATTCATATTCGTTGTCCAAATCCCTGTGACAACAAGAATAATAATATGATAATAATAAATAATTAAATAAATACAAGTACTTAGACCAATCTGAGCTATCCAGTTAGTGCAACTCTAGCTGATTTACAATTCCTGTATGCAGCCACTAGAACCAAACCCAAAATGGAGGACGCACATTAGGTACTACTCAAGCCTATATAGAGCAAGGGACAGGCTAATACACGGAATGTGCATATTGGTGGAGAGCCGTTATGACAGGCTTGTGTCAGGCTTGCTGATGTGGCAGGTCTCTTTTGACAACTTGCTCTCCAGTAATACAGATGTAACACATATGTGCCACGTCGAGCATGTCCCAAGCTCAGCAGAGGCTTGGGTTGTACCTAATCCGCGCCGTAAAATAGATAGATTTTGAGTCCCGAATTACTGACTAAAATGGACAGATTCAATGTCCTGAGTAACCGTAGAAAATGGACAGATTCAATGTCCTGAGTAACCGTAGAAAATGGACAGATTCATGGCCATCTAAGGATCCACATGAGGACCCTGTGGGTGTGTGTGAGGTGGGTGTGAAAGAAAACGGATCCACACAAGTAAAAATTTGAGGTCATTCGAGAATCCCAACCATGGACAGTTATGTGCCCGATCAAAGGTCCAAAAGCGGACAGATTTGCTGCCCACTGGAGTTGTCCAACTTGTACATAGTTTTACGGCAATTCTTGTTGTCCCAAAATGGACAGATTTGGGACAGATTTCTGAACTGTCCAGCGGTCTAAGATTGACCAGATTTTGGGACTGTCCAACAGTCCAGATTTGGTACAGATTTTGGGACACCCATCGGTCCAGTTTTGGACATATTTTAAGGGTTGTCCACCGTTCCAAAAATGGACAGATTACATGGTCAAAATTTGAGCTATTACACCAAAATCAAAAGCCCCAAATTACACCAAAATCAAAAGCCCCAAATGCATGAGATAATAAATAAAAAGCTCAAATTACACCAAAATTACACCAAAATCAAATTACACCAAAATCAAAAGCCCCAAATGCATGGACAGATTACACCAAAATCAAAAGCCCCAAATGCATGAGATAATAAATAAATAACGATAAGTAGTGTACAACACACTGCACAACATGTGTAGGTCATTACATGGTCGGATTTCCACGAGTTTCGTGCACCAGTGAACTGTCAGAATTGTTCATAGTTGGGACGCAAGTTCATGAACAGATTAAATCAGATTTTGGGTACGTTTGGATGATCAGATTTGTCCATCCATTTGGTACAAGATTGGCATGATTTAGATCACATTTGGACGGTCGGATCCGCCCATGCTTTGCTCACGAGTGCAAAGGTCAGGTTGGCGCATGTTGGGCCTCAACCACTTGGCCGGATTCACACAGTTCTTTGGCCTTAATCTCAATGCCATATTCACATGGTTTTTATCATTATTTTAATGGTTAGATTTGCTCAGATAGGTGAGTCAAAACAACAATCAAATCTACTCAGTTTAAAGCATCAAATCAACGATACAAAATATATATATATATATATATATATATATATATATATATATATATATATATACAAATATATATATATATATATGTGTGTGTGTGTGTGTGTGTGTGTGTGTGTGTGCGCGCGCGCGCGCGCGCGATGCAAGAGATGCAAGTATAAGAATTACTCACATGGATCGAGGCCTCTCTCTGTAGCTAGGGACATGAGATACCATGAGGGAGGGGCCTTAGGTCCGTGTATTTAACGAGTGGAGAGAGGGTTGAGGAAGGAGTTAAGGTGCCGTTTGGATGAATAAGATAAATGAATGGTCACTTGATCATTGGCTAGATAAATGAATAGTCACTTGATCATTGGCATGGTTAGGTGATTAATCACAAATAGTTGGATAGATGATCCATGTTAGTCGATGAATGGATGGATGAATAAGATAGTTCCATTCAATGGTTGGAAACACGAAAGAATGGATGAATGGATGGATGAACGAATCGATCATCAAATAAAAAGTAAATGAATGGATAGATTATTAAATAAACGATTAGATATGTGTATTAATGGATGGATCACTATTTAAAGTGATTGAATTAATGGATGGATTGCTTATTGAACCGGTAGATAAATGTATGCATGGCTACTTATATGGATGAATGGTTTGAACGCATAAGTGAATAGGTGGATGGTTAAAAATGAACGGTTAATATAACGGTTGGGTGATTAATTATGTGGTTGGCTAGATAATGGTCGGATGTCATGATTAATGGATGAATGATCAATAGAGCAATGGTCTAATGGATAAGTGTTCCTACAAATACATGGATAAATCAATGAATGGCCGGATAAATAAATGAAAGGACAGGATTTCTATAAAAAAAAAAAGAATTATAGCCCTAAATTACTAGAGTTATTACACTTATATACCAAGACGATCTCCTTCATCTTTTTCAAGTATTTCATAATGTGTTTCACCACCGTTCAATGATCCATAACTGGATTATTTTACTATCGGCTAAACACTCCCATTGCAAAAACAATATCCAACCTCATACACAACATATACATTAGGCAACTAATTGCAGATTTGGAGATAATGCTCTCTATGACTTTACGCTCCTTATCGATGTTGGGATAATCTTTCCCACGCATGTGGATATCGTGCCTGCTTAAAAGGCATATCAGTAGTCTTGTACTCAGCAATTGAGAATTTCTCAAGTGATTTCCCTGTGCATGTTGTACGAGAGAGGCCTAAATATAACAGGGGACTTGTGCACCTTTAAATCCTGTCTAAGTAGGCAAAATCTCTTTGGTTACTCCATGTAAATTTTTTCCTATTGGTAAACATTAAGAAGATTTTCTTCACATCTATTTGTCAATTCGCATAGTCCACCTTGACAACAATGGATAGTAGAATGTAGATAGACTTTATCATTGCCACATGAGCGAATATCTCCTCATAGTCTATCCCGTCCTTCTGGGTGAACCTGATAACAACTAGCCTAACCTTTTATGTATCCACTTTTTCATGCTAATTGTGCTTTCTCTTATATATCATTTTGCATTAGGCAATTTTACATTTTCAAGCTTATCCACAAGAGTCTACATGCGATTATCTACGTCCACCATGGCCTTTCGGTAGGAAGATGGATCGGTCTAAAATGTGTTTGACACTGCTAGGAAACCTCACAAAGATATATGAATCTGTGGGATTCCAACCAATGCCCATGGCTCGAACTTGGAGTAAGTGCCAATTGTGAGTCAGGGGTGGGCCTTTATGAATTGAGAATAATAAGAGCACTCATGGTGGCTCCTTTGATCTCACATAAAGATCTATTATGTGGTTGTCTTTTTTATTTAGCATATCGTCTTCTTTCAAGAAGACCGCATCTCTTCTAATCAGGGTTCTTTTGTTCCACGGGATCATTGAACAACCACACACATTAATGTATATAATCTTGATGAGTTGAGTCGTTTTATCTTTTCTTCCCTTTCGATGGGGCCTTTTAGCAGGAAGGATCTCATCATTCACAAGTCTTTTAAGCCTATCCTCGTTGGGCTGCCAAAGCAATGGGTGCCAAAGCTAAAGAGAGGATGTGTCATCATGTGCTCTCTTCTAAATCTTTCTGCTATGGCATTATGAATCTCATTTCAGGAACATGTAATTGGACAAGAGGATATGATAGACTATCCATTAAAACACCAGATGTAATCATCTTATCATGATGTTACACTTGGACCGTAGGTCTCAACTCAAATGTATATCCCCGATCTGTCAATTTAGATGTGGGGATTAGGTTTCTTATTATGACTAGACTATAAGCACATTCACATAAAATGATCCTTTTATTTTCACCCATTTTAAGAATTGACCTCCCCACAACAGTAACTTGAATTTTACTCGAATATCATGAAAACAAATTTCTGTCTTCCCATGGCTTCATGAACTTGGCTAACAACTGTAATGAATTGCAGACACATATGGTTGCTCCTGTATCGATGTACTGGGAATTAGATGTGGTGGAGATACAATTTGTCTCACATACAAACAAGTCATTGGCATGGGCCAGGTGATCATGCATCTGCATAGGCCCAGTCCCCTCAAATTCAACTCCAATGCACAAGATGCCCCCGTAGGATTCATAGTAACATTAAGGATCAATGATAGTAATTCACTCAATATTTGCATACACATAAGATGTCATTAATGCATGAGAATATAAAGTACTTTATGCTAGAGTATTAATTTTAGGTAGTCTTGGTACTAGATGTGATAGGTCGAGCCACCTCGACCCATCTACTTCCAATGCCAACAAGCAGATAATATAAACATTGATGCGCATCAAGTTGTCGTATTGATCACACCTATGGATGGGGATTTCAGAAGTGACCATTAGGGTGCATTTTCAATGTACACTCAACCAGAGAAGATAATCAATCATTTATGCACATATGAATGAAGCATGTTAGATAATTGAATGAGTGGCTAAATGCATCTTATTTGAAGTATCTTGTTCACCCATTGTACACCAACCATCCATCCACGAATATATAGCTAGGACAACTACTAGCTTTTGTGAGGCATTTGGATGCGACTTGAATGATGTTTGTGAGATTAAACATGTGAGATCTTGATAGATCTCATTATTTAACCTAGTGCATTGGATAAGTGCGGGACACTCATTATATACTCGAGAGTCGCAGATTAGATAAGTGCGGGACGCTCATTCGACTCTTGAGATCAGATGCTCGAGAGTCGCTGTTATAGTCAAAATAAGCGAAGATCATCTGCTGGAGATAGATCTCGCGAGCACCTTTATCCGACTATCGAGATCGTCTGTTCGAGGCTCGCATATTCTGAAGATATTCCGACCTCGTGAGCATCCTTATCCGACTATCGAGAACGTCTGTTCGAGGTTCTCTTCCTATCTTCCTCTTCAGGTTCTGATGCGCACTCGAGGCTCGTATATTAGGAAAACGATGCCCGATTACCAAAGCTTCGAGAAGTTGTGTTTTTCCTGTGAGCAGACCTTCTCACAAGTCGTTGAAAGGTGTTACATCTAAATGAGCGAGTACTTGGACTCGCGACCATCTTCCAACATGCGAACATCTCTCTCTGTGACAACAGTCCTTAGCTTTCAGTACCAGTAGCCCGTATAGGCCGATTTTGGGCTTATCTTCTCTTATGGTTCCGAAACTCAAGGGATTGCTATCAAGTAACGTGATTGTCAAGACAAGTCATTGGGTTAGATCTCTTCTCTAAGGATAAGGATCTTATCCCACGAAATCAGCGGGATCTCGGTATCGTACACGAAATCAGCGGGATCTCGATATCTTACGTAACAGATTGGACCCTTCCAGATCTATATAAGGAGAAGACTCCATTAAGATACAGGTACACAATATTCAATCCTTGGTCTCGTTTTGCCTGGTGATTCTTCTTCTTGCTTTGCCTGACTTAAGTATCGAAGGGCTAACGGCTGGACACCGGCCACCCTTAGTTGCTCTCTGTCTTCTTACAGGTCTGGCGGAGGAAATCCCTGTTGGAGAGAAGGTGAACGACCGGAGGATCCTGTTACAAAATCTGACGTTAACAATAACTACTAGCTTTTGTGAGGGCATTTGGATGCGACTTGAATGATGTTTGTGAGACTAAACATGTGAGATCTTGATAGATCGGGTGGACACCTCCATATGCACAACATGGGCTGACCTATAAAAAACACTAAGGCCTCCCAATGTTCCATCTAAACTAGTAGATGTATTCAACACATCCTGATTGAGCTACACCCCAAGTTTTAGCCCAATCGGACCTCAAATAGATGAGATCTATCTTAAGAAAATTCAATAGTCCAAATTCGACCCTAGACATATTTAATCATCTAAGGTCATATCTAAACCATCTAGGAGCTTCCCCACATAGAATAGAAGGTTTCGAGGATCTTGGTAAGGAAGATCCACGTGTGCAAACTAAAGAAGTCATTGTCTGGTCTAAAGTAGTCTTCGAGGCAGTGATATAAGTGATTCAATTCCTACATGGTGGAGATTGACTATATCAGGTGTGAGCACGATTGTTGCACTTACTATAAGGTGCTCAAGGAAGTATCCTACAATTTACTGATACTATATGTTGATGATATGTCAATTGATGCAAAGGACAAGAAGGAGATACTCTTACTCAACTCTTTATTAAGCAAAGAGTTGTTTGACATGAAGGATCTGGGCGTTGCGAAGAAGATCCTAGGCATGGAGATACATAGAGACAAAGAGTCTGGGAAGCTATAGCTATCTTAAAAAGGATATGTGCAGAAATTGTTAGAGAGGTTACACATGGAAGGTGTTAAGCCAATTAGTACACCTCTAACAGGTTACTTTAAGTTGTCATCCAGGTCATGTCCAATTCAAAAGAGAAGATTTCAGACATATCACGAGTATTGTATGCGAGTGTAGTAAGGAGTCTCATACATGTTATGGTTTGCACGAGGCCAGACATCTTATAAGTAATTGGCGTGGTTAGTAGGTATATGGTGAATTTGGGAAAAGAGCATTGAAATGCAGTTAAATGGATTCTCAGGTATCTCAGGGGGACAGTCGACACTGAGATCATGTTCGCGAGACATGGAGCTTCAGGTGGAGTTGTAAGCTATGTGGATTCAGATAATGAGGTAATACATGGCTGTGACAGAGGTGTCAAAAGAGGCGTTATGGTTGGAAGGTCTAATCGGAGAGCTTGGGTTGAAGTAGACGGCGATTCGGTTGCATTGCAATAGTCAGTGTGTCATCCATTTGGCGATGAATCAGGTGTATTATGAGAGAATCAAGCATATCGACGTAAGGTTCTACAACATACGTGAGCTCATTACTTAAAGGGAGATTTATTTTCAAAATATTCATATGAAAGAGGATGTTGCGAACATGTTGACAAAATCGATGACCACAGAAAAGTTTAAGCACTGCTTGGGCTTGATCAATCTCACTAGTCATTATGAGATTAGGCGCACCCTTGCATAGGAGTTGTTCGCTCGCCTCAAGTGTAAGGCTGCGATGTAGTAATAAATCTCGGTAAGACCGAGGTCGATCCACAGGGAAAGAAGTAAACAATTCTAACTAATCTAATAACTAGAATCTAAGAAGTTTAGGAAAATAGTTTTTCACATGAAATAGCAAAATATGAAAATAAGAAGAATTAGAGCATCAAGGATCCACTTGTAGTAGTCTAATGCCAATCCATTCATCCAAGTACAACACAATTAGAATCAAAGTCCTATCTCTCATCTAATTGGAAGATATAACATTCAAGCACAAACAGTCCCACTTAAATCTAGAAATCAGATTTCTAGTTCTAATGAAGCACATTAAACTTGAACTTGTAGCCTTCGGAGTGACAGCCATGCCTATGGACTATGGCATGCTCAAGGGTTACTATAATTCGAATTCAAACAACCCAATCATGGTAATCTCAAAGAATTGCAAGGAACTCATGTCCGGAGCACACAAACTCTCACAAAACTTCTAACAAACAAACTTTATTCAAACTAGAACTTCAAAATCCAAAATTAAGAAAAGGGTACTTGAAATAAAAGAAATAAAGCATTGGAACCAACTACAAATTTCACCTCTAGCTCTCTGAGAGGTTAGCTAAAGAAAATCATATTAAAACTAGAAGTAGAACTAAGAAAAGGAAGAAAAACTAGCTGTAGGAGGCTAGGTATCCTCCTAGGACTTGAACTCCTTGCTTCTCACGTCCTTGCTTGATTTGGAATAGAAGAGAGCACCTCCTTTTATAATACAGCAAGAGTACCACAACACAACAGATTTTGTTTCACTTCATACGGCTTAACCAATGGTCGGATTGCCTTCAAATTTGATTTGTAGCTTCCTTGTAATGTGATATTCCTCATAGATGATTTAGATTTCCAAGATTATCTTTTGAATTGTCTTCTTCTATGAATGTCAGACCGGTCGGACGACCGGTCTTGGCGATGGACGACTAGTCGTACGACCGGTCTTGGCTGATATTTCTGCTTTCTTCTTTAGGCTTCTTTCTTCCTTTCTTCTCCTCTCTTTCTACTTTCTTTGGTCCTTCTTCCTTCTTCATCCAATGACTTCAAATGGCTCTTTTTAGTCTTCAATTGGGTGAATTCCGCTCTCATTCCTGAAATCACAAAACATGCATTAGATGTGCCTTTTAAACATGAAAACCATGCATATAATGCGATGTAATGGGCAATGCAATGTATAAATTGGAGGTTCAACACACCCCCAACCAGCTTTTTACTAGTCCCGAGCAAAACATGCATGAATAAGTTCAAACCTCCAAACCTAACTCTCCTTCAGAAACCATGTTTCTATCCATTCCAAGACATACAAGTATAAAATTTGGAGAAACTAGGTGATAGAAATTGCCAACTTAAACTCTCAAAGCATAATAAGTGTCTACATGAAATTCTCAATGATTGATTGATAAATAGAAGAACTTGAATTACTTCAACCTAGTGTGCATAGTGAAAGTTCATCTCATGAGTTTCTGGGATTATATTCTTCATAGATCAACTAAACTGTAGATCTCAAGGTGCACATAGTAACAACAAGCCTATGACAGGAATTTGTCTTACCGTCCTTCCGACGGCTTTCACACTACGTCCCATTTCCGGCTTTAGTTACGGGTAGACCATCCCCCGGTTGGTAATAGGTAGCCCTTTTCGGAATTTTCCATCGTTTTTCCATCATTCCCAATTTCATCCTTTCTTTTCCTTTTTCTTTTAAATTAGATAGAATTTTTTAAAAATCCATATCTTTCGTTATTTTCCCATGGACAAGGATGGACAAAGTACCCCGGCTTGGTTTCTTAACACCTTTAAATCACGTCTAGCTAATTCACAATTCGTATAATCCTTTCAACTCATGAAAATCGTGTAATGTGAACTTAGTGTAAAGAGTGTTTAAATTTTCTATCAATCACAACAATAGGGAAACTAACATATAAAACCATTATGTTGGGAGAAATTTAAGACTTACAACATCACACACTTCGTATCTCCTCTTCTTATACTCATATCATCTTGAATGCATGGAAATAAGGTTTTCTAAAGGAGTTTTGAAATTTTAGAAAATTTGAAAAAATTTGTGCATATGAGGCTCGAAATGTTGCAACATGCTAGATGACGAATCTCATCTCACCCCCCAACCAAATCTTGCATTGTCCTCAATGTAAAAAGATATGTAATGAGCATGAACATGAGAGCAATAGTAAAATATGAGAGAGTGAGAACAATAGTACCTGAGAGAGCGATCATGGAAGTCTACAACCCAATAACTAAAGCTATTAAAACAGTAAAACTAGATAAAACTAAACCTAATCTATGGAAAGCAGTAAAGATAACTAACTCGTCCTTTTTTGTAAAAAGAGGATCTCCATTAGACTAAGAGATCGATTATCAGTATAACATCCAAAAGGACAAAGTTGAGCAGGATCATCAAGTGGTGTAACAAATTTTTCAGTAGAACTATTCACCATCCTGCTTTGGAAAGTACATTTGTGACATCGATCATTCTAACCCATTGAAAATCTTGCTGAAAAATTTCAGCGGGTTCTTCAACAAAATTGTCACATGTACTAGGAAAGGAGAATTGCATTGGTTGGAAATCATTGAATATATATCTCATTTCCTTCTTATCTGGGCAAAAATTATTCACGTATGGGTCATCCCAGAAGTGTTCTTTGGTTTGAACAAACCAAAGAGATGTGAAGACTTGTATTTCTTCTTCACAAGTCGATATGATCTCCACAAAATTAGAATTCACCGGTGGTTCCAAAATTGATTTTTCAGTTTGGTGTTCTGTGGAAGGAAACTTTTTAGGCACCGGGGGGGTCTCTCTCAAAGCCTGTACAATGTCCTGAATCATGGGAATCATCCCAATCCTCAAAGTACGTGCACTCCTCAAGTGTATAAGAGACCTCATCGGAGGAAATTTTCAGATTTGGACCCTTTCTGTCTTCCTCCTTCTCAGAATTTTGTGTAGGTTGGAGTGGGTCCTCCACCTCTACACTTTCAGAAATTAGCCTCTCTGTAGGCAAGTCAAGCACCAATTCTTCCAAATCCTGTACAACAAATTTGTGTAAATCAGAAATTAACACTTCCAAGGTCTCAATAAAATGAGAATTAGATTCATCCTTAGAATGTGTCAAACATGTCCCCAAACTTTCAGGTAGATCATGTTGGAAAAATCCCCATCATCCATGGATTCTATCATGTTTACCTCATGGGAGCCATCATTGTCATCCTAATCCTCAAAGGGATCAAAGCTAACAACATCTAGAGGATTAAAATTCTGCCTTAAAGTGAACTCCTCTTCCATGGTTGAATCAATCATATCAACCTCGTGGACATCATCATCATCCCTATGCCTTTTGCCCAAGTGGAACACATTCACGACCAACGTCATGTTCCCAAAGGACATTTGCATCACTCTATTCCGGCAATTTATCATTGCGTTTGATGTAGCGAGGAATGGACGGCCTAAAATCACCGGTATTTGGGTGCTAGCATCCATAACCGGTTGTGTGTCCAAGACAATGAAATATACCGGGTAGTAGAATTTGTCAACTTGGACTAGCACATCCTCAACTATCCTTCTCGGTACACGGATGAATCTATCAGCGAGTTGCAACGTGGTTTTGGTGGGTTTTAATTTACCAAGACCTAATTGCTCATATACCGAGTATGGGATTAGATTTACACTTGCCCCCAAGTCTAGCAATGCACGCTCAATCCGATAGTCGCCAATGATACATGAAATTGTGGGACTACCAGGATCTTTGAATTTTGAGGGGGTCTTTTGAGTGAGAATGGCACTCACTTGCTCATTTAAGAATGCCTTTTGCTACACATTATATTTACGTTTGGTTGTGCATAGGTCTTTTAGAAACTTGGCATATGAGGGGACTTGTTTAATGGCATCAAGCAAGGGAATGTTGATCTTGACTTGTCTAAAAATCTCTAAAATATCATGAGAGTTTGGGAGAGATTTTGGGGCAACCAATCTCAAAGGGAATGGTGCTATGGGCTTGTAAATGCGTTCCGTTTTTTGTGGGGCTAAGTTAGATCCATCCTCATCCTCAGAATTTACCCGATCATTAGGCTTGTCGGGCTTCACCGGAATAGATTTGTCAATTTGTTTACCACTTCTAAGAGTGGTGATGGATTTGGCTTGCTCCATGTGTTGGTTGGAAGGATTAGGAATGCTCACTTCATGTACTTGCTTTGGATTGGGCTGAGGTTGGGCCGGAAAGGTCCTTTCCCTAGCATTCAAGCGTCCCTTAATCTCATCAACCAAGACTTTAAGCTCTTGGAACATTTGCTGATTTGTTTGATTGATTTGCGTTTGCCCTTGTCTAAACACTTTCAAGGTATCCTCCATTGAGAATTGAGGTGGGGCCATATTTTGCATGGGTGGCCCTCCTTGAGAGTTGGTAGGATTGCTCGTGGGAGCATTCTTCCAACTAAAATTTAGGTGGTTCTTCCAACTAATATTGTACTTATTACCCACCGGTCCATTGAAAGGCCGTTGATACCCATATGTGGCATTTACATGTTCATGTAATACCTCTTGAAATGCAGGAATTGTGGGACAATCTTACGTAACATGTAAATCGGTGTGACAAATCCCACATATGGCCTCAATAGCTTCATTGGACTTTGAAACTCCACTTTTACTAAGTTCCATGGCCTCGATCTTCCTTATGAGGTTGGCTATCCTTGCATTCACGTCGTCTTCCTCCTTAAGGATATATATCACTCCTTTCTCTTTCTCTTGAGTAGGCTTGGGGTTCTTGGGTTTATCCGAGGTATCCCAAGATTGGGCATTTTCAGCCAACATGTCCAAATAACTCCAAGCCTCATCTGGATTTTTGCTCATAAACTCGCCATTGCACATCATCTCTACAAATTGGAGCATATTGGAACTTAATCCATCATTGAAAAAATTTATAATTCGTCAACTCTCATAACCATGATGTGGGCAAGCAAGAAGGAGGTCCTTAAATCTCTCCCAACATTGGAAGAAAGATTCACCCTCTTTAGCCGAGAAATTCATTATGGCTCTTCGAAGGGTGTTCGTTTTATGAGTCGGGAAGAACTTTTTCAAGAATTCCCGGGTCATCTCATTCCATGACCCAATCGAATGTGGTCTAAGAGAGTGATGTCAATCTTTGGATCTTTCTTCGAATGAAAAGGGAAAGAGTTTAAGCTTAATGGTATCTTTAGAAACATTGGCGTATTGTAAGGTAGCCACCACTTCTTTGAATTCTTTCAAGTGCAGATATGGCCTGTCAGAGTCTAGCCCATGGAACTTTGGTATAAGTTGAATTACACCCGGCTTTATGTTAATGTTTTCGCCGTTTGGTGGTAGAACCACGCAAGAGGGTGTAATTGCACGGGCTGGTTGGAGGTAATCCCGTAGTGATCTCATTGGAGGAACGTTATGTACCTCATTCTCTCCTACTCCCTCTTGATTTGTGTTTGTCGTTGGAGTAGGAGGGGGAGGATTCCTTAAAGGTGTTTGATCCATACTCCCTAAACTTTCACAATGCTCTTGGTAATTTCGGACTCGTCTATGGACTGACAATGGTCCAACTAAACCACCTTCAGATTGGAGACGATTTGAGTGGTTCCGTTCCCAACGGGACATAAACCACTTAACCAAAAACTAAACTAGTCCTAAATCCTAGAAATCTGTAATTAATCCGAAAATAGAAAATCTTCAAAAAGCTAAGTTAGAAAGGTATTACCAAATGTGCTTGAACTAGAGAAGAAATCCTACAAAACAAAACATTTGTTAGTTCTAAAAAAAAATCAGAAAACCTATCTACTTCTACTTCTATAGCCACTAAAACAATTTGAAAACCGTTATCTAAATTCCCCGGCAATGGCGCCAAAAACTTGTTCACTCACCTCAAGTGTAAGGCTGTGATGTAGTAATAAATCTCGGTAAGATCGAGGTCGATCCACAGGGAAAGAAGTAAACAATTCTAACTAATCTAATAACTAGAATCTAAGAAGTTTAGGAAAATAGTTTTTCACATGAAATAGCAAAATATGAAAATAAGAAGAACTAGAGCATCAAGGATCCACTTGTAGTTGTTCAATGCCAATCCATTCATCCAAGTACAACACAATTAGAATCAAAGTCCTATCTCTCATCTAATTGGAAGATATAACATTCAAGCACAAACAGTCCCACTTAAATCTAGAAATCAGATTTCTAGTTATAATGAAGCACATAAAACTTGAACTTGTAGCCTTCGGAGTAACAGCCATGCCTATGGACTATGGCATGCTCAAGGGTTACTACAATTCGAATTCAAACAACCCAATCATGGTAATCTCAAAGAATTGCAAGGAACTCATGTCCGAAGCACACAAACTCTCACAAAACTTCTAAAAAACCAAACTTTATTCAAACTAGAACTTCAAAATCCAAAATTAAGAAAATGATACTTGAAATAAAAGAAATAAAGCATTGGAACCAACTACAAATTTCACCTCTAGCTCTCTAAGAGGTTAGCTAAGGAAAAGCATATTAAAACTAGAAGTAGAACTAAGAAAAGGAAAAAAAACTAGCTTGTAGGAGGCTAGGTAGCCTCCTAGGACTTGAACTCCTTGCTTCCCACGTCCTTGCTTGATTTGGAATAGAAGAGAGCACCTCCTTTTATAATACAGCAAGAGTACCGCAACACAACAGATTTTGTTTCGCTTCATACGGCTTAATCAATGGTCGGATTGCCTTTAAATTTGATTTGTAGCTTCCTTGTAATGTGATATTCCTCATAGATGATTTAGATTTCCAAGATTATCTTCTGAATAGTCTTCTTCTGTGAATGTCGGACTGGTCGGACGACCGGTCCTGGCGATGGACGACTGGTCGTACGACCGGTCTTGGCTAATATTTCTGCTTTCTTCTTTGGCTTCTTTCTTCCTTTCTTCTCCTCTCTTTCTACTTTCTTTGGTCCTTCTTCCTTCTTCATCCAATGGCTTCAAATGGCTCTTTTTAGTCTCCAATTGGGTGAATTCCGCTCTCATTCCTGAAATCACAAAACATGCATTAGATGGGCCTTTTAAACATGGAAACCATGCATATAATGCGATGTAATGGGCAATGCAATGTATAAATTGGAGGTTCAACAGGAGTGCAGATGGATTTACGTTCCAGGTGGAGGGATGTAGGGAGTCTACACTCAAGGTGGAGGTTAGCACGGGAGATCTTCAGGGTGCATTAGTAGAATATAAGTCAAGGTGGAGATTGTTGTGTAGGATGCCTTGGATTCTGTTGCAAGTGCAGTTTGGTTGACCAAGAATTTATGGGTCAATTGAAGCGTGCTGTGATGTTTTTTGATCAATTGAGGTCAGTTTTGTTTGACTGAAAGTCTCTATTGATATCTTAGTCGACTGAAGGTTCGACCAAAGGACTGGTTTAATTATGTGGTTTTACACAAATCAAGGAATTTAAGCCTAATTACAATTAGGCTTGGTAATAAAAGTGTTTTCTCTGAAGTTGCAAGAGTTTTGCTAAAGGAGAGGGTTTTACACTTTTAAGGGCTTGGGAAGGGATTTTCTCAAGGGATCTAGGTTTTCCTAGATGTGCGCATCACAAAGGGAGATCATGTGATCCTTTAATCGAAGAAGGTGAGTTTTGCACTTTAAGGTTCTATTATAGTGGAGATCTCTGTCGCTTTATGTCGTGGTTTTTTCTCGCAAGGGTTTTTCACATTAAATCATTATGTTTGTAATTTCTTGCTTAGTTATTTTTTTATTATGATTATTCTATCTTTGTTGAGTGTGCTTCCACAAAGCTCAGGATTAATACTTAGGGTTAGATCCGAATTTCTAATACTTAGGGTTGATTCGTGTTTGTTATAGCTTGATTCACATCATAGTGGTGTGAGGGAAGAGCCAGGTTAACTCCAATACCAACTATCTAAGTTTCCATTAGCCATAGACTTCTCCCATACCGCCTTAGGCATGGTGCATCAGATATTAGCCATTAGATGTCCATCAAGTAAGGTATAAAATAAATCACTGGTTAAAACTCAAAGTTAACAATTGAAAACCCAATAAGTACTGGCTAGCTTTTAAAAAACTTAATAAACAGTTCAAACACTATGATTAAGACTAGGGCTGCACACAATTCAATTTATGATCAATTTATCGATTGAATCGAATCGAATCGTTCTCCAAGATCAATTCAATTCAAATTTTTTTAAAAGAAAATTCAATTTCAATTCAATTTCAATTTCGATTCCGATCGATTGAATTGAATAGAAAATCGAATTGAATCGATTGATGAAATTGAATATATATATATATATATATATATATATATATATATATATATATATATATATATATATATATATATATATATATATATATGATGATGATGATGATGATGATGATGATTATGAAATAGATACATCATAGTGTGTTTTATCTATGTCGTCCATCAATTTTTACATCTGAATTTAAGGAAAAAATTCAAAAATTAGAAAGATATATATCTCAAATTACCACACCACAACAAAACAATGGGGATTGAACGTCTACCATTAAATTCTTCTTATGGCCCATTGTAATGTTTATTTGCCATCCAACCTATTAATAAGGTCACATAGACCTTGAAGAAGGGAAAAAACAAATATCAGCTTGATACCAAACTTCTAAGGCCTCAAAAAGTTTTCAACAATAAGTGTCAATCCCCCACTGTTTTCTTGTGGTGTGGTCTACTTGAGATTTGAATGTTTTATATTTGGGATAATGTCTTAGAATCAAAAGAAAAATGGATGAAGGCCTAGATAAACACATACACCATGGTGGGGCCCACTAAGCTTTGAAGCCACCCTTTTGCATATTCGCACCCACCCAAGAGTCCAAGACGGATCAGATTGCGTACTTAGTAACTCAATGTGCTTGTCGTACTGAGTAAACTCTGTGGGGCCCACAGTGATTTGTTCATTTTATCAACTCCGTTCATCCACTTTAAAAGATAATTTTATGGCTTAAGCCCAAAATTGAAGCGTATACAAAGCTTAAGTGGCACACACTACAGGAAACAGTGCTAATTGAACCTCTACCATTGAAAAATAATTGTAGGCCACGAAAGTTTTGAATCAAGCTGATATTTGTGTTTTTCATTCATACTTATCTACCTGATCTTACAAACAGGTTGGATGACAAATAAACATCACTATGGGCCCTAGGAAGGTTTCAATAGTGGAAATCATTATTCCCACTGTTTCACGTGGCATGGTCCACCCAAGTTTCGGATATGCTTCAATTTTAGGCTCAACGGCTAAAATGAGCAGATAAAATGAATGGACAATGTGTTAAACCAAACGCATTCAAAGTAGGCCCAACTAAGTTTACTTAGTATGACAAAAGCATACTAAGTACGCAATTTGAAGTTCGCTCAAGAGTGAATTAAGTGTTACGTTGGTAACAACTTAGTGGGTGTTACCCCAACCGTGTGGGGCCTACCTTGATGTATTTTTTGTATATCCATTACATTCATCTAATTTTATATCTCATTTTAGGATATGATCCAAAATTACAAGAAGATCAAATCTCAGGAGGACCATACCAAGAGAAGGAGTGATGAATTACCATTAAAAACATTTTTCAGGCCTAAAAAACTTTGGATCAATACGATCTTTCTAATTTCCATGTATGGACTAGTTATTATGCATACTTTTTCAGAAGTATTTCTACTAATATTACTATTTGAGGTATTATAAAATCCAAACCTACAAAACCTATAAGTTTTCAAATTGTAATGTGTGAAAAATTGAATCGAATTGAATCGAAAAATTCATCAATTCAATAGCAATTCAATTCCAAAAAAATGGGTCAATTTAATTTCAATTTGAAATTTCAAAATTAAGATCAATTCAATTTCAATTTCAATTTCAAAAATTTAAGATCAATTTAATTTCAATTTCATCGAAAATCGAATTGATCGAATCGATGTGCAGCCCTAATTAAGACACATACTAATGTCCCATATGGACCAAGTGTATCCTTTGTTGTATCATGTGAACTTTGATGGTCCTGATGAAACCTCTCAACCATACCTAATTTTATCAGCCTTTAATTAGCCTTGTAAAGTGAGCCAAAGAAGTATTGATCAAGATCTCTCTATCAACACACCCTTAAGTCTAAAGATTTGACGGAGCTAGTACAACAACAAGTATACTCTACTATGGGCATGATGGGTCTCCCTAACTAATTCTTGCAAGCGATCCTATCAATTTGAATGCTCAAAGGTTCAAACCTGGTAACCGTCCGCGACCCATTTACACTTTCATGTGAGTTAGGGGAAAGGAATGTTGACACCAAGTTAGGCCAAATGGTGGAGACTATCCGTCCTAAATGAAATTGTGACTATCGCTCACACTTGTAGACGTTAAGCGTATAGAAGCTTAGAGCAGAGATTAGAACTATGGTAAGTCCTAAAGGGGGGGGGGGGGGGGGGGGGGGGGGGGGGGGGGGGTGATTAAGAACGTTTTAAAAGCCTCTTGTCTAATTAAACTAAATTAGCAATTATAAACTAATTAAACAAAAACACTTAGCTTTCAAGCTTAAGTGGGTCCAATCACAATGGCTAGTAAAGGTAAGCAATTAAACTAACTATCTTAAGCATATATATTATAAGAGATATGAATATCAAGCTACTAATCTATATGCAATGTCTAGAATATAAGGCTATACTAATCAAGCATCTAGTCTAGAAGTGAAACTACAACAAGTGCATGAGAATTTACCTATTATGCTTAGCATATATTCCATTCAAGCATTCAAATAATTAACAATTAAAGGCAATGTAGGAATAACAATGGCTCAAATGAAAATCTCAAACACAAGCATGTATAGTGGTTCGGTTTCCCTACTCCACTCCGATTATCGTACTCATCCCTTGAACACACCAGATTTCAATGGGAGTTTAAATCATGTTCCTCCCAACCTAGGTGTTTTAAATCAGTGTCACCCTACCGGGGAGTTTAACAAGGTTTCTTCCAACTTATGATGAATATTTTACTAGTTCATTTATTAACTAAGATATTTACAGGTTCCATCCAACCCAAGAGTTTGACAAGGTTCCTCCCAACCCTTCAATTTCAATCCTTGAACCTAGCGTACACTCTCGCCGAAGGCTCCCCTTGGAGACTTGGTCAAGTTTGATTCCAAAATCTCACATTCAATCCTCCACAAGGAAAGAGTGCAACTGAACTCTTACAATGACAACTTATTTGTCAGATTAAGCCCCTTGTTCAACGTCGCTTGAGTTATTTAATCTCCGCTCTCTTTGCTTCAATCAACTCCCTGTTTCTCCCCTGATCATGTTGTTGATGCATTGCCAATTCCTCAACTCTAATGATCAGCTACTTTGCATGTAATGCTCCAAATATATGCCTAAGGTGCTAGGAGATGGTTGAATTCTCTACACCTGATAGGATTTAATTTCCTAGAGGAATTCACCTAATAAGATCTTTAGAGAGGTTCAAACAAAATATTTACCTATAGTTTAGGTTCCTAAACATCTAAAGATCAAGAGAGAGCAAGTTCATCTTCATATGAGCTTTGAACCCTCCATCTTGTGATGAATCACAAGGAAGATGACTTGGTTATGGTAGGATTAAAGCCTAATAATGTGGGCAGGGAGGGTGACTTTTAATGCTTTCAAATCTCTCTCCTCTCCCCTAAAATGTGCTCCGTCTTTATATATATAAAGCTCTAATGGATGAAAAATGACTAGCTGACGACCGGTCGCATGGGGTCTTCGATTGATCGCATAGATGCGACGACCGGTCTAATTAGGCCTGGGACTGGGTTCTACTTGCTTTTCGATTTTGGCTAGTTGCAACTGGTTGACCGGTCTCACAGTCTAGTTGACTGATCTCAATAAAACAGTAACCATCCAAATTATGTCGTGGGTTTCAGCTTGTTTGTTGACCCATTTTTGGCCTCTGGCGACTGGTCGTTCGGTATCTATGACCGGTCTCCAAAAACATGAGTTCTGTTGTTTGTCTGATTTGTTTGCAGTAGCTCATGCAACCTCTAAAGCCTCTTTTTATGGTCTTTTGGGACACTTAAGGCCATTCTAAGATAACTAAAAGTTTACCTATTGAGTTAAGTCATTTAGAGGTTTGCTTTTAGTTTAGGTTCAAGGATTTTGGATCACCACAACACCTCTAATTTACCTGCTCCTTCTTTATTAATATAACTGTCCTCTTGTGTCTTCGATATTCATCTTATTTGGGCTAAACCAAAACCTAGACACTAGGACTTACGTAATTGACAAGTAAGATACACTAGTATTCCACATAAAAGTGCACTAACACTAACACCAAGTTGGTCCCCTTACATGAGATGACCTATTTATATTGTGTCTAAACACTTGTATATTAATGGCTAAGGAACTAAGTTTCATATACTAATGTGTCCAATTTTAAAGTGCCTAAGAACAATAAACTTATAATAATAAGCTAGCTTCACACCCAATTAACTAAGACAATGCATATATAATTGTATATAAAAGGTCATGGAGAAATATAAATATCAGTTTTCAAGGGAACTACCCTAACAATATTATCCATTGCAATAGATGGTCTATGTCAACCTCAACACCTATTAAAGAATTTGATGTGGGGTTTCTCATCTCTTACTACTGGGATAAATTGGGGAGAGACCTCCTAAGTTGGAGGATTTCCATTGACACTATGATCTCTACATTTTGACCATTTACATCAAGTATGACATAAATTATCTTTTTGTGTCTAGATTTTGATAGAAATTTGACATGATCACATTGGGAGGTCCTTAGGATGGAATTGGCTATGATTTAAGGTAGATTTAAATGAAATTGTGTTGGATAGTCTAACACGACACCTTACGCTATACGCGGAAGCTTGGCGGAGCTACTAGAACTATGGCTAAGTCCTAAAAGGGGGTGATTGGGACCTTTTAAAAACTCTTGCGTAATTAATACTAATAAGCAATTTAACTGATTAAGTAAATAACACTTAGCTTCCAAGCTTAAGTTGGTCTAATCACATAGATTACAAAAGATCTAACTATAAAGCAACTAGTCTAATAAAGTGAAAATACATCTTGTGTGTGAATCTACCTATCAAGTGCATAACATACATTTCATTCAAGCATTCATATAATTAATAATTATATAGGCAATGTAAGAATAACAGTGTGCTCAATTGACAATTATAAACACAATGATGTATAGTGGTTCGGTTTCCTACTCCACTCTCGATTGTCATACTCATATTACAGTCTCGATTGTCATACTTATCCCTTGAGTACACCAGATTTCACTTAGGGAGCTTAAATCAGGTTTCTTTCAATATAGGTGTTTTCAACCGGTTCCACCCAACCTTTCCGGTCCTACACAAGAACTCATTTTTAGGCTTAACACATGAGTTAAGGTCCTACACAAGAACCTCACATACAATCCCATTGGAGGCTCTCCATGGAGACTTTGATTCAACCCTACATAAGGGCCTAGGTCCTACAATCAAACCTATTGCATTTGCCAATTCAACTCCTACACTCAATTCCCCACGGGAAAAGAGTGGATGGACTCTACAAATTGACAATCATACTTATCGGATTTAAGCCCTGTTGATGCGTTGATCTTGAGTTGCTTCTTCTTGCTCTCCCATCCTCAAATCAGTTCCTTAATGCTTCCTATCTTTGATGCCGATGTGTTGCCAATACTTCAGCTCCAACGATCAATCGCTTTGCATATGATGTCCCGGTGAGGTGACCAATGTGATGAGAGATTGATGAATCTTCTATAAGAGATAGGAAATTGGTTTTCTAGAAGGATTCATCTAAATGATCTATCTAAAGAGTTTAGACAATGATTTAACTCTCAAGCTCAAGGTCTAAACTCTATAGATCAAGAGGGAACAAGTTCATTTTTAAATGAGCTTCGAATGTTCCAACATGTGATTAATCACAAAGAAGATGACTTGATTATATTAGGATTAGTGCTTAGTTGTATTTTCTGTTATGGTGGCTTCTAATGCACTAAAATCTCTCTGCCAAGCCCAAGAATCGAGTGTCCCCTTTATAGACTTGAAGCTCCAATAGTAAAAAAATAGGTAGAAAATGGCTTATTCGATAGGATCAAAACACACTTTGATGGGATCGAAGGTGCCTTCAATGGGATCGACATCCCTCTCGATGACATCAAAATCTATCCAAAGAGTTCATAAGGTTGCTCGCGAGTAAAGATGTTTTTTTATCAGATCGAAGAAGTGTCTAGAGAATTTAGACAGTTGCTGGACATATGTTTGATGGCATCGACCAAGACTTTGATGTGATCAAAGACCTATTGAAACTGACTTCAATGGAATCAAAGTCTTAACGAAAAATGTTGTTTGGGCTATTTGATTTTCAATAGCTTGCAACTCTTATTAACTTAACTTATCACATTTTTCTAAGTGTTCCGAGGCTAATTATGATGACAAATGGTATTCCTATCAAGTCCAAGTCATTTAGAGGTTAAGGTTTGTTTTGGTTCTAAGGTTAAAATCACCACGGTACTTCATTTACCCATTTCTTCTTCTTTGATGCTCCTTATCCACTTGAATCTTCAGCTTTCGTCTTGCTAAGGCTCAACTAACATTAAGACACATGGACGCATGTGATTGACAAATAAAGTGCACTAGTATGCCACATAAAAGTGCACTAACAATCTCCCCTTTATCAATTATGTGACAAAAACCTAATCTAGACCCATGTCATGGTCTATACTAATGATATTTTTAAAATAACAAAAAAAAAAATTACATGCCAAAGGAAAATAAAATATTACAACTTGAATTACATTAAGATATGTAATAGTACCTATGCTCCTCTTTAATTGCTCTCTCATAACCTATCAACCCATGTAACAACAAACAAATCCTGCAAAATAGAATGTAACTTGTTTTGGTGAGACTTGATCTTTCACTCGCTTTTTGTCAGTAATTGATAAAGCAATTTCCTCCTTTAATGATACATGAATTAAGTTTAAGATAAGAAAGTTAGAATGTCTACAAATTTAACTATAATCACATGCTAATTAGAGAGATAAATGGTGCATGAACATTAAACACATGGAGCATACATCACAGATCACAAAATATGTTCCTAATTAAGCATAGATGATCATGTATATAATGGTCATTCTAAGATAAACATGAAAGTGTAAATGAACAAGGCATAAATTAACATACATAAAGTTCAAAATTCAGCAAGATAAGTCAATCTAAGTAGGATAACAGTTTAGCAACTTAAAGATACCAAAATTTAGTAAAGACTAAACTATCAAGGAGGGTTAATGAAGCTTGAATCCACTAATATCCCTAAAATCACACTAATCAGGCTAAGATCCTGAGATTTACCTATAATAATTAGATTTTAGCTACCTTACTAAGTTTTTCTAATTGTTCTTCCAAAGGGTAACTAATTTCCTCAACACCCTTATAAAATTTAGCAAATGAGGAGGGGTTGGAACTCCTTCTCCTAGAAGGGATAATAGTCAAGATCCTCTCTTAGATTAAAAGGGAGAGAGGTAGTGGTTTAAGTCATTAGAATAGATAATTATTTTTTTATTTCCATCACTAGGAGAGTCATTAAATTCACTTACATACTCCTCTGTATCATCCCATGTTTTTGCTATAGCCTTCTTACCTTTGGCTTTTGGTTTGCTTGGACATTCATCATCAACATGACCATATTCATCACAGTTGTAACATTGGACCTTCTTCGATTTGGTTATTTTTTCTATATATTTTTCAATCTTCTTGTCCTTCTTGTCACAACTCTTCCCTCTATTCATTTAAAAAAATTTCTTGAATTATCTATTGAATTTCTCTTCCCCATCCTCATTGCTATTATTTTCTTCTTCTTCTTCTATAACGATTTTTCTATGTGGGGGCTTATAAGAAGATTTTAACGTAGCATTCTTCTTTTTAGAGGGGGCCTTAAAGTGTAGTCCATGCGTTTGTAAGGAACCTAAGAGTTATTCTACTTTCATTGAATCTATGTCTTTACACTCTTCTAATGTTATGACTTTGTAGATAAATCTCTCCGGGAGGGACTTAATAATTTTTCTATATATTCTCCCATCTAGAACCCTTTCTTTTAAGTCGCACATGGAGTTACGAATATGGTTCAATCTAAAATAGAACTCTATGAAAGTTTTATCCCCACCTATTTTAATATTTTAAAATTTTGTGGTGAGAAGTTACAATTTGGAATGCTTGACGGTACTCGTTCCCTCATTAGTAATCTCTAGGGTCTCTCAAGATGATTTGCTAGTCTCACAATTACATATATGATTAAATTCATTAGATGAGAGCACAAAAGATTGCATTGAGACCATTAGCATTGTAGCCACAAAAGACATTTCTTGGTCACTTAAACGGGATGTTGCCTTATGTTGATTGACAATAACTCCATCTCATTACATTGTTTTCACCAGTGGATCCAACCTTGTTAAATAAAGTCACATACCATCGGATTAAGGGACATTAAAAATATTCGTATTCGAACCTTCCAGTACGCATAATTTAAACCGTTAAAATATAGTGGACGAGTGGTGATAGTACTCCCCACATGGGTATACATAGTGCTAAAGCTCTAATATCGGATCTTGAAGAGCAACCCGCTTTGATACCAAATAAAATTACGTTGGATAGTCTAACACGACACCTTACGCTATACACAGAAGCTTGGCAGAGCTACTAGAACTATAGCTAATTCCTAAAGGAGAGGTGATTAGGACCTTTTAAAACTCTTTCCTAATTAAACCAAATCAGCAATTAAACTGAATTAAGTAAATAACACTTAACTTCCAAGCTTAAGTAGGTCCAATTAAATAGATTACAAAAGATCTAACTATAAAGGAATTAGTCTAATAGAGTGAAAATACATCTTGTGTGTGAATCTATCTATCATGTGCATAACAGACATTCCATTCAAGCATTCATATTGTTAAAACTGAATTTCAACGAGGAAAAATTAAAATAGGAATAATTTTTAAACAATTCATAAATAATTGATTGATTTTTAAAAATGAGATTACAACTATTTAAATAAGAAATTCAAACCTAAGAAAGAGTTTTAGAGTTAAACTCCAACTCAAACACCCTAAAAATATAACTTACTATAAATAGTAAACTTACTATTTATAGACGACCTCTATTCCTACTACACTTCATGGCTTTCGGTAAAAAATATTAAGTTTCCAATCTGGCTCAACCACGTTATTCTCCTAAGTCTTCTAAGCCCTTTTCATGGTGGGCACAACTTCTACAACTCAAAGGATTAAAAGTTATACTCGATCTAAAACTTACTATTTATAGTAAAAATGAAAATAAACTAGGCTTTTAACCGTCGATCAGATGGAATCTCATAAATCCATCATGGTTAGCCCATCATAATGCGGTTAGTTGTCTTAAGTAGTTCGCGTTACTCCAAAATCAAATATTATATGTCCCAGAACTCATCCTGGATTGTGAGATGCAATTGTTTTACAGTCCTGACGGCATGGATCACTTCTGCTTTCGATCAGGCTTTCTCTGGTCCATCTTGGCCATGAAAATATCTGCGGCCCACTCTACATCAAATCTTCATTACCCCTATCATTCATTCATCCACCTTAGCTAATATAGATGTTCGATAGTCTTCTTCAACGGTGCCTTTGTAGATTCTAAAATCGAGTATTCTCTCACAATCTTAAGGGGGCCAATAGCTAGGATTATTCACTTCTTCAATTCTTATATGAAATTTTAAACAATGAAAAGATAATTATTTATTCTTTTACATAAGCGAATTCTATTAATCCTTTCAGGATGGTAGTAACTTTTGTATGATCACAACCACTTCACATTGCATGTCAACACAAATTCCTTTTGAAATAATCTCATGAACAATTATTTGCAAACCATGAACTCAAGCTAGAAGTGGGATTTAATCCACCATTTAGTACTTCAGATATTCACTAATGTCATATTCCTTTGTATTGACTTCTACAATTTTATATTGTTTTTTTATTGTCATCCACACATCCTGAGAAAATTGAAAATTTAGATAAAAAAAACATATATTTCATCATTATATGGCTTAATATATTACTCTTAGATAACTATTCTTCTTTTCATTTTTTCTCTGGCATGTGTGGATCTAGGTCTAAGTTCATGATGTAGACATATTTCATATAAAACATATGCCAATTTCAACAACATAAGCATAACAAAAAATTTCCACAGCTAATGTTGAATTTCAACCCATCAAAGAAGATGAACAAGCTCTTGAGGCATCATCTTCATAAAAAGGAGTGGCCATTTATGACCTAAGATTTTTAGTTAGATAAGCTATATAGATCAGTTGAAAGTAATTATTACAAGAAATGACAAGACCTCTAAAGAGGTACCTCATGTCTTACATGAAATGTATGCCTAAATTTGTACTTGTAGAAGGTTATCGCATTCTAGCTTAGGACAATTCCCACCCCTCTATGATGCACAATTAATAATAAGGATGTCCCGAGGAATCATAACAACATAAAGTGAAAAAACAAGTAAATTTTCTTACACAAGAAAGTCAAACAAACCAAAGGTGTGGCCATTTGCTCAACATGGAGAATTAAGAGAAGAAATAGAGAGGAAGAAGAATTGCTAGAACTATTTTTATAAAAACAATTACGAGAGAGTACATTGTATATAAAAGGTTATATTTAGAATTTTGTAATGGCTTGAAGTAATAAATCAATTATTTTAAATCAATTGCCAAATTGATTAGGAGGTTACATGTAGAAATAATAATAAATAAAAAATCAAATAGGGACAAACGCACCATGTGATATTAACTTATCTCCCCAAGTACATGTGTGTGAAAAATGCATTCTAAGCACACCTTCACATGTTCACACATGCACTCCCTCAAGAAGGTCTTATTAACCATTATAAGAAGATAAAGATAAGGTGTTATGGATCAATAACTATTATAATAAGCTCTATATAGAGATAAGGTGTTAAAGGGCCTGGGCATTTTCCAATATAGTGCTAAACAAATAGCGCCTTTATGAAAACTTTTCTCACCACTTGAAAAATTCAAACACCCTTTGGTAGGAAGTTTGGAATATTGAAAGTATAACATGCTTGAACCTAGTTGAATGTCTAAATATTTTACACTAAGAATGTCTCCACTAAGCAATATTACCTTTGACTGGTCAAAATTCTGTAGATCCAGTTTTACAATGATTTAAGCTAAAATTTAATTTAAATTGCATTTGTAGAATAGAGAAAAAAGTAGTGAAAAAAGAAATTCGTTTTTAAAGTAGGCGTTAGAATTTACAAACAATTTGTACAAAAGGAAAATTTTAAGAAGTATAAAGTGATTCTTCACCATCTTAGAATCGAACTTGCATAATTTAATATTGGTACCAAACCCATATGCTTAGAAAATAGAGATCAAAACTCAAGCTATAACATTGGAAAATTGAGAAAGATACATCATAAGATATTAATATCCAAGAGAACTGATGAAAATCTAATTTAAAAAATAAGAGGCAAATGAAGTATGACGGGATTTATGCTATGCACTCTACTCTAACCTTTAAAAGAAGTGAAGTAGTTATAACAAAGATTGTTAATTCATTTCATGAGAATGATTACTAGTTAGATAGCGCATATCTAATACAAACACTTATAGGATAAGCTTATATTACAAAGTATTAAATTGGCAATTTCACTAAAACGTTTCCCTACTCGTAGCAATCTCATATACAAGTGTATTACGGACACATAATTGCCATTGTTAAGTTGTTATATTGCGGATATACCTCGGCAATTTTGTATACCTTCTATATCATAAAACGGGGCCCACCTTCATTAACTCAAGTTATTCGATGAAAAGAGAATAATTAGAACAATGTCTTTAGAAATTTGGTAGCGAAGGATGCTTGAAATTGTTATGGTGAATTATAATGTCTCCAAACAAAATTCATTTTGAATTTAGATTAAAATTGATCTTATCGAAATTGCTTCCTTATTATTTTAAATGTGGATGAATCCATCATAGTTTTATTGATTGTGGAAGATTACAAATGAGAGTGAACATGCTTAAAAATCTGTGGCTGAATTATATGAGTACAAAAGAGAGTGATAATCAGATAGTTAGTATTAGGATTGTTATGCCTAGTAACCTAGCCTGTATTCCTTCCCCTATTACGAAATGTTATGACAAACCCAAATTATATTTTTCTGTTCATCACCATTATCATCCTCACCTTTCTACAAGGAATTAAGGCCACACTTTCAATTGGTAGATTGTCAAAAGTTCTATGATTGGTCGCCCACTAGTCATTAATATTTCTCTTTTGTTACACTTAAATATTATAAAGCTAAATATTCTTATTATTTGAAAAATTGCATCTTATACATGTAAATTTTATCTCTCTAGTTGTGTTAAAGTAATCAATTTTAGTATGTGGCCTTGTTTCTTATAGGTATGCTTGGAAATGGTAACTCATGTGGCATTGCTAAACCTGTAACTAGTTCAATACTTTTAAAGGTAGTCCAGCCTTATTGAAAATGATTCCACATAATATTCAAAACTATGCTTTAGAGGATGAGAGCCTAAGGGAAGGTTGTTATTCAAACATGAGTCCTGATTTATTAGAAGGTTCTGGGAAACAACGATTGCGTTGGACACAAGAGTTACGTGATCGTTTTGAGGAGGCAGTTAAACAGCTTGGTGGTGCTGATAGTAAGTTTATTTACGATTTTATAAGTTCGATGTGATACTATTTTTTGTGGTTTTCATGACATATATGATTATGCCTTTAGATATTTTGTTATCACAAACTGATAGAGAATTTTAAGTGAATTGTATTTTACATCTTTTTCAATAAATTTCTTATTATATGTTAATGATCCTCACTCTTCAATTTTAACTAATCTTTTTTATTAAACTAATATTCTATTAGCATATTTCGTCCTCTACCCTTCTTATAATCTTTTACTCTCTCTTCATTTTTTGAAATCGTGTCCTTATTATGTGTTGGGTTTACTTTTTCAGTAACATGATTTGGTCATCTGATAAAGGATAGAGACCATTTGATGTTAAACTAATTATGTAGAATGACGTTTGTTCAACTTTTCTTGAAATACTTGTAAGCAATGAGTGAAAGTGGATGAGGAATGTCAAAGGTAGGTTAAAAAATGAAGTAACTCATAGATTACTAGTAAAGCTAGATGCATTATATTACAAGCCTTCCTAGTTAAACGTTTTGTTAATTTTCAATAAATTCAACAAGTGGTTATGGTTCCTCATCTAGGATCATGAGGCACATTGATACATAATTTTGCATGCTAGAAAACCACAATCATAATGGATATTGCGTAAATACCTAGAGTAATGCCGAAGTAGTGATGCATAATGCTCCTTTAATTGCTTGGGTTTGATGATGAAAGGCTCTGACCAATGGTCCTTGGGTCCCATGGTGCAAACACCCTTAGCTCTCCTTCTTCCTCATTCACCCCTATGTGCTAGAAATGGGTAGTCACACATGTATTATGCTTAGTTAAAAATAGTCAAGAGTCTCTCTTATTTATAGAATTTGGTCACCCTCTACAATCATTGAAACCAAGTCACTAAGACTCTTTCCTTACACATTTTAGACCCTCTCGCATGGAGTTTCTTACTGTGATTAAGCTTGGTTACTTAAATACCATTTTTTTGTTAATGTAAGGAACATTCATTAATATACATGAATGCATGTGGGCTATCTCACATGTGGGTGACTCTTAACATTCTCCCACCTAGTTCACATGCTAAGAATTTTACCACCAAAAGTTATTTTAGTTTAAAACATTTAAAATTTAAAAACGACTCATCATGTGCTCAACAATAAAAGAAATCTTTTATATGCTCCATATGACAATGCCCATAATACTTTATCAAATAAAATCATTACTGTGAATTATGATCGTTATACATCAACATCGACATACTCCTTTCCATGTAAAATGACACTAGCAATTTAATCTAACACAATTATTAAGAAAGATCATATGCTACTTGATACCTATTTGCATATAATGCCCACAATAATAAATTTGTGAGAGGCTATTCTGGTTAACTTTATTCTATACACATCCATAGATTCACATATAAAAAATAAGATAACATCAACCACTTATGACATATCATAGTATCAACGATAAAATCTAAAACATTTTCATACATGATCCATATAGGACTTTAGGGTTTGTTATAGTCAAATTGCTGTGGTCGAAGATAGCGAAGACTCGAGACGTGCGAGCACCTTTATGACGGTATCCGACAAGCGAGAAACCTTATGATAGTATTCGACTTGGGAGCCCACCTGGTCGAGGCTCGCATATTGGACAAGTACGACGCACAACCACCTAGTCACCGAGCCCTTATTGTCGAGGCTCAAATATTAGGAAAGTACGGAATACCCTTCTGGGTATACGAGCCTCTCAATAGTGGTCGTCAAAAGAGTTTGCATCTCAAATCAGCGAGGAGTTATCTTCGAGCCCGAGCATCCTCCGCCTTTTCAGTACCAGTAGCCTATATAGACCAACGTTGGGCTCATCTTGATTCGTGGTTCTGAACCTCAGGGGATCGTCATCAGGGAACGTAATTGACTAGAGGATCTAATTGGATCGGACCATTCCCTTATCTCGGGATCAATAGGATAAACATCTTATCCCCAGAAATCAGAGTAATCTTGACGTCTTGCGTAACAGATTAGGTCATTTGGATTTATATAAATGGACGGCTTCATCGATAAGAAAGGTACACAATACACAATCCATAAGTCTGAATTCCCATCCTTTCCTTTTACAATGTATCCCGTCTAACTTAAGCTTAGGAGGGCCAACGGCTGGACGCCGGCCACCCTTAGTTTTCCCTGGTGCTCTTTCAGGTTCGGGAGAAGGCTGTCTTGAAGGAAGGTGATCGTCTGGGGGCCCTCGTTACCAAATTCGACGTAAATAGATTGGCGTCGTCTGTGGGAACTGATCGTCAAGGTTAGCCACTCTAATCCCTGATTGAAGTCCTCCCACCATGCCTCCCAAGAAGGCGGTTCATCATTTCACTTCAAGGCAAACGCTACCTCCTGCCTAATATTACCGAATCAGTGCCCATCCTTCAGACTACTTCGACGGGCATGCCCCAGGGAGATCCCAACGTGCCATCGCAAAATCCATTATTCGATGCCTCCGGTAATCAAGAAGATGTCATGCGTTTCCTCGGAAACACACTCCTAACCCTCAATGCCGGATTTCAAGCCTTATCTAATCGGCTTGATCAGCATTTTCCGGAGCCCTAGCGACAACCTTCTAAAGGGTTGCCGGCTCAACCTACACTAGTGGCTTCCAGACATTCCACGGACGAGCCACAAGTCCAGCCAAATCATCCTCCGTCAAATCGAATGCCACTCGGCAACCAAGCCCTAGTACTACCCCAGCATTCCATACACTCTAGTACTTCCCAGCAACAGCAATCTTAGGGGTCCGCCGTCGAAACGTCAGGTTACACCTTACCATGGGAAGGAGACCTCAAGAGAATCCACGATCGTTTTGACGATATGGAACAACGATATCAGGAAAATTGACCATCTGCTACTGTGACGTCAATACATCGATCTGAGTCTCCTTTCACTTGCGAGGTCATGGAAGCACCTTTACCTAGGAAGTACCGTACGCCTGTCATCACCCCGTATACAGGTACTGGTGATCCTCTCGAATACCTGGAAACGTATAAGTTCTTATGGAGCTGGAGGGACATGGTTCAGAAATCATGTGTAGGGCTTTTTCCCTAACCTTAAAGGAGGTAGCACATACATGGTTCCAGGGGCTAAAGCCCCGATCCATCGGGTCCTTCGCACGGCTATCGGAGCTATTCCTCTCTCAATTCATGGGAAGCATCCGTACTAAAAAGCCGGCATCTCACCTAATGGATTTGAAGCAGCAGCACGGGGAGACGATAAAGGAGTTTACAGTACGGTTCATTGCAGAAGCCGTCCAAACTGAATGTTATACCGAAGATAAAGGCCTCAACGCCCTCATAGCCGGAATTACAAGCGAGAAATTCAGATTCGCCCTGGATAAAACCCCCCTAAAACTATGGTGAAATTCCAAGCGAAAGCCCAAAAGTACATTAATGTAGAAGAAGTCGCTTTAGCACGTCACGGTGTGTAGGGCAAGAAGCGAAAGCTTGAGGAGATCCCTCCTCCTGACAAAAAATACCGACGTGATCGGCGGGACCGCTCCCCTAAGAGGCCTTACTCTAGTAAATATCGTAATTATACCCCTCTTATTCAATCTCTGGAGAAATTATTAATGGAGATCAAACACAAGCCTTACATGAAGTGGCCTTCAAAGATCAAATCTGATCCCGAAAAAAGAGATAAGAATAAGTATTGATATTTCCACAAGGATCATGGGCACAACACTCAAGATTGCATATCTCTGCGAGATCACATCGAAGCTCTCATTCGGAAAGGTCATCTTCGAGATTATGTTGTCCAACAAGGCTAGTCACCTAAAAGGGCAGGAAGCTTCGCCACGCCAGAAGAAATCACCTCACCGCCTTACTTCAGAAGAAAACCTTGAACCCACTGGTGAGATCCGCACCATCACCGGAGGACTGGCTTGCAGGGGAGATTCTCAAGCTTCAAGAAAAGCATATACCCGCAAAGCATCTCATAAGCCCCAGCATCTCTATTGGTTGGGAAAGACGCCCAATACGACGAAAACCAGCAATCCTCCGATCTCTTTTTACCTTGAAGATGCAGAAGGGATTCACTTCCCTCACGAAGATTCCATTGTGGTCACACTAAAGGTATCAAATTATTTGACTCATCATATTATGGTGGATACAGGTAGCTCTGCTAATATCCTCTACCTGGAGGCTTTCAACAAAATGGCACTCGCCAGGAGCCTACTCAAACCAATCTTAACCCCACTCGTCGGCTTCTGGGGCAAAGTGGTAACACCTTGAAGGAAGCATTGACCTTCTAGTTACCTTCGGTGAAAGCCCAGCGAAAATGACTATCTTTGTAAATTTTCTCGTGGTAGATCGGAGATCAGCATATAATGCCATTTTGGGTCAACCTTCGCTCAATAAGGTAGGGGCAGCGTTACACCCTCTATACTTGTGCATAAAATTTTCTACTCCAACTGGAGTCGGGGTTGTATGAGGAAATCAAAAGGAAGCGTGAGCATGTTACGAAATCACCGTGCAGGACTGAAAGAAGGCCCAGAAGACACCTGTTCTGATGGTGGCAAAAGATTCATCAAGCCCTCCAATGGCTACCCGTTGGACCTAAGGGAGAGTGCTCTCCAATCAGGAACTCCAGGGGAAGAGACAGTTGCAATCCACTTAGCTGAAGATGATTTGTCCAAAATTGTCTACATTGGATCCTCTTTAAGCAGCGTCTTTCGAGAAAATTTGGTCCATTTCCTCACCAAGTACCAAGATGTGTTTGCCTGGTCTCACGGAGATATGCAGCGTATCGACCCTGGTGTTATAGCACATCATTTGAATGTTGATCCGAAGTATAGACCTGTTCACCAGCGCTGACGTGCCTTCACTGCAGAAAGGCAAATGATAATTAAGGCCGAAGTTGAGAAGCTGCTCGTAGTCAATTTTATAAAAGAAGTTGACTACCCAAAGTGGGTCGCGAACGTGGTTCTCGTTCGAAAGGCTAATGGCAAGTGGAGAATGTGTGTTGACTATTCGGATTTGAACAAAGCGTGCCCCAAAGATAGCTTCCCAACCCCACGAATCGACCAACTGGTTGATTCAACAGGCAGGGCATGCCTTGCTCAGTTTTATGGACGCCTATTCCGGTTATAACCAGATCATGATGTATCTGCCCGACAGCTAGCACACTGCCTTCATCACTGAGCGAGGTCTGTATTACTACTAGGTAATGCCTTTTGGTCTTAAAAATGCAGGAGCCACCTATCAGCGCCTAGTCAATAAGATATTCGCCGCACAAATCGGTAGGAATATGGAGGTTTATGTCAACGACATGCTCGTGAAAAGCGTCATAGAAAACGACCACCTTACAGATCTTTGAGAAGCCTTCGACTTAATGAGGAGGTATCAGATGAAGCTAAATCCAGATAAATGTGTGTTCGGAGTGTCCGCTAGAAAAATTTTCGAATTTATGGTCAGCCAACGGGGAATCGAAGCAAATCCTAAGAAAATAAAGGCATTGATAGAGATGAAGTCTCCGTCTAGCCTCAAAGATGTCCAACGTCTGGCTAGTCGCATCACATCGATGAACAGGTTCATTTCGCGGGCCTCCGATAAATGTTTACCCTTCTTTAAGCTCCTCCGAGCCACCGCCAAATCCGATTGAGAATGGACACCACAATGGGAAGAAGCATTCCAACAACTGAAGCAATATATGAGTGCACCCCCCATTTTATCAAAACCGGTGGCGCACGAGCAACTTCTTCTTTATTTGTCTTGTCTTCTACTGCCGTTAGTGCCGCCTTAATAAGAGAAGATTCAGGGGTACAAAGGCCCGTTTATTATATTAGTCGAGAGATGGTGGATGCCGAAACTCGATATTCTAATATGGAGAAGTTGGCCCTTGCCTTGGTCACTACTGCCCGAAAACTGCGACCCTACTTCCAAGCCCACGCTATATTAGTGCCAACAAATCATCCGTTACGGCAGGTCCTTCAAAAACCCGAGGTTTCAGGGCGATTAACTAAATGGGCGATTGAGATCAGTAAGTATGATATTTCCTTCTGCCCCAGGACCGCCATCAAGGGTCAGGCCGTGGCCGACTTCATCGCCGAATTCACATACTCCTCTCTCGATGATAACTCTGCGACCAGCGACCTAGCCCCCCTGGTCACTCTTCGTGGATGGGTCTTCACGGGCCACCGGGAGAGAAGTGGGCCTAATTTTAGTTGCTCCCGATGGGTCGCGCTTCCAATACGCTTTACGATTTGATTCTCGCATCTCAAATAATGAAGCAGAATATGAGGCTTTGATCGTTGGCCTCGAACTAGCAAACGTCCTCTCGATTCAGAGTTTACTTATTCATAGTGACTCTTAGCTCATAGTCAATCAGGTACTCGACGAATTTGAGGCGAAAGAAGAAAGGATGGCTTTATACAAATCTCGAGTGCTTGTCCTGCTCGCGAAGCTGAAGAATTATGAAATAATCCGCATCCCTCGCGAGAAGAACAAACTCGCAAATTCTTTAGCAAAACTCGCCTCCGCACCAGAATCTGAGTTACTACAATCAATTCCCATCGAGCATCTTCATACTCCAAGTATCGACCAAGCAACTTCTGGGCAACTGATCGCGGTCCATCCTTCTCCATGTTGGATGGATCCCATTGTCCTATATCTCAAAGATGGACATCTTCCAGATGATAAGAAATTCGCACGATAAATTCGTCATCGAGCTGTCAAGTATACTTTACAAAACGGAACGTTGCTACGTAAGAGTTTCACTTTGCCTTACCTAAGGTGTCTTCACCCAGAAGAAGCACATCCCGCTCTGGATGAAATACACCAGGTGGCATGTGGTAACCATCCAAGTGGACAATCTCTAGCATATAAGGCGATGAGGCAAGGGTATTATTGGCCCGTTATGAAGGCAGATGCGATCGAATTCTCTAAAAAAGGGACAAGTGCCAGCAATATTCTCCTATACCTCATGTACCGTCCAAGCAAATGACCCCAATAGATAGCCCTTGGCCCTTCGCCCAATGGGGAGTCGATATCATCGGGCCCTTGCCTACCAGGAAAGGTCAAAACAGGTTTGCAATGGTGACGGTCGATTATTTCACCAAATGGGTCGATGCAGAACCATTAGCCAGAATCACCGAAAAACAAACCACTAAGTTCGTATGGAGAAATATTGTATGCCGTTATGGGCTCCCCCACACCATAATCACTGATAATGGAAAGCAATTCGACAACGTCGCTTTCGCAGAATTTTACAAAAAATGGAAGATATGCAGCGTTCGCACCTCCCCATATCATCCTCAGGCTAATGGGCAAGTTGAAGCGGTGAATAAAATCATCAAACATCATTTAAAGACAAAGCTCGGTGAGTGTAAAGGCATGTGACCAGAACTCCTGCCAAAAGTCTTATGGGCCTATAGGACTACGACTCGCACGTCAACAGGAGAAACCCCTTTCTCCTTGGCTTTCGGCACCGATGCTGTGGTTCCAGTAGAAGTTCAGGTCCCATCATATCAGATCGAGCAGTATGATCCCATCTGTAACCAGGATGGTCTGAAGCTTCATCTCGATCTCTTGGAAGAGCGGAGGTATGCATCCCAACTTCGAGCGGCAACTTATCAACAGTGCATCGCTCGTTATCGTAATGTTAAAGTCCAACCTAGAGCTTTTCAGCTCGGCGATTTGGTCCTTAGACAGAACCTCGGAGTTCCTGCTCGTTCGCTGGATCCAAATTGGGAAGGTCCGTATCGAGTCATCAAAATTGTGCGACCCGATACTTATTATCTTGAAGATATGCAAGGAAGACCTGTACGTCACCCTTGGCATGTGGAACATTTGTTACGGTATTTCTCTTAATTCGATGTAAGTTTGAACGATATTCGAATAAAGGTGGATTGTCTTTTGGTCGTTACTCCACTTTAGTGGACATTAATAGCCCTGAAGAGAATACACACATTCTCTTGGTCAATTCTCTACCCTTGGTAGAGTCAAAGTCTCAATCGATAGATCAGTCTATCTCCATGCGGATATGGTCACCAAGACCCCCGGATTGAGCCTAACTCATAACTACATGAGTTAAGTATAAAAGCATTCGATATACAAGAAAGGAAGAACGAAAGGAAGGAGAAATAAAATGCCAACAACATCATCAAAAAGTGTTTTCTCATTCATCTCAATTGACTACAAAGTTAAGTTGTTTACAAACGCAAAATTAATACATGAGATAGGTAAAAGAAAGAAAGATGATCACTCTTGCGCATCGGTCGAAGGAGGAGCGGCACTATCGGCTTCAGGGCCCACTTCGGAGATCCCTCTAGCTTGAGTGACCTCAATCACTTTGTTCTCAGCAGCTGTTGTTTCCTCCGTAGCTATGATGGCCGCGACCTTCTCTAATTCACCCATATCAAAAGATGGGGACATCCGTTGTACTACTCGTAGTGCAAAGTCGCGACCAGCATCGTACGACTCATATCTTTCATCATCGTATAGCTGCGAAGTCCGGAACTCCATGATGGCTCGGGCTCCTTCTTCAGAAAGTATCTTGACAAGGGCTACTCTCTCCTACTCCCAGTGGATCGAGTCGTCCTTGAGCTGCACAAGGGTGGAGTGCTCTTTGTCCAGATTGTCGCTAACTTCCTTGCGCTGCGACTTGATTTCTGCAAGCCGCTCCTCCAACGAGATCTTGTCCTGACTGGAAGATCTCTCTTTCTCTCTCTGCCTTCTCCTTTATATCCGTGAGTTTGGCGAAGTTGGAATCCTAAGCGTGATATCTGTCAGTCAGGACTTGGATCTTCTCGACGAGGATCTTCCTCTCCTCAGTCATCTTCACAATCAAGGTCTCACGAAACTTGATGACTTGGTCCCTTCCAATGACCGCCTTCTCTAGAGCCACCCTTTTCCCCTCAGCCTCATCTATTACAAGACGGGCGGCAATGATATCACGCCTCGTTCGCAGGATGAGGTATAAGCCTTGTAGAACAGAAGGAGGTGATGAGACAAGTATTCGGAAGTTAACCAAGAAAGCAAACTACATGGTTAAATTAAAACACGTTTTACCTGGACCATCCTCACTCCCACGTCAAGGAAGAGGTTTTCAGGACTCGGTTAGGGAGGGCACCAAAAGTCTGGGGGGAGATGTTGTCGAAGAGGAACTTGCAGATTGGGTGGAGATGGCTGGGGACGGTGAATGTTCCGACTCCAGAGGGCTGGGCTATGACTAGCCCAGCTGGGCTCGCATCTTGAGTAGTGGTCTGCTAGCGAGCAGGAATCATCTTGCGAGCATCTTCAGGCTCACGAGATTCTTCGACTGGGGGGCAGTTTGACCCCGCCCCGTGATTCCTCAGGGAGTTATCTGCGATATCAATAACTGGCGGTTCTGGAGGAACCACCGGTGCAGGAACCGCTGGCGCAGCCACCGCGGTCTCAGGAAGAGGGGTTTGAGCAACTCCACCCGTCCGATTAAACGAGTGAGAGGGATCGGCAGATGTCTTCTTCTGCCTCTTCGAGTTGGTGCCCTTGAGGCGAGGCAGTAACCCTCTCTTCTCCCCTGCATTTGTCATTGCGACCTCCTCTCGAGATAGCAGTCCTGCCAGCTGCGAGTCGAGAGGCTGACAGACAAGCCTCGATATGCCTGTCGCGAGCAGGCAACTTGTAAACCTTCATGATCTTCTCGTGAACTCCTCCCTTTAGGTTTGGCTTCCCCAAAGTCGGGACACCTGTAAATACGAGCAGAGGTTAGAAAAGCAGAAAACCCTAAATTGGCTCACGAAACCTGCGAAGTGTGAAACTGTGCCCACCTTCACAGAAAAAAGGGCTTACGCCAAGGCCCCCAGAAGTGGATCTCATCTCAGACTCCCAGCTCCCGGAAGCATAGAACCAGCGTTTCCTCCATTCGGGGTAATTTGAAGAGGGTTTTCCCAAGATAAAATTATCTCGGTGCCAGTAACAATGGTAATACCAGCCTTCGCTGGAGGGTGCCTTCTTGAGTTGGTACATTCGGAGAAACTCTTCGGCGGTCAACTCTCCGTTACCAGCTTACGCCCAGAGAGCGAAGGAACTTAGGATTACCCTCCATCCATTTATAATAAGTTGCTCGGGGGCAATCTTATAACTCTGGAGAACACCACGAATGAAGGGATGGAGGGGAAGGCGCACCCCAAGAATGAAGAAGTATTCATACAGGGCAACACAGCCAGGGGGAGGACAATCCGGGGTTTCTCCCTCTCCGGGTAACCGGAGAACAACTGAGTTAGGGACCTGATATCTCTCCCACAACTCACTCAACCAGTTCCTCCATCATTATGGATGGGTACTCGGACGCAGAGTACCTACCCGCCGGAACCCTCGCATTGTTGGAGGAAGAAGATTCCGGGGTAGCGTCCCCCAGGGGGACAGTCTCCTCATCAGAATCTCCGGCCATGAACGTTTACAAGATAAAAAGAAGAGAGGAAGTGGAGTTATACCAGAAACACCGGAGGAAGAGAATTACACCGGAGGAAGAGAGTTACACCAGGAGAGAGTAAGGAAAGGGGGAGGGTTTTCGAAAGCTTCGGTGAAATTTTGAAGATTTGGCAGACTCCGTATATTTATAAGCAATCATTCCTCAGGATTTGGCGACACGTGGCGATCGTTCGTTTGGCGCAACAGCCGAACAGGCGGGGCTATTAATTCCATAGATACGTGGCGAACGCCTCTTCATTTCCTCTCTGCCGAAAAGCTGCGGAAGGTTAACGCTCATTAATGCCAGCCCAATCATGTATGGCTTCATCTCCGATAAAGGTATTAGGAGGTTATGCAAGCCAGTAAGTAAGTCCTTCCCTTAGACTTCTCAGCGGTAAGGACTTGGGGGGCATCTGTTATAGTCAAATTGCTGTGGTCGAAGATAGAGAAGACTGAAGACGTGCGAGCACCTTTATGACGGTATCCGACAAGCAAGCACCCTTATGACAGTATTCGAATTGGGAGCCCACCTGGTCGAGGCTCGCATATTGGACAAGTACGACGCACAACCACCGAGTCATGGAGCCCTTATGGTCGAGGCTCGAATATTAGGAAAGTACGGAATACCCTTCTGGTTATACGAGCCTCTCAATAGTGGTCGTTGAAAGAGTTTGCATCTCAAATCAACAAGGAGTTATCTTCGAGTCCGAGCGTCCTCCGCCTTTTCAGTACCAGCGGCCTATATAGACCAACGTTGGGCTCATCTTGATTCGTGGTTCTGAACCTCAGGGGATCGTCATCAGGGAAGCGTAATTGACTAGAGGTCTAATTGGATTGGACCCTTCCCTTATCTCGGGATCAATAGGATAAACATCTTATCCCTAGAAATCAGGAGTAATCTTGACGTCTTGCATAACAGATTGGGTCATTTGGATTTATATAAATGGACGGCTTCATCAATAAGAAAGGTACACAATACACAATCCATAAGTCTGAATTCTCATCCTTTCCTTTTACAATGTATCCCGTCTAACTTAACCTTGGGAGGGCCAACGACCACCCTTAGTTTTCCCTGGTGCTCTTTCAGGTTTAGGAGAAGGCTGTCTTGAAGGAAGGTGATCGTCTAGGGGGCCCCTGTTACCAAATTCGATGTAAACAGGGATGATCCTTTTGTCAAGGATCCACAATCATGAGCTTCTTGCTTATATATTGAATCGACACTTGATTTTTCTTGATCTTCTCATTGTGAGTATTGTACTTGACCTTTATGTGCTCACATGAAAGAATATTAGTTGTTCTCATTGAAGAAGATCGCTACACTTCTATCATGAAAAATTCTTGACGACCTAGTAATAGAGTTAATAACTCCAAATGTTAGGAAAAATTCTATATAGACAAAACTCAATGATTTAAATGAGTTGTAAACTCAGCCACAATGACTGAAGAAAGTACAATTGTTTGTTTAAACTCCTCCTTTAATCTCTCTCTCTCTCTCTCTCTCTCTCTCTCTCTCTCTCCCCCCCCCCCCCCCACCCCCCCCCCCCTAAAAAAAAAGTAGGAAGATAAAAACGTGATATGTGTTTCCTATTATTGGAACAACTTGTGAAGTAATAATTTAATTACCTCAAAATGATCAGCAACTTATATGTGAGTTTGTTATCTTTTCGTTCATTGTAAATTGCTTATAATAATTTCACCCCTTCTTAATAATCTATCCAAGACATGATAATGATTTTCTAACATCTTGATCTTAAAACTAATATCAGGTCACTTATATGTCTAAATATACCTAAGACTTCCTCATGTGGAACCACAATGAATTATTTTCATTTATTTGTGCTTTAATTCATTCTTTGGACATCGCAACAACCTAAATCTATTGCTCATCGCATTAGTATAACCAATAAGGAATAGTTTTTACATTGTATCTTATTAGAATTCTTTCAGTATTGGTCCTTTGTGATGGACTAATTAAACTGTGAGATTTATTATGTAATATCTCAATGTTAAGCATAACAATTGCTTCACCAATGCCTCAGCTCCACTTGATCAATCATCTTGCATGTGATGCTCTTGAGATGCCTAAGGTGATAGGAGATGATGTGAATTCTCTACAACAAGTAGGATTTAGTTGCCTAGAGGAATTCCACCAAATAGGATCTTTAAAAAGGTTTAGACAAAGGCTCTACTTATGGTCAAGGTGCCTAAAACATCTAAAGATCGAAAGAGCAACTCCATCTTCACATGAGCTTTGAATGCTCCATCTTGTGATCAAACACAAGGAAGATAACTTAGAATGCTCAAGACTAGAGCCTAATGGTATGAGCAATAAGGGTGGTTTCTAATGCACTAAAATCTCTCTTCTGAGACTCAAAACAATGCCTGGCCATTATATAGAAAAAGCTCTAATGGATTCAAAATAGCTGTAAATGGCTACATTCGGACAAGTCGTGGCTTAACACCGACCAGTCAGCCAGGGTCCTTGACCGGTCGAATTATGGACTGGACAGGAGAAAGCTTGTTTTCCATTTTATGGCCTATGTCGACCGGTCAGACAAACCAGACGACTGGCTGGGCGATTGGTCGAATTATGCTCAGGGATAGTTTGATTTAATAGTTTTGTTGCTATCCCTTTTTAGGCTTTACCGACCGGTCGGGACCGATTGATAGACCTGTTTTACTAGCTGTTTTTGAGTTGTATTTTACAACAGGAAGGGCAACCTCTTTGGCCATTCTTTGGGTGGTATTTCGGGACACCTAAGGCCAATCTAAGATGACTAATGGTATGCTTATTGGGTTAAGGTCATCTAGAGGTTTGGGTTTTGGTTTAGTTCAAGGTTCAAGGCTCACCAAGGCATCTCTTTTACATGTTTCTTCTTCCTTGATGCAACAGGTCTGCTTGAGTCTTCGATCTTCGTCTTCTTTAAGCTCAATCGACACTAAACTCACTGACCTATGTAATTGACAAATAAGGTGCACTAGAATGCCATATAAAAGTGTACTAACAATCTCCCCATTTGTCATTTACACAACAAAAACCTAACCTACTAAAATAAAATACATGAATTCGATTACATTAATTTAAAAATGAAATACAACTCGAGACATGTACAAACTAAGTAGCTCCTCTTTAGTTGCTCCCCCATAACCTGTCAATCCTACAAAACATAGCAAACTTGTTTTAGTGGGACTTAATTTTTCTTCTCCTTTTTGTTAGCAATTGACAAACCAATCTCTCCCTCTTAATCATACACCAACTAAGGAAATGGAGAAGAGATTAGAGTGTCGCAGTTATAACTACAAGCACATGTTAACTAAGAAGAGTATAGGGTGCATGAACATTAAAACATGGAGCATGCATGGAACATGATCAATAAGAAAATGTAATTATCTAAGCATTGTTGATCATGCATAATTGGTCATTAGAGATAAACATGAAGCATAATGACCAAAGCATAGATTAGCATACGTTAAGCATAAAATTTAGCAAGATCAACTAATTTAGGCAGGATGATAGTCTATCAGCAAAATATACCAATCGAAAGCAAAGACTAAACCATCAAAGTATTCTAATGAGGCTTGAATCCTCTGATATGCCCTAAGCTAACAAATGAGATTAAAATCCTCAGATTTACCTATAGTATAAAAATTCAAAGAGGCTAAATTCCTCAAGTTCAATAATATGCTCAATTATGAGGCTCACTCCTCAGATTTTAACATTTGAGCTTAAATTGACCTCCTAGGGTTATCTACTCGTTCACACCCCCTTGGTGTGAAATTATAGGACCCAGACTATGTTCGGGAGAGTGTTCCTTTATGAATGTGTCTCTCTTAGACGTACTCTTAATTAGAGATCTATGTTAGGTAGGGGATATGGCTATGATTCATACCTTGAAAAATGTTGCCCTTAATTAATCATTTTACTAGAAAGTTTAAATGGGATAATAAAAATCACCCAAATCCATAGATATGCCTATTAAGCACAAATTCCCCTCTTGGGTAGACATAGTGCTAAAGCTCCTTTAGATCTACTCCAAAAGGTTAAGTCCTTCAAGAGCAACTTACACCTGCTCTATCAAAGCAACCTGAATTGATATTAATTAAAAAGTGAATATCAAGAAGGGATACCTGGAGAGTCGCTTTAATAGCAATTGAAATTATGTCGGGGGATACCCTACGCTAATTGCGAAAGCTTACAGAGCTTGTAGAACTAAGGATAAGTCCTAGAGAGAGGGGATGATTAAGACCGTGTTTAAAATTCTTTCAAAAAATTCTCGCCTAATTAAACTGATTAGAAATTATAAACTAATTAAGCAAGAACACTTAGCTCCTAAGCTTAAGTGGGTCCAATCACAAAGGGTAGCAAAGATAAGCAATTAAACAACCTAGCTTAAGCATGCATAGATAATCAATTGATTTAACTAATCAAGCACCTAATCTATGCAACATATGTAGACTATATGAGAGTGGATCGTAAGGCTCAAGTCTACACTACTTAGTGAAAGTACATCTTGTGTGTGAATGTGCCTATCTAGTGCCTAACATACATTCCTATTAAGCATTCATAATTAAGCAATTAAACATACAATGCTAAGAAAAAAATGTGCTAAAAAACATCACAAACACAAGCATGTATAATGGTTCGACTATAGGTTTACTCCACTCTTGGTTCAAGTACTCATCCCTTGAGCACACCGGCATTCACTAGGGAGTTTAAATCAGGTTCCTCCCAACCTAGGTATTTTAAATCGGTTCCACCCTACCGTGGAGTTTAACAAGGTTCCTCCCAACCTAGGAGTTTGATAAGGATCCTCCCTACCCTTTAGTTCTGATCCAAAAACCTAGCATATACTCCCGCTGGAGGCTCCCCTTGGAGACTTGATCATGTTTGTAAATCCAAACTCTCACACCCAATCCTCCACGAGGAAGGAGTGCAACCAGACTCTCTAAAGGACACTTACTTATCGGATGAGCCCCTTGTTTAGTGCCGTTTTGGGTTACTTCATCTCCTTTCTCCTGTGCTTCAATCGGCTCCCCTTGCTCCCCTGATCATGTTATTGTTGCTGTTAATGCCAAAAATTGGCTAATAGATGTTGGTCAGGGACCAACTTTGATTCTTCATCGTCTAATCTCCACTCAAAGATGAATGGTGTAGATGGAGGGACTTGTAATCACCAAGAAAGGTTAGAACCGCCACCGATTGGCCCTGCTTACGGCCCTCCGATGCCAAAGTCAGTACAGAAACTGAAAAGAAAGGTTGTTGGAGTTTTAATGACGATGGATTGCATACTTGGAGAGAGTGCGGATGAACTTTTTATATATAATTATTGTAGAGATTTAGGTGGGTCTCAGATTTATTGGGATAATCCTTATCTTATCTGGAGCAGTGGGATAACCTTATCCTTATCCTTATCCTTATCTTATCAAGAGGGATAAGGAGGATGGGGTGGGTGTTCGCTTGCCTCAACTACATGGCTGTAATGTAGTAATAATCTCGATAAGACCGATGTTGATCCACAGGGAATTAGGGTAAACAATGCCAACTTATTATAATTACTTCAACCTCAACAACTTTAGAATTTAGTTTTAAGAACTAATGAAAAACAATAATTAAATAGAAGAAAATTTGAGAATTAAAGGAATATTAGGGCTTTTAAAGATCCACTTGTAGTAGTCCAATGCCAATTCATTCATCCAAGCACAAACACAATTAGAATCAAAGTTCTATCTCTTATTAAATTGGAAGATATTTCATTCAACATAAACAGTCTCACTTAAATTTGAAAAATCAGATTTCTAGTTCTAATAAAGCATGTAGAGTTCAAACTTGTAGCCTTCGAAGTAACAACCATGCCAAGAGATTATGGCATGCTCTAGGGTTATTACAATTCGAATCTAATCAATCCAAACATGAAAATCTCAGAGAATTGCAAAGAATTCATGTCCGAAGCACATGAATTTTCATAAAACATCCAAAAATACCAACGTTATTCAAACTAGAATTTAAAAATCCAAACTTTAAGTAAAGGTACTTGAATTAAACAAATTGAACATTAAAACTAGCTACAAGCTTCACCTCTTAGCCCTAGCTAAGAGGTTCTAGCCGAGCATTGTTATATTATAATTAGAATCAAAAGAAAAACTACTTAAAAGCATAGAAAAACTATAAAAACCCTAGTTGGAGGAGTTGCGAATGCTCCATGACGATCCTCTCCACCTCCCACGACTTCCCAAGCCGTCTATGATGCCTTAGAAAGAGTGCGTAGGTATCTTTTATAGCAAAAATACCCACAACCACATATTGTGTAAGTATTTACGCACTTACGTCGGTTATCGGGCATCCTACGAGTGTTGATCGGGCGCCCGACCATACCACAAAATAGTCCAGCGAGTTTGGTAACGTTTCTTTGAATTTCGCGCGCCTGGAACCTCTTTATCAGGCGCCCGACCAGTTGTGGTCGGGCAACAGACCATGTCCAGAAAAGTTCCAGCAAGAAACTAAAATTTTTATTAATTTCAGGCGCCTCGTAAAGTGGTGGTCGGGCGCCCAAAAAGTATAAATTTTCTGCTTTGCAGGGTCATCTGCTGAGCTTTCTGCAGTTTACTTTTCTAGCCCTTTAGCTCTGTAATTTGACTTTTCTGGCCATTCCAGGTCTTCAACTTGATTCATTTAAGGTTTTTTCTCCACTTTTTTAGATCATCTAAGCTTTGTATTCTAATTACTCAAAATCCTTCAAATTAATATTAAATCCATATCATCTCTCTCTTCTCCTTGCTTCTTTCTTCCATTCGTTTGGCTCATCTTCCTTCATCATCAAGTGGGTTTAATAGCATTCTTTTAGCCATTAAATAGGTGAAGTCTTTCTCTCATTCCTACAAGCACAAACATGTATTAGATTAGTCTTTTAATCATAGGAATCATGCATAAAATGTGATGAAATGGGGTTAGAATATGTATAAATTAGGAGCTCAACACCCCCCCCCCCCCCCCCCCCCCCCCCCCCCCAAAACCAGCATTTTGCTAGTCCCGACCAAAACATGTGTAAAACGATTCACTTCTTTAAAAACACAACTTTCTCTTAGAAAGTATACTTCTATAAACTTCAAAATATATAAGCATAAAATTCAGAAAAACTTAGTGATAAGAAATTAAAGTCCTAAATTCTCTAAACATAATAAGTGTTCACATAGAATCCACACCGATTGATTGACAAATAGAAGAATCCGAACATGTATGATCTAGTGTGCATTGTGAAAGTTCATCTCATGAATTTCTAGGATTACCTTCTTCATAAATCAGCGAAACAAGAGATCTAAAAGTGTACAGATCAACCAAATGCTTATGACAAGAATTTGCCTTACCGTTCCTTTGATGACTTTCACACTACTTCTCATTTCCACCTTTGGTTACGGGTAGACCATCCTCTATTTGGTAATAGGTAGCCATTTTTAGAATTTATCAACAAATATTCAATAATAACCATACTTTCTTTCTTTTCATATACATGAAATATGATTTTTAGAAATTCATATCTTCCATTCTTCTTTCTCATAAACGAGGATAGACAAAGTGTCTCAGCTTGGTTCCTTAACACCTTAGATCAAAGTCTAGTCAATCTACAAATCTACATAATCCCTTTAAACCATGAGAATTATGTAACGTGAACTAGGCTTAAAAGTGTTCAAATTTTTTATCGATCATAGAAATAAGGGAATTCATATAGAAAACTATTATATTTAAGTTAATTTAGAGATCTCAAAATCATATTAATTCATCTCTCATCCTTTCATATTTATGACACCCCAAATGCATAGAAACAATGTTTTCCAAAAAAGTTATAAATTTTCTGAAAAATTGAAAAAATTTCTACAAACATTGCTTGAAATGTTACAAAACACTAGATCATCTAGGAATTTCACCCCCAACTAAATCTTGCATTGTCCTCAATGTAAAAGATATGCAATCAACATGAGCATGAGAGCAATGGTAAAAATAAAAGAAGGTGAGAACAAGAGTACCTAAGAGAGTCGATCATGGTAATCTACCTTCAACAACTAAATATATGAAAGTAATAAACTAAAAACAAAAAAAAACTAAACCAATCCTACTTAAAGCAATAAACAAAACGTAATTTGTCCTTTTAGAAAAAGAATCTCCATCAGACTAGGAGATCATTATAACATCTAAAAGAACAAAGTTGAGCAGGATCATCAAGTAGTGTAACAGATTTTTCAGTAGAACTATCCACCATCCCGCTTTGGAAAGTACATTAGTGACATCAATCATTCTAACCCATTGAAAATCCTACTGAAATATTTCAGCGGGTTTCTTAATAATGTTGTCACATGTACTAGGAAAGGAGAATTGCATTGGTTTAAAATCAGTGAATATGGATCTCCTTTCTATCTTGTCTAGGCTTAAATTTATCAAATATGGGTCATCCTAGAAGTGGTGTTCTTCAGCTTGAACAAATCAAAGAGATGTGGAGACTTCAATCACTTCATCCACACAAATTGAAATGGTCTCTACATAATCAACTTTCATTGGTGCTTTCACAATCGATATTTTAGTTTGGCACTCTATGGAAGGAAGCATTTTTTGCACTAAAGGGGTCTCTTCCAAGGCATGCACTATGTCCTTAATCATGGGATCATCCCAACCTTCAAAATAAGTCAAACACTCTTTTAGAGTGTAAGAGACCTCAGGGGAGGAAGTTTTCAGATTTAGACCCTTCACGTCTTTCTCCTTCTTAGACATTTATGTAGGTTGGAGTAGGTCCTCAACCTCTACACTTTCAGAAATTGGGCTCTTTGTAGGAAAATCAAGCACCAATTCATGTAATTCCTACATAACAAATTTGTGTAAATCAGAAATTGGTGACTTTTCAAGTAAACTTTCAAAAATTGGCACTTTCAATGCCTTATTAACAATTAAATTAAATTCATCTTTAGAGTCTTTCAGGTAGATTGGGTTGGAAAAGCTCCCCTTCTTCCATAGATTCTATCATGTGTATCTCATGGGGGTCATCATTGTCGTCCCAATCCTCAAAGGGATCGAAGTAAACAACATATAGAGGATCAAAATTCTAATTTAAGGTGAACTCCTCTTCCACAATGGATTCCATCATGTTTACCTCATTGACATCACCATCATCCCTATGCCTTTTGCCCATGTGGAACACATTCACCTTTAATGTCATGTTCCTAAAGGACAATTGCATAACCCCATTCTGGCAATTTATAATTGCATTTGATCTAGCCAAGAATGGGCGGCCTAAAATTACCGGTATTTGAGTGCTAATATCTATAACCGGTTGCGTGTCCAAAACGATAAAATCCATCGGGTAGTAGAATTTGTTGACTTGGACCAATACATCCTCAACTACCCCTCTCGGCACACGAATGGATCGATTAGCAAGTTGCAACGTGGTTTTAGTGGGTTTTAATTCACTAAGACCCAATTGCTCATATACCGCGTAAGGGATCAAGTTTAAGCTTGCCCCCAAATCTAGCAACACACGCTCAATCCTGTAGTCTCCAATGATGTATGAGATTGTGGGATTACCAGGATCCTTATATATATATATATATATTGGGGGGGTCTTTCGGGTGAGAATGACGCTCACTTGCTCATTCAAAAAGGCATTTTGTTGCACCTTATATTTACGTTTGGTTATGCATAAGTCCTTTAAAAAATTGGCATATGAGGGAATTTGTTTAATGGCGTCAGCAATGGAATATTGATCTTGACTTGTTTGAAAACCTCTAAATATCATGAGAGTTTGGGAGAGGTTTTGGAGCAACCAATCTCTAAGGGAATGGTGCTATGAGCTTGTGAACGCGTTCCATTTCTTGTGAGGCTAAGCTAGATCCATCCTCATTCTCAGAAATTATCGGATCATTAGGCTTGTCAGCCTTCACTGGAATAGATTTATCCATTTGTTTACCACTTCTAAGAGTGGTGATGGATTTTTCTTGCTCCACATGTTGGTTGGGGAGGTTAGAGGCACTGATTTCATGTGCTTGTTTAGGATTAGGTTGAGGTTGGGTTGGAAAGGTCCATTCCCTAGCATTCAAGCATCCCTAAATTTTATCAACTGACACTTTAAGCTCTTGAAACATTTGCTAATTTGATTGATTGATTTGCGTTTGCCCTTGCATAAATTCCTTTAAAGTGTCCTCTATTGAGAATTGAGGTGGGGCCATGTTTTGCATGGGTGGCCCTCCTTGAGAGTTGGTAGGATTGGCTGTGGGACCATTCCTCCAACTGAAATTTGGATGGTTCTTCCAAGTAGAGTTGTACGTGTTACCTACCGGTCCATTGAAGGGCCGTTGATAACCATATGCGGTATTTTCTTATTCTTATAACACCTTTTGAAACGCAGGAATTGTAGACGCGTAAAGTGTACATTAACAGCACAAGTTTTGCATACGTTCTTAATAGCTTCAGTGGGTTTTGAAACTCTACTCTTGCTAAGTTCCATGGCCTCTATCTTCCTTGTGAGGCTAACTATCTTTGCATTAACATCGTCTTTCTCCTTAAGGATGTAGATCCCTCATTTTTCCTTTTGTTGAGGAGTCTTAAGGTCATTAGAATTGTCCGAGGTATCCCATGATTGGGCATTCTCGGCCAACATATCTAGGTAACTCCATGCATCCTTAGGATATTTGCTCATGAACTTGCCGTTACACATCATTGCTACAAATTGGCGTATATTCATGTTCAATCCTTCATAGAAGAAGCTTATGAATCGCTATATTTCATAGCCATGATGTGGATAAGCAAGTAGGAGGTCCTTATATCTCCCCCAACTTTGAAAGAAAGTTTAATTCTCTTTGACAGAAAAATTCATTATGGCTTGTCGAAGGGTGTTTATTTTATGAGCCGGGAATAACTTTTGTAAAAACTCCCGGGTCATCTCAATCCATGCCCCAATTGACCTTGGTCTTAAAAAGTGAAGCCATGTTTTGGCTCTTTCTTGCAAAGAGAAAGGGAATAGCCTTAATTTCACTACATCTTCCGACACGTTGTTATATTGCAATGTAGCAACTACCTCATTAAACTCTTTTAGGTGTAGACATGTGCTCTCAGAATCTAGCCCATGAAACTTAGGTAGAAGTTGAATTACCCCCAGCTTTATATCAATTAATCCGGCATTGTTTGGGAAAAACATGCATAGAGGTGTGATAGCACGGGCTGGTTATAAGTAGTCACATAGAGCTCTCATTGAAGGAGCATCGCGCGCTTCATTCTCTCCTACTCCCTCTTGATTTGTGTTTGTAGTTGGAATAGGAGAGGGAGGATTCCTTAATGGTGTTTAATCCATACTCCCTGAACTTTCACAATATTCTATGTATTTTCTAACTTGTCTATGGACGAAAAGTGGTCCAACTAAACCACCTTCGGTTAGGAGACGGTTTGTGTGGTCATGTTCCCAATGGGACATAAACCACACAAACAAAATCTAAAACTAAACCAAAATCCTAAAAAAAAAAAATCTGAAAATACTAAAAAATTGTAAAATTGGAATAGAAGAAGTTCTAGGTTAGAAGGATATTACCGGATGCGCTTAAACTAGAAGAAATACCTACAAAACAAAACAAACTTGTTAGTTTTAGAATTCGGTAAACTACTCCTAAGAAAATGGAAAAATCCTACCTAACTAATTCTACTTTTATAGCTACTAAAACAATTTAGAACCATTTAACCTTATTCCTCAGCAACGACGCCAAACACTTGTTCGCTCACCTCAAATGCAAGGCTGCAATGTAGTAATAATCTCGGTAAGACTGAGGTCGATCCACAGGGAATTTGGGTAAACAATCCCAACTTATTCTAATAACTTCAATCTCAACAACTTTAGAATTCATTTTTAAGAACCAATAAAAATAGTAATTAAATAGAAGAAAATTTAAAAATTAAAGGAATACTAGGGCTTTTAAGGATCCACCTGTAGTAGTCTAATGCCAATTCATTCATCCAAGCGCAAACACAATTAGAATAAAAGTTCTATCTCTCATCTAATTGGAAGATATTTCATTCAACACAAACAGTCCCACTTAAATCTGAAAAATCAGATTTCTAGTTCTAATGAAGCATGTAGAGTTTAAACTTGTAGCCTTCAAAGTAATAGCCATGCCAAGAGGCTATGGCATGCTCTTGGGTTACTATAATTTGAATTTAATCAATCCAAACATGACAATATCAAAGAATTGCAAGGAATTCATGTAGGAAGCACATGAACTTTCATAAAACATAAAAAATACCAACTTTATTCAAACTAGAACTTAAAAATCCAAACTTTAAGTAAAGGTACTTGAATTAAACAAATTGAACATTGAAACTAGCTACAAGCTTCAACTCTTAGCTCCTGTTAAGAGATTCTAGCTGAGCATTGTTATACTACAACTAGAATCAAAAGAAAAACTACTTGAAAGCATAGAAAAACTATAAAAACCCTAGTTAAAGGAGTTGCAAACGCTCCTCGACGATCCTCTCCACCTCCCATGACTTTCCAAGTCTTTTATGATGCCTTAGGAAGAGTGTATAGGTGTCCTTTTATAGCAAAAATACCCACCGCCTCAAATTGCGTAAGAATTTACACACTTATGTCGGTTATCGGGTGCCCGACGAGTGTTGGTCGAGCTCCCGACCATACCACAAAATAATCCAGCGAGTTTGGTAACTTTTCTTTGAATTTCAGGTGCTCGGAACCTCTTTATCAGGCGCGCGACAGGTAATCGAGAGCTCGGTCAATTGTGGTCAGGCGCCCGTCCATGTCTAGAAAAGTTCCAGCAAGAAATTGAAATTTCTGTCAATTTGGAGCGCCCGGTAAAGTGGTGGTCGGCCCGAAGGCCAAAAGTATAATTTTTCTACTCTGCAGGCTCATCAACTGAACTTTTTGTAGTTTACTTTTCTAGCCCTGCAGCTTTGTAATTTGACTTTTTTTGCCATTCCAGATCTTCAACTTGATTCCTTCAAGGCTTTTTCTCCACTTCTTTGGATCATCAAAGCTTGATCTTCTAATTACTCAAAATCCTTCAAATTAATATTAAATCCATGTCATCTCTCTCTTCTCCTTGCTTCTTTCTTTCATTCATTTGACTCATCTTCCTTCATCATCAAGTGGGTTTAAAAGCATTCTTTTCACCAACAAATAGGTGAAGTCTCTCTCTCTCTCTCTCTCATTCCTATAATCACAAACATGCATTAGATTAGTATTTTAATCATAGGAATTATGCATAAAATGTGATGAAATGGTGTTAGCATATGTATAAATTAGGAGCTCAATAGCGGGGCTTCTTACCGAGCTGATGGACAAATGTTGAGGCCGTGTAGGCCAAGCGAATAGAGGTGAGCGGGCCGAATACCAAGGTAGAGGACGAGTGTCTCGTGGCCAAGTAGGCCAAGTGAACCGAGGCCGAATGAGTCAAGTCTGAGTGCTAAATGCCGAGGCTGAGTGGCTCAAGGCGAGTGCTTGAGTGCTTCTTCGGCTTGATATGCTGAATTGCCATGTAGAAAATGAACCCCAGTGGGAAGTTTTTCGTGTTTTGAGCTCAGCCCGAATCTACCCATAATAGAAGCCCTCCCAAGTTTTGTGGTTAGAAAGTTTGATGCACGAAACTTTGAAAAGTTTACTATTAAAGCGTCTGAGTAGGCTAGCATGGCTCGGAGGCGATGTTGTGTTCGCTCGCCTCTTTTGCAAGGCTGCGATGTAGTAATAATTCTCGGTAAGATCAAAGTCGATCCACAGGGAAAGAGGTAAACAATTCGAACTATCCTAGTGATTAGAATCTAAAAGGGTTTATGAAATCAATTTTAAACATAAAACAGGAAAAATTTGAGAATTGGGAAGAACTAGAGCATCAAGGATCCACTTGTAGTGGGCCAATGCCATCCATTCATCCAAGCATAACATAATTAGAATCAAAGCTCTATCTCTCATCTAATTGGAGGATATAACATTCAAGCATAAACAGTCCCACTTAAATCTGAAAATTGATTTCTAGTTCTAATGAAGCACATAGAACTCGAACTTGTAACCTTCGAAATAACAGTCATGCCAAGAGACTATGGCATGCTCTAGGGTTACTACAATTCGAATATAAACAAACCCATCATAGAAATCTCATAAAATTACAAGGAACTCATGTCCGAAGTACACAAATTCTTATCATTCATCTAAAAATCCAAGCTTTATTCAAACTAGAAGTTCAAAATCCGAAATTAAGAAAAAGGTACTTGCATAAATGAATTAAAGCATTGAAACTAAATACAAGTTTCATCGCTAAAAGAAAGCATATTAAAACTAAAACTAGAACTAAGAAAAGGAATAAAAACTAGTTGTAAGAGGCTAGGAAGCCTCCTAGGACTTAAAATCTTTACTCCCCACGTCCTTGACTGCCTTAGAAGAGAAGAGAACACCTCCTTTTATAATGCAGTAAGAGTACAACAACATAACAGATTTTGCTTCGCTTGGTACGACTTAACCAATGATCAGATTGCCTTCAAATTTGAATTGTAGCTTCCCTGGAACATGATCTTCCTCATAAATGGTTTAGATTTCAAGATTATCTTCTAAATAGGCCCACCAATCAGATCAGCGACCGCCCCTTAAAATCGCAGTAATTTGGGTACCTCCAAAACCAGTCATCTTGCTTTCAACGCTATGGAATGTACAGAGGTTAGATTGGTCTCAAATTTTAAACAGTAGTAGAAAATTTCCTCTTTAGATGATAAAAGGCTTAGATTGTCCAAATCAATTCCAGAATTTGGTATGAAAATTAGAATACTTAAGGCTTTTTATAAAATCTGCGCAGTTGGAATCTTTCTGGATGGTCCATTTTTCTTCAACCAGTATGATCAAACCACACATCCTTTTGACCTGAAAGTTTGTGGTTATTCATAAATAGATATGGTCTAGACGATGGTTAGATTAGATTCTTCGTATCATCAATGATTGGCCACCTGGACCATTCCAGAGTTGAGCAACGGAATCAAGAAACTTTCTGGACAGTTTATGTTGTTTTGGCTTCCATAGTCAATCCGTAGCTCTGATCGGCAGGAAACCACTAGGGGTTTTTCGGTGTTGAGCTAATCTTCAATATGGATGGATTGAATTTATAATAATCATCAATATGGGCCCCATAAACTGGGCTAAAAATCCCAAAACGGGAACAACCTTGCTATTTGAAATCCAAAAATACAAAGTGCATGGCCGACCAGTCTAATTCAGTTGGCTGTCCAGTAGCTAGTGGAGGTGGTAATATAGTTGGCCGATCGGACCACCTTGTGGGCTTACTTCTCTTCATCTTTCCTTATCTTCTTTCCTCTCTTCTTCTCTTTTATTTTTTCAATGATGTTTGGAAGGTCGTTTTGCATTGAATTCATACAATCACTCTCTCATTCCTACATTCACAAAAACATACATTAGATATGTCTTTTATCATAGAAAGTATGTATATGATGAAAAGGGTTTAGAATATGTAATATTCATGGCTCAACATGGTGCCCGGAAGTGATGTTACCCAGAAGCTATGTGGCCCGGAGGCTATGATGCTAGAGGCTATGTGGCCCGGAGGCTATGATGCTAGAGGCTATGTGGCCCGGAGGCTATGGTGCCTGGAGGCGATGTTGCCCAGAGGCTATGTGGCCTGGAGGCTATATGTTTTTGCTATTTTTAGTTGTCTAACTAGTAGACTGTTTTCAATCAGGGGATGCTCTGGTTAGCATTGTCCCTCACTTGGGTAGCTGGCACTGCCAACTAAATGTAATTTGCACTCAGTCGGGGGACGCACTGATCAGCCTTGTCCCTCGCTTAGACAGTTGGCGCTGCTGACTGAGTCTCCATTAATGTGGCCCGGAGGCGATGTGGGGTAATTGGCGCTGCCGAATGAGTTATCAGACCCATATTAAATCCTTTGTCATAGGGACAAAATTTTTCAGGGGAAGCACAGGGCACTTCATATGAGCCAAGTATTCTTAAAGAATAAGGGCCAAGCTGATGATGTGGAGGTGTGAACGCTCGCCTTTCTGCGCTCCCAACCTTTCTTTCGAAAAAGGAGTTTGTGTGAATCACTGTTTGACACTGGGTCGCCTCTTTCTTGAGGGCTTTTTCAGTTGTCGTATTGTCGTTGGGTTAAACTGGATATGTTTGGATGAGTTCGTATAAGACCAGAGTCGCCACTAGCCAGTTACTTCGAATCTACAGTTGGCTAGATCCCATAAAAATGTTAGAGAAGGGAATCCGAGGATTCCTTCATCTAAAATGACTCTTTGTTATCTGCGGTCAGAGATTTGAGGTAAGGGACCACGGTTACAGGGTGGGAAGGTGTTAGGCACCCACTTTGCCCGTACTGAAGTACGGTCTTTACTTCACAGAATTCAACTAATACTTGAAAGTCTAAATTATTCCTCGTACATTCTCATGAATAATATGACGCCTGAATATGGGTCTGAATAGTAAGAGTTTCTGATGGGTAGGTTCTGATCAAACATGCAATCTTAGAGCATACGCTCGAATTGACAGGTGCTTTATGTGATATGCATGATGTGTGTTCGATTGGTCAGAGTTTCTGATGAGTAAATTCCAGATGGACCGCCAAGCCTTAGAGACCTGATCAAGTGTTTGTATTGGAATGATAAGCAGGGGGTTCGAAGAATAATAAATGTTGCACTTATGCTAGATGCGAATGAGATGATGTTGGTGTAAGTATAGCCAGATGAACGGAGGTATCACAAGGATTTGCTTTGAGCTGCTAAGATCGGGACTTAGGTAGCCTAAGAGGCTTGAACTAGGGTCAGGCTGGGCTGGACCAGGGTTAGACTCTTCTCACTAGGGCTCTCCTTGGTAGAGGAATGGGCTAAAGGGATGGAGATGAACTTAAAATTTTTGGGTTTTCTTTGGTGTTGAGGGATGTTGAATACGAAGGGGATAAAGCGAAGGATGGCAAGTCTCGTAAATATGTTTGGGCAGCCCCCTAGGGGCCACCTGAACGGATGCCTTGCTCCAGCTTCGGAGCTTACGGCCTTTGAACCTGAAGTAAAAAAGTTACAGGTTTGAGGTTCGGAGTTGCTTGAAGCTGTGGCTCGGAACTAGGTGAGTTGACTGGGTTTGAAAGATGAACTGACAAGGTGAGTTGACTAGGTGCAAGGGCTGGACTGACCTGGTGATTTGACTCAGCGGGTTGACTCACCAAGTTTGACATTTTTTAGGATTTTTGGACTGGTTTTTCTTATGGGGGGGGGGGGGGGGGGGGGGGGGGGGGGTTCGGGTTGTTGTTTAAGGGTGAGTTAACTGGGTTTAGGCTTGAGTTAGGCTATGGATTGGGGCTTGCAAGGGTGAGTTTGGCTGGTTTTGGATATAAGGTTTGGGGACATGGACCTCCATTCATTTAGTTATCTCAACCTTTTTTGTAGCCGAAGGTGGGGTGTCTACAGATGCCCCTCTTTGGCAGAGGTTGCGTGCAACTGAATGTCAAAGCGAGTGGACACCCCACTTTTGACCCGGTCATTCGTAGATCGTGGTCTGAAATTTTTATTTTCCTTTATATCTGAGTCAGTTGATTGCCTAGAAATAGATAACTCACACATACCACTGAAGTTTGGAGAAAAACGTTGCGATTGTCCTTGTATGAGCTACAACTTGGGTACCCAATCGCAACCCTCCCATTCCCGATTGTACTAACATCGAAAAGGTACAGTAGAGCCTCTGTGTCCATATACTCTTATGAGGTTACTGACCCTGTAATTGATTGTTCGTTGCTTTCCTAGATCACTCCAAGAGTACTTGTTTCGCTTAACTGTCAAAGTGGTTAGCCACCCTGTGTCTTGGCGGCCTTACGGGTGATCCACTACGCCGACTTGGACTCAATCAAGGCACTTCAGGCATCCACACCTAGGTATGTTCGGGTGAACTTTTTCAACCCAATCTTCTGGTTTTAATACTTGGGTTACAATTCATCATTTCCACCGTTCAGATGGTTTCTTTGATCGAGCTTTTTGGCTTTCATCTTTTTCATATCTTAGCATTTGGTACGACCGCACTGACACTAGAGTTCAGTTCGACCGTACTTTGAGTGCATTGGATCCGATAATCTCCGGGAAAATCGTGAGACATCGGATCTTATTTGATTTTACGTCGGCTCCTACCTAGAGATATAGAAGATCTCTTAATGTTTTGGAGGCCGAATGGTCTACTGAGAAAATATTTTTGAATTTTGAAAAGATACCCACTTTGGGGAGTGATACTCCGTGGGGCTTTTATATATATATATATATATATATTGAAAAAGAAATCTGGCTTGCACGTGCCTCCATTGGGGATGCCTGAGGGGTATTTGGCTAACGGACTTTTATTTTGAAAGCAGGTAAACATGATGATTGATTCGATGGATGCTGATGCATATGGATGCATATTTGATGATGGATGCATGGTTTGGCTCATTCTCTTTCCGTTCAATGATTTTTCTTTTGTTGGGGATGTAGAGAACTTTGAGCTTATTGCTTGTAGGGTTCTGCTCCCTTGGAGATTTTCTTTTTAATGCGGATGTTCGGTCAGCGGGTTGGTCAAGATCCTGACCCATGGTCGATCAGGTCCATCGTCCCAATATGCTGTTGCATTTTTGCTGGGAATGGATAAGGGAAGTATTCTAGGTTGTGACCTCGAGATACTCCTCTAAGGAATGAGTGTGATTGGGATGGTGTTTGGTCGCCAGTTTTGGTCAAGATTCCAATCTGCGGGCTATCAGATCTGTCATCCCAAACTGTGAAGTGGGTGAGTGGAGTTCGAGACTCTTGGAGTGCTTTGCTGGGGATAATGACAATTTTTGTGATTTTTGTAAGTATTTGATTCGAATCTTTACCTGAGTGGTGAGGATGAAGATCAGTTTTATTAAAACAAGGAACATATTTTGTGATTTTGAAAGCTAATTTTGCAATGTTTATGGTATTTTGTTGGATTTTCTGAAATGTAGGGAAATGTATGAAATTTTCATCCATTTTCAGCTTCTACTGCTGGTAAGACACCCGATCCATTTTACATCAGCGAGCAAGATGAATCTCACACAGTTAAGTGTCGTAGTTTTACATCTTCGGATGAGGGAATTTTGAGGGTTTTCAGTCAACACACCCACAAAGTTGCATGTTCCTCATGTGCAATGCACATAGACCACGTATCGTTCGACAGACTCATTCGGCTACAAAATGAGTCACATCCTCACATTTCCCTTTATCAAACCATTTTAGGGTCTTATGCTGCTCATAATTCCGTGAGGGTGTGCTTCATCTCCCAATTGCCTTAATCTCCTTCATGACTTTTAGGAATAGAGAATATCCGTCAGATTCAACAGCGACTTCCAAGTCAAGGTCGTCTATCACGGTGCGTTCAACATGAACATGATCGTGGGGTTTTGCCCACCTCAGCCCTTACCTGGTTAGAGAACTTTAGATACCCGTACGATCAAGTGTCAGCCATGTTTGGAACAGGTTGGGAAAGAAAGCCCCCGAGAAATTAATCCTAGTGTAGTTTAAGGTCTTCGGACCATTGGGGATAGATTTGTGCAGTTAAAATCGATGATGAAGTTTTTGTTTGTTTTGAGAAAGTTCCAGGCCTTGACTCGAATGGTCGAGATTGGCACTGGCTTTTATGGAAAAATTAAAATATTTTTGGTATTTTCGAAATGATATGGGTTATCAAACCTCGACTCGAAGGGCCGAGATTAAGGCCGGTTTTTTGTTGAAAGCAGGAAAGTCCCCCGAGAACTTAATCTCAATGTAGTTTAAGGTCTTTGGACCGAAAATATGTACATGCTGAAAGTACATTCTTTTTGTGATTTTCTTGAAATGATTCGGGTCATCAGATCTTGATCCGAGCGGTCAAGATTAATGTCGGTTTTTTGTTGAAAGCAGAAAAGTTTCCCAAGAAGTTAATCCCAACATAGTTTAACGTCTTCAGACCGAAAATATGTCCAGATGATTGCAAGAAATATTTTTTTGATGATTTTTTAAAATGTTCTAGGTTGTTAGATCCCAATTCGAGCGATCGAGATTAACACTGGTTTTTATTGAAAATCTCTCGGGATTTTGATCCCAATGTAGTTTAAGGTCTTCGAACCAGGTTTTTTGGGCGGACCAGGTTTTTTAGGATTTTTGAAGTATACATTTTTTTTTATTTTTTTGGAATGACCCGAATCTCATTTGGAATGTTCGAGGTCTAGACCGATTATATTGAAAATGCATATTTACCTTGCTGCATTTGGCTTCTGGTGTGCTCTTGATTGACATAGTGATCCTAATGGCCATGGAACACCGACTGCCCATCTTTGCACCTTGTCTCGTACCAGTGGGTGAGATTACTTTGTGGTTGAATGAGCTTCAACACTTGTGAGGAGAAAAAGCAATTTAGCAAAAGGATTGAAGTATTGGAGCAGAAGGAGAGATACTTACCTTTTGAGAGGAATGACCAGGAGAAGGATGTTTGCATGAGGCACTCCGCGAGTTGACTGGAGGATTGGATGATGTTTATTTCAAAAGCCTTCTATGATTTTTTTATATATATATGGATAAAGAATTTTTTTTCTTTTAAATAATTAAGTACGCAAATCATACATGGAATGAAAATTTGTGCCAAGTGTTTATCTGTCTATGCATGATTTGGATTTGTACTTTGAGATGTAGGAATCAGAATATTTGACTCAGCTAGATATCATACTCTGCTTTCTAATCGTTCACTAAGGTTCCCGATCCCTTAAAGTAGTCGTAATGGTATCTTCATCCTCATCCTCATCCTCTTGTTCTTTTTGCAAATGAAACACACACAGCTTCATTGTCATATTTCCAAAGGATATTTTTATCACTCCATTCCTACAATTGATTATAGCATTGGCGGTTGCTAGGAATGGTCAGCCTAGAATGACGGGAACTTGAGTGCATACATTTGTAACCGCTTGTGTATCCAAAATGATAAAGTCTACCGGGTAGTAGAACTTATCAATTTAGACTAACACATCCTCAATTACTCCTCTCGGTATTCTAACGGAGTGATTCATAAGTTGTAAAGTTATTTTGGTAGGTTTTAATTCACCAAGTCCAACTTGCTCATATACCGAGTAGCGAATCAAGTTAACACTAGCCCCTAGATCGAGAAGTGCTCTATTGATCCGGAAGTTACCTATCATGCAAGAGATTGTAGAGCTTCTGGGATCTTTGAATTTGGAGGGAGTGTTTTGTTGTATGATAGCACTCACTTGTTCCATTAAAAATGCCCTCTTGTGCATGTTTTGCTTACGCTTTACGGCACATAGACCTTTAGAAATTTAGCTTATGAAGAAATTTGTTTAATTACATCCAACAAGGAAATGTTGATTTTAACTTATTGGAAGACTTCTAGGATGTCCTGATTTTCACTTGGCTTTTTGGTTGAGACAAGACGTTGGGGAAATGGGGCCACATGTTTATACACACGCTCCGGCTCTTCATCTTGTGGCACATTGATTAATTCACCATCACTCTTAGAATCAACCGGATCATTAGGCTGTGTGGCTTTCACCGGTTCAGACTTTTCAATTAATTTACCACTTCTAAGAGTGGTGATGGCTTGAACATGTTCCACATGAGGATGGGTTGAAGAATTGGTATTCGTTTCCAATTGTTCCTTGGGGTTAGGAGGAGATTTGGTCAAAATAGTCCTTTGCTCCCTAACTCTTAGGTGTGTCTTAATTCTTTCAACTGAGGTTTTAAGTTCATTCATGTCCTGCATATTGGACTGATTTATCTAAGTTTGTCCAATCATGAATGCATTCAATATATCCTTAAGAATGCTCTTTTGAGGAGGCCCTTGGGAAGTATTGTTTGTATTTATCATGGGTTCGTTCCTCACATGAAGATTTGGTTTACACCTCCAATCAGGATTTTGTAAGTTAGAATTTGATGCGCAAAAGGGGCATTGGTAAGCGTTTATAGCATTCGATTGAGTTTGCAAGATGTCCTGAAATGCAGGGATTGTTAAGAAATCCTTTGTTAAGTGAACATCACTCTCACAAATTCCATATACACTTTCAACGGTCTCCTCGGTGGTTATCATGTTAACACTCCTTAATTCTATCGCCTCAATCTTCTTTGTGAGACCCTCCACTTTTGAATTTAAATCATCCTCCCCATCTAATACATGTACTCATTTCTCTCTTGGGGTTGACTTGGGATTACTTGTCAGAGTAGAGATGTCCTAAGATTGGGCATTCTCGACTAGCATATCAAAGTAATCCCAAGCCTCGTCAGGTGTTTTATTAAAAAACTCACCATTACACATCATTTGGACAAATTGGCGCATGTGTGAACTTAATCCGTCATAGAAGAAGTCAATCAAGAGCCACTTTTCATAGCCATGGTGAGGGCACTCTAATAAAAGATCCTTAAACCTCTCCCAACATTAAAAAACGTTTCATCTCCTTTTTGGGAGAAGTTTATGATAGTTCGTCTTAGTGCATTTGTTTTATGAACCGGAAAGTACTTTTTAAGGAACTCCCGGGTCATCTCAGCCCATGTCCTAATGCTTCTAGGTTTAAGTGATTGAAACCATGCTTTGGCTTTGTCCTTTAGAGAAAGGGAACACTTTCAGTTTGATTACATCTTAGGAGACATCATTAAATTAAAAGGTATTGGTGATCTCCTCAAATTTACTTAAGTTCGCATATGGACTTTTAGAATTGAGCTCATAAGATTTTGAAAGTAATTTGATAATTTCCGTTTTAAGGTCCACGCTTCCTGCATTAATTGGAAAAAAAAAAGCAGGAAGACGTGGTTGTTTTCTCCGGTTGTAAATAATCTTATGATGTTTTAACTGGAGGAACCTCGCGTTCCTCATTCTCATTACGTTTCGTCCTATTTGGTGGTACATCATACTCAACATTCTCAACATTGTGCAGTTTATTCTCAGCCATAATTTCAGATGGTTCGGGATTTCTTAGACGTTTTCTCACTCGTCTATGATTAACTAGGCCTTTAACTAAACCTCTATCACTTAGAAGTCGCAATATATGATCACGCTCCCAATGGGACATATACCACACAAAAACTAAACTAAACTAAAAAAAATCTAAAAATCAGAAAAATAAAAATAAAAAGTAAAAAATAGAGTCTAAGTTAGAACGATGTTACCGGATGGAAGAACTATGTTAGAGAAGAAAAATCCTACAAAACAAACAAAATCTGTTAGTAGAAAAATTCTAAGAAAAAAAACCTACAAAAACAGTAAATCCTAACCTAACCTATCTAACCTAACTATACCCCAATTACAAAATTCAGAACCATTAACCTAATCCTCGGTAGAGGCGCTAAAAACTTGTTCGCTCGCCTCAAGTGCAAGGCTGCGATATAATAATAATTCTCGGTAAGACCGAGGTCGATCCTCAGGGATTGTCATAACAATTTTAAACTTTGTAACTAAGATGGATTGAATTTAGATTTGTATCGATGGATGAAAATTAATAACATAAAACTATTTAATTTAGAACTAAATCAGGGAAATAAGCACTAGAGCGCCAATGATCCACTTATAATCATTCACAATGCCAATTCAAATCATTCAAACCAATAAGTCAATTGAAATCGGACTTCTATCCCTATCCAACTGGAATATAAAGAAATCAAATCATCATAATGCATCTAACATAGATGGATCATCCATTGATATGGTTCTCTCATAAACAATTAAGGTATTGGGTGTATTCAATCACACAACCCAATCCATCACAAAACAAGCAAGATCACATTCATGATTCTTCCTCAAGTCTTGTCACTTGACTTGATTTAAAAGCATGAATTAAACCTTTTGTTGAACCAAAATCAATACATAAACACCTATCTTATATTAATCTAAAAAATAAGCACTTCTTGTAGTTTAGTTCTAGACAAGTACTTAGGAAACTTAGTTTGTAAGATCTCCTAGCATCCAACATATCATGATGGATCTAAGATCTCTACAACCCAAAATTCTATCAATCAATACACCCTTAAGCAATCTCAATAATCAAAACATTCCATGTAATAGAAACCACAAGAGAGAAGATTAACTAAAAATATTAACTTTATTTCACACTAGAACTAGAAGTGTTCTTCATCAAACCTAAAGGTACTTGAACTAATTCGAATTAAGCATTTTAAATAACTAAAAACTTCACCTCTTAGCCCTAGCTAAGAGCTTTAGCCAACTATTAACAGATTGAACTAAAACTCAAAAGAAAACTATTCTAAAAGCATAGAAAAACCATAAAAATCCTAATTGGAGGAGTTACGAATGCTCTATGATGCTCATTTCCACTTCCTACGAACTTCTCAACCTTTTATGATGAGTTTAGATCCACCCCTAGGTGTCCTTTAATAGATTGCAAGCTCCATCACCTCAGAAAGTTCTAAAATTGCGCAAAAGGTTACGTAGCGCATGACTTTTTGGAGCTTCAAAAATAAATTTCTGTAATGTTTTTACATGATCGACCGGTCGGGCGATCCGTCTTGATCGGTCGTCGACTTGTCTTTTCAGTCCAGCGAGTTTTGGCCCAAAATGCTAGAAATTCGACCTGTCTCGACCCCAGGGCAGACCGGTCGGCCGACCGATCAATTCTTGCCACCAACCGGTCGCAGGTGAAACAGTAGGGCTATTTTCTACAATGTCTACACTTTGGTTTTTCTGGCCCCTCCAGGTCTTTTAACATGATTTCTTCAATGTTTTTCTTTATTTTTCAACTCCATCTTCCATAGCTTCTTCTTCCATTCTTGGCCTTTCTTCTTTTGATTATCAAGGTGTCCTAAAGAGGTCTTTTATCATTGAATTCACAAGGTCTTTCTCTCATTCCTACAAACACAAACACATGCATAAGATGGGTCTTTAATACTATAAATCCTACGTAAAGAGTGATAAATTTGGGGTTAGAATATGCACAATTCAGAGCTCAATAAGTTTGGACAGAGCTTAAAAGAATTCTCGATTCGCCGCTCTCCCTACTTCCGTTGAATCTTCATGTCACCTGAATCTTTCATGTACTTGCTTCCTTTTTTTTTCTTTTCTTAGCCATTATTACTTGCAGCATCCTTTCGGGTTTTCACCACATCCAGCTTGCCTGTCATTTTTTTCCGTGGTGCCCTTTCGAATTGTCACTGGTCCCGGGTATTTGATCTTGCCTGCCCCTTGACAGCTGTGCTTTTTTTACCCTTTCGGATTTTCATCAAGTCCGCTACGTGCCCACTGTTTTTACTAGAAGCGTCCTTTCAGGTTTTTATTCCGCCTTTTCTGTTTAGGCACATCTTTTCTTTTGATTTTTTTTGGATAAACACAGGAGAATCCCTCGTTGCCGACCGATGGTAGCCTTTTGACTCTTAGCTTAAGTAACAATGGCAAAGTTGTCGGCCTTAACTACAGACCCTTCTGAGGTAGATGGATGGATGGATAGATGTGTTTCTTTTGAGTTGATTTTTTTCTTGGGTTGCGCGCCTTGTTTTGCCCCCCCCCCCCCCCCCCCAAATTTTTATTTTCTCTTTTTCTTTTCTTTTCCTCTTTTTTTAAACCCTTCATTTAAAACACTTATTGGATGGGAAGGTATTCTTAGAGGTCTAAGCCTTAACCTCTTGACTTCAGCTCTACTAATGTAACTCTTAATAAAGTTGGATTGGCCTTACCTGTGAGAGATTTTCATGTTGTCGGCGTTGATTGGCTCCGGAAGATCCTTGCCCCTTAGGTTGGTGAGTCGAACGATGCCTCCCAGAAGAACTTCTTTGATCCTTGGGCCTTGCCCCTTGAGTCTGATAGATGCGGTGATTCTCGATGCAAGCCTAATATGACTTTTCTTTCTTCGACTTCATTCTCTATTAGATTCATGTTGATAGGATTTTGACTTGAATTTTATAGGCCTGTCTTTTGATTTTAAGTTTCTTGAGGAAATATTTCATCCTTAGATTCCAAAGGGCGTTCCATTACCAATGTTGATAGCATATGGGAACCCTTAACAACTGATGATATCATTCTTTATGAGACCTATCACACGAGATCAGAATGTTACCTCCATCCACTTTGTGAAGTAATCGATTGTCACAAGTATATGCCCATGACAGCTAGATGTTGCCGAGTTGATCTTTCTGTTGATGTAGATACCTCGTACTAGGGAATAGCTAGAGTATTGTCAGGTTGTAGAGTTTTGAAGCACACACATGGATCTGATGTGCATGCTGCTGACACTTGAAGTGTTTTTAACATGTTGGCAACAATATGTCTTCATAGAGCCGCGAGGTTTCTTTGATCATTTGTCAAGTTGCATACTCTAGCATGAAATGGAAGCATAGTCTTAACAGCATCTTCGTGATAGGCTTGATGAGTTTTTTATTGAGTCCGGATAAGTCTTCATAGGACTCAAGATTGGGAAGTCATGACTTTAAAAATCCGATCATTCTCTGCTTATTTTTTGGGGACAAGGATTCTCAATGCACACTTATGGGTCTTAGGAGATCCTAGGTTTACAAATTAAAAATTTTTTGAGATGACATTGGCTTTTGGTTCGAACTTCGAGGAGACCCTCTTAGTTGGGAGTCAACTCATCATTTTCCATATCATTTGACTTTGTCTAAACCTTTGAGTTTGAAGTCCAACTCTAGATTGAAATCATATGAGTCAATTTTATACTCAAGTGCTTTGATAGAGAGACTTGGCATTATATTGAAAGATTTCTAAATTTTTTTGTTAGCTTTGAAAGGTTTTCTGTTTTTTTTTTTTTTTGGAATTTTGTGAATATTTGAATTTTTTGAACTTTTGGATTTTGTGAAATTTTAAGATTTTTTTTGAAATATTCGTTGTTTTGGGTTTTTGAATCTTCTGATTTTTTTAAAGTTTTTTTTGAAACCCCGAGCAAGGCGGCGATGCAAACCAGGGGTTACCTGATTCGGCCCAGAGAGCCGAGCACTATTGGCTTTTATTGTGCCATCATGGGGCTATAAACCTGCTACTGCCCTACACTCCTTCCCCTCAGGAGGTAGGGCCAGAAAGATTACTAGGCCAACCCTCATCATCGCGCCCAAATGTCATGATTGATCTGGAATTAGGCTCCAAGTTGTTATCGGATGCGATTTCTCCTCGTTCATCTCTGGTGTATTACAGCTCTTCGGGTTCATCTGGCTAAGGTGGGACCAGGACTACAGTCCAGTTGATCGGGAAAAATTCATGCCCCTTGCTTGAGTCTCCTTTGGGCAGCTCTATGAGGCTCAATCTGCTCGCTTAATCATCAACGGTGGAATCCAGCCCATCATCAGGACATATAATCCCTGCATTGATAGACTGGATTGGTGTGTAGATGCAATGATTGCTTTCTTCTTGATGACACAGTCCTAAGAAGGATCGTACATCTCGTACGCTCATGGGTGGTGGAAGGTTAGAGATGAGAACGATTTTAACCTTGTCGACCTTGATGTCTTTTTCTGAGATAATGTGACCAAGGACAATTCCCTTTTGAACCATGAAGTGATAGTTCTCCCAATTCAACACGTGGTTCTTTTCTTCACATCTTTTTAAAACTGATTTTAAGTGCATGAGGTACTCATCAAAATCACAACCAAATACTGAGAAATCGTCAATGAAGACTTCGAGAATCGTTTCTTCCATATCAGAAAAAATGCTCAACACAACGCTGAAACGTGGCAGAGTATTGAACAGTCCAAACGGTATCCTTCAATAGGTAAAAGTGCAAAATGGACATGTGAATGTTGTCTTCTCTTGGTCCTCAAGGGTGATCTCTATTTGGTTATACTCTGAATATCCATCGAGGAAGTAAAAGTGGGAATGACCTGCCAACCTTTCTAAAATTTGATCAACAAATGGTAAGGGGAAGTGGTTTTTCCTCCTGACTATGCTTAGCTTCTGGTAGTCAATGCACATTCTCTAACCGGTGGTGACTTTGGTTGGCACAAGTTCATTATTGGCATTGGCTACGATGGTTATTCCGGATTTCTTGAGCACCACTTGAGTTGGACTCACCATTGACTATTGAATATTGGGTAGATGATACCCACATCCAATAGTTTCAACACCTCCGCTTTAACCACCTCCTTCATATTTGGGTTGAGGCGTCTTTGTGGTTGCCTAGATTTCTTCACATTCTCCTTAAGATGTATGCGATGAGTATAAATCAGGGGGTCTATACCTTTGAGATCTGCAATTGACCACCCAATGACATTCTTATGCTTTTTTAGAGTAGCGATTAGCCTACTCTCTTGTTCCTCATCCAAGTGGGAAGAAATCACCACCGGATATGTCTCATCTCGACCTAAATATATGTATTTAAGATCCATAGATAATAGTTTTAGGTCGAGCTTCGGAGCGTTGATATTGGATAGAAGAGGCTTGTTATCAATTAAAGGCAAAGGTTCAAATGGTGTCTTCCATCTTTTATTATCAAGAACCGGCATAGCATCCAAAATAGCGTCCATCTCTCGTATTGTGTCATCATCAATCTCATGAGAGTGGGCCAAACATGCCTCTAAGGGATCGGAGGAGAATGTCAAGAGGGATGTATCTTCCACGAATGATTCGATCAAATTTATTTCATGGACCTCATCATCAACTTCCTGTGGTTACTTACATAAATAAAAAATATTCAGCTCGAGTGTCATATTTCTAAAGGACATTTGTACCAGCTTGTTTCTATAATTGATAATCGCATTTGAAGTGGCTAAGAAAGGGCGCCCAAGTAAAGGGTGGCCAAGTATGACGGGAATTTGAGCACTGGCACCCATCACAAGATGTGTATCCAAGATAATGAAATCCATTGGATAGTAGAATTTGTCGACTTGGACAAAGACGTCTTCAATCATCCCTCTCGGTACTGCGAATAGATCTATCAGCAAGTTGGAGTGTGGTTTTGGTGGGTTTCAATTTACCTAGACTAAGTTGTTCATAGACCGAGTATGGGATGAGGTTTACACTTGCCCCAAAATCGAGTAAGGCTTCTTTGATCCAGTAGTCACCTATGATGCATGAGATGGTGGGATTACCCGGATCCTTGTATTTTTTATGGACCTCTTGTTTGATGATGGCACTCAAATTCTTAGTCAAAAGTACTTTGTTGTATAAATTGTGTTTCCTTTTGACTATACATAATTCTTTCAGAAATTTGGCATATGATTGTATTTGTTTTATAGCATTTAACAACGGAATGTTGATCTTCACTTACTTAAAAACCTATAGAATTTTCAGATTTTTATCTAAAGGTTTGGATGAAATCAACCTTTGGGGGAATGGAGCAACCGGCTTATTTTGCCTTTCCAGTTATTTTTCTTGTGGATTGTTATTAGAGCTATCATCCTTTTTGATAATTTTTAGATCATTAGGCTTTGGGGCCTTCACCGGATTAGATTTATCAATGGTTTTACCACTCCTTAAGGTGGTGATAGCTTAAACATGCTCCATATGTTGGGAAGATGAGCTGGGATCTTGTATCTTGAATTGGGTTCTTTGGTTAGAGAGAGGTTGCGCAAGAAGTGTGCCTTTCTCCCTAACACTAAGATGAGATTCAACTCTAGCCATTGAAGTTTTCAAATCAATGACGGGTTGAGATGCATTTTGGTTGAATCTTAGTTGTTCTTGCATGAACCCATTAATTTTCAAAGAATTAGTCTTGTTATATTCAGCTTGAACCGATACAAATGCACCCAACATCTCCTCAAGTGTAGCTTTCGGTGTGATTACTAGGGACGGACCTAGTAGAGGTTGTGCTTGAGAGACATTGTTTGAATTCGCAATTGGTTCATTCCTCCAACTGAAGTTGGGATGGTTTTTCCAACTTGAATTATACGTGTTTGAGTTTGGAGCACATAATGGGCTTTGATAGTTATTTATGGCATTAGATTGTTTTTGCAAAACTTCTTGAAACGCCAGAATTGTAGGACAATTTTGTGTTTCATGTTGATTACCGGCACAAATCTCACAAACCTTATCAACTTTCTGTGAGTTAATCGTCTCTCCTTTTTTCAATTCCATGGCTTCAATTTTTCTTGTGAGGCTAGCCACACGTGCACTTATGTTATCTTCTTCTGATAAGACATAAATTCCTCCCTTTTCTCTTTGTTGGCTTGTCTTGGGATTTGCTAGTTTAGATGTATCCCAAGATTGTGCATTCTCGGCTAAGATATCAAAATAGTCCCATGCTTCCTCGGCTTCCTTACTCATGAATTCTCCATTACACATCATCTCTACGAATTGGTGCATGGACGAAGTTAGTCCTTCATAGAAAAAACTTATTACCTGCCAACTTTCGTAGCCATGATGTGGGCATATATTCAATAAGTCTTTAAACCTCTCCCAACATTGAAAGAAGGTCACATCCTCTTTTTGAGCAAAATTCATGATTAAGCGCCTTAGCATGATTGTTTTATGAGTAGGAGATTTTTTTTTATGAACTCCCTACTCATCTCAGTCCACGTACCAATTGATCTTGGCCTTAATGCATGAAGCCTAGCCTTAGCTTTCTCTTTAAGGGAGAAGGGAAATAACTTAAGTCTCACAACATCATCTGTTACGTTTGCAAAGTGTAATGTGGCTATCACCTCATCGAATTCCTTAAGATGTTTATAAGCACTTTTACCGTCCAATCCATGGAATTTAGGAAGGAGTTGGATTACTCCCTGATTAAGATCAATGTTCCCTACATTGTATGAAAAGATTATGCATGAGGGAGTGCTCACTCTTACAGGTTGCAAGTAGTCATGTAGAGTCCTAGGTCGTTAAACATTCTCAACTTTGTTCTCTCTCGTTTCAATTTGGTTTTGGCCTAGATTTTGATTGGTACCTGGATTGGGTTGATTTTCAGCCATGCTGTCAGAATTTTTTTTTTAAAATCTAGACGTTTCTTAGCACGTGGCTCCCTATCAATCCCTTTAACAATTCCTCCTTCGCTAATTAATCAGTTATTTGAATCCCGAACCCAATGTGGTATGCAAATCTCAGAAAAATAAAAGACTAAAAAGAGTTAGAAAAACCTGATTTGGATAAACTACTTCAATTCCTAGAATCACTGAAAACAAAACCAAATAAAACAAACTAAGTTAGTAAAAGAATCCTAAAAATTTCAAGTGAAAACTAATTTCAGAAACTCTGTAAAATCGTCAAAGTCCCCGACAACGGTGCCAAAAACTTGTTCGCTTCCCCAAGTATAGGGTTGCGATGTAGTAATAATCTTGGTAAGACCGAGGTCGATCCACAGGGACTAACTCAGGATTTTACAAAACTACTTCCAATAGTCTGTAATTGAAACCAAACTGAACAGATTTTAAAATTAAATGTGGATGGAAATCTTAAACTAAAAGTGAATGTAATCAATATAAAATAAGTACTAGGGTGCCAAGGATCCACTTGTAGCAATCCTGGATGCATAATTCGTTGTGGTTTCTCACTTACTCAACTAGAATCGAAATCAAATCCTATCTAGCCGGATGATAGAGCGGTTCATTCAGCAAAACAGTCCAAACATGTGTTGTTTATAAACATGATTCCCTCAATTCAAGTTAGGACTTGAGCACACTCAATTGCATAGGTCAATCCTAGCTCCATAGGTTAAGATCACAACCATAATAATCATCAAACCCTGTCATAAAGCTCAATTATATCATGGTTTGAACTTCATTCAAATCACATTAATAAGCAACACATAAATTAGACTTTCAGAAAAGGTAGAACTTTGGTTGAAGTTCCCACATGAAGAACTAACTTCTAGAGCGTCTTGAATCTGATTCATTGTAGCGTACAGGTCTAGATCCATGCAAAACAATTAAGAACTAAAGCAATTCTTCCAAACATCTAGGAGTCATCATAAAATTAAGAAAAACTACTTAGAACTTTATTCAAACTTCAAAAAACTATTGTTCAATAATAAATCCAACTTGAAAGCCATATAAAAAATGAATTAAAACATCAATAATTCATTACAAACTTCACCTCTTAGTCCTAGCTAAGGGGTTTAACTGATTATGCTTAAGGAAAACATGAAATCAACTAAGAACATGAAAGAAGAAAGAGAGAGTTGTAGAACTCCATAATCGTCCGTCTCTACCTCCCACTATGGTAGATCTCTTCTAGCATAGGTTAGGAAGGATGTAGAGGTCCCCTTTTATAACACAAATCCATCTTTCAGTTGAAAACTTCTGAAATTGCATAACTCCTTACTCAGCTTACGCAGACAGATCCGATTGATCGAAGCTTCCTTCGATTGATCGGACAGTGGCCTTCGATGGATCGAAAGTCGGCCGATTGATCGTAAAAGAGTCCAGAGAGTTATAATTTTCCACTACTTATCCCGATTGATCGAACATGGTTCCGATCGATCGGATACCTCTCTTCAATTGATCGAAAATGGGCTAATTGATCGAAAATATGTCCAGAGTGTTAATCATAAATATAGTATTTCTGGTATGTCCGATGGGTGGTCTGATTGATCGGGTATCTATCAGAACCTCCTCCGATTGATCAGACACCTATCGGCGATCCATCGAAAATGCCAATTTCTTCAATTTATTCTATTTTCTCTTCGGATCTTCTTTGCTCGATTTCTTCCTCTCCTTCTTCCTTTCCTTGACTCTTCAATGTCCCTTTGAAGTGTCCTTTAATATCCAAATGGCGAGGCCTCTCTTCTATTCTTTCAATCACAAAACCATGTATTAGATACATCTTTAAACATACAAATCATGCATAGTTAGTGATGAAATGGGGTTAGAATAAACACATTTAAGAGCTCAACAATGTTTGGTTTGATATATGGAAAAGGTGTTTTGATATATCGAAGATCTATCGAATTGAATTCCTATATATCGAAGCTCTATCAAAAATTTCCTTTTCTCTTGTTTTTCAAATTTCTTCAGACGAATGTCATTCAAATGTGTTCCAAGGTTGATTTCTTGGAACTAGGTCATTCCTAATGGCTAGGAGAGTGTACCTAAGGGATCATGCCAACTAGGGACCAAAGGGTTTTGAGAAATCATAAGTATAGGGTCAAGGGAGTTGGTTTTGAGCCAACTTGGAACAAGTGATCTTCATTAAATCTTCCATGTCGAAACACCAGAGATCTTCAAGGCTTCAATCTTTAGCATCAACTAGGCTCATCAGACTTGACGACTCATATAACATGCTAATTGATAAATATTTGCACTTACAATCTTCCTCTTTGTCAATTACGCAACAAAACCAACCTAAATGTCATGAACAATTCCAATGACATCCCTAGACTCCAAAACCCAACAAAATACACCCTTACATTGTATACATGCCATAAATATGATTTACATTAATGGATTTATAAAATTTGGACATGTACAGACATAATGTACTGACTTTTGGCTTAAAAAACTCCCCATGAGTTCCTGCACACCAAAGACCATAAAAAAGATATCATGGTCAACTGGTGGGACTGTTCTCCCCCTTTTTGTTAGTCATTGACAAAGGTTAGCACAAAGGTTCGCTAACATAATAAGATGATAAGCTTGAAAAGATGTCAAGACATAAAAGGATATGATTAACATTTAAACATAGAGTGGGAAGAAGTCAATTAGACATATTGGTCATCAAGAGATATACATATATAAGCATTGAAAACAGAGGGCTTAAAACGCAAGCAACCAACCACCCCACATGATGTAGATCATGACAATTCTAATTCTGACTTTAAAAGAATATATCAATATGCACAATTCTAATTCTAAACAGTGTGCAAGCAGCCTTGAATAGAATATATCAATATGCATAATTCTAATTATGACTTTAATTCTAATATATCAATATGCACAATTCTAATTCTGACTTGACAAGAATATTAAAGTGGGCAAGCACTTTAAAAGAATATATCAATATGCACAATATGCACAATTCTAATTCTAAATAGTGGGCAAGCAACCTTGAATAGAATATAGCAATATGCACAATTCTAATTCTGACTTTAAAAGAATATTAACATGAATAGCAAGCCATAAGCAGAGGGGCATGAAGCCCTAAACCATCCAACCACCCATACATTAGATTTAACTATAGAAACGAAGAAATCTAAATTCATCAATGATATATCAATAATATCCAATATCCAAAAGATGGGCAGCCATCCAGCCCAAATAACTAAAACAAAGAGATCCTCAATGTACCAGAAAGTAGCATCCACAAAAAGAAAGAAAAACAACTATCAAATGACCTATTCTTGGTTACCAAAAAGATACTCTTGACCAAGATAGGTATCACCACTAGTCCTAATTGACATATATGACATACAATGACGGGACAGAAAACTAGTAATCTAGCTGGAGGGACCCGCTCCTGAAGTATCGTCACGTCGGTAGGAAAGGGCAGCAGCTATGCTCTGAACAATCTCCTAAAAGGACTAGAACATAGCCCCCATACGTAAAAAGCGCTCCTCCTAACGCGTGGATGCCTCCTTAAGACATCCAATGCTCTTCGAGATCTGTGCAAGTGATGTTTGCGAGGATGCAGGAGCAGAACATGGAGCAGCGCGACGACGTTCAGATCGACGTACCGGTGTAGCAGTCGGAGGTGGAGCTTGTTCGCTCGCCTCAAGTGCAAGGCTACGATGTAGTAATAATCTCGGTAAGACCAAGGTCGATCCACAGGGAAAGAAGTAAACAATTCGAACTATCCTAATAACTAGAATCTTAAGAGTGGTGTATGAAATCAGTTTTAAACATCAAACAGAAAAAATTTAATAATAAGGAATAACTAAAGCATCAACGATCCACTTATAGCTCTCCTTGATGTATAATTCATTTAGGTTTCTCAATTACTCAACTAGAATCAAAATCAAATCCTATCTAACCAGATTATCGAGCGGTTATATTATTAAAACAATCCAACACATGTGTTGTTCATCAACATGATTCCCTCAATTCAAGTTAGGACTTGAGCACACTTAATTGCGTAGGTCAATCCTAGTTCCAATAGATTAAGATCATAACCATAATAACCATCAAACCTTGTCACAAAGCTTAACTAATACCATGGTTTGAACTTGATTCAAATCACATAAACAAACAATACATGTTTTAGAATTTATGGAAAAGATAGAACTTTAGTTTGAAGTTCCCACATCAAGATCCAAGCTTTAGAGCGTCTTGAATCCGATTCCTCAGAGCGTACAGGTCGAGATCTTTGCTAAACAAGTATGAAACTAATGTAATTCTTCCAAACATCCATGGGTCATCATAAGATTAAGAAAAACTACTTAGAACTTCATTCAAACTTACGCAAACCATTGTTCAACATTAAATTCAAACTTGAAACCTCAAAAATGAATTAAACTATCTAAGAAAACAATAAGGTTCACCTCTTAGCTCTAGCTAAGAGGTTAACTAATGAAAAACATATTAAAAACTAGAACTAGAACTAGAAAAGGAAGAAAAACTAGCTATAGGAGGCTAGGAAGCCTCTTAGGACTTGAAATCCTTGCTCCCCACGTCCTTGCTTGCTTTGGAAGAGAAGAGAGCACCTCCTTTTATAATTCAGCAATAGTACAGCAACATAGCAAATTTTTTTTCGCTTGGTGCGGCTTAACCAATGATCGGATTGCATTCAAATTTGATTTGTAGCCTCCTTGTAATATGATCTTCCTCATAGATGGTTTAGATTTCTAAGATAATCTTCTGAATGTTCCCACCAATCAAATCAACGACTGCCTCTCAAAATTGTGCAATTCGGGTACCTTCAGAACCAATCATCTTGCTTTTAACGCTACGAAGTGTACAGAGGCCGGATTGATCTTAAATTTTGAAGATTGATAGAAAACTTCCTCCTCTACATGATAGATGGATTAGATTGTCCAAAATGATTTCAGAATGTGGTCCGAAAATTAAAACACTTAGAGCTTTTTATAAAATCTGCGCAGTTGGAATCTCTCTGGATGGTCCATCTTTCTTCGACCGGTACGATCATACCACACATCCTTTTGACATGAAGCTTTGTGGTTATTCATATATCTATGTGCTCTAGAAGATGGTTAAATTAAATTCTTCATATCATCAATGATGGGCTACAAGGTGATCTAAGACGACAATGCCGACCAATAGAAATCAAGGCGGCACAAGGCCAACCTATCAGAGATCCAAAAAAAGGAGTCTCCACCCACTCTACAAGAAATGAATGTGATAGGAATGAATAGGGGAAGAAAAAGGGTAAGGTTGGAACGACAAAGCCTGATTTGAGAACTTAAGATGCCTAACTTCTTCTTCAACTTCCTAAAAATCCCTGCAAAAGAAAAAAAAATCAAAATAAAACAAACTAAGTTAGTGCAAGAGTCCTAAAAATCTCAAATAGAGACTATTTTCAGAAAATTTGTGAAAAACCGTCAAAGTCCCCGGCAACGGCGCAAAAACTTGTTCGCTTCTCCAAGTGTAGGGATGCGATGCAGTAATAATCTCGGTAAGACCGAGGTCGATCCACAGGGACTTGTGTAGGAATTCACAAAACACTTCTAATGGTTTCTACTTAAGAGTTAACTAAACAGAATTTAGGAATTTGGTGAAGATAACAATTTTGAACTAAACTGAAGGTAATCAATTAATGAAAAGCACTAGGGGTTCAAGGATCCACTTGTAGCAATCCTTGATGCTCAATTCGCTGTGGTTTCTCACTTTCTCAACTAGAATCGAAATTAAGTCCTATCTAGCCGGATGATAGAGCAGTTAAAACAAATAGTCTGCCATATGTGTGATTCATGTACATGATTCTCTCAATTCAAGCTAGGACTTGATCACACTCAATTGCATAGGTTAGTCCTAATTCCAATAAGTTAAGATCACAACCATAATCATCATTAAATCCTGTCACAAGATATAACTAGATCATGATTTGAACTTGATTCAAATCACATACACATTCTCACATAATTCAGAATTTTCAGAAAAAGATAGAATTTTTTGTATGAAGTTCCCACATGAAGATCATAGGTCTAGAGCGTACCGAATCCAATTCCTCGGATACAAGGAAACATAAAAACAACTAAACAAAACATCAAACTAGAGAAACAAACTAGGAGGAGTTGTAGAACTCCGGATCTGACTTCCGCCGTCTCCCACGATGCTTAATCTCTTCTAGGATGCCTTAGGAAGAAGCCCTAGGTCCCCTTCTATAGAATAGTGCAAAAGGTTCCGGATTGCGCAAGAAATTCCAGACTGCGCAGAGAAAATCGGAGCTTCACGGACAAGTTCTGTTACGCAGACGACCGGTTGCATGACCGGTCTGAGCAGTGGACGACTGGTCGTGGATGGTCCAGCATGATATGCAATATGGGCCCTCCTGTTGAGTATTCAGACCGGTCGGACGACTGGTCCTGGGATATGGACGACCGGTCGGACAATCGGTCTTCAGTGTATTCTTTTGCCTTCTTTCTTCTCTCCTTTGACTTCTTTCTTCCATCCTTTGACGCTTGGTCTTGTGATCTTTAATGCTTATTGTTAACGTCGGATTTGGTAACAGGATCCTCCAGACATTCACCTTCCTCTTAGGTAGTATCCTCCTGAACCTGAAATAGCATAAAGGAAAACTACGGGTGGCCGGCGTCCAGCCGTTGGCCCTCCGAAGATTAAGTTAGATGGGACGAGATCATAAAGGGAACGGAGGGATTGGAAGCTTAGAGATTGTGTACCATGTCTCTTACTTATCGATGAAGTCGTCCATTTATATAGATCCAAGTGACCTAATCTGTTACGCAAAGAATCAAGATTATCCCTGATTTTTGGGATAAGAGGTTTATCCAGATCCCGAGATAATAGAATGGTTCAATCCATTTAGACCTCTAGTAAATCACGTTCCCTGACGAGGATCCCCTGAGGTTCGGGACCATGAATCGAGATAAGCCCAACATTGGTCTATATGGGCTGCTAGTACTAAAAAGGAGGAGGACGCTCGAGCTCGAAGATTATCTCCTCGCAGATTTGAGATGCAAACTCTTTCGACGAGATGCACGTATACCCAAGTGGTATTTCGTACTTTCCTAATATGCGAGCCTCGACCAGGTGGGCTCACGAGTCGAATACTGTCAAGAGAATGCGCTCGGTGACTTGGTGGTTGTGCATTGTACTTGCCTAATAGCGAGCCTCGACCAGGTAGGCTCGCGAGTCGAATATTGTCAAGAGGGTGCTCACACATCTCGAGTCCTCGCGAGATTCTCTGACCACCGAAATTTGACTATAACAGATGCCCCCAAGTCCTTGCCGTCGAAAAGTTCAAGGGAAGGACTTACTGGCCTGCATAACTGCCTAACACCTTTATCCGAGATGAAGTCGTACATGATTGGGCTAGCACTAATGAGCGCCAACCTTCCACAGCTTTTCGACAGGGAGGAAATGAAGAGACGCCCGCCGCGTGTTTGCGGAATTAATAGGCATGCCTGTTCGACTGTTGTGTCGAACGAGCGTTCACCACGTGTTGCCAAATCCTGCGGAATGATTGCTTATAAATATACGGAATCCGCTAAATCTTCGGATTTTCACAAAAGTTTTCGAAACTTTTCCTCTTTCCTCACTCTCCTGGTGTGTCCTTCTTCCTCCGGTGTTATTATCTTTCTCCGGTGTCATTCTCTGGTATAACTCCACTTCTTCCTTTTTCTTCTCTTTTTATCTTAAAAATTTTCATGGCTGGAGATTTCGATGAGGAGACTGTCCCCTTGGGGGATGCCACCCCGGGATCCTCTTCCTCCAACAATGCGAGGGTTTCGGCGGGTAGGTACACAGCGTCCGGGTATCCATCCATCGTGTCCGAGGAACGGCTAAATGAGTTACGGAGAGATACCAAGTCCTGACTCGGTTGTTCTCCGGCTACCCGGAGAGTGGGAAACCCCGGATTCTCCTCTCCTAAGATGCTTTGCCATCTATGAATACTTATTTATTCTTGGGGTGCGCCTTCCTCTCCACCCCCTTCATTCGCAATGTACTCCGGAGCTATAAGATTGCCCTTGGGCAACTATCGTAAACGAGTGGAGGGTGGTCCTGAGCTCCTTCGCTCTCTGGGCGTAAGCTTGTAACGGGGAGTTAACTGCCAAAGAGTTTCTTCGAATGTTCCGACTTAAGAAAACACCCTCCAGCGAAGGATGGTATTATCTATGTTACTGGCACCGGGATAACTTTGTCCTGGGGAAACCCTCTTCAAATTATCCCGGGTGGAGAAAACGTTGGTTCTATGCTTCTGGGAGCTAGGAGTCTGAGCCAAGATCCACTTCTGGGGGCCCTGGTGTGAACCGCTTTTTTTGTGAAGGTGGGCACAGTTTCACATTCTATAGGCTTCATGAGCTAGTTTAGGGTTTTTTGCGTTTTTAAGCCTCTACTAGTAGTTGCAGGTATCCCGGCTTTGGGGAAGCCGAACTTGAAGGGAGGAATTCACGAAAAGATCGTGAAAGTATACAAGTTGCCTGCTCGAGACAGGCATATCGAGGCTTGTTTATCAGCCTCTCGACTCGCGGCGGCAGGATTAATATCTCGCGAAGAGGTCACAATGACAACTGCTGGGGAGAAGAGAGGTTGCTGCCGCGCCTCAAGGGCACAAACTCGAAGAGGCAGAAGAAGGCATCTGCTGGTCCGTCTCATCCGTCTAATCGGACAGGATGGAGTTGCCCCAGCTCCTCTTCTTGAGGCCGCGATGGCTGCGCCAACGGCACCTGCAACTGTGGCTCCTTCACTGGTGGTTCCTCCTGAACCACCAGTTATTAATATTATTGATAATTCCCCGAGGGACGATGGGGCGGGGTCAAGCTGTCCCCCAATTGAAGAATCTCGTGAGCCTGAAGGTGCTCGCGAGTTGGCTCCTTCTCACGAGCCGACTACTGCTCAAGCTGCGAGCCTAGCTGGACTGGTAGTAGCCCAGCCTTCTGGTAGTGGAGCATTCACCGTCCCCCGTCATCTCCACCCCATCTGCAAATCCTTGTTTGACAATATTTCTCCCCAGACCTTGGGCACCCTTCCCGAGCCAAGTCCTGAAAACCTCTTCCTCGAGGCAGGAGTGAGGATGGTATAGGTAACTTATTTTTAATTTGATCCTGTTGTTTTGTCTTCTTTTTTTTGCTCCCAAGTCTTTATCTCAGAACCTTTCTTCTGTTCTATAAGGCTTGGACCTCATTCTGTGGATGAAGTGTGACATCCTCGCCGCCCGTCGTGTGATAGATGAGGCTGACGGGAAGAGGATTGCCCTGGAGAAAGCGGTCCATGGAAGGGACCAAGTCATCAAGTCTCGCGAGACCCTAATCGCGAAGATGACTAAGGAGAAAAAGATCCTCATTAAGAAGGTCCAGGTCCTGACCGATAGGTACCAGGATTTGGACTTCAACTTCTCCAAGCTCGCGGAGTTAAAAGAGAAGGCAGAGAGAGAAAGAGAGATCTTCTGCCAAGACAAGATCTCGCTGGCGGAGCTGCTCACAGAGGTCAAGTCGCAGCTCAAGGAAGCTAGCGACAATTTGGAAAAAGAGCGCTCCACTCTCGCGCGGCTCAAGGACGACTCGATCCACTGGGACGAGGAGAGAGTAGCCCTTGTTAAGATGCTCTCTGAAGAAGGAGCTCGAGCTATTACGGAGTTCCGAACTTCACAGCTGTACGACAAAGAAAGATACGAGTCGTACAATGCTGGTCGCGACTTTGCACTACGAGTGGTGCAGCGGATGTCCCCATCTTTTGATATGGGCGAATTCGAGAAGGTCGTGGCCATGGCAGCTGCGGAGGAAAGAGCAGCTTGCCGAGAACGAAGTGACTGAGGTCACTCAAGATGGAGGGGTTCCCGAAGCGGGCCCTGAAGTCGAGAGTGCCGCTCCTCCTCCAACCGATGCGCGAGAATGATTATCTTTTTTCTCTTTGCTTATTCATGTATCAATTTTGCGTTTGTAATCAGCTTTTATAATCAATTCAAATGAATGAAAAAACACCTTTGTGATGATGTTGTTGGCATCTTATTTCCTTTCTTTCGTTCTTCCTTTGTTTGTATAATGAATGACTTCATACTTAACTCACGTAACGATGAGAGGCTCAATCCGGGGGTCTTGGTGACCATGTCCGCGTGGAGATAGACTGATTTATCGATTGAGGCTTTGACCCTACCAGGGGTAGGTAATTGGCCAAGAGAATATGTGAATTCTCTTCAGGGTTATTCGAATCCGAAAAAATGGAGTAGTGACCAAAATACTAATTTTAATCCTACCAAGGGTAGGCAATTGGCCAAGAGAACGTGGATATTCTCTTCGGGGCTATTCGAGTCCAAATAAATGGAGTAACGACCAAAATACTGTCTTTGATTGATATTTATTCGAATGTCGTCTAACATTACATCGGATTAAGGGAAATATCGTAGCAAATGTTCCACATGCCAAGGGTGACGTACGGGTCTTCCCTACATATCTTCAAGATAATAAGTACTGGGTCGCACAATTTTGATGACTCGATACGGGCCTTCCAATTTGGATCCAGCGAATGAGCAGGAGCTCCGAGGTTCTGTCTAAGGACCAAATCACCAAGTTGGAAACCTCTAGGCCGAACTTTAGCATTATGATAGCGAGCGATGCGCTACTGATACGATACTGCTGGCAGCTGGGCTGCATCTCTCCGCTCTTCCAAGAGGTTGAGATGAAGTAGAAGACCTTCCTGATTATGGATGGGATCATACTACTCGATTCGATATGAAGGTTCTTGAACTTCAACTAGTACTACTGTGTCGGTACCGAATGCTAAGGAAAAAGGAGTTTCGCCTATTGTTGTGTGAGTCGTAGTCCTATATGCCCATAAGACTTCCATCAGGAGTTTTGGCCACAGGCCTTTACACTCACCGAGCTTGGTCTTTAGATGATGTTTGATAATTTTATTCACTGCTTCAACCTGCCCATTTGTCTGTGGATGATATGGAGAAGGGCAGATATTGCGTATCTTCCATTTCTCGTAAAATTCATCGAAAGCGGCGTTGTCGAATTGCTTTCCATTGTCGATGATTATAGTGTGGGGGAGCCCATAATGGCATACGATATTTCTCCATACGAACTTAGTGGTCTGTTTCTCGGTGATTTTGGCTAATGGCTCTGCCTCGGCCCATTTGGTGAAATAATCGACCCCCACGATTGCGAACTTGTTTTGACCTTTCCCGATAGGCAAGGGCCCGATGATATCGACTCCCCATTGGGCGAAGGGCCAAGGGCTATCCATTGATGTCATTTGCTCGGATGGTACATGAGGTATAGGAGAAAATCGCTGGCACTTGTCACATTTTTTAGAGAATTCGATCGCATCTGCCTTCATAGTGGGCCAGTAGTATCGTTGCCTCATCGCCTTATATGCTAGAGATCGTCCCTTTGGGTGGTTACCACATGCCCCCTGGTGTATTTCATCTAAAAGACGATGTGCTTCTTCTGGGTGAAGACACCTTAAATAGGGCAAAGAGAAACTCTTACGTAATAACATTCCATCTTGTAAAGTATACCTGGCAGCTCGATGACGAATTTGTCGTGCGGAATTCTTGTTGTCTGGAGGATGTCCATCCCTGAGATAGAGGAGAATGGGGTCCATCGAACACAGAGAGGGATGGGTCGCGATCACTTGCCCAGGAGTTGCTTGATCAATGCTCGGGGTCCGAAGGTGCTTGATAGGAATTGAATGTGATAACTCAGATTCTGGAGCGGAAGCAAGTTTTGCCAAAGAATTTGTAAGTTTGTTCTTCTCGCGAGGGATGTGGATCATTTTATAATTTTTTAGCTTCGCGAGCAGGATGAGCACTCGGGATTTGTATAACGTCATCCTTTCTTCTTTTGCTTTAAATTCGCCAAGTACCTGATTGACTATGAGCTGAGAGTCACTATGAATGAGTAGATTATGAATTGAGAGGACATTTGCCAGTTCGAGGCCAACGATCAGAGCTTCATATTCTGCTTCATTATTTGAGATGCGAGAATCAAACCGTAAAGCGTATTGGAAACGCGACCCGTCTGGAGCAACTAGAATTAGTCCCGCTCCGCTACCGGTGGCCCATGAGGACCCGTCCATGAAGAGTGACCAGGATGGCTGGTCGCTGGTCGCGGGATTATCGTCAGGAGAGGAGTATGTAAATTCGGCGATGAAGTCTGCCACGGCCTGGCCCTTGATTGCGGTCCTGGGGGCAAAACGAAATATCGTGCTCGCTGATCTCGACCGCCCATTTAGTTAATCGCCCTGAAACCTCAGGTTTCTGAAGGACCTGCCGTAATGGGTGGTTTGTTGGCACTAATATAGCTTGGGCTTGGAAGTATGGTCGCAGTTTTCGAGCAGCCATGACTAAAGCGAGGGCCAACTTTTCCATATCAGAATATCGGGTTTCGGCATTCACCATTGCTCGACTAATATAATAAACGGGCCTTTGTACCCCGAAATCTTCTCTTATTAGAGCAGCGCTAACGGCCGTAGAAGACACAGATAAATAAAGAAGAAGTTGCTCGTGCACCACAAGTTTAGATAAAACGGGGGGTGCACTCATATATTGCTTCAGTTGTTGAAACGCTTCTTCCCATTGCAGTGTCCACTCCCAACCAGATTTGGCGGTAGCTCGGAGGAGTTTAAAGAAGGGTAAGCACTTGTCCGAGGCCCGCGAAATGAACCTGTTTAATGATGCGACGTGACCTGCCAAATGTTGGACATCTTTAAGAGTGGTCAGAGACTTCATTTCGATCAATGCTCTTATTTTTTTTAGGATTTGCCTCGATCCCTCGCTGACCAACCATAAATCCGAGAAACTTTCCAGCGGACACATCGAATGCACATTTTTCTGGATTTAGTTTCATCCGATACCTCCTCATTACGTCAAAGGCTTCACAAAGGTCTGCAAGGTGGTCATTGCCTACGACGCTTTTCACGAGCATGTCGTCGACATAAACCTCTATATTCCTGCCGATTTGTGTGGCGAATATTTTATTGACGAGGCGCTGGTAGGTGGCCCCAGCATTTTTAAGACCGAAAGGCATTACCTGGTAGCAATACAGACCTCGGTCGGTGATGAAGGCAGTGTGCTGGCTATCCGGCGGATACATCATGATCTGATTGTAACCAGAATATGCGTCTATGAAACTTAGCAGGGCATGCCCTGTGGTCGAATCAACCAGCTGATCGATTCGTGGTGTCGGGAAGCTGTCTTTTGGACACGCTTTATTCAAATCGGAATAGTCAACGCACATCCTCCATTTGCCATTAGTTTTTCGAACGAGGACCACGTTCGCGACCCATTCTGGGTAGTCGACTTCTTATATAAAATTGATTGTGAGCAATTTTTCAACTTCGACTTTGATTACCATTTGCCTTTCTGCAGTAAACGCATGCCGGCGCTGATGGACAGGTTTATACTTCGGATCAATGTTCAAACGATGTGCGATGACATTGGGGTCGATGCTCGGCATATCTTTGTGAGACCAAGCAAACACATCTTGGTATTCGGTGAGAAAACGGACCAGATCTTCTCGAAAGACGCTGGCTAAAGAGGACCCAATGTATACGACTTTTGTCAAATCGTCTTCGGTTAAGTGGATTTCCTCTGTCTCTTCTCCGGGAGTTCCTGATTGGAGAGGATTTTCTCTTGGATTTAATGAGGTAGCCGTCGGAAGGCTTGGTGAATCTTGTGCCACCATCATAACTGGTGTCGTTTGAGCCTTTTTCGGTCTTGTAAGGCTATCTCATAACACGACCGGGCTTCCTTTTTATTTCCTCGTACAACCCCAACACCATTCGGGGTAGGAAATTTGATGCATAAATACAATTGATGTAAAGCTGCTCCAACCTTGTTGAGCGATGGTCGCCCTAAAATGGCGTTGTATGTTGACCTTCGATCCACCACGAGGAAATTAACAAAGACAGTCGTTTTCGATGGACATTCTCCAAAGGTGACTGGGAGGTCGATGCTTCCTTCTGGTATTACCACCTCGTCTCCGAAGTCGACGAGGGGAGTTGAAACTGGTTTGAGTAGGCTTTTGGCGAGTGCCATTTTGTTGAAAGCCTCCAGGTAAAGAATATCCGTAGAGCTACCTGTATCCACCATAATGCGATGAGTTAGATAATTTGATACCTTTAGTGCGACCACGATGGAGTCTTCGTGAGGGAAGTGGATCCCCTCTGCATCCCCTAGGGAGAAGGAGATTGGAGGATGGCCGAATTCTGACTTGTTGGGCGTCTGCTCCAACCAGTAGATATGTTGGGTTTCTTAGACGCCTTACGAGTATAAGCATTCCTCGAAGCTTGAGAATCTCCCCCACAAGCTGGTTCTCCGGCGATGGTCCGAATTTCTCCGGCATGTTCAGCATCTTCTTGTGGAGTATGATGGTGAGGTGATTTCTTCTGGTGTGATGCGCCTTCTGTGCTTTTAGGCGACTGACCTTGGCGAACAACATAATCTTCAAGATGACCTTTCCGAATGAGAGCTTTGATGTGATCTCGTAGAGATATGCAATCTTGGGTACTATGCCCATGATCTTTGTGGAAATAACAAAACTTGCTCTTATCTCTCTTTTCAGGATCAGATTTTATCTTTGCAGGCCATTTCACATATGGTTTATGCTTGATCTCCATTAGCACATTTTCAGGAGATCGGTTGAGAGGAGTGTAGTTATGATATTTACCAGAATAAATCTTCTTGGGAGAGCGGTCCCGTCGATGGCGCCGATATTTTTTATCTGGGGGCAAGATTACCTCCGGCTTGCGCTTCTTGCCCTGTATACCATGATGTGCCAAAGCAACTTCTTCTGCATTGATATATTTTTGAGCTTTTGCTTGAAATTCCGTCATGGTTTTTAGAGGGTTCTTATCTACGGTGAATCTGAATCTCTCGCTTGTGATTCCGGCAATGAGGGCGGTGAGGCCTTTTTCTTCGGTGTAGCCTTCAGTTTGGACAGCTTCTGTAGTGAATCGTACTGTGAATTCTTTTATCATCTCTCCATATTGCTGCTTCAAATCCATTAGGTGAGATGCCGGCTTTTTAGTGCGGATGCTTCCATGAATTGAGAAAGGAATAGCACCGATAGCTGCGCGAAGGACCCGATGGATCGGGGTTTTAGTCCCCGGAACCATTTACGAGCTGCCTCCTTTAAGGTTAGGGAAAAAGTCCTACACATGATTTCTGACCCATGCCCTCCTCCATTAGCCCCCTGCCCATTCGACTCTCGAGATCATATGATCGAGAGTCGAATATTGGACAAGTGCGGGACGCCCATTCGACTCTCGAGATCATCTGGTCAGGAGTCATGGATGGTCAAATACGGAAAACTAGATTCGCGAGCAGAACCTCTTGCAAGTCGTTGAAAGACGTTACATCTAAGTGCATGCTTGGGCTCGCGACCACCTTTTAATATGCGAGCAGCTTTTCTGTGGAAATCTCTTAGCCTTCAGTACAAGCACCCGATTCTCGTCGAACAGTTTGTCGGATCCCTCTGCGACACTAAGCAGGGCCATATCCAGTTCGGTGGTCCCCAGCTACGGGCGTCTCCTTCCTTTTCGGAGGTTATGACTACAACTACGAGCGTCTCCTTCCTTTTCGGGCGTCTCCTTCCTTTTCGGAGGTTATGATTCCAACTACGGCTTCCAGCCGGATTTCAAGGGATTGCTATTAAGGTGCGTGATTGTTGAAATAAGTCATTGGGTTGGATGCTGTGAGTTTTCTATACTAGAATAGGGTGCTTTAGTCGCCTAAGAGTCATAGCATACGCTGTAGTTGCCCTAAAGCTATAGAGTGCATTGTTTAACCTAACGGAGTCTAGATATATTTCCCCACCGAGGTAATTCTCGTCCATGCGTGTGTAATAAGTTCGAACCAGGGCAAAACGAACCGAAGAGAAGAACGACACCGGATTGAATTCGTAGCCTCCCGATTGCCGACTAGAGGTCGGTGGGAATAAACGACAGAACGAAGTCCAGACCACCACCTTTAGGGACGACCTCGCTTCCTCTTTTCGGCCTCCTAGAGTAATGTTTTAAACTGTAATTGTGAGGTATTCTCTGATTATACAAAGGTCCACAAACTCTCCTAGTGGATATGGCCACATACCCCTGAACTGCCCGCACGCTATGAAGGACCCATTTCCACGAGGGTACTGGAGCGTCCACTTTCCTCTGAGCCTAGCTACATAGCTGCGGTGTTGTCGATTACCAGCTAAACCCTGGTATCGTTGTTCCATGTCGTCGAAATGATCATGGATTCTCTTGAGATCTCCTTCCCATGGTAAGGTATAACTTGACGTTTCGACGGTAGACCCCTGAGATTGCTGTTGCCGGGAAGCACTGGAGTGTATGGAATGCGGGGGTAGTCAGGGGCTTTATTGTTGAGTGGTATACGATTCGATGAATGATGATTTGGTTGGACTTGTGGTTCATCCGGGGAATGTCTGGAAGCCACTGGTATAGGTTGCGCTGGTAACCCTTCGGAAGGTTACCACTGGGGCTCCAGAAAATGCTGATCAAGCTGATTAAACAAGGCTTGGAATTCGGTGTTGAGGGTTAGGAGCGTGTTTCCGAGGAGACGCATGACATCTTCTTGATTCCCGAAAACATCAAATTGCAGGTTTTGCAGCGGCATGTTAGGGTCTCCCTGAGGTAGGCCCGTCGAAGTAGTTTGAGGGATAGGTGCCTGTTCGGTAGTGTCAGGCGAAGGTAGCGTCTACCTTGAAGTGGAAGGATGAACTGTCTTTTTGGGAGGCATGGTGGGAGGACTTCGATCAGTGATGAGAGCTGCTAATCTTGGCGATCAAGTTCCCACAGACGGCGCCAATCTGTTAACGTTGGATTTGGTAACAGGATCCTCCAGATGTTTACCTTCCTCTTAGGTAGTATCCTCCTGAACCTGAAATAGCACAAAGGAAAACTACGGGTGGCTGGCGTCCAGCCGTTGGCCCTCCGAAGCTTAAGTTAGATGGGACGAGATCATAAAGGGAACAAAGGGATTGGAAGCTTAGAGATTGTGTACCGTGTCTCTTACTTATCCATGAAGTCATCCATTTATATAGATCCAAGTGACCTAATCTGTTATGCAAAGAATCAAGATTATCCCTGATTTCTAGGGATAAGAGGTTTATCCAGATCCCGAGATAATAGAATGGTTCAATCCATTTAGACCTCTAGTAATCACGTTCCCTGATGAGGATCCCCTGAGGTTCGGGACCATGAATCGAGATAAGCCCAACATTGGTTTATATGGGCTGCTGGTACTAAAAAGGCGGAGGACGCTCGAGCTCGAAGATTATCTCCTTGCAGATTTGAGATGCAAACTCTTTCGATGAGATGCTAGTATACCCAAGTGGTATTTCGTACTTTCCTAATATGCTAGCCTCGACCAGGTGGGCTCGCGAGTCGAATACTGTCAAGAGAATGCACTCGGTGACTTGGTGGTTTTACATTGTACTTACCTAATATGCGAGCCTCGACCAGGTAGGCTCGCGAGTCGAATATTGTCAAGAGGGTGCTCGCACATCTCGAGTCCTCGCGAGATTCTCTGACCACCGAAATTTGACTATAACACTTGTAAATAACGTCTTTAAGCCTTCTATTGATGAATCCTCTCTCTTATTCCTATAAGCACAAAACCATGCATTAGTTGGGTCTTTAATCATGTATTTCAAGCATAGTTAGTGATAAAATGGGGTTAGAATATGCACATTTAAGAGCTCAACACACCCCCCAACCAGTATTTTGCTAGTCCCAAGAAAAACATGCGTAAAACTATTCATTCTTCAAAAACTCAACTCTCCTTCAGAAACTATGCTTCTATACACTTAATGATATGCTAGTGCAAGAATTACGAAAACTTAGTGATAGAAGTTGAGACCTTAACCTTCTCATAACATAACAAGTACTTATATGAAATTCTCGTTGATTGATTGATAAATAGAAAGATCCAAACAATTTAACCTAGTGTGCTTGGTGAATGTTCATCTCATGGATTTTTCGGTGTTACCTTCCTTGTGAATTAATTAAGGTATAGATTCAAGAGTGTATAGATTAACAACAAGCCTATGACAGAAATTTTCCTTACTGTCCTTCCGACGGCTTTCACACTACGTCCCATTTCCAGCTTTGGTTACGAGTAGAACATCCCCCTGTTGGTAATAGGTAGACCTTTTCGGAATTTTTCCATCATATTCTCCATCATTCCCATATTTTCATGCTTCCTTTCCGTTTCCTTTTTTCATTAGATAAGATTTTTAGAAATCTGTATCTTTCGTTATTTTCCCATGGACAAGGAGGACAAAGTACCCTGGCTTGGTTTCTCAACACCTCAAATCCAAACTTAACCAAATCAAAACTCTACATAATCCTTTCAAAGCGTGAGAATCGTGTAATGTGAACTAGGTGTAAAAGTGTTTAAAGATTCTATCAATCATAACAATAGGAAAATTCACATATAAAACTAGTATCTTAGAGATCGCTCAAGATATTCAATTTCACTCACTTTACTTTTCCTTTCTCTTATACTCACACCATCCCAAATGCAAAGAAACAAAGTTTTCCAATGGAGTTTTGAATTTGTAGAAAAATTGAAAAAGTTCCTACATAATTGCTCGAGATGTTAAACACTAGATTCATCCTAGTGATCCCACACCCCCCAACCAAATCTTGCATTGTCCTCAATGTAAAAGATATGCAATAAGAAAAACATGAGAGCAATTCTAAAATAAAGGGAATGAGGAATGAAAGTACCTGAGAGAACAAAAAGTGAGATTCTACTTCCTTCTAACAAACCTATGAAAGAGCAAACAAAAAAAACAACAAAATCCTAATCCTAACTACTATATACCTCCATCAGACTAGGAGATCAAAAATCCTGATACACAGGATCAGTCAGAGGTATGGACATACCTTCTGAAGGAAAATTCTCAAAGAACGGCTTTAATAGCTGACCATTCGCCTTAAAGATGTTGCCATTCCTTGGATTCAACAACTCGACGGTCCCATATGGGTAAACAGTTTGTACAATGTGGGGACCGGTCCATCGAGATCTCAATTTCTTCGGAAATAAATGTAAGTGAGAATTATACATAAGGATTTTTTGATTAATCGTGAAGGTATTATAAATGATGTTCTTATCATAGAACACCTTCATCTTGTCCTTATTAATTCTCACATTTTCATGTGATAGGAATGAATAGGGGAAGAAGAAGAGTAAGGTTGGAAGGACAAAACCTGATTTGAGAACTTAAGATACCTAACTTCTTCTTTAACTTCCTAAAAATCCCTGCAAAAGAAAAAAAATCAAAATAAAACAAACTAAGTTAGTACAAGAGTCCTAAAAATCTCAAATAGAGACTATTTTCAGAAATTTTGTGAAAAACCATCAAACTCCCCGGTAACGGCGCCAAAAACTTGTTCGCTTCCCCAAGTGTAGGGATGCAATGCAGTAATAATCTCGGTAAGACCGAGGTCGATCCATAGGGACTTGTGTAGGAATTCACAAAACACTTCTAATGGTTTCTACTTAAGAGTTAACTAAACATAATTTAGGAATTTGGTGAAGATAACAATTTCGAACTAAACTGAAGGTAATCAATTAATGAAAAGCACTAGGGGTTCAAGGATCCACTTGTAGCAATCCTTGATACTCAATTCGCTGTGGTTTCTCACTTTCTCGACTAGAATCGAAATTAAGTCCTAATTAGCTGGATGATAGAGCAGTTAAAAATAGCCATATGATATGTACATGATCTCATAGCTATGTGTGATTCATGTACATGATTCTCTCAATTCAAGCTAGGACTTGAGCACACTCAATTGCATAGGTTAGTCCTAATTCCAATAAGTTAAGATCACAACCATAATCATCATGAAATCCTATCACAAGATATAACTAGATCATGATTTGAACTTGATTCAAATCACATACACAATCTCACATAATTCAGAATTTCCAGAAAAAGATAGAATTTTTGGTATGAAGTTCCCACATGAAGATCATAGGTCTAGAGCATACGGAATCCAATTCCTCGGATCATACAGGTCTAGAATAACTCAAAACAAGTAAGAACTCAGGCAATTCTTCTAAACATCCATGAGCCATCATAAGATTAAGAAAAACTACTTAGAACTTTATTTAAACTTCAAACCATTGTTATTCACTAATAAACCAACTTGAAACCAAATCAAACGAATTGAAACATCTTAGATTCACTACAAGCTTAACCTCTTAGTACTAGCTAAGAGGTTTAGCCGTTCATAATACAAGGAAACATGAAAATGACTAAACAAAACATCAAACTAGAGAAACAAACTAGGAGTTGTAGAACTCCGGATCTGACTTCTGCCGTCTCCCACCATGCATAATCTCATCTAAGATGCCTTAGGAAGAAGCCCTAGGTCCCCTTTTATAGAATAGTATAGAAGGTTCCGGATTGCGCAAGAAATCCCGGACTGCGCAGAGAAAATCAGAGCTTCACGGACAAGTTCTGTTACGCAGACGACCGGTCTGAGCAGTGGACGACCGGTCGTGGATGGTCTAACAAGATATGTAGTATGGCCCCTCCTGTTAAGTATTCAGACCGGTCGGAGGACCAGTCCTAGGCTATGGACGACCGGTCTTTAGTGTATTCTTTTGCCTTCTTTCTTCTCTCCTTTGACTTCTTTCTTCCATCCTTTGACGCTTGGTCTTATGATCTTCAATGCTTGTAAATAACGTCTTTAAGCCTTCTATTGATGAATCCCCTCTCTTATTCCTATAACCACAAAACCATGCATTAGTTGGGTCTTTAATCATGTATTTCAAGCATAGTTAGTTATAAAATGTGTTAGAATATGCACATTTAAGAGCTCAACACACCCCCCAACCAGCATTTTGCTAGTCCCGAGCAAAACATGCGTAAAACATTCATTGTTCTGAAACTCAACTCTCCTTCAGAAACTATGCTTCTATACACTTAATGATATGGAAGTGCAAGAATCAGGAAAACTTAGTGATAGAAGTTGAGACCTTAACCTTCTAATAACATAACAAGTACTTATATGAAATTCTCGCTGATTGGTTGATAAATAGAAAGATCCAAACAATTTAACCTAGTGTGCTTGGTGAATGTTCATCTCATGGATTTCCGAGGTTACCTTCCTTGTGAATTAATTAGGGTATAGATTCAACATTGTATAGATCAACAAGAAGCCTATGACAGGAATTTGCCTTACCGTCCTTCCGATGGCTTTCACACTACGTCCCGTTTCTGGCTTTGGTTCGGGTAGACCATCCCTCTGTTGGTAATAAGTAGCCCTTTTCGAAATTTTCCACCATATTTTCAATCATTCTCATATTTTCATCATTCCTTTCCTTTTTATACATATTAGATAGGATTTTTAAAAATCCATATCTTTCGTTATTTTCCCATGGACAAGGATGGACAAAGTACCCCGGCTTGGTTTCTCAACACCTCAAATCTAAACCTAGCCAATCCACAAATCGACGTAATCCTTTCAAAACATGAGAATCGTGTAAAGTGAACTAGGTGTAAAAGTCTTTCAATTTTTCTATCAATCAAATCAATAGGGGAATCCAATTGGAAAACCATCATGTTACAAGTCATTTAAGAGTTTCAAAATCATCTTACTACATCTTTCTTCCTTTCATACTTACGACATCCCAAGTGCATATAAACATGGTTTTCCAAAGGAGTTTTGAATTTTCAGAAAAATAAAAAAATTTCTACATAATTGCTCGAAATGTCACAAAAGCTAGTAGATTCATCTAAGGAGTCTCTCACCCCTAAACCAAAATCTTACATTATCCTCAATAAACAAAGATATGCGATTTGCATAACATGAGAGCAATGACATAAAATAATGGAGAGTGAGAACGAGAGTACCTGAGGTAGCAAGATGATAAATTCTAACATCTTCCATTGTTTTGATGAGACTTATTCAAACCTAAATGCAGAAAAGAAATCCTAACCTACCTACCTACCTTTAATTAGTCCAATCGACTAAATGATCAAATTTGAGCAGGATCTTCATGAATTTCAATAGGTTTCTTATGAGGACCATCCAAAGTCCTGCTCGAATGTATACATGGGTGTGTTTCGTCTTTAATGTCCAATTATAATGTGCACCACATGCATATAGGGAGGAGATAAGAGAAACAAAAAGATATCTCCTCAAATTTTGAATTGGGTTGTAATTGATTAAAAATGGGTCCTTCCAGTCAGAATTTTCAATGGGCTGAAGAACCCATGATGGTGGAGAGACATTCATAAAATATTCTTCAGTTCGGGTTATGTCTTCCACAATTTCAAAATTACATGGTGTTTCCACAAACAATGGTAAAGAGTGTAAGTCAATGGAATGATGTTCTTTAGGCACCGACACCGTGTTTAATAAAATATCCAACTTCGTTATCATCTCATCACCAAGATCATAGGGGTGGTCTATGCATTCCTCTAGGAAATCAAGAGTGTCGGATGAAGGGTCCTCGTTCTCCTTAAGTCATTGAGGAAATTTTATTTCACTGGAAAGGAATTCCTCCTCGATAAAGGTGAGGTCTTCCAAAGAATTCTTTTCAGATTCAGTGGTAAGCACAACATCTAACATTGGTTAATCTAAAATTTTAGATTGTGACACCACATCATCCAAACAAAAAGAATTTTCAGTCAAAGGGAGATCTTCCACAATAAAATTGGTCATGTTATGTTGGTGGGAGGACTCAAAGAGATCCACTTCGACCATCTCTCTATCAAGAATACCTTCCGGCGACTCATAATCATTCGGCACTTCAGAAGAAGAAATCATGAACTCACAATCATCCATTGAACTCTCATTGTGGTTAATTAAGCTATCACTTTCAGATTTTGTAGATTCCTTGGGTTCGTCAACCGTCCTTGAAATCTCTTCATCATTCAAATCGGAATAGCTAAAAGAGATAGTTGATTCACCATAATCAATGGTAATGTTGGGATCACTGAGATCTACATCCCCTAAATGTTTAGTCATCAAATCGGAATAGGGTTGGGCTTGGATAGCCTCATCCTCATTGTTGGGGAATGATTCCGTGTTCCCAATGTCGAGTTCAGGATTTTGAGATGATGAGAGGTTTTGTATGCATTGCTCAGTTATTTCTATAAACTCTCGCAGAGTATCGTCAAGAGTTCGTGTCGGTTGTGACTCATGAGAAAGAAACTCTTGAGGATAATTGTTGGCTCCATGGTTGGCTTGTTTCACAAATTAAAAATTTGATGCTCCCACCTATTAGGATTATGCATGTCATATGTTTGGTCATTATAGGATTGTTGACATATGTAACCATACAAGTGATCATACAATGTCCTAACCGGTGGAACATTATTCATCTCTTTCCGATACTCTCCTATTATCTTTCCCGGTGAAGAGTTATACACATTGTTTTCATTTCGGTAATCTCGCAATGTCTTACATGGAGGAGTATTAGAAGTAGATTGAGTCATAGAAAAAAATTCATGCTTGTAATGGTTCCAATCATAATGAGTTTTGATTCCATGGTTCGACTTCTCATCTTCCAAAAGGTATTTAGACAATCCACCTGTCCAATCATTCATAATAAAATATAAGAAGTTGAAACAATCCCAATCTAAGAAGAAAAATAAAAAGAAGAAAGGGAGATGGGGAGATGTTACCCGTGGAAGTGAGAACTGTGTCAGCAACTAAGTTCCTACAAAACACAAAAATAGAGAATTGTTAGTAATCTAGAAAAAAAATCAGAAAACTACTTCTTGAAAAAACTGAAAATTCTACCTAACAAAGACTACTCTATAGCTACTAGAACAATTAGAATCGTTTAACATCTTCTCCAGCAACGGCGCCAAAAACTTGTTTGCTCGCCTCAAGTGTAAAGCTGTGTTGTAGTAATAATCTTGGTAAGACCGACGTCGATCCATGGGGAAGGAAGTACACAATTCAAACTATCCTACTAACTAGATTCTTAAGAGTGGTGTATGAAGTTAGTTTTAAACATCAAACAGGAAAAATCTAGTAATACGGAATTACTAAAGCATCAAGGATCCACTTATAGCTCTCCTTGATGTATAATTTGTTTAGTTTTCTCAATTACTCTGCTAGAATCGAAATCAAATCCTAACTCACTGGATTATAGAGCGGTTATATTATCAAAACAATCCAACACATGTGTTGTTCATCAACATGATTCCCTCAATTCAAGTTAGGACTTGAGCACACTCAATTGCATAGGTCAATCTTAGTTCCAATAGATTAAGATCATAACCATAATAATCATCAAACCTTGTCACAAAGCTTAACTAATACCATGGTTTGAACTTGATTCAAATCACATAAACAAACAATACATGTTTCAGAATTTCTGAAAAAGATAGAACTTTGGTTTGAAGTTCCCACATGAAGATCCAAGCTTTAGAGTGTCTTGAATTCAATTCCTCAGAGTGTACAAGTCTAGATCTTTGCAAAACAAGTAAGAAACTAATATAATTGTTCCAAACATTCATGAGTCATCATAAGATTAAGAAAAACTACTTAGAACTTCATTCAAACTTGAAACCTCAAAAACGAATTAAACTATCTAAGAAAACTATAAGGTTCACCTCTTAGCTCTATCTAAGAGGTTAACTAATGAAAAGCACATTAAAAACTAGAACTAGAACTAAGAAAATGAAGAAAAACTAACTGTAGGAGGCTAGGAAGCTTCCTATGACTTGAACTCCTTACTCCCCATGTCCTTGCTTGCTTTGGAATATAAGAGAGCACCTCCTTTTATAATTCAGCAATAGTACAGCAACATAGCAGATTTTGTTTCGCTTGGTGCGTCTTAACCAATGATCGGATTGCCTTCAAATTTGATTTGTATCTTCCTTGTAATATGATCTTCCTCATAGATAGTTTAGATTTCCAAGATTATCTTCTGAATAGGCCCACCAATCAGAGCAGTGACTGCCTCTCAAAATCACACAATTCGTGTACCTTCAGAACTAGTCATCTTGCTTTTAACACTACTGAGTGTACGAAGGTTAGATTGATCTTAAATTTTGAAGATTGATAGAAAACTTCCTCCACTACATGATAGATGGATTAGATTGTCCAAAAAATTTAGAATGTGATCCAAAAATTAGAACACTTAGGGCTTTTTATAAAATCTGCGCAGTTGGAATGTCTCTGGATGGTCCATATTTCTTCGACCAGTACGATCAAACCATACATCCTTTTGACATGAAACTTTGTGGTTATTCATATATCTATGTTCTCTAGAAGATGGTCAAATTAAATTATTCATATCATCAATGATAGGCCACCTGGATCGGCCCAGAGTTGAGTAGGCGGAATCTAGAAACTTTCTGGACAGTTTGTATTATTTTGGCCACCACAGTCAATCCTTAGCTCCGATCGACACAAAACCACTTGGTTTATTTTGGCGTCGAGCTCCTCTTCAACATGGACTAGCTGTATTTCCAAATATCAACAAGATGGGCCCCATAAACTGAGCCAGAATACCAAAAATGGGACCGCCTGTTTTGAAATCCAACCTCTGAAAGTGCATAGCCGGCTGACCAACCTGTCAGCCGGCCGGCAAGTCAGGCTGTAAATTGTGATTTTTCTCATTTTTCTTCCTCTATTGCATTGCATCTTTCCTCCATCTCTTATCATTTATTTCTTTGAACTTTAAGGCATTTAAGAAAGGCCTCTAAGCATCATAATGACGAAGTCTCACTCTCATTCCTACAACCACAAAACTATGCATTAGATTAGTCTTTAAACTATGAAAATCATGCATAATGTGTGATGAATTGGGGTTGCAATATGCACAATTCAAAGCTCAACACACACCCCAACCCGCATTTTGCTAGTCTCGAGCAAAACATGCATGAAATAAGTTTCATTCTCCAAAACCCAACTCTTCTTCAGAAACTATGCTTCTATGCACTCTAAGATGTGCAACTGCAAAAATCAGGAAAACTTAGTGATAGAAGTTGAGACCTTAACCTTCTCAAAACATAACAAGTGTTCATATGGAATTCCTGCTGATTGATTGATAAATAGAAGGATCTAAAGAAATTTAACCTAATGTGCATAATGAATGTTCAGGGTTATCTTCTTCATAGATTAACTAAATTAGGGATCTAAGGTGTGCAGATCAACAATAAGCCTATGACAGGAATTTGCCTTACCGTCTTTCCGATGGCTTTCACACTATGTCCCATTTTCGGCTTTGGTTACGGGTAGACCATCCCCCGGTTGGTAATAGGTAGCCCTTTTCGGAATTTTCTACCATATTTTCATCCTTCCTTTCCTTTTTATACATATTAGATAGGATTTTTAGAAATCCATATCTTTCGTTATTTTCCCATAGACAAGGATGGACAAAGTACCTCGGCTTGGTTTCTCAACACCTCAAATTTAAACCTAGCCAATCCACAAATCTACATAATCCTTTCAAAACATGAGAATCGTGTAAAGTGAACTAGGTGTAAAAGTCTTTCAATTTTTCTATCAATCAAATCAATAGGGGAATCCAATTGGAAAACCATCATGTTACAAGTCATTTAAGAGTTTCAAAATCATCTCACTACATCTTTCTTCCTTTCATACTTACGACATCCCAAGTGCATATAAACATGGTTTTCCAAAGAAGTTTTGAATTTTTAGAAAAATAAAAAAATTTCTATATAATTGCTCGAAATGTCACAAAAGCTAGTAGATTCATCTAAGGAGTCTCTCACCCCTAAACCAAATCTTACATTGTCCTCAATGAACAAAGATATGCGATGTGCATAACATGAGAGCAATGACATAAAACAATGGAGAGTGAGAACGAGAGTACCTAAGGTAGCAAGTTGATAAATTCTAACATCTTCCATTGTCTTGATGAGACTTATTCAAACCTAAATGCAGAAAAGAAATCCTAACCTACCTACCTACCTTTAATTAGTCCAATCAACTACAGGATCAACTTTGAGCAGGATCTTCATGAATTTCAATAGGTTTCTTATGAGGACCATCCAAAGTCCTGCACGAATGTATACATGGGTGCGTTTCGTCTTTAAGGTCCAATCATAGTGTGCACCACATGCATATAAGGAGGAGGTAAGAGCAACAAAAAAATATCTCCTCAAATTTCAAATTTTAATTGATTACAAATGGGTTCTCCCAATCAGAATTTTCAATGGGCTGAAGAACACATGATGGTGGAGAGACGTTCATCAAATATTCTTCAGTGCGGGTTATCTCTTCCACAATTTCAGAATTGCACGAAGTTTCTACAAACAATGGTAAAGAGTGTAAATCAGTGAAATGGTGTTCTTCAGGCACCGACACCGTGTCTAAGAAAATATCCAACTCCGTTATCATCTCATCATCAAGATCATAGGGGTGGTCCATGCATTCCTCTAAAAAATCAAGAGAGTCAGATGAAGGGTCATCGTTCTCCATAAGTGATTGAGGAAATTCTGTTTCAATGGCAAGGAATTCCTCCTCTATAGAGGGGAGGTCTTCCAAAGAAAATTTTTCAGATTCAGTGGTAAGCACATCATTTAACATTATTAGATCTAAAATTTTAGATTGTGACACCACATCATCCAAACAAACAGAATTTTCAGTCAAAGGGAGATCTTCCACAATAGAATTGGTCATGTTATGTTGGTGGGAGGACTCAAAGAGATCTACTTCGACCATCTCTCTAGTAAGAATATCTTCCGGCGACTCATAATCATTCGGCCCTTCGGAAGAAGAAATCATGGACTCACAATCATCCATTGAACCCACATTGTGGTTAATTAAGCTATCACTTTCAGATTTTGTAGATTCTTCAGGTTCGTCAACCGTCCTTGAAATCTCTTCATCATTCAAATCGGAATAGCTAAAAGAGATAGTTGAATCACCATAATTGATGGTAATGTTGGCATCATTGAGATCTACATCCCCTAAAAGTTTAGTCATAAAATCGGAAGAGGGTTGGGCTTGGACAGCCTCATCCTCATTTTTGGGGAATGATTCGGTGTTCCCAATGTCGTGTTCAGGATTTTGAGATGGCGAGAGGTTTTGTATGCATTGCTCAGTTATTTCTATAAACTCTCGCAGTGTATCCTCAAGAGTTCGTGTCGGTTGCGACTCATGAGAAAGAAACTCGTGAGGATAATTGTTGGCATCCATGGTTGACTCGTCTCCCAAATTGAAAATTTGATGCTCCCACCTATTAGGATTACGCATGTCATATGTTGGGTCATTATATGATTGTTGACATGTGTAGCTATACAGTCGATCATAAAATGTCCTAACCGGTGGAACATTATTCATCTCTTTCTGATACTCTCCTATTGTCTTTCCCGGTGAAGAGTTATACACATTTTTTCATTCCGGTAATCTCACAATGTCTTACGTGGGGGAGTATTAGAAGTAGATTGAGTCATAGAAAAATATTCATGCTTGTAATGGTTCCAATTATAATGAGTTTTGATTTCATAGTCTGACCTCTCATCTTCCAAAAGGTATTTAGACAATCCACCTGTCCAATCATTCATAATGAAATTATAAGAAGTTGAAACAATGTCAATCTAGGAAGAAAATAAAAAAGAAGAAAGGGAGATGAGGAGATGTTACTTGTGAAAGTGAGAACTATGTCAACAACTAAGTTCCTACAAAACACAAAAACTGAGAATTATTAGTAATCTAGAAAAAATCAGAAAACTATTTCTAGAAAAAAGTGGAAATTCTACCTAACTATGACTATTCTATAGCTACTAGAACAATTAAAATCATTTAACCTCTTCCCCAGCAACGACGCCAAAAACTTGTTCGATCGCCTCAAGTGCAAGGCTGCGATGTAGTAATAATCTCGGTAAGACCGAGGTCGATCTATAAGGAAGGAAGTAAACAATTTGAATTATCCTAATAACTAGAATCTTAAGAGTGGTGTATGAAATCAGTTTTAAACATCAAACAGGAAAAATCTAATAATAAGGAATAACTAGAGCATCAAGGTTCCACTTCTAGCTCTCCTTGATGTATAATTCATTTAGGTTTGTCAATTAGTCAACTAGAATTGAAATCAATTCCTATTTAGCAGGATTATAGAGCGGTTATATCAAAACAATCCAATACATGTATTGTTCATCAACATGATTCCCTTAGTTCAAGTTAGGACTTGAGCACACTCAATTGCATAGGTCAATCCTAGTTCCAATAGATTAAGATCATAACCAAAATAATCATCAAACCTTTTCACAAAGTTTAACTAATACCATGGTTTGAACTTGATTCAAATCACATAAACAAACAATACATGTTTCAGAATTTCTGGAAAAGAAAGAACTTTGTTTTGAAGTTTCCACATGAAGATCCAAGCTCTAGAGCGTCTTGAATCTGATTCCTCGGAGCATACAGGTCTAGATCTTTGCAAAATAAGTAAGAAACTAATGTAATTCTTCCAAACATTCATGAGTCATCATAAAATTAAGAAAAACTACTTAGAACTTCATTCAAACTTACGCAAGCCATTGTTCAACATTAAATTCAAACTTGAAACCTCAAAAACGAATTAGACTATTTAAGAAAACTATAAGGTTCACCTCTTAACTCTATCTAAGTGGTTAACTAATGAAAAGCATATTAAAAACTAGAACTAGAACTAAGAAAAGAAAGAAAAACTATCTATAGGAGGCTAGGAAGCTTCCTATGACTTGAACTCCTTGCTCCCCTCATCCTTGCTTTCTTTGGAAGAGAAGAGAGCACCTCCTTTTATAATACAGCAATAGTAGAACAACATTGCAGATTTTATTTCGCTTAGTGAGGCTTAACCAATGATCGGATTGCCTTCAAATTTGATTTATACCTTCCTTGTAATATGATCTTTCTCATAGATGGTTTAGATTGCCAAGATTATCTTCTGAATGGGCCCACCAATCAGATCAACGACTGCCTCTCAAAATCACACAATTCGGGTACTTTCAGAATTAGTTATCTTGCTTTTAACTCTACGGAGTGTACAGTGGTCGGATTGACCTTAAATTTTGAACATTGATAGAAAAATTCCTCCTCTACATGCTAGATGGATTAGATTGTCTAAAAAAGTTTCAAAATGTGGTCCAAAAATCAGAACACTTAGGGCTTTTTATAAAATCTGCGTAGTTGCAATCTCTCTGGATGGTCTATCTTTCTTCTACCGGTACGATCAAACCACACATCCTTTTGAAATCAAATCCTTTACATCAAACAGTTATAATAGTATGGGGTTAAAGAGTGTGCATTAATGTAACATTCACATAGATAATCTTATACACACATCGCATGGATCATCATATACATCATTAACACATGTAAAGTATGGATCAAGAGTAACTTAGCACAATTTTCCATATAAACATGAATATAATCATGCTTTCTCATCAAATCATTCATACACGCATCGCAAGGCGATATCATGAATAATTAATGATAAATCTACATAAAACATCATGTTAAATCACATCCAAATCAGAAACTACAAGTTATTCATAAGCGATACCCATAAAGACGACGATCTACACATGAAAACTCTAGAAACAAGTTCATTATTATATTTAGCTTGAAGGGGGTCCTCACCTTGGCTTTAGATGAAACTCCAGATTGAATTTGACGGAGGAGAGGACATCTTAGCAAACCACGACAATGAAGATCTTACACGAACAAGGGAGGAAGAAGGACGGCGTCCACATGTGTAAGGGGAAGAAGGGTTTGGGGGGCCTCTCTCTCTCTCTAGGGCATGAGGGCTAGAAAGAGGATTTCACGTGTGGTTTAGTGGAAAGAATGGGAGAATGGGTGTGTGTTCGCTTCCCCAAGTGTAGGATCGTGATGTAGTAATAATTCTGTAGAGACCAAGAACGTTCTCATGGACTTGTTTAGGAATTCACAAAACTACTTCTAATATTCTCTAATTGAGATCAAACTAAACAGATTTTACAATTTGAATGTAGAGAAATATTCTTAAACTAAAAGTGATTGTAATTAATATAAAAGAGCACTAGGGTTTCAAGGATCCACTTGTAGCAATCTTTGATACATAATTTGCTGTGGTTTCCCAATTACACAACTAAAATCGAAATCAAATCCTATCTAGTCGGATGATAGAGCGGTTAATTTAGCAAAATAGTCCAATTCATGTGTTATTTATAAACATGATTCCCTCAATTCAAGTTAGGACTTGACCACACTCAATTGCATAGGTCAATCCTAATTCCAATAGGTTAAGATCACAATCAAAATAATCATCAAACCCTATCACAAAGCTCAACTATATTATGATTTGAAGCCTAAATCAGACTTTAGAACAAAATGTAGAACTTTGGTTTGAAGTTCCCACATGAGGATCTAAGTCTAGAGTGCCTTGAATTCGATTCCTCAGAGCATACAGGTCTAAATCCATTCAAAACAATTAAGAACTAAAACAATTCTTCCAAACATTCATGAGTCATCATAAGATTAAGAAAAACTACTTAGAATTTTATTCAAACTTTAATAAACCATTGTTCTTCAATAAGAATTCAAACTTGAAACCATATAAAATGAATTAAAGTATCTTAGATTCACTACAAGCTTCACCTCTTAGTCCTAACTAAGAGGTTTAACCGATTATGATCAAAGGAAACATGAAATCAACTAAAAACATGAAAATTAGAAAGCAAACTAGAGAAGAGAGTTGTAGAACTCCAAATCCATCTTTTTCCGCTTCTCACCGTCGTAGATCTCTTCTAGGATACCTTAGGAACAAGGTAGAGGAGTCCTTTTATAGGTTTTGAGCCTTAGCTGCGAAGAAACTTTGAGAAATCTTGCAAAAATAGCATTTTGCGCAGAGAAATTGGGACTCTGGAAGTTTCTGGACGTTTGCCGGCCGACCGGACTCCCTTGGCCGGCCGGCCAGCCAGAGAAAGTGCCTGCAAATAACAAAAGTTCTGCATGTAAAATTACACTGACCGACCTACCAGCCCACCGGCCATCCAGTCCATCCGACCGGTCGGTCAGTGGGTCGGGCTTTACAAAAACAGTCCAGAGAAATCTCTGTTTCTTGAGGGTTTGGCCGGTCGGCCGGTGGCTATGACCGGCCGGCCGATGGACTCGTAAAATGCTGATTTTTCAGCTTTCCCTCCCTCATCTTCAATACAACTTTGCTCCACCTTTGGTCATTCACTCCTTTGATCTTTAAGTCATGTAAGAAGGGTTTCTAAGCCTCCAATTAATGAAGTCTCTCTCTCATTCCTACAATCACAAAACCATGCATTAGGTAGGTCTTTAAGCATGTAATTCAAGCATAATTAGTGCTGAAACGGGGTTAAAATATGCACATTTAAAAGCTCAACACACTCCTCAACTTGCATTTTGCTAGTCCCGAGCAAAACATGCGTTAAACAAGTTCAATTCTCTAAAACCCAACTCTCCTTCAGAAATTACGCTTCCATTCATTCTAAGACATGCAAGTAAAAGAATCAGAAAAATTGGGTGATGGAAGTTGAAAACCTTAAACTCTCAAAACATAACAAGTGTTCATATGGAACTCCTGCTGATTGATTGATAAATAGAAAAATCCAAACAAATTTAACCTAGTGTGCATAGTGAATGTTCATCTCATGAATTTTCAGGATTATCTTCCTCATGAATCAGCTAGATTAGGGATCTAAAAGTGTACAGAACAACAACAAGCTTAAGACAAGCAGTTGTCCTTACCGTCCCTTTAATGACTTTCGCACTACTTCCCATTTCAGGCTTTGGTTACGGGTAGACCATCCCCCAGTTGGTAATATGTAGCCCTTGAATCAGCTAGATTACAAAACACTAGCTTCGTTTTGAAGTCTCACCCCAACCAAATCTTGCATTGTCCTCAAACGAAAAAATATGCAATGAGAAAAATATGAGAGCAATGATAAAAGTAAGAGTGGTGAGGACTTAGTGTACTTGAGAGAGTAAGAGTTGGAATTCTAGCTCCTTCTAACAAACCTATGAAAAACAAATAAAGCAAAAAGCAATAAAATCCTAGTCCTAAACTACGCTATACCTCCATCAGACTAGGAGATCAAATATCCTGATACACAGGATCAATTAGAGGTATGGACATACCTTCTGGGGGAAAGTTCTCAATGAACGGCTTCAAATGCTGACCATTTACTTTAAAGATGTTGCCGTTCCTTGGATTCAATAACTCGACAGTCCAATAAGGATAAACAGTTTTCACAATGAAGGGACCGGTCCATCAATACTTCAATTTCCTCGAAAATAAATGTAGCCAAGAATTATACATAAGAACCTTTTGATTAATCGTAAAGGTCTTACGAAGGATGTTCTTATCATGGAATACCTTTGTCTTGTCCTTGTAAATTCTTGCATTTTCATATGCCTCGTTCCAAAGTTCCGCAAGTTCATTTAATTGAAGTTTGCTCAACGAGCTTGCTTTATCAAAATCAAAATTCATTTTCTTTATCGCCCAATATGCCCTATGTTCCAATTCCACAGGCAAGTGATAAGATTTCCCATAGACAAGTCTATACGGAGACATTCCATTGAGGTCTTGAAAGCTGTACGGTAAGCCCAGAGCGCATCTGTAAGTCAAAGTGACCAATTCTTGCGATCGGGGTTTATTGTTTTCTCTAAGATATGTTTGATTTTCCTGTTGGATATCTTAGCTTGTCCAATTGTTTGTGGGTGATAAGGAGTGATCACTTTATGATTGACACCGGATTTCTTCATTAAAGCTTCAAATAGGGCGATTACAGAAGTGAGACCCTCCATCACTGATAATAACTCGAGGAGTTCCAAACCGAGAAAGAATGTTTTCTTTTAAGAATCAAATGACTGTTTTATGATCATTATTTCGGCATGGAATCGCCTCGACCCATTTTAAAACATAATCGATAGCAAGCAAAATATATAAATTTCCAAAAGAAGATGGGAATGGACCCATGAAATCGATGCCCCAATAATAAAAAATTTCGATTGGTAAAATGGGATTGAGTGGCATTATATTTCTACAGGATATTCCTCCCAATTTCTGACAAGGCTCACACATTTTATAAAACTTATGGGTATCTTTGAATATGGTGGGCCAATAAAACCCACATTGTAGAATTTTGGCTGTGGTCTTCTTAGCCGAAAAGTGGTCACCACACGCCTGAGAATGACAAACGGAGATGATACTCTATTGCTCATCATCCGGCACACATCTCCTTATAATTTGATCGGGACAATACTTGAATAAGTACGGGTCGTCCCATAGGAATTTTTTCACATCGTTAAAGAACTTATCCTTATCTTGCTTTTTTCAATGTGTCAGAATTGTACCTGTAACAAGATAGTTAGCAATGTCCGCATACCATGGTAATTGGGAGACTTTGAAAAGTTGTTCATCAGGGAACATGTCATTAGTCTCAGTTGTCTCAGTAAAATCAGTGAGGACAAGTCGTGAGAGATGGTCAGCCACTACGTTTTCTATATCAAATTCTTGGAGTAAGAGAATCCATCTTAATAAGTGCGGTTTTACATCCTTCTTAGAGAGAAGGTATTTAAGTGCGGCATGATCGGTAAATATTATGATCTTAGATCCGATCAAGTGGGACAAAAACTTGTCAAAAGCAAATACTACAGCTAAGAGTTCATTTTTCGTAGTGGTATAATTTGCTTGAGTCGAGTTTAGAGTTCTACTTGCATAGTATATGACGTATGGCTTCTTCTCTTTTCTTTGTCCTAACACTGCCCCAATAGTGTAATTGCTCGCATCACACATAATTTCAGAAGGAAGGCTCCAATCAGGTGGTTGCATTATAGGAGCACTTGTCAATATACCTTTAAGTTTTACAAAAGCATTTTGACAATCCTCATTCCACTTGAAGGAGGTTTCCTTTTGAAGGAGGTTACATATAGGACTAGAGAGTGAACTAAAGTCCTTTACAAACCTTCTATAAAATTCAGAGTGTCCAAAAAAGGACCGCACATCTCGTACGATTTTAGGTGGTAGAAGGTTAGAAATAAGATCGATTTTAACCTTATCCACCTCGATTCCTTTTTCTGAGATGATGTGCCAAAGGACTATTCCTTTTTGAACCATGAAATGACATTTCTCCCAATTTAAAATGAGGTTCTTCTCTTCACATCTTTTTAAAACAGTTTTTAAGTGCATAAGGCACTCATTAAAATTACAACCAAATATCGAGAAATCGTCCATGAAGACTTCGAGAATCGATCCCACCATATTAGAAAAAATGCTTAATATACAACGCTAAAACGTGGCAGTGGCATTGCATAGTCTAAACGGCATCCTTCCATAGGCAAAAGTGTCGAATGGGCATGTGAATTTTGTCTTCTCTTGGTCCTCTAAGGCGATCTCTATTTGGTTATATCCTGAATATCTATCAAGAAAGCAAAAGTGGGAATGACATGCCAACCTTTCTAAAATTGATCAACAAATAGTAAGGAGAAGTGATATTTCCTCATAACTATGTTTAGCTTCCAGTTGTCAATGCACATTCTTTAACCGGTAGTAACTCTAGTTGGCACAAGTTCATTGTTGGCATTGGCTACAATGGTTATTCCAGATTTCTTAGGCACCACTTGAGTTGGACCCACCCATTGACAATCGGATATTGGGTAGATGATACCCACATCCAATAGTTTCAACAACTTGGCTTTAACCACCTCTTTCATGTTTGGATTGAGGCGCCTTTGTGGTTGCCTATATGTCTTTGCATTCTCCTCAAGGTGTATGCGATGAGTACAAATCAGGGGGTCTATGCCTTTGAGGTCCGCAATTGACCACCCAATGGTGCTCTTATGCTCTTTTAGAGTGGCTATCAGCCTATTCTCTTGATCTTCATCCAAGTGGGAAGAAATCACCACCGGATATGTCTTATCTCGACCTAAGTATATATATTTCAAATCAGTAGGCAAGGGTTTTAGGTCGAGCTTCGGAGCCTTGATACGAGATGGAAGAGGGTTATTTTCAGTTAGAGGTAAAGGCTCAAATGGTGTCTTCCATCTTTTATTATCAAGTACCGGTATAAAATCCAAAATGGCGTCCATCTCTCTTATCATGTCATCATCAATCTCATGAGAGTGGGCCAAGCATGCCTCCAAGGGATCAGAATAAAATGTTAAGAGGGATGTGTCTTCCACGAATGATTCGATCATATTTATTTCGTAGACCTCATCATCAACTTCCCGTGGTCATTTGCATAAATCGAAAATATTTAACTCGAGTGTCATATTTTTGAAGGACATTTATACCAGCTCGTTTCTACAGTTGATAATCGCATTTGAAGTGGCTAAGAAAGGGCGGCCAAGTATGACAGGAATTTGAGCACCGGTTCCCATCACAGGATGTGTATCCAAGACAATAAAATTCATTGAATAGTAGAATTTATCAACTTGGACAAGGACATCTTCAATCATCCCTCTCAGTATACGAATAGATCTATCAGCAAGTTGAAGTGTGGTTTTGGTGGGTTTTAATTCACCTAACCCAAGTTGTTCATAGACCGAGTATGGGATGAGATTAACAGTTGCCCCTAAATCGAGTAAAGCTTGTTTGATCCAATAGTCACCTATGATGCATAAGATGGTATGACTATATTTTTGGAGAACCTCTTGTTTAATGATGGCGCTAAAATTCTTAGTCAAAAGTACTTTGTTGTGTACATTGTGCTTCCTTTTGACTATACATAATTCCTTCAAAAATTTGGCATATGATGGTATTTGTTTTATAGCATCTAACAATGGAATGTTGATCTTTACTTGCTTAAAAACCTCTAGGATTTTTAGATTTTTATTTAAAGATTTGGGTGAAATCAACCTTTGGGAAAATGGGACAACTGGCTTGTATTGCCATTCCGGTTCTTTCTCATGTGGAGTATTGTTCGAGATATCATCCTTATTGGCAATTTCCGGATCATGGCTTTGAGGCCTTCACCAGATTGGATTTATCAATTATTTTGCCACTCCTCAAGGTGGTGATAACTTGAACAAGCTCTGTATTTTGGGGGGATGAGTTGAGGTCTTGTATCTCAAATTGGGTTCTTAGGTTAGGGAGAGGTTGGGCAGGAAGTGTGCATTTCTCCCTAACATCAATAACAACACATGTTTGTTTTATGAATGGGGAAAAAATTTAGGAATCAAAACGTTTCTTAGCATGGGGTTCCTTACCAATCCCCTCAACAATCCCTCCTTCACTAATTAGTCAGTTATTAGAATCTCGAATCCAATGTGGCATGTAAATCTAAAAAGAAAAGAAGAATTGTTTTTAGAAAAACCTGATTGAAGTGACTACTTTGACTCCTAGAATCACTATAAAAACAAAACAAAACAAGAAAACTAAGTTAGTAAGGACTCCTAAAAATCTCAAATACAAACTATTTTCAGAAATTTTATGAAAAATCGTAAAAAATCCCTGGCAAGGGCACCAAAAACTTGTTTTCTCGCCTCAAGTGCAAGGTTGCGATGTAGTAATAATTCGGTAGAGACTGAGATCGTTCTCAGGGACTTGTTTAGGAATTCACAAGACTACTTCTAATATTCTCTAATTGAGATCAAACTAAACAGATTTTAGAATTTGAATGTAAAGAAATATTCTTAAACTAAAAGTGATTGTAATTAATATAAAAGAGCACTAGGGGTTCAAGGATCCACTTGTAGCAATCCTTGATCTCGCTGTGGTTTTCCAATTTCACAACTAGAATTGAAATCAAATCCTATCTAGCTGGATGATAGAGCGGTTAATTCAGCAAAATAGTCCAATTCATGTGTTGTTCATAAACATGATTCCCTCAATTCAAGTTAGGACTTGAGCACACTCAATTGCATAGGTCAATCCTAGTTCCAATAGGTTAAGATCACAATCATAATAATCATCAAACCCTGTCACAAAGCTTAACTATATCATGATTTGAACTTTATTCAAATCACATGCATAAGCAACACCTAAATCAGACTTTAGAACAAAAGGTAGAACTTTGGTTTGGAGTTCTCACATGAGGATCCAAATTTAGAGTGTCTTGAATCCGATTCCTCAGAGTGTACAGGTCTAAATCCATGCAAAACAATTAAGAACCAAAGCAATTCTTCCTAACATCCATGAGTCATCATAAGATTAAGAAAAATTACTTATAACTTTATTCAAACTTCAATAAACCATTATTCTTCAATAAGAATTCAAACTTGAAACCATATAAAACGAATTAAAGCATCTTAGATTCACTACAATCTTCACCTCTTAGCCCTAGCTAAGAGGTTTAGCTGATCATGATCAAAGGAAACATGAAATCAATTAAAAACATGAAACTAGAAAGCAAACTAGAGAAGGGAGTTTTAGAACTCCAAATTTGTCTTTTTCCACCTCCCACCGTCGTAGATCTCTTCTAGGATACCTTAGGAATAAGGTGGGGGAGTCATTTTATAGGTTTGAGCCTTAACTATGAAGAAACTTTGAGAAATCCGGCAAAAATAGCATTTTGGGCAAAGAAATTCATACTCCAGAAGTTTCTGGACGTTGGCCGGCCAGTCGGACCCCCTTGGTCGAACGACCAAAGAAAGTGCTTGCAAATAACAAAAGCTCTGGACATAAAAATACACTCACTGACCTACCAGTTTGCTGGCCAGTCCATCCGACTGATCGGTCAGTGGGTCGGGCTTCATAAAAACAATCCAGAGAAATCTCTGTTTCTGGAGGGTTTGGCTGGTCGGCCGGTGGACTTGTAAAATGCTGATTTTTCAGCTTTCCCTCCCTCATCTTCAATGCAACTTTGCTCCACCTTTGGTCATCCACTCCTTTGATCTTTAAGGCATGTAAGAAGGGTTTTTAAGCCTCCAATTGATGAAGTCCCTCTCTCATTCCTACAATCACAAAACCATACATTAGGTAGGTCTTTAAACATATAATTCAAGCATAGTGATGAAATGGGGTTAGAATATACACATTTAAGAGCTCAACAATGTGCGCACTCTCTTTATTAAAGAGAGGTGGGCGTCTACTTCACCTAGTCTTACTAGGACTCCTTAAATCTCAATGAAGTGCTGATCTTTATGAAATTTCAATTCATTCATTATGTGTATGTTGAATGGTAGAGTTGGGATATATAATTTTCTTGGTGATCCGAAATTCAAATTGGTTGATCTTGAAAAATAGCTCGATGGGTACCAAAATGGACTAGATCTCAATTAACAGTCCACACATGATGATCAAGGCCCAAAATTAGAAAAAATGTGTAGTAATGATAGAAAAATGATTAAAACAATTTTGGTAGTTGATTGATGGTAGGAAATGCCTAGATCTGAAATTCCACCTTTAGTGAATAAATAAAGGGAGTGGCTCCAGGGTTCGACGGTGTAGGATCATAGATCTGAATTTGAATTTTGTGTAAACTTGTAGTCATATGAGGCCAACATGTGGTCCAAATTTGAGAAGCGATTGACAGTGGAAAGTAGGTTAATTAGGTCCATGTTAACGCTAAAAATTGGCTAACAGATGTTGGTCAGGGACCAACTTTGATTCGTCGTCGTCTGATCTCCACTCAGAGATGAATGATATAGATTGAGGACCTACAATCACCAAGAAAGGCTAGGACCGCCGCCAAGTTGGCCCAGCTTACGGCCCTCCGATGGCAAAGTCAGTACGGATACTGAAAGGAAAGGTTGCTGGAGGTTTAATGGCGGTGGATTGCCCATACCTGGAGAGAGTGGGTAGGCCTCTTTATAGATAATTATTGAAGAGATTTAAGTGGATCCAAATTTGTTAGGATAATCCATATCTTATCTGGATCGGTGGGATAGGCCTTATCCTTATCTTATCTGGATCAGTGGGATAAGTCTTTATCTTATCAAGAGAGATAAACCAAGGCAGATGAGGCCAGGCCTCTTGCCAAGTTGAGGGCCAAATGTTGAGTCGAAGTGGGCCGAGGTTGAGAAGGCCGAATGTTGAGCTCGAGTGGCCTGAGGTCTGAGAAGGCCGAATGCGAGCCCGAGTGGGCTGAGGCCTGAGCAGGCCGAATGTCGAGCCCGAGTGGGCTGAGGCCTGAGAAGGCCTAATGTTGAGCCCGAGTGGGCTGAGGCCTAAGGAGGCCTAATGTCGAGCCCGAGTGGGCTGAGGCCTGAGAAGGTCGAATGCCGAGCCCGAGTGGGCTGAGGCCTGAGAAGGCCAGTATGCTGAGCCCAAGTGGGCTGAGGCTGACTTAGCTTCCTCTCCTAAATAGTCGGTCCATGACCATACTTGATGTATAAGATGAACCCCAGTGGAAAGCTTTCCATGTTTTGAGCTCAGCCCGAATTTACCCATAACAGTCCACATTTGGGAAGAGTTGATAACTCACTTATTTTCTGAATTGAGATTACTTGGCAAGTAAGAAAGAGGCTTATCAAGGTGGGGATACTCAAATCACACTATTGGTCCATGATAAGGACGATCTAAGTCACTCACATGAAGGTGGATATTCGACTAGGACTACCCATTCACTTTCCTCACTTGATGGACACTAAAATCAAGGGTTAAGCGTCTGATTTGACAGTTGGGCCACTTCTAATATGATCTAAGGGCTAAAACTTGACTTATACAATTAATTTATGATGAATAGTCATGAGATAAAATTTCAAGTCAAACGGATCATAGGAACCATGTAATCTAGAAATCAAGGGTCTATATTAATGTGAGTCATTCGCATTTTGAGCACTCGAGATTTTCTATTTATACACCTTAGATAATCACTCAAATCCTAAGTTAAGAATTTATCACTAAGACGATCAATTTGGTACAATTACTTTCCCGACTACCTATCCGATTGATTAGAATTGCGAATTATTAGAAATTGCGGTTGAAGGGTATTATCATAATTATTAGAAAAAAGTGAGTTTTGCGAAATCCAACCATTCTCTATCATTCATAGTATCATTCTAAGTAACTTTTGTAAAGGGTCACCTATCAGATCTCTCACGGATGATCCACTGTTGCCAAATCAAAGTAAATTCATGATATTTAATTAAAATAAAATCGAAATAAAATACTAAAAAATTCTAAGTAAATTTAGAAAATCTGAGGCGTTACACAACTTGCTAAAATAAAAGTCAGTGCGTATAGCACGTCAACTAAAATTTGACGCTCTCGCATTCTGTCTGACGTTCCAGATACATATTAGCCCCAATTTTAGCCCATTCACTCTGTTTTCGGATTGTTAAAGCCTATCTGGAGTTCATATGTGTTGACAACCCCATGTGTAGGGTTGCGCTGTAGTAATAATTCAGTTGTGAGTCTGAGATCATCCTCAGGGATTAGAGAGGTAAACTAATTTGAAAAATCTAACTAGGCTAAATAGGTAAATTATTTTGTATTGAATTGATTTGAAGAACATAAACAACTAAAGAAATTATGAAATCTCAGCAAATAGAAGAAACTAGAGTGCCAAGGATCCACTTGTAGCGATCCTCAATGTTAATCCATTCATCAAGCACCAACACACAATTAGAATCGAAGTCATATATCTATCCAATCAGAAGATATCACATTCAAAAGCTCATAAACAATTGAGTAAAATCTGGAATTTCAAAACTTCTAGTTCTACTTCAAGTACAGAGAACTTGAACTAATGGCACTTCAAAGCATTAACTGCAACCTTAAATCATGATAGATCTAGGGTTTCCACAGTCCAAATCTCATAATAGAGTAATGATCAATCTCAGAAATTTGAAAGCATCTTAAGTACTTGGCACATGAGACCTAAGAATTCTTTAAAATTACCAACTTTATTCAAACTAAAACTTGAAAAATCCAAACTTTAACTTAATGTATTTGAATAATACGAATCAAACATCAAATATTATCTACAAGTTTCACCTCTTAGCTCTAGCTAAACGGTCTAGCCAACCATAGACATGATTGAACTAGAATAAAAAAGAAAAACTAAGAAAACTAAAACTTAGAAGAAGAACTTGAAGTTGTAGAAGCTCCACTTCAGATTTCTCCACCTCTAACACATCTAGTACCCTTTTATGATTATTTAGAAAGAGAGAAGAGGTGTCCTTTTATAGCAAAAATTGTGCATCGCTTCTGATTTGCATAAGGATTTACACACCGTAGTTAGCAGGTGACCGGTCGCAGGTGAGCGTTAACCGGTCGTAGCTCAAACTGCAACGACAATAACTATCAGGACATCTGGAATTTCTTCGGGTGACCGGTCGTAGGTGAGCGTCGACCGGTCGCTTAGGGTACTTTTTAGTCTAGCAAGTTGCCTCCTGAATTTTAAAATTTTTCTCGAAATTTGACCGGTTGCAGCTTTGTGAGACAATCCAGTAGCATCAACCCCCTCTGGTTGGTAATTTGATTGGTCGTAGTCGAATTACAATCAATCTCTGATGTACTAGTGACCGGTCTCCAAAGATTATGAACTATAAATTCTTTCTCTTCTTCTTCCCTTTCTTCCTTGCTTCCTTCCTCCACTCTTTGGCTCTTCTCCCATTGCTCTTTAAGGTTTTTTAAGAGATCATATTTAGCATCAAATTCATGAAGTCTCTCTTTTGCCTACAATCACAAATACATGCATAAGATAACTTCTTTAACAGTATAAAGCATGCAATTATGTGATGAATTGGAGTTTAGATATGCACAATTCATAGATCAACAATATGCTCCCTAGGACCATTACAGGCTACTGAATAGGTCTCGAAGACCAAGATCGCTAATAAACTACTTTGAATACATACACTTGAGGCGTCCGTAGGACATGAACATGGGATCATATGCCTACTTTGATATTAAGAAGGATCTGTGGCTCTAATGCGGTCATCAAACCATTGTTCGAAGGTTATTCCATTACTCGAAAGCCATATTCAATAAGTTACTTTAACTGGCATTATTTATCCATACACTTGGAATAAGCATTGCTCGAGTGTAAAACCCTAATAAAGGCCATCGTTGTGTCTACAAGGGACTACCCTACGTGGAACTATGAAAACTAAACTAAAGCTATCATAAAAGAAATCACTTTCCCTTGTGAGAAACTAATTCAATGCTATAAAACCTCTACCATTCGAAATCATGCAATGCCCTACCCACTCATAACGGTGCCTGTGGACATAACATGAGACGCCCAGAGTCATAACCAATCTTCCTGAGGCCACCCGTCTTACAAACAGGCCCCAGAGTTGCACAACGCGATCAGAGGCTAATCAGTCATCTTGCTCGGTACTGAAATGATGAGACATAGACACTAGACTCACAAATATGGTGTGGTCGATACAATTAGCTTGATACGATCTAGGTGACCTTTATTATGGCCCAAGCGGCCTCATTCATTGGAAGACATAGTCCCCTTTAGACACGGTCTTTTACCTTTTAATCAAGGGTTATCTGTATAATGTAATTAAGGGCTTGTGCTAGATCACAGCTTGGAATGTACAGAACCTAGAATCTCGAGAATAAAATTTTCTCTTTGTGTCATGTCTATTATGTACTTGTGTATGTTATTTGTGAATGCTTATGAATTCTCTGATTCTCAAATGAGGAATACAATGCAAATGAACACCAGTGAATTTCTCCTCGTTCTAAGTTCGGAATTCACAATTTTAACAGCTAATATTTATATTTTCTCCATCATCCAAATTATTGGATGGTCTGAATGGTCCTTGATCTCTACCATGGGGTCTGCCTTCTCCGGATCCCACTCATACATCAAAGAGAAGCATGATTAAGAAAATCTGAGTAAAAGAAATGAGAAAGGGGAAGTGTACTTACCTTGATAACGGGTTTGATCTCCTTAGATGGTTAGGATTGCTTCGATGGTCCACCTCACTTTCTCTTTCCTCTCCCTCTCTCTTATTTCTAGCTAGAGATAGGTTTCTAGATTTATTGTGCCCAAACTTTGATTAGGGGAGAGCTATATATAGAAAAGGAAGTGATTAGGGGGAGTTTTCTAGATTTAAGTTTAGGTGGAAGCACCTTCGTAATTCAAGATTGATTTGTCCCACCAAATTATAGTTTAAAAGTTCTAATGACACCTTAATTAACCCTAAGTTGCTTTTCTAGAAAGTAAAGTGATAATACTTGGCCCTCCTTAATTTTAGGAAAATATATTTGACTTTTGCCAATGGACTTTATTAGCCTTAATTTAATCCGTGATTTTGGTTAATTAATCATACTTAGAGTGCCTTAATAGTGCTTAGATTATGCTTAATTATTTCTAGAAAAGGTGCATTGGCAAGCTTCCCTTAATTTGAGAGATTTTGTTGACTTTTGGTTCCTACCACTTTATTAAGTTAATTAATTGTATCTTTACACCATCTAATCCATGAATTAGGGCTCTTAAGTATGGTTTGTTAAGACCTAATCACTTTTATAAGTCGATTTCTCTCCTTATTTTAAGGAATGTCATTGGCTTTTATAGAAAGGTGAGCCTTACCTTTTTTAAGGACTAATAATGATAGGTTAAGCTTAGGGTAATATTTTGTCACCATTAAGATTTGATTAAGGGGTTTTGTAACTTATGGGTTTTCTAGAAAAAAACGTTAGAATTATGACACTAATCAAGGGATTTTAAGGGTCCTTGCACACATAAATGCCAATTGTTCTTCTTATGATAACTCGATTTCTAGTGCATGCATCGACACGCGAGGGGTATCATTGGATTTATAGTGACAGTCTGGTCATGTTGACATAGGTTTTGGGTTCTCGGGGTTCTGTTCTCTTGGATGTGTACTTGCGTGCTCGATTCGGGTCTTGCCGAAAACATCGGACAACCCACGGTAGGTACCGAAGGTATACATTTTAGGTAGATCAGGTTGCAGGTATTACATGGGTAGCTTGTCCATATCTCATATGGTGTTCTCAGAGTTACTTTTATTGAAACCTCTTATTTAACAGTTATATTGCAGTCTTGATGGGATACCCCATAAGGACACATGAAGTGAAGCAAAGCCTAACATGGACTTCACCATATCAAGCAATATACGATTTTTTTCTCTCAACAATGTAATTTTGTTGAGGAGAGTAAGATGTGGTCCACTGATCGATTCTTCTCAGCTTAAAAAATTCTTCAAACTCATTTGAGCAGTATTCTCCCCCTCAATCTAGCTTTAATACTTTAATACTCATGTATGTTATTTTTAAACTTAGGCCTTATATTTTCGAAATGTATAAAAGTTATTTAATTTATGGTGTATCAAGTACATGTAATCAAATTTAGAATAATCATTGATAAAGGTGATGAAATATTCTTACTTGCCTCTTACTTTAACATTGAATGAGCTATACAAATCAATTTACACTAACTCAAGGGGGTGAGTAGTTCTATCTTTACTCCCTCTAGTAAATGGTTGTCTCGTGATCTTCCCAAGTTGATAAGCTTCATAGGGTCATCAAGCATCGCAACCACCACACTGTCATGCTTTCTGATATTTCCTTAGAGAACACATTCCGTAGCAGAGTATCCCTAGTGAATATCATAAGATAAAAGGCTCCAACGCTACTTAGCAGCCTAAAACTAAGGTAGGACCTTCGACTTGTCACCCAGTGAAGCAATATTCCATTGTGGCCATTGCTCGACAACTCAAAGGAATCCCAATGGATTAGCTCAATCTCCTGTATGCAGATAAAATGTGAAATTGCGGTTTTACCGCTTGTCAAGATACTCGGAGATATGTCTATGGACCTAGAGGGGGGGGGGGGGGGGGGGGGGGGGGGGGGGGGGGGGGGGTGAATAGGACCTTTTTGAAAATCCTTTCGCCTACTAATACAATTCAACAAAATGAGCGTTGTAAGCAAGAACACCTCGGCTTCCAAGCCTTGGTGGGTCCAATCAAATAGACTAGCAGGGGTTAAGCAATAATCAAACCTAGTCTAAGCATGCATAGGTAAGAAAATGATTCAACTAATAAAGCTTCTATCCTAAGCACCTTGTGTAGACTTTTGAGAGTGGATCAATGAGCTCAAGTCTACACAAGTAGTGAAGGTACATCTTGTGTGAGGATGCCTAAAAGGTGCCTAGCATGCATTCATATCAATCATTCATAATTAAGCAATTTAAACTAACAATGCAAAGATAGAATTGTGCTCAAGAACAATCACAAACACAAGGATGTATAGTGGTTCGACTACGTGTCTACTCCACTCCCGGTTCAAGTACTCAACCCCTTTGAGCACACCGACATTCACTATCGGAGGTTTTAAGTGAGGTTCACCTCTCAACCTTTACACGGAGGTTTTATCGGTTCACCTCTCAACCGTATCCGGAGTTTTAGACATAGGCTAACTCTCAACCTTATCGCACGTTTACTCCCGTGTCGGAGGCTCCCCCTTGGAGACTTAGTTTAGGCCCGGCTGACGGGCCAAGGAACGACTAACGTCCCTAGGTCGAGTTTGAAAACAAACTCTAAAGTGGACTCTCAGATAAGACAACCTACTTGTCGGATGAGCCCCTTGTTTAGCGCCGGATTGGGTTGCTTGATCTCCGCTCTCCCGTGCTTCAATCAGCTTCCCTTTGCTCCCTCGATCGTGCCGCCGTTGGGTCGCCAATGCCTCAGCCACATTCGATCAAACACCTTGCATGCGATGCCTTGAAATGCCCAAGGTGCTAGGAGGATGGGTGAATCTCATACATGGGATGTGTAGGTTGTTCCAACTAGGAGATTCACCTAGAGAGTCTTCTAGAGGTCTTGGACAAAGGATATACCTATGTGGAATAGTGTCACACCTCTAGATTTGAGAGAGGAATCAAGTCATCTCTTGATAGCATTTGAATGCCCATACTTGTGTTTGAAACACAAGGGATATGACTTGAGAACCTCCTCTTTGAGGCCCCTTATGATGTATAAGATAAGTGTGGAATGGGCTCTCAAAAACTTCTCTCTTAATGACCCAAGAATGGAGCTCCATATTTATAGAAAAGAGGCTCCAACGGTCATAAAACGGCCATAAAATGGCCTGCCCCGACCGGTCATGACCGGTCGGACCCCCCTGCTGAAAGACAAGCATTACATAGGCCAAACACATGGGCCGACCGGTCATGACCGGTCAGACCCCCTCACTGGACAGCCTCAATATATCAGGCCGACCGGTCATGACCGGTCGGCCACTCTTGCTGGACGGCCTAGATTGTGAAGGCCGACCGGTCAAGACCGGTCGGCCAGGCTTGCTGAACCCTTCCATTGTGAAGGCCGACCGGTCCTGACCGGTCGGCTGGCCTTTGTACATCCAGCAGGGATGCTGGCCGACCGGTCTTGACCGGTCGGACCAGCCTGGGACCCCAATGTATTTGCTGATACATGTGTTTCTTCAGCATGTAGTTCAAGGCCAAGGTTAGGGTGTACAAATGGGACACCTAGGGCCTATCTATGATGCCTACAGGGTTCTAAATATGGTCAAGGTCATCAAGGATACAAAGGGGATAGGTTTTGGTCGAGGTTAAGGCACCAAGGCATCTCATTTACCTGAATCTTCTTCCTTGATGCGGCTGGACAGTCTTTGAGTCTTCTTTCTTCATCTTCTTTGGGCTCAACCGACTCTAGACTCACTGCTGTAAGTGATTGACAAACAAGGTGCACTAGTATGCCACGGAAAAGTGCACTAACAAAATGCATTGCCCTTTTCTTCCCTAGTGGCTCTTTTGACAACTGTCAAGCATACAACCATTGGACACAAGGGAGCATCATAACATATGGATTAGCAAGTTTGAGCTCTAAGAACACATGCATATGACACATGTGTATTGCCAAGATTCAGAGAATGGTAAATTTTCGTACAAATTCTTATGAAATTTGCCTTAAGTTTGGACATACTTCCACACTCAACCAACTGAAAGTTGGGTCATCCCTATGCGACAACATGTCATGACCAAGCGTCACATTATCACAACCAACCATTGTAACCAACATCATATAGTGACTAAAGGTCACCCTGTGTCACACCAGGGCTCAGGAAACTCGACTACATTAGACTTAGTCATTGAGTGGAAGGTGTGACTCGATGGGGGAAACATAAGTTTTACAAACATTCACCATGGAAACACTAAGTAGGAAATAAAATAATTCATAATCTATTCAATAATAGCAAGTAAGGTGTTTATAATCTGGTGGCTAATATTGTTAAAATCTTACAATTTATGATCTACGATATACGATTTTAGTCAAATCTTAAGCAAAATGATTTAAATCCCAACCTTGAATCTCTTTTTATATGAATCTTACGATTCCATGATTTAAATCCTACGATTTATGATTTAAATCCCGATTTATGAATCAAATTATACTTCTTGTCTTCTATTTTAATTAAGCGTTACTTGGCTTTCATTTTATGCTTTTAAATTGGTGTGTGCTTTAAGCATTGTATACAAAAGGTAAATTAATTTATTTGTACTTTGTAAGAGATTAAATGATATATATTCTCTTCTATTAAATGATATATATATTCTCTTCAACGTTAAATCTTGTAGCTTCACTTGTGATTTCTTATTTCTTAACTAGTTAAAACATAAAATTGATGTATGACTTACCTGTAATGTTTTTTTTTTTATGAATGGTTATGATCATGCAGACTGTTATAGTCAAATTGCGGTGATCGGAGGATCTCGCGAGGACTTGAGACATGCGAGCACCCTTATAACAATATTCGACTTGCGAGCCCACCTGGTCGAGTCTCGCACATTAGACAAGTACGACGCACAGTTATCGAGTCATTGAGCCCTTATGATCGATGCTCAAATATTAGGAGAGTACGGAATATCTTTCCCGACATGCGAGCAACTCGGCTCGTAGTCGTTGAAAAGGCGTCGCATCTCAACATGCGAGTAGCCCGTCTCGTGAGCAGCTCCCGACATGCAAGCAGCTTGGCTCGTGGTCGCCGAAAGGGGTCGTATCTCATCGAGCAGTTATTTCCAAATCAAAGCATTCTCCGCCTTTATAGTTCCAGCAGCCCATATAGATCGATTTTGGGCTTATCTTTGCCCGTGTCACTAAATCTCAGGGGATCGCTATCAGGAAACGTAATCGACTAGATGTCTAATTGGATTATTCCGTTCCTTTATTTAGGGATCAACAGGATGAGCACCTTATCCCTAGGAATCAGTAGTAATCTTGATGGCTTGCGTAACTGACTAGATCACCCAGATTTGTATAAATAGATGACCTATAAATGATAAAGGCACACAATTTCTGAGCTCCAAAACCCTTCATTTCCTTCGTAACTACATCCCATCTAACTTAAGCATCGGAGGGCCAACGGCTGGACGCCGGCAACCCGTAGTTTTCCTTTGTGCCTTTTCAGGTTCAGGAGGAAACTGCCTTGAAGAAAGATGAACGACAGGAGGACCCTGTTACAAAATCCAACGTAAACAGATTGGCGCCGTCTATGGGAACCATTTGATCGTCAAGATTAGCCGCTTTCACCACTGATCGAAGTCCTCCCACCATGCCTCCTAAAAAGAAAGCCCACCCTTCCACTTCAAGGCAGACGCTACCTCCACCTGACACTACCGAACCAGCGCTTATCCCTCAAACTACTTCGACGGGCCTCCCTCAGGGAGATCCTAACATACTGTTGCAAAACCCACAATTTAATGCTTCTGGGAATCAAGAAGATGTCATGACACTCCTAACCCTCAACGCCGGATTCCAAGCCTTGTCTAATCGGCTTGATTAACATTTTCTGGGGCCCCAGCGACAACCTTCCGAAGGGTTGTCGGCGCAACCTATACCAGTGGCTTCCAAACATTCTGCGGACGAACCACAAGTCCAACCAAATCATCCTTCATCGAATTGAATACCACTCAACAATCAAGCCCCTGTACTACCCTCGTATTCCATACACTCTAGTACTTCCCGATAAAAGCAATCTCAGGGGTCCACCGTCGAAACGTCAGGTTAACCTTACCATAGGAAGGAAACCTCAAGAAATCCATGATCATTTTGATGACATGGAACAATGATACCAGGCAAATCGACCATCTGCTGCTGTGGCGTCGATACACCAATCTGAGTCTCCTTTCACCTGCGAGGTCATGGGAGCACCTTTACCTAGGAAGTATCGCACACTCGTCATCACCCCGTATACCGGTACTGGTGATCCTCTCGAACTCCTGGAAATGTATAGGTCTCTTATGGAGCTGGAGGGACATGGATCAGAAATCATGTGTAGGGCTTTTTCCCTAACCTTAAAGGAGGCAGCTTGTACATGATTCCGAGGGCTAAAATCCCGATCCATCGGGTCCTTCACACAGCTATCGGAACTATTCCTCTCTCAATTCATGGGAAGCATCCGTACTAAAAAGTCGGCATCTCACCTAATGGATTTGAAATAGCAGCATGGGGAGACAATAAAAGAATTCACAGTACGGTTCACTACAGAAGCCGTCCAAACTGAAGGCTATACCGAAGAAAAAGGACTCACCGCCCTCATAGCTGGAATTACAAGCGAGAGATTTAGATTCGCCCTAGATAAGAACCCTGCTAAAACCATGACGGAATTCCAACCAAAAGCTCAGAAATATATCAACGCAGAAGAAGTTGCTTTGGCACGTCATGATATACAGGGTAAGAAACGCAAGCCGGAGGAAATCTCACCCTCGGATAAGAAATATCGACGCGATCGATGGGACCGCTCTCCCAAGAAGCCTTATTCTGGTAAATATCATAACTACACTCCTCTCAACCGATCCCCCGAAAAGGTGGTAATGGAGATCAAGCATAAACCATATGTGAAATGGCCTGCAAAGATCAAATCTGATCCTGAAAAGAGAGATAAAAGCAAGTATTGTTATTTCTACAAAGACCATGGGCAAAGTACCCAAGATTACATATCTCTGCGAGATCACATCGAAGCTCTCATTCGAAAAGGTCATCTTCAAGATTATACTGTCCGTCATGGTCGATCACCTAAAAGGGCGGAAGCCCCACCACACCAAAAGAAATCGCCTCACCATCATACTTCACAAGAAGACGTTGAACCTACCAGGGAGATCCAGACCATCGCCGGAGGACCGGCTTGCGGAGGAGATTCTCAAGCTACAAGAAAAGCATACACTCGTAAGGCGTCTAAGAAGCCCCGGCATATCTATTGGTTGGAACAAACACCCAACACGTAAAAAATCAACCATCCTCCAATCTCCTTCTCCCTCGAGGATGCAGAGGAGATTCACTTCCCTCACGAAGACTCCATCGTGGTCGCGCTAAAGGTATCAAATTATCTGACTCACTTGTATTATGGTGGATACAGGTAGCTCTGCTGACATTCTATACCTGTAAGCTTTCAACAAAATGGCACTCGTCAGAAGCCTGCTCAAACCAGTCTCTACTCCTCTCGTCGGATTCGGGGGCGAGGTGGTAACACCGGAAGGAAGCATTGACCTCCCAGTTACCTTTAGAGAAAGTCCAGCGAAAATGACTGTCTTCGTTAATTTCCTCGTGGTAGATCAGAGGTCGGCATACAACGCCATTTTGGGCCGACCATCACTCAATAAAGTAGGGGCAGCCTTTCATCTTTTGTATTTATACGTCAAATTTCGTACCCCAAATGGTGTTGGGGTCGTACGAGGAAATCAAAAGGAAGCCCGATCATGTTATGAGATAGCCGTACAATACTGAAAGAAGGCTCAGACGACTCCAGTTATGATGGTGGCGCAAGATTCACCAAGCGCTCCGACGGCTACCTTGTTGGATCCAAGAGAAAAAGCTCTCCACTCAGGAACTCCTGGGGAAGAGACAGTGGCAATCCACTTAACCGAAGATGATTCGTCCAAAGTCGTATACACTGGGTCATCTTTAACCAACGTCTTTCGAGAAAATCTGGTTCGTTTTCTCACCGAATACCAAGATGTGTTTGCTTGGTCTCACAAAGATATGCCAGGCATCGACCCCAGCGTCATAGCACATCGTTTGAACGTTGATCCGAAGTATAAACCTGTTCACCAACGCTGGCGTGCCTTCACTGCAGAGAGGCAAATGGTAATCAAGACCGAGGTCGAAAAGTTGCTCACAGTCAATTTTATAAAAGAAGTCGACTACCCAGAGTGGGTCGCGAACTGTGGTTCTCGTTCGAAAAGCTAATGGTAAGTGGAGGATGTGCGTTGACTATTCCGATTTGAACAAAGCGTGTACCAAAGACAGCTTCCCAACACCGCGAATCGATCAGCTGGTTGATTCGATGGCAGGGCATGCCCTGCTCAGTTTTATGGACGCCTATTCCGGTTATAACCAGATCATGATGCATCCACCCGATAGCCAGCACACTGCCTTCATCACTGATAGAGGTCTGTATTGCTACCAAGTAATGCCTTTTGGTCTTAAAAATGCAGGGGCCACCTATCAGCTCCTCATCAATAAAATATTCGCCACATCGAATATGGAGATTTATGTCGACGACATGCTCGTGAAAAGTGTCGTAGAAGATGACCACCTTGCAGATCTTCGAGAAGCCTTTGACTTGATGAGGAAGTATCAGATGAAGCTAAATCCCGAGAAATGTGCATTCGGAGTCTTTGCTGGTAAATTTCTCAGATTTATGGTCGGCCAACGAGGAATCGAGGCAAATCCTGAAAAAATAAAGGCATTGGTCGAGATGACATCTCCGACCACACTCAAGGATGTCCAACGCCTGACTGGCCGTATAGCATCGTTGAATAGGTTCATTTCGCGGGCCTCTGACAAGTGTTTACCCTTCTTTAAACTCCTCCGAGCCACAACAAAATCTGATTGGGAGTGGACATCGCAATGCGAAGAGGCATTCCAACAGCTGAAGCAATATATGAGTGCACCCCCCGTTCTGTCAAAACCTGTGGCGCACGAACAACTTATTCTTTATTTATCTGTGTCTTCTACGGTCGTTAGTGCCGCTTTAATAAGAGAAGATTCTGGGGTACAAAGGCCCATTTATTATATTAGCCGAGCGATAGTGGATGTTGAAACTCGGTATTCTGATATGGAAAAGTTGGCCCTAGCTCTAATCACGGCTGTCCGAAAGCTGCGACCCTATTTTCAAGCCCAACGAATCATCCGTTACGGCAGGTCCTTCAAAAACCCGAGGTTTCAGGGTGATAAACTAAATGGGCGGTCGAGATAAGTGAGCACAATATTTCGTTCTGCCCCGGGACCTCCATCAAGGGCCAAGCCGTGGCTGACTTCATCACCGAATTCACATACTCCTCCCCCGATGATAATCCTGCGACCAGCGACCAGCCACCCTGGTCACTATTCGTGGATGGGTCCTCACTGGCCACCGGTAGTGGAGTGAGCCTAATTCTAGTTGCTCTAGACGGGTCGCGTTTCTAATACGCTTTACGATTTGATTCTCGCATCTCAAATAATGAAGCAGAATATGAGGCTCTGATCATTGGCCTTGAACTAGCGAACGTCCTCTCAATTCAGAATTTACTCATTCATAGTGACTCTCAGCTCATAGTCAATCAGGTACTCGGCGAATTTGAAGCAAAAGAAGAAAGAATGGCCTTATACAAATCTCGAGTGTTCATCCTACTCGCGAAGCTAAAGAATTATGAAATAGTCCACATCTCTCGCGAGAAGAACTAACTCGCAGATTCCTTGGCAAAACTCGCCTCCACACCAGAGTCTGAGTTATCACAATCGATTCCCATCGAGCACCTTCACACCCAGAGTATCGGCCAACCAACTCCTGGGCAAGTGATTGCGGTCCATCTCTCTATGTTGGATGGACCCTATTGTCCTCTATCTCAGAGATGGGCATCTTCCAGACGACAAGAAATCTGCACTGACAAATTCGTCATCGAGCTGCCAGGTATACTTTACAAAATGAAACGTTATTACATAAGAGTTTCTTTTTACCCTACTCAAGGTGTCTTCACCCAAAAGAGGCACATCGTGTTCTAGATGAAATACACCAGGGGGTATATGGTAACCACCCAAGGGGACGATCTCTAGCATATAAGGCGATGAGGCAAGGATACTACTGGCCCACTATGAAGGCAGATGTGATTGAATTCTCTAAAAAATGTGACAAGTGCCAACGATATTCTCCTATACCTCATGTACCGTCCGGGCAAACGTCGCCAATGGATAACCCTTGGCCCTTCACCCAATGGGGAGTCGATATCATCGGGCCCTTGCCTATCGGGAAAGGTCAAAATAGGTTTGCAATCGTAGGGGTCGATTACTTCACCAAATGGGTCGAGGCAGAACCATTAGCCAGAATTACTGAGAAACAGACCACTAAATTCGTATAGAGAAATATCATATGCCGTTATGGGCTCCCCCACACTATAATCACCGATAATGGAAAGCAATTTGACAACGCTGCTTTCGAATGAGTTTTGCAAAAAATGGAAGATATACAATGTCCGCACCTCTCCATACCATCCCTAGGCAAATAAGCAAGTTGAAGCGGTGAATAAAATCATTAAGCATCACTTAAAGACCAAGCTCGGTGAGTGTAAAGGTATGTGGCCAAAACTCCTGCCAGAAGTCTTATGGGCATATAGGACAACGACTCGCACATCAACAGGTGAAACTCCTTTCTCCTTGGCATTCGGTACCGACGCAGTAGTACCAGTTGAAATTTAAGTACCTTCGTATCGAATCGAGCAGTATGATCCCACTTGTAATCAGGAAGGTCTTCGACTTCGTCTCGATCCCTTGGAAGAGTGGAGGGATGCCTCCCAGCTGCGAGCAGCAGCGTATCAGCAGTGCATTGCTCGCTATCGTAATGCTAAAGTTCAGCCTAGAGCTTTCCAGCTCGGCGATTTGGTTCTTAGACAGAATCTCGGAGCTCCTGCACGTTCGCTGGATCCAAATTGGGAAGGCCCGTATCGAGTCATCAAAATTGTGCAACCCGGTACTTACTATCTTGAAGATATGCAGGGAAGACCCGTACGTTGCCCTTGGCATGTGGAACATTTGCTACAGTATTTCCCTTAATTCGATGTAATTTTGAACGACGTTCGAATGAATAAGAATTAAAGTAAGTCTTTTGGTCGCTACTCCATTTAATTGGACCCGAATAGCCCCGAAGAGAATACACATTCTCTTGACCAATTGTCTACCCTTGGTAGAATTAAAGTCAGTCTTTTGGTCGTTACTCCAGTTAATTGGACCAGAATAGCTCCGAAGAGAATACACACATTCTCTTGGCTAATTGTCTACCCTTGGTAGAATCGAAGCCTCAATCGATAGATCAGTCTATCTCCACGCGGACATGGTCACCACGACCCCCGGATTGAGCCTAACTCATTACTATGTGAGTTAAGTATGAAGGCATTCAATATACAAGAAAGGAAGAACGAAAGAAAGGGGAAATAAGATGCAAACAACATCATCTAAAAGGTGTTTTTTCATTCATCTCGACTGATTACAAAGTCAGGTTGTTTACAAAGTAAAATTGATACAGGAGTAAAGCAAAGGAAAGAAAGATAATCATTCTCGCGTATCGGTTGGAGGAGGACCGGCACTCTCGACTTCGGGGCCCACTTCGAAAACCCCTCCAGCTTGAGTGACCTCGGTCACTTCGTTCTCGGTAGCTGCTCTCTCCTTCGCAGCTATGATGGCCGCAACCCTCTCGAATTCACCCATGTCAAAAGATGGGGACATCAGCTGCACTACTTGTAGTGCAAAGTCGCGACCAGCATCGTACGACTCATATCTCTCATCGTCGTACGGCTGCGAGGTTCGAAACTCCATGATAGCTCAGGCTCCTTCTTCGAAAAGCATCTTGACAAGGGCTACTCTCTCCTCATCCCAATGGATCGAGTCGTCCTTGAGCTGCGCGAGAGTGGAGCGCTCTTTGTCTAGACTGTCGCTGACTTCCTTGAGTTGCGACTTGGCTTCTGCGAGCCGCTCCTCCAGTGAGATCTTATCCTGCTGGAAGATCTCTCTCTCTCTCTCTGCCTTCTCCTTCAACTCCGCGAGCTTGGCGAAGTTGGAGTCCAAAGCCTGATATCTATCTGTCAGGACTTGGACCTTCTCGATGAGGATCTTTTTCTCCTCAGTCATCTTCGCGATCAAGGACTCGCGAGACTTGATGACTTGGTCCCTTCCATGGACCGCCTTCTCCAGAGCAACCCTCTTCCCATCAGCCTCATCTATCACACGACGGGCGGCGAGGATGTCACGCCTCGTTCGTAGAATGAGGGCCAAGCCCTATAGGACAGAAGAAAGGTTATGAGATAAATACTGGGGAGCAAACAAAGGGACCAAAACAACAGGGTCAAATTAAAAAACATGTTACCTGTACCATCCTCACTCCTGCCTCGAGGAAGAGATTTTCAAGACTTGACTCGGGGAGGGTGCCGAAGGTCTAGGGGGAGATGTTGTCAAACAAGAACTTGCAAATTGGATGGAGATGACGGGGAACGGTGAATGCTCCGCTTCCAGAGGGCTGGGCTACGACTAGCCCAGCTGGGCTCGCATCTCGAGCAGTGGTCGACTCGCGAGCACCTTCAGGCTCGCGAGGTTCTTCAGCTGGGGGGCAGCTTGCCCCCGCCTCGTCGTCCCTCGGGGAATTATCGACAATATTAATAACTGGTGGTTCAGGAGGAACCACCAGTGAAGGAGCCACAGGTGCAGGTGCCGCTGGCGCAGCCACCGCGGCCTCAAGAAGAGGAGTGTGGGCAACTCCACCTGTCCTATTAGACGAATGAGAAGGACCGGTAGACGCCTTCTTCTGCCTCTTCGAGTTTGTACCCTTGAGGTGAGGCAGCAACCCTCTCTTCTCCCTGGCATTTGTCATCGCGACTTCCTCGCGAGATATTAGTCCTACCGCTGCGAGTCGAGAGGCTGACAGACAAGCCTCGATATACCTGTCTCGGGCAGGCAACTTGTACACCTTCACGATCTTTTCGTGAATTCCTCCCTTCAGGTTCGGCTTCCCCAAAGCCGGGATACCTGCAAATACAAGCAGAGGTTAGAAACGCAAAAAACCCTAAACTGGCTTGCGAAGCTTGCGGAGCGTGAAACTGTGCCCACCTTCACAGAAAAAGCGGTTCACACTAGGGCCCCCAGAAGTAGATCTTGACTCAGACTTCCAGCTCCCAGAATCATAGAACTAATGTTTCCTCCATCTAGGATAATTTGAAGAGGGTTTCCCCAGGACAAAGTTATCCCGGTGCCACTAACATACGTAATACCAGCCTTCGCTGGAGGGTGCCTTCTTGAGTCGGAACATTCGGAGAAACTCTTCGGCAGTTAACTCCCCATTACCAGCTTGCGCCTAGAGAGCGAAGGAGGAGAGGATCACCCTCCATCCGTTTACGATAAGTTGCCTAGGGGCAATCTTATAACTCCGGAGTACATCGCGAATGAAGGGGTGGAGAGGAAGACGCACCCCAAGAATAAATAAGTATTCATAGATGGCAACGCATCTTGGGGGAGGAGAATCCGGGGTTTCTCCCTCTCCGGGTAACCGGAGAACAACCGAGTCAGGGACTTGGTATCTCTTCCGTAATTCATTCAGCCTTTCCTCCGACAGGATGGATGAATACTCGGACGCTGAGTGCCTACCCGCCGGAACCCTCGCATTGTTGTAGGAAGAAGATTCCGAGGTGGCATCCCCCAGGGGGACGGTCTCCTCATCGGAATCTCCAGCCATGAAAATTTTTAAGATAAAAATAAGAGAAGAAAAAGGAAGAAGCGGAGTTATACCAGAGATACCGGAGAAAGAGAATGACACCAGAGGAAGAAGGACACACCATGAGAGAATAAGGAAAAAGGAAGAGTTTTCGAAAACTTCTGTGAAAATCCAAAGATTTGGCGGACTCCGTATATTTATAAGCAATCATTCCTCAGGATTTAGCGACACGTGGCGATCGCCCATTTGGCTCAGCAGTCGAATGGGCATGGCAATTAATTCCATAGACACGCGGCGGGCGTCTCTTCATTTCCTCCCTGCCAAAAAGCTGTGGAAGGCTGGCGCTCATTAATGTCAGCCCAATCATGTACGGCTTCATCTCCGATAAAGGTATTAGGCAGTTATGCATGCCAGTAAGTAAGTCCTTCCCTTAGACTTCTCGACGGCAAGGACTTGGGGGGCATCTGTTATAGTCAAATTGCGGTGATTGGAGGATCTCGCGAGGACTCGAGACGTGCGAGCACCCTTATAACAATATTCGACTTGCGAGCCCACCTGGTCGAGTCTCGCAAATTAGACAAGTACGACGCACAGTTACAGAGTCATCGAGCCCTTATGGTCGATGCTCGAATATTAGGAGAGTACAGAATATCTTTCCCGACATGCGAGCAGCTCGGCTCATAGTCGTTGAAAAGGCGTCGCATCTCAACATGCGAGCAGCCCGTCTCGTGAGCAGCTCCCGACATGCCAGCAGCTCGGCTCATGGTCACCGAAAGGGGTCGTATCTCATCGAGCAGTTATTTCCGAATCAAAGCATTCTCCGCCTTTATAGTTCCAGCAGCCCATATAGATCGATTTTGGGCTTATCTTTGCCCGTGGCACTAAATCTCAAGGGATCGCTATCAGGAAATGTAATCGACCAGATGTCTAATTGGATTATGCCGTTCCTTTATTTAGGGATCAACAGGATAAGCACCTTATCCCTGGGAATTAGTAGTAATCTTGACGGCTTGCATAACTGACTGGATCATCCAGATTTATATAAATAGATGACCCACAAACGATAAAGGTACACAATCTTTGAGCTCCAAAACCCTTCGTTTCCTTCGTAACTACGTCCCATCTAACTTAAGCATCGGAGGGCCAACGGCTGGACGCCGGCCACCCGTAGTTTTTCTTTGTGCCTTTTCAGGTTCAGGAGGAAACTGCCTGGAAGGAAGATGAACAACAGGAGGACCCTGTTACAAAATCCGACGTGAACACCGAGTTATATGTATTATGAATATTGTTTGAAATCAATTTTTTTTTATCTACAATATCAAAGGTTATTTTTCCACTATGATTCTACATTAGAAAAGGTGATAAGAACATAAATTATTAAAGAACTTGTATGTTTTTTTAAGGGAAATTTCTTAAAAAGTAAAAATAAATAAATAAAAGAATAAAATTCCTTTAACACTATCATGACATGGTATTAGTTGGTGCACATTAATAGAAAAAAGGAAGATTGATGAGTTTTTTTTAATCTGATTTCTTTATATTTTCCCTTTTTTTTCAATATTTTAAGAAAATTGTAAAAAATCTCTTGATTTACGATACGATTTGCGATTTGATACGATTTAAACCCTACTATGATTTTAAATATGATAATGACTTTGACAACATTGTCGGTGGTTGATATCTAACCCATACCATCATTAACAATAATATTTGTTTAACAAAAACATTTCATTCTTCCATGGGGTCTTTATGAGCATTCTTCTCAAAATCAGAACTCCATTAGAGGAGCCACCTTATCTTTTCCTTTTCCTGGTTGGTTTCATTTTAACAAAGTGAACTAACATCTGAATAAGTAATTTTACGCATGATTCACAACATAGGCATGTTTCAGATGGATGAACATGATTCAATATGCCAAAATGCCATGTAATATAAATAAAATGTTAAACTTCGAACCACCAACGCCATAGCTGCTCATAGCGTCTAGCATGCTAACACTCATTCGACTGACACCGACACATTGACAATATGTGAAGGAGTACACTCACATCTGGCACAAACACTTACCTGTGGAATCTCATGTACAATGTGTATTTGTCTAGTCTCGATAATGAGTGGCCCACTCAAGAGCTAGCCAAATTCCTTCCCCAACCCCCTGAGCTAAGTCCAAGGAAGAGACCCTATTACTACCAACTTAGGTTCCACTGATAACTCTACCCAAGATCTAAGGAATATCTTTATCCCCAAGTTGTCTAGCATTCTAAATATAATTTCTTACCATCCACACATTCATTTCATCATGAGACATACTTCGCATATTAATACATATATCAACAGACTGTCAAAACTATGCAATGTTATGCAATGCATGCATGTGATTCCATCCATGTATGCCATCACTCAGCAATGATATGTTAGATTTAGATTTACATTCCTTCAAAAGTTTGCTCTTTTTAGTCATAGCTAATATCCAAAGATTAAGTTAAAAATCTTTCCTAACGAAACTTTTCTAATTTGGAATACTTATAATATTTGCCAAATCATGCAATTAAAACTTAAAATTGCTAAATTGGGCCCTTGATTGCCCAATCGGGTTCCCGATCCTTAAATCCAAGTTGTGTATTTCCTTTTTAAATCAAAATCTAGGTTGCGATCATTTCTGACCGTAGATCAAGGGTTCCCGAATAGTTGAATGCTAAAATCCATCCGATCTCACTGTACATTTCTTTGATTTTCATGGATTTGATTAAATGGCCCTAATCGTCCCTTGATCAGACAATCCAATCCAGATCTAGGTCAAGTATATCTTAAGTTTCTTTGATCTAATCCCTTAAAAATCTCTTAATTAATTGACAAAACCCTTGATTAATGATTAGATCTACCTAATTGTCACTTTAACAGTCGAGCTGACATTTTCTTATCTTTCTTTGATTTTTAGTCGGCCCAAATCGAAGATGATCCTAGGGTCCCTGATTGTTCACAACTAAGATTACAATGTTTACGATCAATGTCTAATCATAAGTGATGAGATCTATCGTCATATCAAGTGTACTTAGTGGGGGCACTTAAGAGTGCATTTATTACATGTGGGGCCAATTACCATCGTACCACTCACTTGCGATGGTTTAATCATAGCAGTTATTCATGGGTCAATCAGTTCCTCTTTTCATGATCGTCTGGTGAGGCCCACTTTCGAAGGTGTATTTTATCATGAGGGGCCCACCTAAGACAATAATTCTTGGCTTGATCAACATCATTTTTATCATGACAGATTCCATATCTTAAGTCATCATGATTTAGTCCTATGTACCAATCGTGTGGTGAGCCCACCTTAAGTTATCATGATTTAGTCCTATGTACCACATGAGATGATTGCTATGTCCATTCATTTATCGTAATAACAATTAGAGAGTGATTTAACTTTATCAATCTTTATCACATGGTGGGGCCCACTCTAATAAGTTATACCTTTGGCAATGTGGAGCTCACTAAAGGGGGGTCAAGATCACAAATGAGTGTCTAAGGGTTGCATTCCCTTACATAACCAAGATGCATGTGCATTTTATCATATGTTGGGGCTCACACCACCAAATCAAGTGATGGAACTTACATGCATAAATCTAAATAGTTTAAGCATGTGTGTGTGTGTGTGTGTGTGTGTGTGTGTGTGTGTGTGTGTTGATCTTTCATGATCAAGTGATGGAAGTTGCTTGATGTTGCGATTAGATATGCATGGGCCACCATCTTAATGATGATTTGATCTACTGATCAAACATATATGTACACTTACACATAATGTACTCGTACACTATTGGTCATGTGGGGGGGCCCAATCTTTCGTGCATTTCCTCATATGTGGGGCCCACCATCATATACTAGGATAAGTTAATCATTTACATAATTAATAAACACAATACCAATTAGCAATACATACACAACATCATATAATACTAATGAGCAACACAAACTTAAGTGGGACCCACTATGAAGACTCCAACAGGTGTTAGGCCTCACCCAACTCGTGCATACATGGGACCAACCACACTGCCTTTACATGGTAGCGTGTGGGGCCCACAATGTTGTCCACATGGATAACGTGTGGGGCCCACATGACTTCCAACTGACAACGTGGGATGTCCCCACACCTTGGCCTAAAACGGGCAGCGTGCGGTCCCCTTTCCCTTGTCAGATTTTGACTGTGGACGGGTCCACTATGTACACATACACTCATCCTCTAATTTACACTATTTCAACTGTTAATCTTTGAATAAAACTAGAAAAATACCTCTTTGCGCGGTTTGGATTGCAATATGGAGTAATGGGGCCCACTCTTAACATTCTCTCTCTCTCTCTCTCTCTCTCTCTCTCTCTCTGTGCCAGGAACACATAAAGCAAGGGGGGAGGCACGTCCTCTCTTGTAGGAAAACCCCCTCTCCGTAGCGCATATGCGTTATAGGGAGAGGGAGAAGATATTGGAGAGATATTTAAAGGGGAGGTGAGGTATGTTGGTGCACATGTGGTGGTGATCGTGTCGTACATGTGTGGGTCCCACGGGTCCGGTCCATTTGATTCAAGAATATTATTGTGATGCTCTCTACGAGACCAATGCACTAAAATTAGTCTCATACTCACACGATGAGTAGATTAAGAGAGAGATATTTCATTGGTTGATAAGGTCGAGGATGTACAGAACATGCGCTCCCACAAGTGAGGGTGTAAGTGTCAAGTGTGTGTGTGTGCCACACATGTAGAAATCATATGCATGTGATCTATTTGATCAAATGGTACCAATGTGAAGCCTATGATGCCAAGTGCTCGGGGAAAAATATTTTCAGTGACCAATAGTGCTTGCTTAGAGAGAGATACCACATGCATGATTAATGGCTATAGATACATGTATGAATAAACACAATTTCACGTAGATTAATAGAATTTACTGGACCTGGATCATAAGATCTATTCAAATTAGGCATGCTAGAGTCGCATGATTTACTAAATCATGCGAAATCAATACTTAATCTCATCCGCCATCAGTGTTTTAAGCTCTTGATCAAAGTCATTTCTTATGTTTAGGCTACTAAACTCTTTGAGCTAAACGCAAATATGCTTAGAAATGATCGGGCATGTATTTTAAAGTATTGTCCAAGAAAAAACGTCTAATTTCAGTTTGAAACTGTGCTTTAATTTCAGCATGGAAAGATTTAAACTTATCAAACACCTCAAACTATCAATAATTTCAGCATCATGCACACCCATGTCCGGAGAGAGAAATCTTCAATAAAGGTGACAAAGAGTTTAAAATTATTCAAACTGGGGAATCGAATGGGACCCACACATGCATCTAAGTGAACGAATCCAAAAGGAAACAACGTAATGGTTATCAAGCCTAGGAAGATAACTTGAACAAGTGTGTTTTGTCAAGTGACAGGCTTTAGAATTTATTAAGGAAACAAAATGCAAAGAGGGAACTAGCCTTTTAAGAGACTTGAGATATAGATGTCTAAACCAGGCGTTACTGGAATGGAGTACTGTTATCTTTAGCAAGGTAAGCGCTTTCATAACTGCCAAGTTCAAAAGTAGCAAAGGCCACATAGCTCACTCACCCCACAAAGCATTGCCTTTGTCTTGAGGTCTTAAAATAGACAATAAGATAGGTAAAAGGTTATGGAGAGGAATTTGGGAGCATAAAGAACAAAAGGACAAAATGAAAATTTTGCAGCATAAAGAACAAAAGGAAGACCAAAGTTGGTACTAAGAGAGGCATTCCCCCAGCCGAGAATAGTGGATAATGAGCCATCAATTAGGGATACCACTTAGAACTGATCATCTCTCCCTCTCTTACAAAACTTCCCAAATGAACCAATACATGCCAAGCTATCTCATAACGAGCCAATGCATGCTAGCCCCTTAGCCAGTCACCAATCACTCACCAACACCATCCAATGGAAGTCCACTAAAGGGCCAACTAGGATTTCCATCCAAATTCTCTGTATAAGGAGAACTGCTAGCCAGAGCTCAGAACTTTTTAAAAATTTCTAAGTATTGGAGAGAAAAGAGAGAGTGGGAGGAGTAGAGAAGGGAATGGAGCTAGGAGACTTCAAGGTTCAAGGTGGGTATACCTTCCTCTCTTCCTTGTCCCACAAGTCATTATACAAGTTAAGTTAATATGACAGGAAGGCACTCCTCCTATGGAGGATATTGAGTTAACATGACAGGAAGGCACTCCTCCTATGGAGGATATTAAGTTAATATGCCAGGAAGGCAAACACTTTAGTTGCTAATTGCTGCTAAATTATATATAAAATGTCATCTAAATTTTATTAGTCCTTGCTGGTTGTGCTAACATGATATTTATTCTAGTGTCTGCTCTAATAGTGGGTTTGTTTAAGCAATTTTTGTTATGTTTACATAATTTATATTTTTACCAAGCTTTGTTAACTTCGCCTCACAAAAGATTATAGATATGGTCTTTCTTATAAAATGCATATTGTGCTTGATAGGGGCAACACCTAAAGGAATATTGAAGATCATGGATCTCCCAGGACTGACTATATATCATGTCAAAAGCCATTTGCAGGTGATTAGTTTTTTCATTTATATATATTTTTTGTGTTGTTATTTCCTTGAATCACCATTATCATTATCATAGCCTTGTTAAAATGGTTTGTTAGCATGATTTAGGAATCCTATGCTACTAAACATTTATTTCTAAGGATTTATCTTTGGTAAGTGAGCCAACCCTCATATCCTCCTTACCACTTTGATCTCTAAGTCTTTTAGGTCTTCCTCTTTTAGGCCTATTGAAAGCTCCTATACTAGTAGTTGTTTTCCACTATGATCTTATATATTTATGCACATTTCTTAGTCTTATATAGATTATTAGGAATAATGCATTTGGTGGCTTTAGAAGTTTCTACATTCAGTTACCTAATTTGGAATATTAATTATTGATGAATTTTTGTTTTTTCTTTCTTTTTCAGAAATACAGGATTTTAAAGTTTATTCCCGAATCTTTCTATAGTAAGTCTGAATAATTGTTGAGAATACTTCAAATAATGCTCAGAAATCCTGTGATTAGAAATCTTACTATTTTACAATCTCTGTTATTTTAGGAGGAAAGCTTGAGACGAGAAAGGTTTTAGAAATCCCGCCTAGTTTTAGTGCAACATCGTGAGTCATCTCTTCACAATATTCTTCTCCAATAATACTTTTTTGTTTCAATTACACTTCCACTTTCTCCAATAATAGTATATATTTCATTTATAGTTTTGTTAGTATTTATTCCACTTCCGCTTTCAATTAGATTCTTTTCAAATAATATAATTCTTTTACATTACATTTTCTTTTTCATAAAGGTAGGTATTTTGTATCTTACTATTTATTTGTTATAAACTTTTCCTAACACATCCAAGAAGACAACAAGGAACTTCTTACTTAGCCTCTTATTTATTTATTTTATTTCGATACTTGTTCATATTTACACATAAAAATTCTCAACTAATAAAAATATTGTATGCATTATCTTGCAACCCTTCTTTTACAGAAACATTAGTTGGCAAGCAATCATTCATAAGCAGAACAACATCACCTGTTTGTCTTTTGCAACTCTATCTAATCTCATACAAGCACAACACAAAATTCTCCTTTCTTTTAGGTTTATCTTCCTTTGCTTTGGAGTAGAAACTATTTAAGCTACATTAACCTTTATTATATTCTATCCATAGGAATACATCTTTAGTGTCTCTAAAGCTTTTTGTTTCCTACTACTTCATGAACTCATCTTTGATACTTATGGTGGTTGCATATGCTATGAAGTGCTGTTCAAATTGCCGAAGCATTAAAATTGCAGATGGAAGTACACAAACAACTACATGATCAGATTGAGGTGCGTGTCATGAGACCTATGCACTTTAGAATCTGCAAGTAATGTTAAAAAAAATTGATTTCTTTAATAATGTGTTACAAAAAGTAATAATATTTTTTGGTGTGTAAAGAAGTAGAAAAGAAATAAAACGATAATGCAAATGAGATTTTATATAGATTATTAATGTGAGAGTATGTTGGACATCCACCCCATTAATTAGATGCACCATTCCATGATGGGTCGTGGGCCTTAAAATCAGGTCAATCCATGACTCAGCTGGGCCACACCACAGACATCAGTTAAGAGTGGATGCCCACTAAATGAAACCTTCATGATTATTTATAGGTCCCACTGAGATGTGGTTCAGACATCCATTCTATCCATTGTATGTGCCTTAGATATTTCAGGCCATTCCAAAACTCAGATGAGCTCACCAAGCCTTTTAGATGTTTTATGCGTTATTTCACATGGTTTTAGATGATGTGGCTCACCAGAATGGATACAACTGGTTTTTTAGGACATCTCATGACCTAGAGGGGACCCGCCAAATGCACGGTGTGGATGTCGGACACACATCACGGTGGGGCGCATAGAGCTATATATATATATATATATATATATATATATATATATATATATATATATATATATATATATATATATATATATATATATATATATAGATGGAAGCATAGTGGTGTGCATGCAACAATTACCCATGGATTCTTTCTATTTCCATTCTCTTGTACTCTACATGTGTTTCTCTTGTAATTCCATTCACAATTCAAATTCTTGCACATTAACACCTTTAGCTCCTTTGGAGGTTCCTTTGAAGCCATGGCACAATGGGAAATGGAGTTCTTGACTCTTGCTGTTATCTTTGACATAAAAGTATCTTTACTTCAAAAAGTTTTATCACCTCTCTCCTTCCAAGTACTTAAAAATATGACAAAGGGAAGAATCTTACAAAAATAGACCTTAATCACCAAAATTATTTCTCTACCTAATTCATAAGTAATTGTGCTATCATAATAAGAATCATAACTCATATTAAATGGATGCAGAAAGAAACTCCATTTTCCATTTGGTTATTGATGAAATAGTGATAAATAATCCTTTCTACCATCATACAGTTATTCTACATGTTTACAAGTTGAATTTTCATACTTTGATGAAGATGAAAGTAATAATCTTGTGTTGTGAAAGTCACTTTGTCAAACCCATTTAGCAAAGGGCCTATGCTCGAAGAGGGGTGGTCACTCCCCATAACATCTCTTAAGCTAATTTATGACCTTATCAAAATTCAAGAGTCTGTCTTTCTATAAAATTTCTTTTTATTTCTTATGAAAAAACATAAACGATCCTTAGGAGTTTGAAAAATCTACCTTATACCACACTAATTAGCTAAAACAGGTCCTAAAAAGTTTCCAAAGGGTATTTAGCACCAATATTTATATCAAATCTTGGTACCAGTATGCTCATATTTGACCCATCTTTAGAACTACAAACACTCAATTTTTAGATGAAATTACCCAAATTCCCACTATAGTTTTTCATGGTTTTGTTACATTCTATTGCAACCAAGCAACATCTTCATCATCTATGCTTTATCTCAACTAATTGGAGTTGGCCACACAAATTTGTGTCTTTAAAGCACCGCCATCATGCCAATTGACTCCATCCATTGTCCATATACATGCTCCATCCTTAAATCATTGTGATCATGCCAACTATTGTTTTGACCTCATGTTGCAAGTTGGTGTGATGGAATTGAGGAATGAAAAAAATAATAATAGTAAACTACAATGATTATAATCAAGCAATCAAACTAAATGATGCATTCTACGCACTTGATGCTCAATACGAAAGTGTGAAAGAAAGCAGCATGAAAAGAAACACCTGATGTGTGCAGGTGATGCATTTATTTAGCCCATTAAATGTTGATTATCTTCCAATAATCTACATAGAATTGACAATCACATGTACATGAAGCTTTGCTCTATTTGTGGGCTTTTCTAAAATACCTATCATAACATTAAAAGAAAGGAGTTATACCTAGTATGTGGAACTGATGCACTTATATACAGTTTGATTGATCAAATGTCAATTATCTTCCATTATTCCATCTAGAATTAACAATCATGTCGTATATACAGTTTGATTGATTGGATTTAATTCCCACAAAATAGTCCAATCTTTGATAGATTGTGAATGTGGGGTTTTACTATAACTAGCACTTCTATTGTTGTGTGCTAATTTCAGGGCTTTCTAGTTGGAAAGCTAGTCTTAAGGAGCCTTTGATGTGAATCCATAGTAACGTGTGATACAAGTAGAGTTTAGCTGTAATTGATGGTTATTTTTTATAAATAAGACAACTCCTTCGTGGTTCTTATGTTAAGATCTAATTTGACTTGCTTATGAGGCTTAAAGAAATACTTATATTGGTAGGAAAAAACATATTAAGTTGTTACTCTAGGCCAATAAGAAGCTAGGTTTGTATACTTTTTTTTCTCTATATTGAATGTTGGTGTAATCTTCTTAGTGATTGAGTGAATATCTTAAAGTTATTTTTTATTTATTTCCTATTTTTTGGGTGAGAGTTATTCCACTTTGGTGGTGTTACTCTACCTAAAGGATGTACTGTGGGTGGAATGCAAAAACAATCGTAGATAAAAAAAAAAAAAAAAAAAAAAACTCAAAGCTACAACCTTATTTACATCCTACATTAGTTTTAGTATATGAGCATGTTTGATTTCCTAAAATGGATTTGATGTTAATGAATATGATGGATTAACAATATGATATGTATATGGAAATATTTTAAAATGATAATAAATAGAAATAGTTATGTAAACAACATCTGGGAGTGACAAAATTGTTTAATTTGGTTATGTTTCAATGTGAAGAGCATGCAACTCATCATTGCTTTTTTGTATTCTTTGGAGAATATTGTTCTAAAGATACTTGATTAGTTGCTAACTGGTAGGGTCATTTTCATTATCTTCTAGATATTTTAGAGTATTTTCCAAGCATTTCTTGTTGGTTGTTGATCATCAAGCATGCATATGCAGCCGACCACTTGCTAGGCGACTCATGGAACAAAAACAACTTCATGTGTGATTTTGTATAAATTACTTCTCCGCATTATAATTCGTTAGTTATTGAGTGATGTTCATTAGCCCTACTTTGAACTCAGATACAATTCTAAAGAGTCTTTTAGTGGAATTTTAGCTGCGTTCAAAGAGCTTTTCTAACATGTCTCCTATCATATGATTATGGTTTAGTTATAATATTGTTTGTCCATATTCCTGAAGAATTAGCTAATTTGCATTTGGTAGGTTCAGAGGAAGTTGAGACTTCGAATTGAAGCTCAAGGAAGATACTTAAATAATATGGCTGAGGAACACCCGAATTTTGGCACAAGTGTCAAAGCCCGAAGGCCTTATTCCCCAGCGTCATTGCCTCCACTTTGCGAGGAGTCTGATTCAAATGCAAGGGAGAACAAGTTCAATTCAGACGCCAACATATCTAGAGTAAATGATATCCATTTCAAAAGTTCAAAGTCCAGCAAAAAATTCCCTGCGAAGGCATCAAACTTGTCCATGAATGGCTTATGTAGAGCTAATGTGATAGATATAAGCTCTGGAGAAAGTCATAAATGTAAGAGGCCAAGAGTCTCTGACAAGATTTTTTGTCGAAGGTTTGAAGGAGATCCATCAACTTGCATGGAAATTGAACGACAAAAGTCACATGAAAGTATTCTTCCAAACGATGAGCATTTCCAAGGGCTTAACCATGAAAGCTTGTTTCTGTGGCCTGCTATGGACAATGGAGTCTCTCCTAAAGTGTCCAGCTTCTGTCTAGAATTCTAGCAACCTACAGTTTGGACTATTTATATATTGAAAAGACAAAATCCATAAAGGCTGCATTTGTATGGTCTTTAGTTGTATTGTAGTAATCAATTCAATATACAGGAAGCGGACTAATTAAATTTTCCATTTTAAGTACTTAAGCAAAGTCGTATAAATTATTGAACTAATAATTGCAACTTAAATTCAACAATGCATCCAAACATGAGACTAGGTAATTCAATTATAATTCTTTCTATATCTGCGTTGATCAAACCTATTAGTAATTGGATGTGATTTTTATTTTGAAATTGGACCTTCTACATGTCAAATATGAGGCTTGGAGAGTCTGAACTTTGTAAAAGGTGAATGGAGATTATTTTTGTTGCAACTTCTAAATGCATTTTCTTTGTTGGTGCCTGAAATAAGACAATTTTCCCCAAGATTCCTTAAGGTTTTAATTAGATGCGACTTTCCTATGACCCCCAATCTGCCTCATGTTCGTTTCCCCAAGTGTAGGGTTGCGATGTAGTAATAAACTCGGTAAGACCGAGGTCAATCCACAGGGACTTATGTAGGAATTCACAAACACATCCAAAAACGTCTATTGAAAGCTAATAATCAGATTTTGAATAGAATTGATGTGAATAACAGTTTAAAACTAATTTGAATGTAGACAATTATAAAAAGGCACTAGGGGTTCAAGGATCCACTTGTAGCAATCCTTGATGTTCAATCCGCTGTGGTTTCTCATTCTCTCAACTAGAATCGATATTAAGATCTATCTAGTCGGATGATAGAGCTGTTAAACCAAACAATCTGTAATATGTAAGTGCAATGCATATAATTCACTCCATGTAGGATGAGCTGAGCATGCTCAATTGCATAGGTCACTCCCCTTTCCAAAAGGTCTAGTTCACAATCATAACCATCCTCAAGTCCTGTCACAAGACAAGGCTAGATCAGGATTTGAACTTGATTCAAATCACATGCACAGTTCATAAATATTACAGAGAATCAGAAAGTTAGAACTTTGGTAGGAAGTCCCTTCATGATGATCATAGTACTAGAGCGCACTCCGATTCCTCGGATCATACAGGTCTAGACCGTCACAAACCAATTAAGCAATTAAGTAATTCTCCCAAACATCCATGAGTCATCATAAGACTAAGAAAAACTACTCAAAAACTTGTATAAACTTCAAACCTTAGTTCATAATCATGAATTCCACACTTAAAACCACTTAACTACGAATTAAAACATCTTGGATCCACTACAAGCTTCACCTCTTAGCCCTAGCTAAGAGGTTTAGCTGCTCATGATCCAAGGAAACATGAAACAACTATAAAAACATGAAAACAGTAAAAACAAACTCCAAGGAGTTGTGGAACTCCACAATTCACTTCTGCAGCCTCCAACCTCGCTTGAACCCTTCTAGGATACCCTAGGAACGATCCCTAGGTGTCCTTTTATAGTCTGGAGGCTCCACAACTTCAGAAAGATCGAGAATCTGCGTAAGAGTTACGCAGCGCAGAGAAAATCGGGCCGTATTTGGAAACTTCTAAGTTCTTACGCATGGCCGATCGGTCATGATGGTCACTCCAGCAGCCTATGCCGACCGATCAAGACTGGTCAGTCGTCTTCATCAAGGATCCAGCAGGTATGGCCGACCGGTCAAGACCGGTCGGCCTTGTTTAGTGTGGTTCCAGCGCACCTAGCTGACCGGTCTAGACCGGTCAGGCTCTCTTGGCCGACCGGTCAAGACCGGTCGGCAATCCTCCTTCTTCTTTTTCTTCTTTTTCTTTTCTTTCCTTGCTTCTTTCTTTTACTTTCTTTCTTCTTTTCTTCTTTGGTCTTCAAATGATCTTCATCAAAGTAGTCCTAAATGAGCCCTTTTTCTCTTCAATCAGGCGAAACCATTCTCAGTCCTGTAGTCACAAAACATGCATTGGATTAGCCTACAAATCATACAAACCTTGCACAATGAGTGATGAATTTGGGTTAGAATTTGCACAATTATGAGCTCAACACCTCACCTGTCCCCCATTCAAACCATTTATATGCTTATTCCCATGGGGTCCACCAAGATGAATGAAGAACACAAATATCAAATTGATCCAAAATAGGCCCCATGAAGGTTTCAATGGTGGGTGTTGAATCCCCACGGTTTCCTGCAATGTGGCATACTTTAGTTTTGGATCCACCTCATTTTAGGGTCATGTCCTTAAGCAGGAAAAATTCATTAAAGTGGACACCATATGGACATCATGGTGGGCCCCATGGAGCTTTTGCCTGCATGGGCTCATATTAAGATAGGGTTATATAGGAAGGAGGTGTGCTTTGAAGATGATTGATAACCATAAACTTCATAATAGAAAGGTTTAAAGATTCAAACTGCCAAAATTTTCAAGCATACCCCATCAAGGGGAGTCTTATTACATAAACGGTTTTAATCATTAAGAAAAATCCAATTAAAAAGTACCGAAATATCGTATTCCAATTTCCATACAACTTCAACTTTGATTTTATTATCCAGCCCATAAATTCCCTGGGAAGGCATCGTGCCTACTACTATTTTTAGTGCAATGGGGTGTGGTATTGACCTATGAAATGGTGCGATTGAATTAAAGATGCCACTAGCTACTAAAGCTTGAAATCTACAGTCAGTTAAACACTATAGAATCATTATTAGTTGGAGAAACGAAGACTCTCTAACTAAAATGACTCCTACTATTAGTTTGTGACTAGAAATTCTTAGTAAGGACCTTGGTGACAAAGAAAGGATTTAAGTACCCTTCTTCGAAGAAATTTTATGTCCTAGAAAGATAAGTAGAAAGTAAAAGCTACTCGACCACAATCATAATCATGAAGATGAAGTGCTTGACATTGGTGATGATTGAGGAGGCAACTATTGCAAGAAAAGTAGAAAATAAACGAAATAAAGTTAATTATTATCATGACTATAGAGATGGAGCATTCAACGTTGCCAATATTGAAGAGGAAATTATTATAGGAAAAGTACAAAAGCAAGAAAAAATGCAGGTGATACAAATGCAAGCATGATGTGGCTAGTGGAAGTGGATGATCACAATGTGTCTAAACTTAAGGCTCTCTCTCTCTCTCTCTCTCTCTCTCTCTCTCTCTCTCTCTTTTCTCTTCCTTTTTCCTTTTCTTCCTCTTTCCATTTTTCTTTGTTCCTATTTTTTCTTTCTTTTTCCCTCTCTCTCTCTCTCTCCCTCGTTTATCTAGTCTCTAACTATCTTAGCACCTTTTTTTCTTACCACTACCAGATGCTTTTCGAATGAGGCTTACACCTTCTTTTATAGAGATGTCATCGGGAATCCAATTGCCGCTTGTCATAATTAGATTTCGTCAACTATCGAAGTTAAAATCCCATGGTTCTCTTTTTCTAGGTCACTTGGGGATTCAAGCTTCACAATAGATAGTGGGAATTGGATTCTCATTTTTGCACTGACCTCAAATTTTGAGACATTCTTAAGGAATTGGTAGCTCTGGAATGTTGGCATGCTCTCTATATGCTCTCAAAGCCAGCTCTCTCTACTGGCCTAATCTAAGTGGTGTAGATTTCCCATATCACAGGTGGGGTTTCTATAAATGCCCTCTTTGGTAGATGTTGGGTAGAATTGAATGCTAGAGCGAGTGGATACCTTACCATTCTTGTTAAGTGTAAACAATGATCATGTTTACTCTAACAAAAGTATCATTGTCAGTAATTCATGTGGAAGAGGAAATTGGGTGTGCCTAAGGGTTGATGAAGAAGCAATACTCGACCCTGTGCTTCGTGGAATTATGGAGATTTAATTACCATCTTCTTATTGTGACCAGTATTTACTTTAAGAATGTATGTGAATCTAGATTTTTTTTTAGTTAGTCACCCTTATGCGTCACGACCTTATGGGGATATGAATAATGCCCTTGGATCAAAACAAGTGATTTCCTTTAACTACACAATCACCCTAGGATGGCTTGTAGTTTGATTGACGAAATGGGTGGTTGCCTCTGCTTTGCGGCCTTACGGGATTTAACCACCACAATGCAATTGTTAGACCCAACAAGTGTTCCTAATAAAGTACACTTAGGTTTCTTTTTGCCATCACACTCTTGATTTATGACACTTAGGTTGTAATATTCATTTCTACTACTTTGAGGACGACTGCCTTAATCAGAACTACATGCACATGTGATATCCATGATGTAATCAAACATAAACTGTCAAGTCAGTCCAACCACATTAATTTAGCCTATGATTTTAGTAAAACCAAGAAGTAATTGGAGAATCAAAATGGAAGTTTAATATTGCGTCGGTGCCCACCGAAAAGTATAGAAGGCTTCTTAGTGCCTCAATAACCATGCACATTGATTTTTTTTTTTAAAAATATTTTATTGCTTGAAGGCTCCACTTGGGGATAGAGCATCATGGGAAAATTTTGATTTTTTTTATCTTACTATTATAACTTCACGGGGTGATGTTAGCATATGGTTTAGGTGTTGTTTTACACACTGTTGGTTTGTTGGGAATAGTTGGACATTTATAGATCATTCATAAGCATTGTTAGATACACATATGAAAGGAGAGGCCAAATCCACTTTTCATGCTTATTAGTTAAGCTTATCTTGCAATGAGGGTATTTTGGTCTTTACACAATAAAGGCATGTACTCGCAACTCTCATTTGGAAGTGTCACTTGAGACTCACAATCACTGCTTTCATATTCTTTATTATAATTAAGCCACTAGAATTGCGTGGGCCTTTAGAATCTTAAATGGTACCCACCATCATTAAATCCAACGATGAACACCGTACATACCTTTGCTCGTGTCCTTTCTGGTAAATGATAAAAAAATGTTGTAGATCTGAGTGGTAGGTGGGTGGTAGACGTTTTAAGAGTGTGTACTTTGAGGATAGAGTGAGATGTCTTGTCGCACCCCAAACCCGGCTTCTTGTATGATGTTCGCTTGCATCAAGTGCAAGGCTGCGATGTAGTAATAATTCGGTAGAGACCGAGATCATCCTCAGGGTTCAACCATGAATTCACAAAACTTCTTCGAATAACTCTAATTGAAATTAATCAAAGCAAACTAAATCTAGAATTTGAATGTAAATGAGCAATTTGTAAACTTATAGAGGAGTTTATCAAACTAAAGGAAATACTAAAGTATCGAGGATCCACTTATAGCTATCCTTGATGTATAATTCGTATAGGTTTCTCAACTACACAACTATAATTGAAATTCAATCATATCTAGCCGGATTATAGAGCGGTTATAGCATCGAACAGTCCAACATATGTTTTGTTCATTGACATGACTCCCTCAATTCAAGTTAGGCATTGGAAACACTCAATTGCATAGGCCAATCCTAGTTCTAATAGATTAAGATCATAACTATGATTAACATCAAATCCTATCACTAGATTAAACTAATATCATAATTTGAACTTGATTCAAATCATACTAATACCCAACACATATCTCAGAATTTCTAGAAAAGATAGAACTTTGATTTAAAGTTTCCACATGAAGATCCAAGCTCTAGAGCGTATTGAATTCGATTCCTCGAAGTGTACAGGCCTAGATCTTGCATAACAACTAAGAATATAAGCTTAATTCTTCTAAACATTAAATGATCATCATATAGATTAAAGAAAAACCAACTTAGAACTTTATTCAAACTAAAACAAGCTATTGTTCAACATAAAAAAATCCAACTTTAAAACCTTAAAAATGAATTAAAACATCTAAAATAACTACAAGCTTCACCTCTTAGCTCTAAATAAGAAGTCTAGCCTACCATGCTAGAACAAAACAGAAAATATAAGCTAAACATGAAAACTAAAGAGATTCTAAGTAAAGGGAGTTGTAGAACTCCAAGATCGTCCTTCTCTTCCTCCCAGTGCTTTAGAACACTTCTAGGATACCTTACGAACGAAGTGGAGGTGTCCTTTTATAGCTTTGAAGCCCCACTGATGCAGAATCTTCCAGAATCTACGCAAACCTTTTGCAATGTGTAGAGAAAATCAGAGTTCGGAATTAGCAATTGCTAATTTTGACTATGGTCGACCGGTCTGGACCGGTCGTACTGGGCTGGCAGACCGGTCACAACCGGTCGGACTGGCCTGGGTTTGGTCTAGCAAGCACGACTTCCCCTGGTCTTCATGGCCGACGGTCAACCGACCGGTCGGACCCTAAAAATTTTGGATTTCTTTTTCCTTTTTCCTTGCTTCTTCACTCCACTCTTCAACCTTTCTTCCTTTGATATTTATGATGCATTAAGAGTGTCCTTTAACGTCATTTTGGCGAAGTCTTTCTCTCATCTTATAATCACCAAATCATTGCATTCAATATGTCTTTAAACATAGAAATCATGCATAGTTAGTGATAAAATGAGGTTAAAATATACACATTTCAGAGCTCAACACACCCACCAACTAGCATTTTACTAGTCCCGAGCAAAACATGTGTAAAATAAATCAATCTTCCAAAACCCAATCTCTCTCGAAAATTATTCTTCTATAAACTCCAAAATATACAAGTACAAACTTCAGAGACAATCAATGATAGAATTTGAAATCTTAAACTCCCTAAACACAGTAATTGTTCCACATAGAATTCCCACTAATCTATTGATAAATAGAAGAATTAGAACAAATGTGGTCTAGTGTGCATAGTGAATGCTCAATTCATGAATTTTCAAGATTACCTTCTTCATAAATCAACTAAACTAAAGATCTAAGAGTGCACAGATCAACAACAAGCCTCGAACAAGAATTTACCTTACTTCCTTTGGGTAGACCTTCTCCTGGTTGGTAATAGGTAGCCCTTTTCGAAATTCAACAAATTTTTCAATAAAACCTCTTTTTGTTCCATAATCAACATGAGATAGGACTTTTAGAAATCTATATCTTCCATTTTTTTCTTTTTTGAACGTGAGAGACAAACTTCCCCAGCTTGGTTCTTCAACACTCTAAATCTTAGTCTAATCGATATACAAGTCTAATAATCCCTTCAATCATGAAAATCGTGTAATGTGAACTAGACTCAAAGTGTTCAAAATTTCTATCAATCAAATCACTAGGGGAATTCCTATTAAAAAAACTACTATATATAGTGTTGTAGACAAATTTAGCTTTAAAGAGAAGTGAGGAATCGCGCTCCAAAATGCGACCAGCCCAGCTCGTGCTCGAAGAAAGGGGTCACATCTCCAAAATGCGACCAGCCCGGCTCATGCTCGAAGAAAGGGGTCGCATCTTCACCATGCGAGCACTCTTGATACGAGCAGCTTCCGTCATGTGAGCAGCTCTGGTCTCTGGTCTCTGGTCTCTGGCGAGGGCGTCCTTCAGCTCATAGTACCAGTAACCTATATATGCGAGCAGCTTGTCTCGCGAGCATCTTCTCACGTACGAGCAGCTTTAACTACTGATGATCAGCGATGACATCCCTTAGCTAAGCAGCACGTATAGGCCGATTTTGGGCTTATCTTCATCTACGGCTCCGTGTCTCAAGGGATCGCTATCAAGGAACGTAATTGACCAGATGAGTAATTGGATTAGATTATTCCTTTATCTGAGGATAAGCAGGATAAGCACCTTATCCCATGAAATCAGTAGATGATCTTGGTATCTTATGTAACAGAATGGGACATTTAGATCTATATAAATAGATGGTTTCATCAATGAGAAGGTACACAATACACAATCTCTAAGCCTACATTTCACACTTTATCTTACTATCACAGTACCCGTACTGACTTTGCCATTGGAGGGCCAACGGCCAAGCGCCGGCCACCCTTAGTTTTCTTCTTTGGCTTTCAGGTTTGGAGGAGAGCTCACCGATTGGAGGTCAGACGACAAAAAATCGAAGTTGGTCTCTGACCAACATCTGTTAGCCAATTTTTGGCGTTAACAGATTGGCGCCGTCTGTGGGAACGACTAAATTGTTCTCGCCTATTTCTTCCTTCGTCGTTCATTCATCTTCTCCCTTTTACCTAATCAATGGTTAGCATCATCTACCACACATGCTCAACCAAGAGTTGGTGGATCATTTCACACGTGCATCTTCACTAGTCTCATCTTCCTCTACAGCACTCCAATGTCAGGAGGGGCCCACATCTCCACCAGTCTCATCTTCCTCTCCAGCACTCCAACGTCAGGAGGGGCCCACATCTCCACCAAGCCGCTCAGTTGTCCATCAGTTGAGGACGTCGCACCCATCATCGATGGCCTTCATCTTGCCTGTACATCCCGTCTTCCAGAGACCAGGGCATCATAAGTGTACAACCTCTCATCCAACGTTCCTGATTCCACGTCACCTAGCCTTCATAAGTGTAAACATCCAACCTAATGGTGGACATCATCAACGCCCAATAGCTGGGCCATCTTCAATCATCAGCACTTGATCAACTAACGATGCAGATGGGCGTCCATCCTCTCTGTCCAACGGGATCTGCATTCACATGTCATGCAACCATCACATCTTCTCAGCTCCGACATTCCGCAGCTGTCTGGAATGTGCAACCCCCTCAAAGCCCAGCCGTTGATCACACCTCATAGATCTGCCCCGTTTATCAGTATGAGAAACCTCAGCCACAAAGTTGCCTCATCCAGAACCTTGTCACAGACTCTGATCTGTCAAAATTGATAAACGACTTGGATTTCTCATAAGACTCCTCGGTGGATCCCACCTAACGTCCATAGCAAATTCACGCTCCTGCATATGTTTCGAGAGTATCCGTCATAGTGGGACTCGCTCCTCACCAGCGGCAATGTCGCACACATCTCCCGCTGGTAGTCTGTGCATAACCCCTCCAATTCAATCATTCTTAAGCATATCCGGATCTCACGGACCAACTTCACCATCCAACCGTCCATCAGAGCTAGCAAGATACAACGTCTCCAGCAAATAAAAACCCAGCCTTTGTAGCACATGAAGCTTTTCCCAGCAACCGCTCATCCATCTCATGTGGTCAACCACACCTCCAACTCCATGCTAAGGACACCGTCAACCAACAATGGAGCTTGCATCATCTAACATCCAGCATGGATAATCCATCCTCTTTAACTATCCACTCCAGCAGCTGGGACGCCTCCTTCATTCATGAACCAGCACATGCACCACCAGCGACATCCAAACCTTCTATAGTAATGGAACCCATGTTCCTGATCTAAACCGTCCATTTGATCCAAGCTCTTGGAAAACTTTGATTGTCCAAAGCTTTTTCATTATTTCCTGTTATGCAGCGCGCCAGAGTTCAAGACCTGCTTCGTATTTGAGTTCACAAATCATCTGAATCTCACAAAACTAATCAATGACTTGGATTTCCTCATCCTACCTCGTAATGGATCACCATTCGTCATCACATGTGGAGCCAGCAACCATCAACGCCGCCCAGCTGATCTTCATCATCCAGCTAGCGGTCATCCACTCCATCCATTGCAAGTGGTTCGGCTTGTGGAGGAGATTCCCAAGCCTCAGGAAAAGCATATACTCGAAAGGCATGCCAGAAGCCTTAGCATATTTATTAGGTGGAAGAATCATCCAGCACGTTAAGTTTGGAGCCATCATCCAATCTCTCTCTCACGAAGATGCTAAAAAGGAATCCATTTCCCTCATAAGGATTTCATCGTTGTAGCGTTAAAGCTCTCGTGCCTCAACGAAACGGAATATGAAGCCTTAATCGTCGGCCTCAAATTAGCAAATATACACACAATAAGGAACCTATTCATTCACAACGACTCTCAGCTCGTTGTATATCAAGTGCTCAACGAATTTGAGGCAAAGGAGGAGCGGATGGCTTTGTACAAATCTCAGGTATTCATCTTACTCGCTCAAATTGAACAAATATAAAATAAGTCATATTCCTCGAGAGGAGAACAAGCTCGCAAGTTCTTTGGCAAAATTATCTTTTACACCTGAGTCCGATCTGACGCAAGCTGTTCTTATCGAGCATCTATCTACCCCGAGTGTCGATCAAGTTTCTCCAGAACAGCTCGCACATTACTTTTATCTTCCTGTTGGATGGACTTCATCATCCTTTACTCCAAAGCGGATGACTCCCAGATGATAAAAATTAGCCCGACAATTCGCTATCGTGCTACCAGGTACATCTTACAAAATTGTTACGTAAAAGTTTTACTTTACTGTATTTAAAGTGTCTCCATCCAGAAGAAGCACACCGTGTTCTAGATGAAATACACCAGGGGGCATGCGGTAATCATCCCAAAGGACAGTCTTTAGCAAACAAAGCAATGAGACAATGATACTATTGGCCCACTATGAAGGCGGATGCTATCGAATTCTTAAAGAAATGTGACAAATATCAGCGATATTCTCCATTCCCTCATTTATTGTCTGAGTAAATGACGCCGATGGACGGTCCTTGGCCTTTCGCTCAATGGAGAATCGATATAATCAGACCACTACCTATGGGAAGAGGACGTGGCAGTCGATTACTTCACCTCGATCTTCTAGAAGAGAAAATGAACATATCTTATCTTCGAGTAGTGGCTTATCAACAGCGTATAGCCCGTTGTCATAATTCAAAGCTCAAAATCAGGGTTTTTTAGCTCGTCAACTTGGTGCTTAGGCAAAAACATCGGAACAGCCACTCGGTCATTGCATCTTAGCTGGGAAGGCCCATATCGAGTCATCGAGATTGCTCGACCAAGTACATATTATCTAGAAGACATGTGAGGAAGACCCCTACGTCACCCTTGGCACATGGAACATTTACTCTGATATTTTTCATAAAGCATGTGAATATTGAAGATGATCTCTCTCATTCCAACTGTTCAGCTATGGAATCTATAACTTGGTCGCTACTCTATTTACTTGGACCAGAATAGCCCCGAAGAGAATATACATTCTCTTGGCCAATCATCTACCCTTGGTAGAACTAGAATTATCTTTTGGTCGCTACTCCATTTACTTGGACCAGAATAGCCCCGAAGAGAGTATTCATTCTCTTGGCCAAACTGTCTACCCTTGGTAGAATCGAAGCCTCGATCGATAGATCAGTCTATCTCTATGCGGACATGGTCGCCAAGACCTCCCAGATTGAGCCCAACTCCCTTGGTAGAATCAAAGCCTCAATCGATAGATCAGTCTATCTCTATGCAGACATGGTCGCCAAGACCTCCCAAATTGAGCCCAACTCATTTTCATGAGTTGAGTAAAACATTATAGCATGAAGTGACTAAGTCATCTGCTCACCGCAGGGCCAAAGATTCAATTGATAGGCCAGCCTATCTCTATGCAGAAAGCTGGCACTTATAAATGCATGCTCAATCATGTACAGCTTCTCCTCCGAAAATAGGCGGTTACATATACATACAAGTCCTTCGCACAGCTCCTCAACACTAAGGAAAGTCATTATCAGATTGTTCGATAGCGAGCCTCCTCCGTTTATAGTTCATCTCAGATCCCTGAGCAATGCCATCCGATCAACATGCTAGCAGCTCGGCTCGTAAGCACTCCGGACATATGACCACTCTCGTCATGAGCACTCCGGACATATGACCACTCTCGTCATGAGCACTCCTGACGTATGACCACTCTCGTCATGAGCACTCCTGAATGTGAGCAGCTCCCGAACATGCGACTAACGTTATGGCCTTTGGGGTCGGAGCCTGCTTCTGACTCCCAGTTGCCGGAGACATAAAACCATTTTTTTCTCCATCCAGGGCAATTGGAGGAGGGGTTCCCCAGAATGAAGTTATTCCGATGCCAAAAGCAAAGCCATTCTTCTGTTATTTATACCCTGCAGTCGAAAATTCAAATATGAAGAAAATTCTGCAGGGTATGATATTTATATGCAATCATTTCTTTGATTTGGTTGACACGCGAGAGCCTCTCATCTGGCAGTACAGACGAATGGGCACAAGCATTAAATACGGAGACACGTGGCGACTGATGCCTCATTTCTTGCGGCAGGAAAAGCTGCGTAAAAGCTGGCCATCATAAATGAAGAATCATGTTAAATGAATCATGCGCGATTCTCTCCCAGCAGTAAGCTACGCATACAAGCAAAACCCTTAGCATAGTTCCTCAACACCAAGGGTTTAGGGGGCACTTGTTGTAGACAAATTTGGCTTTAAAGAGAAGTGAGGAATCGCGCTCCAAAATGCGACCAGGCCAGCTCGTGCTCAAAGAAAGGGGTCGCATCTCCAAAATGCTACCAGCCCGGCTCGTGCTCAAAGAAAGGGTCGCATCTTCACCATGTGAGCACTCTTGATACGAGCAGCTTCCGTCATGTGAGTAGCTCTGGTCTCTGGTCTCTGGTCTCTGGCGAGGGTGTCCTTCAGCTCATAGTACCAGCAGCCTATATATGCGAGCAGCTTGTCTCGCGAGCATCTTCCAACGTGCGAGCAGCTTTAACTACTGATGATCAGCGATGACATCCCTTAGCCTAGCAGCATGTATAGGCCGATTTTGGTTTTATCTTCGTCTACAGCTCCGTGTCTCAAGGGATCGCTATCAAGGAACGTAATTGACCAGATGAGTAATTGGATTAGATTATTCCTTTATTTGAGGATAAGCAGGATAAGCACCTTATCCCATGAAATCAGTAGATGATCTCGATATCTTACGTAACAGAATGGGACATTCAGATCTATATAAATAGATGGTTTCATCAATGAGAAGGTACACAATACACAATCTCTAAGCCTACATTTCACACTTCATCTTACTATCACAGTACCCGTACTGACTTTGCCATCAGAGGGCCAATGGCCAAGCGCCGGCCACCCTTAGTTTTCTTCTTTGGCTTTCAGGTTTGGAGGAGAGCTCACCGATTGGAGGTCAGACGACGAAGAATCAAAGTTGGTCTCTGACCAACATCTGTTAGCCAATTTTTGGCGTTAACATATAGGATAATTCAAGGGTTTCAAAGTCAAATCACTTCATCTCTCTTCCTTTTATACTTGTATCATCTCAAGTGTATAGAAATAAGGTTTTCCAAGAGAGTTTTGAAATTTTAGAGAATAAAAAAAATTTCTACATGATTACTCGAAATGTTACAAAATACTAGAGTATGAATCTCACCCCCAATCAAATCTTACATTATCCTCAATGTAGCAAAATATGCAATATGTGATGACATGAGAGCAATGACAAAAATAAAGGAGAGTGAGGATGAGAGTACTTGAGAGAGGAAAAATTGGGAATCTACCTCCACCTAAGAATCTTATTGAAAAATAAATAAAGCAAAAGTAAACATCCCAATCTTAAACTACTTTATACCTACATCAGACTAGGAGATCAAGTATCCTGGTACATAGGATCGGTTAGAGGTTGGACATACATTCTAAAGGAAAGTTCTCAAAGAATGGCTTTAAACTCTGACCATTAATTTTAAAGATGTTGTCTCATTTCTTGGATTCAAAAGCTTGATAGTCCCATATGGATAAACAATTTTAACAATGAAGCGATCGGTCCATTGAGACTCAATTTTTCTGAAAATAGATGTAGCCGGGAATTATACATAATGACTTTTTTATTGATCGTGGAAGTCTTATGAATGATGTTCTTATCATGGAACACCTTCGTCTTGTCCTTGTAAATTCTTGCACTCTCATATACCTCATTCTAGAGTTCTGCAAGTTCATTCAGTTGAAGCTTGCACAGCGAGCTTGCTTTGTCAGAATTAAAATTCATCTTCTTTATTGCCCAATATGCCCTATGTTCCAACTCCATAGGCAAGTGACAAGCTTTCCCATAGATGAGTCTATAAGGTGACATTCGAATGGGGGTCTTAAAAGCTGTACAATAAGCCCAGAGTGCATCGGTAAGTCGAAGCGACCAATCCTTGGGATCGGGGTTTACTATTTTCTCTATAATGTGTTTGATTTCCCTGTTGGATATCTCAACTTGTCCACTTATTTATGGGTGATAAGGAGTGCTCACTTTATGAGTAACACCATATTTTTTCATTAATGCCTCAAATGGTCTATTACAAAAGTGAAACCCTTTATCATTGATAATGACTTGAGGTGTTCCGAACTGGGAAAGAATGTTTTCTTTTAAAATTTGAATGACTGTTTTATGGTCATTGTTCTTACATGGAATCGCTTCAAACCATTTTGAAACATAATCAACGGCAAGTAAGATGTATAAATTTCCAAAAGAAAAGGGGAATGTACCCATGAAATCGATGTCCCAACAATCAAATATTTTAATTGGTAAGATGGGATTGAGTGGAATCATATTTCGACAGGATATTCTTCGCAATTTCTGACAAGGCTCATAAGACTTACAAAACTCATGTGTATCCTTGAACATGGTAGGCCAATAGAACCCACATTGCAGAATTTTGACAGTGGTCTTCTTAACTAAAAAGTGGCCACCACACGCCTAAGGATGACCAAAGGAGATGATACTGTGTTGCTCATGATCCGGCACACATCTCCTTATAATCTAATCGGGACAATACTTAAACAAATACGGTTCATCCTATAGGAATTTCCGTACCTCGCTGAAGAACTTATCCTTATCTTGCTTTTTTTTAATGTGTCAGAATTATACCTGTAGCAAGATAGTTAGCAATGTTCGCATACCATGACAATTGGAAGACTTTAAAAAGTTGTTCATCAGGGAACATGTCATTGATCGCAGTCGTCTTAGAGGAATCGGTGATGACAAGTTAGAGAGATGGTCAATCACTACATTTTCTACTCCCTTTTAATCTTGTATTTCAATATCAAATTCTTGAAGGAGAAGGATTCATCACAACAGGTAGGGTTTAATATCTTTCTTAAAAAGAAGGTACTTAAGCGTAGCATGATCAGTGAATATAATGATCTTGAATCCGATTAAGTAGGACCTAAACTTATCCAAAGCAAATACTACGGCTAAGAGTTCCTTTTCCATAGTGGTGTAATTTGCTTGAGCTGAGTTTAGAGTTCTACTTGCATAGCAGATGACGTATGACTTCTTTTCTTTTCTCTGGCCTAACATTGCCCCAATAGCGTAATCACTAGCATCGCACAGGATCTCAAAAAGAAGCCTCCAATTAGGTGGTTACATTATAGGACCACATGTCAACATACGTTTAAGTTTGACAAAGGCATTTTGACATTTCTCATTCCACTCGAATGAGTTTTTCTTTTAGAACAGGTTACATAAAGGACGAGAGAGAGTACTAAAGTCCTTAATGAAACCCCTTTAAAATCCAGCATGTCGTATGAAGGACCACACATCCTGTATGCTCTTGGGTGATGGAAGATTAGAGATAAGGTCAATTTTAGCCTTGTCCACTTTGATTCCTTGGATGAGATAATGTGACCAAGGACTATTCCCTTCTGAACCATAAAGTGTCACTTCTCCCAATTTAGCACTAGGTTCTTCTTTTCACATCTTTTTAAAACCATTTTTAAGTGCCCAAGGCACTCATCAAAGTCACAACCAAACACAGAAAAGTTGTCCATGAAGAATTTAAGAAATTTTCCTACCATATCAAAAAAGATACTCAACATACAACGTTAAAAAGTGGCAGGGGCATTACACAGTCCAAACGACATCCTTTGATAAGCAAAAGTGCCGAATGAACATGTGAATGTTGTCTTTTCTTGGTCCTCTACGGCGATCTCTATTTAGTTGTACCCTGAATATCCATCGAGGAAGCAAAAGTGGGAATGAACAGCTAACCTTTCTAAGATTTGATCAACAAAGGGTAAATGGAAGTGGTCTTTCCTCGTGACAGCGTTTAGCTTCCGATAGTCAATACACATTCTCCAACCGGTAGTGACCTTAGTTGTCATGAGTTCATTGTTGGCATTGGCTACAATGGTAATTCTGGATTTCTTAGGCACGAGTTGAGTTGGACTCACCAATTGACTATCAGATATTAGGTAGATGATACCTATAATTTTAACACATCGGACTTAACCACCTCCTTCATATTTAGATTGAGGCGTCTTTATGGTTTCCTAGATTTCTTCTCATTCTCTTCTAGGTGTATGCGATGAGTACAAATCAAGGGGTCTATGCCTTTAAGATCTGTAATTGTCCACCTGATAGTATTCTTATGCTCTTTTAGAGTAGTAATCAACCTACTCTCTTGTTCCTCATCCAAGTGAGAAGAAATCACCACCGGATATGTCTCATCTCGACCTAAATATACATATTTCAGGTTCGTAGGCAAAGGTTTTAGGTCGAGCTTCACAGCTTGTTCTCACTTAAGGGCAATGGCTCATATGGTGTCTTCCATCGGTTAATATCAAGTACCGGCACAGAGTCCAAAATGGCATTCATCTCCTATATCATGTCATCATCAATATCATGAGAATGGGTCAAACATGCTTTTATGTGATCAGAGAAAAATGTTAAGAGCGATGTATTTTCCACGAATGAGTCAATCAAATTTATTTCATGGACCTCATCATTACTATCCCGTGGTTGCTTGCATAAATAAAAAATATTTAGCTCAAGTGTCATATTTCCGAAGGACATTTACACAAGCCCGTTTCTACAATTAAACATTGCATTTGAGGTGGCTAAGAAAGGGCGGCCAAGTATGACAGAAATTTGAGTACCAGCGCCAATGACGAGATGTGTATCCAAGACAATAAAATCCACTGTGTAGTAGAATTTATCAACTTGGACAAGTACATCCTTAATCATCCATCTCGGTATACGAATGGATCGATCAGTAAGTTGAAGTGTGGTTTTGGTAGATTTTAATTCACCTAAACCAAGCTGTTCTTAGACCAAGTATGGGATGAGGTTAACACTTGCCCCTAAATCAATTAAGGCTTGTTCGATCCGGTAGTAACCTATGATGCATGATATGGTAGGACTACCTAGATCCTTGTATTTTTGGGGCACCTCTTGTTTGATGATGGCACTCAAATTCTCAATCAAAAGTACTTTATTGTTCATATTGTGTTTCATCTTGACCATACAAAGTTTCTTAAAGAAGTTGGCATAAAATGGTATTTGTTTTATAGCATCCAATAACGAAATGTTGATCTTCACTTGCTTAAAAACCTCTAAAATTTTCAAATTTTTGTCTAGAGGTTTGGGTGAAATCAACCTTTGGGGAAAATGAGCAATCGGGTTGTATTGCTTTTCAGGTTCTTTCTCATGTGGAGCATTGCTAAATCCATCATCCTTGTTGGCAGTTACCTGATCATTAGGCTTTGGGGCCTTTACCGGATTGGACTTATCAACTGTTTTGTCACTCCTCAAGGTAGTGATAGCTTTGACGTGCTCCATATGTTGGGAGGATGAGCTAAGATCTTGTATCTCGAATTGGGTTCTTGGGTTAGGGAGAGGTCGGGCAGGAAGTGTGCCTTTCTTCTTAACACTAAGATGAGATTCAATTCTTGCCATTGAGGTTTTTAAATCATTAATGGCTTAAGATGTAGTTTGGTTGAATCTTAGTTGTTCTTTCATGAACTCATCTATTTTAAGAGAATTAGTCTTGTTGCATTCAGCTTGAGCCGACACGAATGCACCCAACATCTCCTCAAATGTAGCTTTTGGTGTGAGTATTTGGTGTGAGTACTAGGGATGGGCCTAACAAAGGTTGTGCCTTGAGGGTTGTCATTTAAATTCGCGGTTGGTCCATTCCTCCAACTAAAGTTGGGATGATTCCTCAAACTTGGATTGTATGTGTTTGAATTTGGAGCACTAAATGGTCGTTGATAATTGTTTATGGCATTAGATTGTTCTTGCAAAACTTCTTGAAACGCAGAAATTGTAGGACAATCCTGTGTTTCATGTAGATTGGTCGCACAAATACCACAAGAATTATCAACAACTTCCTTAGGTTTAATCGTTTCTCCTTTCTTCAATTTTATAGCCTCAACTTTTCTTGTGAGGCTAGCCACTCGTGCACTCATATTGTCTTCGTCTATAAGAGCATAAATTCCTCAATTTTCTCTTTATTGGCCTATCTTGGGATTTGTTGGCTTAGATGTATCCCATGATTGTGCATTCTTAGCCAAAATATTAAAATAATCTCATGTGTCATCAGCTTCCTTATTCATGAATTCCCCATTACACATCATCTCTACAAATTGGTGCATGGGCAAAGTCAGTCCATCATAGAAAAAGCTTATTACCCACTAACTTTCGTAGCCATGATGTGGGCATGTATTCAATAAATCCTTGAACCTCTCCCAACATTGGAAGAAGTTTTCGTCCTCTTTTTGGGCAAAATTCACGATTAAGCGCCTCAGGGTATTGGTTTTATGAGTTGAAAAAAACTTTTTAATGAATTCCCTAGTCATTTCAGCCCATATACCGATTGATCTTGGCCTTAATGCATGAAGCCAAGCCTTAACTTTTTCCTTAAGAGAAAAGGAAAATAATTTTAGTCTTACAACATCATCCGATACATTTGCAAAGTGTAATGTGGCTATCACCTCATTAAATTCTTTGAGATGTTGATAGGCACTTTCATTATCAAGTCCATGGAATTTGGGAAGAAGTTGGATTACTCCCGGTTTAAGATCTATATTCCCCACATTATTTGAAAAAATTATACATGAGGGTGTGCTCGCTCTTGTTGGTTACAAGTAATCACGTAGAGTCTTTGGTCGAGGAACATTCTTTACTTCATTCTCTCCCATTTTCGTTTCATTTTGGGCCAGATTTTGATTAGCCCTTGGATCGAGTTGATTTTCAGCCATATTTTCAGAAAAAAATTGGAAAGCTTAAATGTTTCTTAGCGCGTAGTTCCTTATCAATCCCTTTAACAATTTCTCCTTCACTTATTAACCAATTGTTTAGATCACGGACCTAGTGGGGCATGCAAATTCAAAAAAAGTAAAACAAAAACAAAAAAGAATTCTTCCTACTTTTCTTAACTTCTCTCAAAGACCGAAGCACATGGTGTCTTACAATGATAGAGCCAGAAGCAAAGATACAAACCGGTTTCTCCTGTTCAATAGGGGTTCAAGAGAACACCCCATGCACTCTTTGCATCTTGAGAAAAAATTAGAAAAATAAGAAAGAGGAACGGTTGAGAAGAGAAATCTCCGATCTTAGGGTGATCTAAGACAGCAATGCCAACTAAAAGGAATCGAGGCGACACGAGCCAACCAAGCAGAGATCCAAGGCGGTTGACTGACCAAAAGAAATCTCTACCCACTACCCACTCTACTAAAGATGAACAAAAATAAGAATAGAAGGAGAAGTAGAAGACTAAAATTGGAAAAGCAAAACTTGATTTGAAGGACTAATTCTCTTCAACTTCTAAAAGAAAATTCCTGCAAAAATAAAAAATAAACTAAGTTAATACTAGTCTAAAAGAAGTTCCTAAAAATCTCACTTAAAAGCTACTTTTAGAAATCCTGTAAACATCGTCAAATCCAAGGCAACGGCGCCAAAAACTTGTTCGCTTGCTCAAGTGCAAGGCTGCGATGTAGTAATAATTCGGTAAAGACTGAGATCATCCTCAGGGATCAACCAGGAATTCACAAAACTTCTTCGAATAAATATAATTGAAATATAATCAAAGCAAACCAAATCTAGTTGAATGTAGATGAGCAATCTGTAAACTTAAAGAGGAGTTTATCAAACTAAAAGAAATATTAGAGCACTGAGGACCACTTAGAGCTATCCTTGATGTATAATTTATATAGGTTTCTCAACTACACAACTAGAATTGGAATTCAATCCTATCTATCTGGATTATAGAGCAGTTATAGCATCAAACAGTCCAGCATATGTGTTGTTCATCAACATGACTCCCTCAATTCAAGTTAGGCATTGAGCACACTCAATTGCATTGGCCAATCCTAATTCCAATAAATTAAGATCATAACTATGATAAACATAAAATCCTCCTGTCACTAGATTCAACTAATATCATAGTGGTAAGTGCTCAGGATGAACATAGGATCTGTCTTTATCACCACAAACCCAAGAAAAGTATATGCCCAGCTAACCTAGTGAAATAACACCATGGAGCGAAGGTAGAAGAAACCCCTACGGTGGGAGAATGACAGTGGACAACAGCATCTCTAAAAGCCCTATATACTGAGCAAAGTATGGGTGGGGCCAAAGAATACCGTTTTCCCTCTATCATGGCTCCTGTTATCACCAATATGGATGCACAAACACCATTGAAACATTTGGAGCTAGGGAGGACTATAGAACATAGCTAGTAGGCGAGAAAGTCGCCTAATTCATTTTCTTCTGTGAAATCTTCTAAATGTTCGATGGGTTGCTATAATCCATGAGTGATGGGTTTTTACAGCCAACAAACTTGCATTTTAAAGAAGTAAAACGCATGAGTTATTTCAAGTAATTTAAATGAAAGAGAAAATGATTTCTTGCAAATAAAAGAAGTGGGAACATATACTTCAGATTGCGAGAGAAGTGGGCTAGCCAAGTCTTGAACAATATTCTTCTAGGATTTCTGAACTTGACAAACTCACGACAAAGAGCGATCATCATCCTTGATACAGAAGGCTCTGGCGTGCGAGGGTGGAAGAAAGCAAACTCTTCATTCGTTGGGACGAATTCTTTGAAGAATTACCCCGTTATGGGCAACCCTACCATCCTATACAGGTCCCAAAGAGTAATGCTAACCTCCCCTATCGGTAAATGGAAAGAATTCGTGGTATAGCACCGAAAGTTTAGAAAACCTTTGAATATGGTGGGATCATGGAAGAAGAAACTGGATGTCGCTTCAATGGCAGAATATAATCCCATATCCACTCGGCGTTGGCCATGCTTTTTCAAGACTGCACAAGTCCAGTCTCCATAATGATCCTTTTTTTTATTATCAATAATCCTCTATTTCTGAATTCTTTTGTGCCCTAGATAGTATCCTCTCCTATGAGAATGGGTCGGAATTGTTGACAAAGAGTTTCCAAAAAGTGTGTGGGGATGGTGCAAATTATAACAGGGTTTCAAGAAGCGCATAAGTATGATTTGGCCAACTTGTTGCTGAATGCCTCCTCTGACAAGCCAACGTTCCAAAACCCTCTCTTCGCATGAGTTTCAATTCTTAGTATGAATCAAGTGGTTACGAGATTCTATGTCACTGTCTTTAACACGGAACATAGACTGATGACAGTTCACGTTCAAGTTTATTATGGCCATTTCATCCTTGTAAGGATTCTTGAACTTGATGACTTTCTGGACTACTCGCAAAGACTCCTAAGTATTCGTAAATTTCGACCTGTTAAATTCATTTCTCATCTCCTGAAAGACTTGGGCCTTCCTCTTTTATGGACGAGAAGGTGGAGGACTTGCTTCTCGGGAAGGATGTTTCCTACTGTTTGTTCGGAGGGATCCAGTTGTATTTTGCCAGGCATTCCACTTCAATTGTGTGCCCTGGCGTGGTGGTCTCTCAATAGTGCCTAGGATGATGGCATCTCTAATCGGACTAGATAGTTGATTAATTTTCTCTTGGAAATCCTTAACAGGTGAGACTGGTTGTCTTATATAAGAAGGTCGGCTCACAGTCGTCTTCTTCTTCTTCACCGGTGTCTTGGAGGCTGATGGAGAAGGATGTGAATGAGAAGATGTTGGAGGTGTGAAAGCGGTGGTAGTTTGACTCTTTATTTGACGAGGAGTTGCTATTGATTCTGTAGATCTTTTCCTCGCCATCAAGACCTGGTGAAAGAGTTAGTTAGTCAGAGCATTGAAGTTGGAAAGAGCAGGAATTATATCTAAGGACTTGACGACTCAGCTTAAACTTAGAATATTCTGTGAGTATAAGTACCAAGGTAGCCAAGTATGTTGGGTACTTAAAAAATTTTGGGTAGATTTCTAACTGTGAGACAAAGTGCTGCCAAGGAAGTCAGCTTATGCAGTTGCGTAATGAAGATTGTCGTTACGCGGTCGCGTAACAAGTGTGTGATGCCGATGGGCCTGATAGGTTTAGTGAAGAATGAAAGAATGGACGGGAATTGACCTTATATAGGCAACCAGTGCCCATTACGCGGTCACTGTTGAGCTATGAATTGTGCATTATCTAACCCCAATTCATCACACATTATGCATGGTTTACAGGTTTAAAAGACTAAATTGATATGCATTTTGTGTTATAGGAAGGAGAGAGAGGTTTCATCAAATTCAATGATAAATACGTCACGTTAAATACATTGAAGAACAAAAGGGAATAGGAAAGAGAACTCATCATTTGGATGTTAAAGGACACTTAAAAGGGTCATTGAAGAGTCAAGGAAAGGAAGAAATCAAACGAAGAAAGTCCAAAGAGAAAGCAGAAAAGAATGAAGAAACAGCAAGCTCCAATGGATTGCTGATCGGTCCCCGATCAATCGGAGGATGTTCCAATGGATCTCCGATCAATCGGACCACCCATCGGACTTACTAGAAAAATCGAATTTATGAATACTCTTTGGACATATTTCCAATCAATCGGCACATTTTCGATCAATCAAAGAGAGGTGTCCGATCAATCGAAATTATGCTCGATCAATCAGAATAAGCGGTAGAAAATTATAACTCTCTAGACTCTTTTACCATCAATTGGCTGAATTTCGATCCATCGAAGGCCACTGTCCGATCAATTGGAGGAAGCTCTGATTAATCGGACCTATCTGCGTAAGCTGCGTAAGGAGTTATGCAATTTCAGAAGTTTTCAAGCGAAAGGTGGATTTGTGCTATAAAATGGGACCTCTACATCCTTCCTAACATATCATAGAAGATCAAGGACTTCATGGGAGGTGAAGAGAATCGTCGTAGAGCATCTACAACTCTCTCGAATCCAGCTTCTCATGCTTGTAGTTAGTTTTTCATTGTTTCTAGTTGAAGCATGATAATGATGGGCTAAAACCTCTTAGTTAAGGCTAAGAGGTGAAGCTTGTGGGTAGTTATCATGTTGAATTCGTTTTGATTCAAATTTTGATTTTGAGTTTTAGTTTGAATAAAAGTTGGTATTTTTGGATGTTTATCAGAGTTCATGTGTTTTGGACATGGGTTCCTTGCAATTCTCTGAGATTATCATATTTGGATTGATTAGGTTTGAATTGTAGTAATCCCTGAGCATACCGTAGTTCATTGGCATAGTTGTTACTTCTAAAGCTACATATTCAAATCCTATATGCTTCATTAGAACTAGAATCTCAAATTCTAATTTGAGTAGAGATTGTTTGTGTTTGAATGTTGAATCTTCCAACTACAAGAGAGATAGAACTTCAATTCTAATTGAGTTTGTGCTTGGATGAATGAATTTACATGGGGCTATTACAAGTGGATCCTTGAGGCCTTAGTTCCATTTAATTATAGATTTTCATAAGTTACTGCTTTAAGTTAGTTTTTGAATTTGAATCCTTTAATCAATTGAATTTGAAGTTGCTGGAATAATTAGAATTGGTTTACCTAATTTCATGTGGATCAACCTCGGTCTTACCAAGATTATTTCTACATCGCGGCCTTACACTTGAGGCGAGTGAACACGTTTTTTGGCTCCGTTGCCAGGAAATTTAGGTCAAACGGTTCTAGATTGTTTTAATAGCCATAGAAGTAGAAGTAGTTAGGGTTTATTGTATTCTTAGGACTAGTTTTTCTGAATTTTAGAACTAACAAAGTTTGTTTTGATTTGTAGGAAGTTCTTCTAATTCAAGCAAATCGAGTACTATCCTTCCAACTTGAACTATTTCAATTTTCATTTTTTTTTAATTTTTGTTTTATTTCCAGATTTTGTTCTTAGGACTTAGGATTAGTTTAGATTTTGGATTGTGTGGTTTATGTCCCATTGGGAATGTGACCACAACAATCTCTCCAAACCGAAGGTGGTTTAGTTGGACCACTCTCAGTTAATAGACGAATCCGAAAGTTCATAGAACATCGTGAAAATTTAGAAAGTATGGATCAAACTTCATTAGGGAATCCTCCCCACCCTACTCCAACCACAAATGCAAATCATGAAGGAGTAGGAGAGAATGAGGTGCACAATGCTCCTCCAATGAGAGCTTTACGGGACTACCTATAACCGGCCTGTACGACTACACCTTCCTGTGTGACTTTACCAACCAACCAGGGGAACATTGATATAAAGTCGGGGGTAATTTAACTTTTGCCAAAGTTCCATGGGTTAGATTCTAACAGCCCATATCTACACTTGAAGGAGTTTGATGAAGTTGTTACTACCTTGCAATACAATAATATTTCAGAGGATGTCATTAAACTATGATTGTTTCCCTTCTCATTGAAAGAAAGAGCCAAAGGTTGGCTCTACTCTCTTAGACCACACTCGATATGGACATGGACTGAGATGACCCAGGAATTCTTAAAAAAGTTCTTCCCGGCTCATAAAACTAACACTCTTCGACGATCTATAATAAATTTTATGGGAAAAGAGGGTGAGTCATTCTTTCAAAGTTGGGAATGGTTTAAGGAACTCCTACTCACTTGCCCACATCATAGATACGAAAGTTAGCGCATTATAAACTTCTTTTATGATGGACTAAACTCCAACATGCGCCAATTTGTAGAGATGATGTGCAATGGTGAGTTCATGAGCAAAAATCTAGATGAGGCATGGAGTTACATAAACATGTTGGCCGAGAATGCTCAATCATGGGATACCTCAGACAAATCTAATAACCTTAAGCCTTCTCAACAAAAAGAGAAAGGAGAGATTTACATCCTTAAGAAGGAAGATGATGTGAATGCAAGGATAGCCAACCTCACAAGAAAAGTCGAGGCCATGGAACTAAGCAAAAGTGGAGTTGCTAAGTCCATAAAAGCCATTAAGAACGTATGTGGAATTTGTGCCGCTAATGTGCACTCTAAGCAAGATTGTCCCACAATTCCTGCGTTTCAAGAGGTGTTACAAGAGCAAGCGAATGCCGCACACGAGTATCAAAGGACTTTCAATGGACCGGTAGGTAACACGTACAACTCTACTTGGAAAAACCAGCCAAATTTCAGTTGGAAGAATAATCCCATGGGAAATCCTACCAACTCTCAAGGAGGGCCACCCATGCAAAATATGGCCCCACCTCAATTCTCAATGGATGATACTTTAAAGGCATTTACGCAAGGGCAAACGCGAATTAATTAATCAAATCAGCAAATGTTCCAAGAGCTAAAAACGTCGGTTGATGAGATTAAGGGAAGCTTAAATGCTAGGGAAGGGACCTTTCCGGCCCAACCTCAACCAAATCCTAAACAAACACACGAAATAAGCAATCTTCCCAACCAACATGTGGAGCAAGCAAAATCCGTCACTACTCTTAGAAGTGGTAAACATGTGGATAAATCTATTCCGATAAAGGCCGACAAGCCTAATGATGTGGTAAATTTTGAGAATGAGGATGGATCTAACTCAGCCCCACAAGAAACGGAACGCGTTTACAAGCCCGTAGCACTATTCCCTTCGAGATTGGTTGCTCCAAAATCTCTCCCAAACTCTCATGATATTTTAAATATTTTCAGACAAGTCAAGATCAACATTCCATTGCTTGACGCCATTAAACAAATCCCTTCTTATGCCAAGTTTCTTAAGGACTTATGCACAACTAAATGCAAATACAATGTGTAATAAAAGGCCTTCTTGAATGAGCAAGTGAGTGCCATTCTCACCTAAAAGACCCCTATAAAATTCAAGGATCCCGGTAGTCCCACAATCTCATGTATAATTGGTAACTATCGGATTGAGCGTGCATTACTAGACTTGGGGGCAAGCGTAAATTTGATGCCTTACTCGGTATATGAGTAATTGGGTCTTGATAAATTAAAACCCACCAAAACCACGTTACAACTCGCTAATAGATCCATCTGTGTACCAAGAGGGGTAGTTGAGGATGTATTGGTCCAAGTCGACAAATTCTACTACTCGGTGGATTTCATTGTCTTGGACACACAACCGGTTATGAATACTAGCACTTAAATACCGGTGATTCTAGGCCACCTATTCCTGGCTACATCAAACATAATTATAAATTACCGAAATGGGTTGATGCAATTATCCTTTGGTAACATGACATTGGAAGTGAATGTGTTCCACTTGGGCAAAAGGCATAGAGATGATGATGATGAGCTCTTCGAGGTAAACATGTTTGAATCTTTTGAAGAAGAGGAACTGCTCCAACTTAAACCACTAGAAAATTTGGAGACATGCTTGGCACATTTTGAAGATTCCAAAGACCCCATCATTAGTGACATTGTGCAAGCATTGAGTAGTGAGAAACCGGTAGTTGATACTAGCTGGTGGAAGCCTCATTTTGAAAGATTGCCACCAACCACATCAAAGCCTCTACCATCTAATATCAAGCCGCTGAAGCTTGACCTTAAACCATTGTCATCCGTGCTGAAATATGTATATTTGGGTCAAGAGGAAACATTCCCAGTTGTCATTTCCTCTCACCTAGGAAAAGACCAAGAGCTCAAGTTGATTGAGCTACTCAAAGAACATAGGGGAGCCATAGGTTGGACAATAGCGGACCACAAACAGATAGACTCTTCGATATGCACTCACCATATACACCTCAAAGAAAATGTAAAAATGACTAGACAACCTCAAAGGAGGCTAAATCCAAATATGATGGAGGTTGTCAAGGCTGATGTGTTAAAGCTACTAGATGTGGGTATCATCTACCCCATCTTGGATAGCCAATGGGCAAGTCCTACCCAATTTGTCCCTAAGAAGTCCGGTATTACAATCATAGAAAACGCCAACAACGAGCTTATATATACCAACTAGAGTGACGACCGGTTGGTGTATGTATGTAGATTATTGGAAGCTAAACACGGTCACTAGGAATGACCACTTCCCTCTCCCATTTATGGATCAAATCTTAGAGAGGTTAGTAGGTCACTCCTATTATTGGTTCCTTGATGGCTATTCCAGCTACAACTAAATTGAGATAGCCCTGGAAGACCAAGAGAAGATTACCTTTACATGCCCGTTCGGCACCTTTGCATATCGAAGGATGCCATTCAAACTATGTAATGCACCCGCCAAATTCTAACAATGCATGTTGAGTATTTTCTCAGATATGGTGGGTGAGTTTCTTGAAGTATTCATGGATGACTTTTCTGTTTTTGGTTGTACATTCGATGAGTGTCTCAATCACTTGAAGTTGGTCTTGACAAGGTGCAAGGAGAAGAACCTTGTTTTAAACTGGAAAAAGTGTCATTTTATGGTACAAAGCGAAATAGTCCTTGGACATATCATCTCGTCTAATGGAATAGAGGTAGACTGGGCCAAAATCGATATCATTTCCAACCAGCCACCACCCAAGAGTATACGCGATGTGCGGTCCTTCCTTGGACACACTGGTTTTTATAGAAGGCTCATAAAGGATTTCAGTCATATCTCTAGGCCCTTATGTAGCCTTCTCCAAAAGGAAAACCAATTTGAGTGGAGTGCCAAATGTCAATTAGCTTTTTCAAAGCTAAAAGACATGTTGACAACCACTCCTATCATGCAACCACCAGATTGGTCCGTTCCTTTTGAGTTGATGTGTGATGCGAGCGATTATGCTATTGGGGCAGTGTTAGGACAAAGGAAGGACAAGAAGCCCCATGTTATTACTATGCGAGTAGGACCTTGAATCCTGCCCAAGTCAATTACTCGACTATGGAGAAGGAGCTCCTAGCCATTGTTTTTGCTTTGGACAAATTCAGGGTATACTTGATAGATCCAAGGTCATAATTTACACGGATCATGCGGCATTGAAACACCTTCTTTCTAAGAAGGATGTTAAGCTCCATTTGCTAAGATGGATCATACTCCTTCAAGAATTCGACTTTGAGATTAAAGATTAGAAGGGAGTAGAGAGCGTGGTAGCAGATCATCTATCTCGCCTAGTCCTACCCGATTCCATTGACGAGTCACCTATTGAGGACTCATTCCCTGATGAGCAACTCTTTGTTGCTATACATCTACCATGGTACGCTGATATTGCAAATTATCTTTCTATAAGTGCGATGCCGACTCATTGGACTGTGCAGGATAAATGAAAATTTCTAAGGAAAGTGCGGAAGTTTTTCTGGGATGAACCATTACTTTTCAAATATTGCCTAGATCAAATAATTAGGAGACGTGTCCTTGATGATGAACAAAATTCTGTCATCTCCTTTTGTCATAATCAAGCTTGTGGGGGTCATTTTTCGTCAAGAAAACCACTGCAAAAATTCTACAGTGTGCGTTTAATGGCCTACTTTGTTTAGAGACACCTATGAGTTTTGTAAAGCATGCGAGCGTTGTCAAAAGCTAGGCTGATTGTCCCGTAGGAATATGATGCCTCTCAACCCAATTCAACATCTCAAAGTCTTCAATTGTTGGGTGTTGAGCTCTTAATTGTGAATATTCTAACCCTAATTCATCACTCATTATGCACGGTTTACATGTTTAAAGGACTATTCCAATGCATGATTTGTGATTGTAGGAACAAGATGGAGATTTCACCAATTGAAGGCTAAATAGAGCTCTTTATGAGCATTGAAGACCAATGGATGAAGGTTGAAGGAGGACCAAAGAAAGACAAAGCAAGGAGAGAAGAGAGAAGAAGAAACAAAGAAAGAAAAAGGAGAAGAAAAGCAGTCCGACCGGTCTTGACCGGTCGGCCAACAGGTCTGAGGCTTTACAGAGCACGCTGGACTGATCCAGAACAGGCACGACCGGTCGTGACCGGTCGGCCAGGCCAGTCCGACCGGTCAAGACCGGTCGGCCATGCTTAAATAGGCAATTTTTATTTTGGGACAGCGAATTTCTCTACGCAAGTGCGTAAGTTTACGCGCAATCTGGAAGTTTCTTGCGTAATGGACTTCTCCAAGCTATAAAAGGACTTCTTCCCTTCATACCAAAGGAGGCTAGGACGTGGGGATTGCTTGGGAGACGGATTCTACTTCGAGTTTCTTAGTTTTCTTCCTGTTTTAGTTATTTTTATGTTTTTAGAGGCTTCTAGTTCAAGGATGTTAGAGATGAACTAAAACCTCTTAGCTAGGCCTAAGAGGGGAAGCTTTTAATTCGTTTTTGATGGATTGATGCAACCTAGGTTTCCTTTTATGTTTTAATTGAAGAATTTTAGTTCAATATGAGTTTGAATCAAGTACTAGTTTGGTTTTTACTTTGATCTCTTGATGACTCCGGGCTCATGTAATTCTTAGTGATTCTAAGCTTAGTATCTTAGCTTTTGAGCATTAGTTATGCTTGTGTAGTTCATTGATCTACCATCGACTCCGGGCATGGTAGATGCTTTGATTGCCTTGTGTACAATGGTTTGATTTTCATGTGGGAACTCATTCAACTAAAGTTCTTATCTTTTGTAGTAATCTAAAAAAGTTGTTTATTGATTGATTTTAATTTAATTAGAGTTCTAATTATGAGTTGTAATCAGGTCTAGTGACAGGATTTGATGAAAGCTATGGTTATGAATCTCAACTAGATTGGAAAGAGGCTTGGCCTACACAATTGAGTGTGCCCAAGGCCTGAGCATTGTTGTGGGAATCGAATCAATGAATGAGCAGCTGTTTTAGATAATTGTTGATTGGACCGCTCTATATTCCGATTGGATAGAGATATGAATTCGATTCCGATTGAGTTATGTGAGATCTAGTTGTGTTGATGCATTGAAACTTATCAAAAGTGGATCCTTGGCGCTCTAGTGCCTTTTTAGATTGATATTACCTTACACATTCACTGTTTAAACCCAAATCATTATTTTCCAGCTTTAGTTCTTAATAGGATCCTAATTACTAGTTATTTTAGTTAAATTCTGAGAATACCCATTCATAAATCTCTGTGGGAACGATACTCAGTCTTTCCGAATTATTACTACTTTGCAACCCTACACTTGGGGAGTGAACAAGTTTTTGGCGCCGCTGCCGGGGATTTCTATGCGGTATTTTTAGAATTTTCTGAATTAACTTCTAGTTGAGATTGTGTTAAGATAGGTTTAGGATTTGTTTTGCTATCTAGGGTAGGTTTTCTTCTAAATACTAACTTACTTTGTTTTGTTTTGATTTTTGCAGGATAATTCAGGGATTTTTAGGAAGTTGAAGAAGAAGGAAGCATCTCAAGTCACAAATCAGGTTTTGTCGTTCTAACCTTACCCTTCTTCTTCTCCTACTCACTCTTACCATATTCATCTCTTGTAAAGTGGGTGGAGACTCCTTTTGGATCTCTGATAGGTTGGCCTTGTGCCGCCTTGATTCCTATTGGTCGGCTCTGCCGCCTTGGATCACCTTGGGCTCAGAGATTTCTCTTCTCAAGCCTATTCCTCTTTCTTCTTTTTCTGCACTTTTCTCAAAAGACTCAAAGAGTGGGTGGGGAGTTCTCTGAACCCCTATTGACCAGGAGAAATCGGTCTCTATCCTTGCTTCTGGCTCAACCATTGTAAGACACCTTGTGCTTAAGTCTTAGAGAGGAGTAAAGGAAGGAAGGAAGAATTCTTTTTCCTTTTTGTTTCATTCTTTTTGGATTTGCATGTCACATTGGGCTCAGGATTCTAATAACTGACTCAATCGTGACGGAGTAATTGTTGAAGGGATTGATAGAGAGCCTCGAGCTAGAAAACATCAAAATTTTCCTGAAATTACTAGAGAGATGGCTGAAAATCAACCAAATCAAGGGGTAAATCAACATCAAAATCCAGCCCCAAACCTTACTGAATTGGATGAGAATGAAGTGGGGGATGTACCTCAACCTAAAACTTTACGTGACTATTTACAACCAGCTAGGACGAGTACTCCCTCTTGTATAATTTTCCCTCACAATGTGGGAAATATTGATTTTAAACCGGGGTTGATCCAACTTCTTCCTAGATTCCATGGACTCGACTCTGAGAGCGCATATCTACATATTAAGGAATTCGAAGAGGTTATTGCCACAATAAACTATGACAATGTGACCAAGGATACAATAAAACTTAAATTGTTCCCTTTTTCCTTGAAAGAGAAGGCTAAATCATGGCTACATTCCTTAAGGCCAAGGTCTATTGGGACATGGGCTGAGATGACTAGGGAGTTTCTTAAAAAATTCTTCCCCACTCATCGAACCAATGCACTAAGAATGGCCATAATGAACTTCGCCCAAAAAGAAGAAGAAACATTTTTCCAATGCTGGGAAAGGTATAATGAGTTGTTAAACACATGCCCACATCATGGCTATGAACGGTGGAGGTTGATTAGTTTCTTCTATGATGGATTAAACTCAACCATGCGCCAATTTGTGGAGATGATGTGCAATGGGGAGTTCATGAACAAGGAAACGGAGGAAGCTTGGGATTATTTTGACATATTGGCTGAAAATACACAAGCATGGGATACATCTAAGCCAACAAGTTCAAAACAACCCTAAGCCAAGGAAAAGGGAGAAATTTATGTTTTAGATGAGCAAGATGATCTAGGTTCTAGAGTGGCTAAACTCACACGAAAGGTCGAGGAGATGGAACTGAAGAAAGTGGACACAACCCAACAAAGGGGGACTGTTGAAACTATTTGTGGTATTTGTACTTCCAATATGCATCAAACGCCGGATTGTCCAACAATCTACTGCGTTTCGAGAACTTTTATTCGAACAATCAAATGCTTTGAATAGTTATCAACGACCTTTTAGTACTCCAAATTCAAACACGAACAATTCTAGTTGGAGAAACAACCCAAACTTCAATTGGGCGAATGGAAACACAGCTAATCAAAATAATCCTCAAAGGGGGCCCCCAATGCAAATGGCCCCACCTCAAATGCCTATAGAGGATACTTTGAAAGCATTCATGGAAGGACAAGCTCAAATAAATCAATCCAACCATACGATAATGCTTGAGCTTAAAAATTCGGTGGAGGAAATCAATGGCTCGCTTAAACACAAGGGAAGGGATTCTTCCAGCCCAACCCATACCAAATCCAAAACCACAATGCGAAATAAGCATGCCTAGTTCTTCTAACCAACATATGGAACATGCTAAGGCCATTACCACTCTTAGAAGTGGTAAAATTATTGAAAAATCTGATCCGGTGAAGGTTTCAACGCCTAATGATTCGGTATCTTCCAAAGAGGATGATGGACCTAGCACCACCATGAATGAAAAAGAGCCATTGAAAGAATATAGGCCTGTTGCTCCATTCCCCCAACGCTTGATTTCAGCTAAACCTCAAGATAAATATCAGGAATTTTTGGAAGTTTTCAAGCAAGTCAAAATCAACATCCCATTGTTGGATGCCATTAAACAAATACCGTCATATGCTAAATTTTTAAAAGACCTTTGCACAGTGAAAAAAAAAATACATGTGCAAAAGAAGGCATTTTTGACAGAGAATGTAAGTGTCATTATCAACCACGAGATGCCCAAGAAATACAAAGATCCCAGTTGTTCAACAATATCATGTGTAATTGGAGACTACCAGGTGAAACATGCTTTACTTGATCTAGGGGCAAGTGTGAACTTAATTCCCTTTTCGGTCTATGAACAATTGGGTTTAGGTGAATTAAAACCCACCAAAACCACATTACAACTTGCTGACCGATCGATTCGTATTCCGAGAGAGGTGATTGAGGACTTTCTTGTTCAAGTTGACAAAGTCTACTACCCGGTGGACTTTATTGTCTTGGACACACAACCCATGGTTAATATTGGCCCTCAAATTCCTGTCATACTTGGCCATCCATTCCTAGCTACATCAAACGCTATCATCAATTGTAGGAGTGGGGTCATACAAATGTCTTTTAGCAATATGATGATTGAGTTGAATGCTTTCAATATTGACAACCAACAAGAGGATGAGGATGAGGAGGTCCACGAAATAAACATGATCAATTCTAGTGTGGAAAATGAGTCCCTCTCACCTTTTTACTCCTATCACTTAGATGAAGATATGACTTACTCCCGTGATGAGAACGATGATATGATAAGGGATATGGTCACACTTTTCGAGTTGGTATCGGCATATGACGTTAGCCAAGAGAAGGATGTGGAAACAATACCTTTTTGTGCTGAGAAATCAATTCATATTTCCACACCTTTGTGGATCATGCATACCGAACTCCACCAACCCTGGGATGATCCATACTTTCAATATCAATGCCCAGGAAAATCTGAATGGAGACATATTTTTTCTGATAAATATGATGATGTCTCCTCTTATACATGTGGTGAAAACATTAAGGAACCCGCTGAAATTCCTTTTTGGGATTTCGAGTGGCTTATCTTGATCACTCACACACATGTACATTGTAAAGCAGGATATTGGATGACCTTATTGCGAAACCTTTTGATCCATCTAATGATTCTGCTTGACTTTATGCTTTTGGATGAGTTGTTGGGATTAACCTCCTAGTCTGACGGAGGATGATTTTTTCTAGAATGCTTTCTCATTAAGATTTGCTTTGATAGTTGATTTAGTTGTGAAGTAATCCATCTCCAAAAGCTAATCTTGCCATGAAATATATGCTTCAGGTGATATCTCTCTTTCTCACTCTCCTTTGTTTTATGTCATTGCTCTCATGTCATGCATATTGCATATTTTATTACATTGAGGACAATGTAAAGTTTTAGTTGGGGGGGGTGAGAGATTCCTTAGATGATGAATCTGCTAGCTTTTGTGACATTTCGAGCAATGATGTAGAAATTTTTCGATTTTTCTAAAATTCTAAACTCTTTTGGAAAACTTTGATTCTATGCATTCGAGATAGCATGGGTATAAGAAGATGAGATACGAAGTGAGGGATGTTGCAAGCTTTGAACTTCTCTTAATATACTGGTTTTATATGTGAATTCACCTATTTTTATGATTGATAGAAAATTTGAACACCTTTTGCACCTAGTTCACATTACACGATTTTCATGATTTGAAAGGATTATGTGATTTATGGATTAGCTAGACTTTGATTTGAGGTATTGAGAAACCAAGCCGGGGTACTTTGTCCATCCTTGTCCATGGGAAAATAACGAAAGATATGGATTTCTAAAAATCCTATCTAATATAAAAGAAAAAGGAAAGGAAGGATGAAATTGGGAATGATAGAAAAATGGTGGAAAATTCCGATTAGGGCTACCTACTACCAACCGGGGGATGGTCTACCCGTAACCAAAGCCGAAAATGGGACGCAGTGTGAAAGTCGTCGGAAGGACCATAAGACAAATTCCTGTCATAGGCTTTTTGTTGCTCTTCACACCTTGAGATCTATAGTTTAGTTGATCTATGAAGAAGATAATCCCATAAACTCATGAGATGAACCTTCACTATGCACACTAGGTTGAAATTGTTCAAGTTCTTCTATTTATCAATCAATCAGCGGGAATTTCATATAAACACTTATTATGTTCTGAGAGTTTAAGGTTTCAACCTTTATCACTAAATTTCTCTGATTTTTTACGCTTATGTGTCTTGGGATGTATAGAAGAATAGTTTCTAGAGGAGAGTTGGGTTTTGGAGAATGAAACTTATTTCACGCATGTTTTGCTCGGGACTAGAAAAATGCTAGTTGGGGGGTGTGTTGAGCTCTTAATTGTGCATATTCTAACCCCAATTCATCACTCATTATGCACGGTTTACATGTTTAAAGGACTATTCCAATGCATGATTTGTGATTGTAGGAACAAGATGGAGATTTCACCAATTGAAGGCTAAATAGAGCTCTTTATGAGCATTGAAGACCATTGGATGAAGGTTGAAGGAGGACCAAAGAAAGACAAAGCAAGGAGAGAAGAGAGAAGAAGAAACAAAGAAAGAAAAAGGAGAAAAAAAGCAGTCCGACCGGTCTTGACCGGTCGGCCAACAGGTCTGAGGCTTTACAGAGCACGCTGGACTGATCCAGAACAGGCACGACCGGTCCTGACCGGTCGGCCATGCGTAAATAGGCAATTTTTTATTTTGGGACAGCGAATTTCTCTACGCAAGTGCGTAAGTTTACGCGCAATCTGGAAGTTTCTTGCGTAATGGACTTCTCCAAGCTATAAAAGGACTTCTTCCCTTCATACCAAAGGAGGCTAGGACGTGGGGATTGCTTGGGAGACGGATTCTATTTCGAGTTTCTTAGTTTTCTTCCTGTTTTAGTTATTTTTATGTTTTTAGAGGCTTCTAGTTCAAGGATGTTAGAGATGAACTAAAACCTCTTAGCTAGGCCTAAGAGGGGAAGCTTTTGATTCGTTTTTGATGGATTGATGCAACTTAGGTTTTCTTTTATGTTTTAATTGAAGAATTTTAGTTCAATATGAGTTTGAATCAAGTACTAGTTTGGTTTTTACTTTGATCTCTTGATGACTCTAGGCTCATGTGATTCTTAGTGATTCTAAGCTTAGTATCTTAGCTTTTGAGCATTAGTTATGCTTGTGTAGTTCATTGATCTACCATTGACTCCGGGCATGGTAGATGCTTTGATTGCCTTGTGTACAATGGCCTGATTTTCATGTGGGAACTCATTCAACTAAAGTTCTTATCTTTTGTAGTAATCTAAAAAAGTTGTTTATTGATTGATTTTGATTTAATTAGAGTTCTAATCATGAGTTGTAATCAGGTCTAGTGACAGGATTTGATGAAAGCTATGGTTATGAATCTCAACTAGATTGGAAAGAGGCTTGGCCTACACAATTGAGTGTGCCCAAGGCCTGAGCATTGTTGTGGGAATCGAATCAATGAATGAGCAGCTGTTTTAGATAATTGTTGATTGGACCGCTCTATATTCCGATCGGATAGAGATATGAATTCGATTCCGATTGAGTTATGTGAGATCTAGTTGTGTTGATGCATTGAAACTTATCAAAAGTGGATCCTTGGCGCTCTAGTGCCTTTTTAGATTGATATTACCTTACACATTCACTGTTTAAACCTAAATCATTATTTTTCAGCTTTAGTTCTTAATAGGATCCGAATTACTAGTTATTTTAGTTAAATTCTGAGAATACCCATTCATAAATCTCTGTGGGAACGATACTCGGTCTTTCCGAATTATTACTACTTCGCAACCCTACACTTGGGGAGTGAACATTGGGGCATCGATTTCATGGGACCATTCCCCTCATCTTATGGACATGTCTACATATTTCTTGTCGTAGACTATGTGTCCAAGTGGATAGAGGCTATTCCATGTAGAACCAATGATCATCGTACGGTTTTAAAGTTCCTTAGAAAAACATACTTTCCAAATTTGGAACGCCTCGAGCCATCATTAGTGATGGTGGTTCTCACTTTTGCGATATGCCTTTTGAAGCCTTAATGAAGAAATTTGGCATTAGACATAAAGTGAGTACCCCATACCGCCCATAGACAAGTGGGCAAGCTGAAATTTCAAATCGAAAAATCAAACAGATTTTAAAGAAGATGGTGAAGCCAGATCGCAAAGATTGGTCACTGAGATTAGTCGATACTCTTTGTGCTCACCACACCACTTATAAAACCCCCATTGGAATGTCTCCATATAGACTTGTCTATGGGAAAGCTTGTCACTTACCTATCGAACTTGAACACAAAGCCTATTGGGCAATTAAGGCATTGAACTTCAACATTGACAAGGCTAGCTCACTTCACAGACTCCAATTAAATGAGCTTGATGAGATCCGGAAAGATGCTTACGAGAACTCAAGGATTTACAAGAGTAGGATGAAAGCCTTTCATGACAAACACATTTTCAGAAAATCTTTCCATGAAGATCAGAAAGTGCTCTTGTATAATTCCTGACTTCATCTTTCTCCAGAAAAATTGAGATCTCGATGGACCAGCCCATATATTGTTAAAGAAGTTTTTCCTCATGGGGCTATTAAGATAGAAAATGCGGCGAATGGTAACTGTTTTAAAATAAACGGACAACGCCTTAAACCATTCGTTGAGAAATTTGATTTAGAGGATATGTCCATCACTCTGAACAATCCTGTGTATCAGGATGATTGATCTCCTAGTCTGACGGAGGTATAGAGTAGATTAGGTTTAGTTTGTTTTTTCTATTTTTATTTGCTTTAGTAGATTTTGATGCCGGAGGTAGACTTCCATTATTGATTCATTCAGGTACTCTCATACTTACCCTCTTTTATTTTATCATTACTCTTATGATTCATGCTCATTGCATATCTTTTTACATTGAGGACAATGCAAGATTTGGTTGGGGGGTGAGATGAGATTCCTCATCTAGTAGTTTGTGGACATTTCGAGCAAAGTTGGTAGAAATTTTTGAATTTTTGAAACATCAAAATTCTTTTGGGAAACTTTGTTTCTATGCACTTGAGATGTCATGAGTATGAAATGATGAAAGATGAATTGATATGATTTTGAAATCTCTAAATTAACTTATACATGATAGTCTTACATGTGAATCTCCCTATTTATATGATCGATAGAACATTTGAACACTTTTGAGTCTAGATCACATTACACAATTCTCATGATTCGAAGGGATTAGTAGATTTGTAGATTGGTTAGACTAAGATTTAAGGTGTTGAAGAACCAAGTCTGGGTACTTTGTCCATCCATGTTCATGTGAAAATAAGAGAAAAGAACGAAAGATATGAATTTCTAAAAATGCTATCTTATACATTGTTGGGGTTTAAATTCGCACCCATGGTAAAACAACATCCCGCGGTCCATCTACGACGATTTGAATCAATTTTGAAATCGGAAAACACCTGAAAATGCGATTGGACGCCATTGTAACCTGACTTATACAATCACGACCAAATCTACAAATGTCACTTCGGAGCAAAATCGGACATACGGACGGCTGCCAATTGATCCGGAACACCCCAAAACCCTTAACCTGTAAATTTCGAAGTCATGTGATGCACATCTTTACCTGCGCGCATCGAAATGCATTTTACCCCTGTCCGGAGCTGACCAAAAGGGACCGAAAGCTTACAGGTACAATTTTGGAGCAAAATTGGATATCCGTAACACCACCAAATGATTCAAAATGCCCGAAAAACCTTAAGTAGAAAGTTTAAAGTCCTTACGATGCATATTTCTATATGCGCGCTTCCCGGAGCAATATTCTTGTGCAAAGAGCCGACCCGGAAGCTCCAAATTGGGAAGAAACTACCAAAATTCACAGTAGATGGCCATCGATACCCCACCCCATTCATTCAAGAGGTCGATCTCACCTTAAAAGTGGCTTGGCGTCAGTGACTTCGATCCCCAAAAGAGTAGCTGTCCTCTGGAGGTCACCTATTGGAGCCCAAAACTTAAAATATTCTAAGCATGGGAATGCATGCACAGGCCACATAGGAGACATGCGCATGGTGTGGGGGGACATGTGCCCACACCCATAAAACATGCGATTGAGAGCCCTCTCTCACCCCTTTTCAATATTTTCAAAATTTTAAAAATAAAAAAAATAAAAAATATATGCTAAGTGAGGGCACATGCGCCCACCACAAGGAGCACATGCGCCCACACCAAGACAAATGCGCCTGTGCATGGCCACATGCGCCTACATCCCCATGACATTAGCATGATCCCCTACCACATGTGCATGACTCCCCTCTCCCAATGCATGCGCTCATGAATTTTCTACTTTCTTGGACCCGGGACCCGATTAAATTGCTATAAATAGTGCACTCACCTTTTGAGAGAGGAGAGGCTTCATTTTCTAGAAAAGATCATCAAAGCAAGGTAAAATCCTTGCCGGAATCCTCTGTCGGCTATTCACATGCACCCACACTTCGTCGGATGCCTTCGCTGGGGGAAAAAATGTAAGGAGAGAAGGGAGGGAACTCCGAAATTCGCCAAGTCACATAGTGACATGCGCTCATGGAAGTGGGGCAGGCGCATGTGCGCTATCACAAGCGCCCACCTGTGCCCAAGGGGAGAAAATCCCTCTCTCTCACTTTTCCTATCACATGCGTCCAGACACAAACAAAGAAGAAATTTCCCTAAGTCCTTATAGTAACATGCACCCATGCTCATGGAGTTTTGGAAATCAAAATCATAAAGTAAAGAGACCACATGCGCTCACCTCCCATCCACGCTCTCTCTCTCCTCAATTTTCCTTTTCACATGCACCTGAGGAGGGGCTACATGCGCCCACCTAAGGGCACATGCTCCCACTATGCAATCCACAATCCACCTCATGTGCTTGGACGCTGAAGGGGAGGTGGGACTGTCTAAGGTGTGGCCCGCCTTTGATATGGCCCCCCTTCCAATTAAGTCGATGCTCCTAGACACACATCAATGTCCTCTACCCATCCCCCTGGCCAGATTCTCTAATGGTCGATGATAAATGGCTCAAATCATTGTTTTGATCAAAATGACCAACACTTACCCAATTTGGTAACTCCGAAAATCCTTCCTAAAGAGCCAAAAACAACCGAAATCAAGGAGAATCGGGCGGAATTGGACCAAGCTCGAGAGGTAAACTTATCTTCTTTATAACATGATACATCATAATCATGCACCGCGACGAAGCTATGCGATCTCAGGACCCTCGAATACCCTAATTAAGCGGTCAGCAGGCCCAGTACTTAGTTATTTTCAGCGCTAGGAGGTGCCTTGTCGGCTCGAAAATTGACTTGTGCTAAGCAAATCGAAATGCGATCGCATTGCAACCTTCGTGGACATGATCCATCCCTATTCAAAGATGATCATCGATGGTATCCATCGAATGACCTGATCGGACCACAATCAGGTTCACTACTTAGTCATTTTCAGCCCTAGGAAGTACCCTGATGGCCCGAAAATTAACTAATGCCAAATGAAATCAATTGCGATCTCAAAGACGCAAAGGCAAAGTTAATGCCCTCGCACTATAAAATAGTTGAGTAAAAAACTTACAGGATATTGATCCTTACTGTTTATAAGAAATTGGTACAAACGGGTGCTTATCAGACCCGATATTTAGCCATTCATGGCATCAAGAACAGCTGATCTAGTCCATCAAACTCAAACTTTTCAAAGAAGTATAGCTCGACACAACTTCTCCCAATGATTCAGTCATTCGAAATATCGATGACGTAAAGATATGCACGAAGCAGAATAATCAAATCAACTGTAGAATTTGTCTGATGCACTGAACATCTAGCATAAATGCGATCCTTGCTCAAGCATACATAAAACATATTTACTTTGTATTGCACTCATTTGCATCCACTATATGAATCTTATTCATCCCGGATCGAGATACGAAACTAAATCAAAGGGACAACGGTTATCATAAAAAATCGCAATCAAAGAGTTCTAAAATATCTGAAATACTTCATCATTAAGACCAGTTGATGTGTGTCCCTTCTCAAGTGGGATCCATCAGTTAAGTGGCTAAGGTAATGAGTGTCCTCCAGCAAGTCACTCGTCCAAACCCGAGACGGTCACTGGCATTGGTTGCACTAAGAAACCATGGTGTGTTCTCCAGTAAGTCACCCGTCCGAACCCGAGACAGTCAGTAACACTGGTTGCACTAAGAAACTATGGGGTGTCCTCCAGCAAGTCACCCGTCCGAACCCGTGATGGTCATTGGCACTCGTTACACTAGGAAACTATGGGGTGTCCTCCAGCAAGTCACCCGTCCGAACCCGAGACGGTCACTGGCACTGGTTGCACTAAGAAACCATGGGGTGTCCTCCAGCAAGTCACCCGTCCGAACCCGAGACGGTCACTGGCACTGATTACATTAAGAAACTATGGGTTGTCCTCCAGCAAGTCACCCGTCCAAACCCGAGACGGCCACTAGCACTGGTTGCACTAAGAAACCATGGGATGTCGTCCAGCAAGTCACATGTCCGAACCCGAGACTGTCACTGGCACTGGTTGCACTAAGAAACGATAGGGTGTCCTCCAGCCAGTCACCCGTCCGAACCCGAGACGATCACTGGCACTGGTTGGATTAAGAAACCATGGGTTATCCTCTAGCAAGTCACCCATCCGAACCTGAGACAGTCATTGGCACTGATTACAGTAAGAAACCATGGGGTGTTGTAAGACCCGTACCCTTATTTGCCCTCCGTACGCTTAATTTCTGGTGCCGGTACGTCCCGGATGGACCAGATTAGCAAGCCTTGATCGCGACCCTGTTTTAGTACCGCATCGACCCGAGACCTATACCCCGGCGACCGCGTAAGCGCTGCGATTCCAACACCGCGCGGCACGCCCCATTGCGATACCCGGTGTGAAAGTTATGATCAATCGCGTAATCCGAGGTGGGCCGCACAACGTGCGTGTGGCGTGGGCCCCACTTGCACAAATCCCAAGAATATGTCTAATCAATCAAATCCATCACCATCACTCTACCCATACCCCTACTCTACACACCCCATACCCCCCATCCCTCTCTCTCCTCCCAAAGTCAACCCTCACCCATACCTCCCATACCCCCTCCCATGCACCATCATCACCCCCCCATGATTCCCTCTCTCTCTCTCTCTCTCTCTCTCTCTCTCTCTCTCCCCCCCCCCCCCCCCCCCCCGCCATACAAGTGCATACGTAGGGGGAGAGGAGAGCTCCTTGCAAATTCAAGAGATTTGAGAGAGAGGAGAGAGAAAGAGAGAAAGAGATTTGAGAGGAGAGAGAAAGAGAAAGATTAGAGAGAAGAGGGAGATTTGAGAGAAGTAGAGAGAGATTAGAGAGATTGAGGGTGGGGATCCAAGCTTGGAGGACCTCAACCATCATCCGGACCGTCCGGAACGTCCTATCGTCAACCCGATTCGATCCAACCGTCCATCCTTCGAGGTGAGTGCAAGGGGCATAAACCCCCCCATTTTTCTTAATTTACTTCCTTTTCTTGTTTTCTTTTGGGCCCACCTTGTGATGGATAGTTAGATGAATGGACTGGATCATCCATGAATGGGCCCACCTAATAGTAGTAGTAATATTAAAATAAATAATAATAAAAAAAGAGAAAACCTAGACGCTAGACATTCTTAGCGTCACTGACGCTGGAACTGTCCAGCATCCAAGCTTCCCAAGCCAAAGGAGTGGGGTCCCCACACGTGGGACCCACTTTGATATATGAGTTGATCCACATCGTCCGACTGTTTCTCCAGCCCATTTTAGGGCTAGACGCCAAAAATGAAGAAGATACAGATCTCAGGTGGACCACACCATAGAAAATAGTGGGGCCAATGAAGCCTACTGTTGAGACTTCTTGGGCCCACCGTGATGTTTGTGGACCACATCACCTGCCCAATATTGGGCTTGTTAGGACCCCAACGATCCGGGGAACATGATGAAGGGGGTGGATCATCCCTAAGTGGGCCCCACATGAAATAACCTAAAAAAAAAAAGAAACAAAAAAATAAAAGAGGTACTGGACGTCCAGCGTCTGGACGTTCTGACGTTGGAACGTCTAGCGTCACTTGGACAGTGAATGGGGTCCCCACTCGTGGGACCCACCTTGATGTTTGTGTTCCATCTACGCCGTCCACTTGTTTTCCCATATCATTTTAGGGTCAGGGCCCAAGGATGAGCCAGATCCAAATCTTAAGAGGACTGCACCGCATAAAACAGTGGAAATGATGATTTCTACTGTCAGAAATTCTTCGGCCCACTTTGAAGTTTCTAGACCAAATCATATACCCAATATTGAGCTTATTGGGTCCCCCATGAGATGGGGAACCTGATGAACGGAGTGGATCAGACCCATGTGGGCCCCACTTGATATAAGCACCATAAAACAAAAAAAAAAGAAAGAGAAGAAGAAGCAGAGACAGCGTCGCTGACGCTGGTAGTACTAGCGTCCAGGATGCTGGCTCATGCTAGCTGGTGGCCCATCCGCGGGTCCCACCATGATGCATGTGCTATATCCACACCGTCCATCCATTTGGGGAGATCATTTTAGGGCATGAACCCAAGATTGAGTCAGATCCAGGTCTCAAGGGGGCCCCACCACAGAAAATAGTAGGGACAGTGGCCCTACCGTTGAAACCTTCTTATGGCCCACCATTATGTTTATTTGAGATCCAACCTGTTCATAAGTTCACACATACATGGAAGAAGGAAAAACAAAAATATCGGCTTGATCGGAAAATTCTATGGGCCCCACTTAGTGAGAACATAAAATAAATAAAAAAAATAAAATAAAATAAAATAAAAACAAGGGCAGCTGGACAGACAGCGTCCAGGGGACGCTGCTGCCCAGCAGCCTTCTGGCGTCACCCCATGGGCCCCATTCGTTGGGCCCACCTAGAATGTATGTGCCTTACCTATTCCGTCCATATGTTTTTCCAAGCTCATTTTAGTGGTTGAGCCCAAAAATTAAGCATATCCAAATGGCAAGTGGGCCATGCCACGAAACAACAGTGGAAATAATGATCCCCACCATTGAAACCTTCCCAGTCCTACAATGATGTTTATTTGTCACCCAACCTATTCATAAGTGGCTGGGCCCAAAATTTAAGCATATCCTAATGTCAAGTGGACCATGCCACAGTGGGGATAATGATTTCCAACGTTGAAAGCTTTCCAGGTTCTACAGTGATGTTTATTTGCCATCCAATCTGTTCATAAGATCACATGGATATGGATGAAGGAGAAAACACAAGTATCTGTTTGATTCAAAACTTATTGGGACCAGATGGGTACCACGCTGCCCAGCAGGTGGCCCACCCTATGGGTCCCAACGTGATGTATCTATGAGCTCCACCATGATGTATCTGTTTTATTCATGCTGCCTATCTTGTATGTGCAGGCTCAAGTATGGGGCCGATGTGGTCTCAAGTGGGCTATGCCGCGAAGACCTTTACATTTCCAATGGGACCCACAGTCCGGGTCCCACTCTCTATGTATATATATTGGGCCTTTTAAGGCCAGTGTTACATGATATGTTGGTAACATGCTAATATGATTAGCTTGATAAGTCACACTGATAACATGCTTAGTATAATGAATACCATGCTCATTCATATGCCCATACACATCATTTGTATGCCTGTTATGGATCATGATTAACCATAGCATAGGCTAGTTGGCTTGTTATACTTAGGGGACCCGTGTGAGACAGGGTTGCCCCACATGATTGCGCAGTATGCGTAAGTTTGGTGCATGATTTGGATTGTATGACTCATGCATTTCACATTATGTATGTCACGATCGCTTTCACACCCTAGCAGCATCGGGGTGGTGGCCACCATAGTCACATCATGGTTGACAGTATTGGACACCGGAAACTTGTTCTAGTACGTGGGCGCTATGGATGTCCTTGGGTGAAAGTCCCTAAACCCTGTGGTACTAGTAGGATGCTCCAGCGTCGAGACCGAGTGGATAACATGAGTGCCCGTGTGCCAAATACCAGTAGGCTGCATCTCCCACTGTGTCGAGGTCGGTTGGAAAGGGGTGTGACCTTATCCGCCCGGGTGCAGTGGGCTATAAGCTAGGTCGAGTCTGACCAGCTCATGGAATGGGTCCGCTATCGGCGAGCCGGGTGGGCATTGGCATACCACTGACGAGGCGGATAGTGAGATCTTTTCTACTCGCTTCGTTATGGGCGTGATGTGCGGCGGCCAATATTAGAGTATACTAGACCCCGGTGATGTCCCAGATGAGAACTATTTTGATATGTGGATTAGTTGAGGATTGACGTGTTTGCATTGCATCTCTAGCATGTAACACTCGGCCATGTAGGCCCTTGCATCGCATAGCCTTGGGATGGCTGATAGCATTCATAAACTTAGTAACTTAGCCCTCTACTACTTTCGCTTACTCTAATATCTGTATACTTGTCATATGCATCACACACGCACACACGCACTCTACTGAGCTTCGTAGGAAGATCATGCGGGTTTGTTTACACTGCAGGTACTAGAGCATATCAGCAGCGTTGAGCGCGGTTCATGTACCTGATATTTTAGACTTCTGCTTCATGTTGTATTTCCCTTTCCAGTACTGTACTCAACAAACTTATTAGTGGATATTTGATGATGTTTTATGGTTTTGATTATGCTCCTGTACAAAAAAAAATTTACCCTGAAAATCCTCCTAGTAGGATCCCAGGATCGAAACCCGGCACATGAGAGCTAGGAGCCGAGAATGGGGTACTACGGAGGCTGTTGGCACCAAGGTCGGCGATTGGGAATTTAGTGAGCCCGGTCTCGGGGTTTGGGGCGTGACAGGTGTCCTCCAGAAAGTCACTTGTCCGAACCCGAGATGGTCACTAGCATTAGTAACACTAAGAAACTATGGGGTGTCCTCCAGCAAGTCACCCGTCCAAACCCGAGACGGCCACTGGCACTGGTTGCACTAAGAAACCATGGGGTGTCCTCCAGCAAGTCACCCGTCCGAACTCGAGACAGTTACTAGCACTGGTTGCACTAAGAAACTATGGGCTGTCCTCCAGCAAGTCACCCGTCCGAACCCGAGACGGCCACTAGCACTGGTTTCACTAAGAAACCATGGGATCTCCTCCAGCAAGTCACCCATCCGAACCAGAGACAGTCACTGGCACTGGTTGCACTAAGAAACTATAGGGTGTCCTCCAGCAAGTCACTCGTCTGAACCCTAGACTGATCAATGGCACTAGTTGCACTAAGAAACTATGGGGTGTCCTCCAGCAGGTCACCCGTCCGAACCCGAGACAATCACTGGCATTGGTTGCACTAAGAAACTATGGGGTGTCCTCCAGCAAGTCTCCCGTTCGAACCCGAGACGATCACTAGCACTGGTTGCATGAAGAAACCATGGGGTGTGCTCCAACAAGTCACCCGTCCGAACCTGAGACGATCACTGGTACTGGTTGCATTAAATGGAAACTGTGGAGTGTATTCCTGAAGTCATTTTGTCCACAGAGACGCCCGATGACAGTAAGATACACGACTCGGTTAAAATCCTGGTTGCTACTCAACTAGGAACGCCTGAAAGAGCACGGGACCAACATCTAACTGGTCTTAGCAATGGCTTAGTCCATAAGAAATCCTAAACTTGGTCTTTACGACCATGAACTCAAGACTATAATCCCTGATGATTTAAATTACTTGCTCAATCTATCCAAGCTTCATCTCTTTAATATTCCATCTATTATATAACTGTAATTCATAGTGGAATCTCGTTGTTTTGTGCCGTAGTTTTCTCCTGCAAGGGTTTCCACGTAAAAATGTATGTGTTGTCTATGTTGCGCTTTATTTACATTCATGCTATTTTAATGCTTTATTTAACCTATTTATTATACATGCATGCATTTACTTTTTCCTTTTAATCAGGGTGATCATCCATTGATGTAATTAAGGGTTCGTGACCAATTCACAGCCTGGAATGTAAAACATCTTAGAATCTCTAGAATAAAATTCGCCTTGTGACACCTCTCTTGTGTATACTTTGTGATTGCCTTGTAATTGTCTATGAACGTCTCTATGCTCAGAACCCAGAATAACGAAACAGAGGAAAAACTGCCTTGAGCATTTTTCTAGTTTTAACAAACTGGCAACTCTGTTGGGGATCGAACATACCAGAATCTTTGGTTATCTCTTAGTAAAGAAACATTCTAAGATAAATCATTCGCAAACACAGACGTATACATGAGAAAGGTTACCACTAGTAGAAATGTTTGACGCCTTCACGGGCGCCAAACTGGCGACTCTCAACGGGAACGTTCTTCCCTTCATCTTTAAGGTAAAAGTTTTCTAAAAGAATTTCAAAATCTCGCATGGCATGCATATGATTTGTACTTATATATTTATGTCGATCATTGAGCCATATCACGATTGGTAAGGTCGCATCTTCCCTCCTTTTCAAGGGCGCGGGACATCCTAATGCATGTATGACCATGCAGACCATGCAGAGAGAGAGAGAGAGAAAGAGAGAGAGAGAGAGAGAGAGAGAGAGAGAGAGAGAGAGAGAGAAGGATAGAAAAGAATCAACCATCAAAACTATATAAATGACAACCACTATGGTCTTCCTAGCTTTTGGGGGTTTTACTTTCCTCACCTCGCTACAACAGAAACAGTGATTCCCGAAGCGGATTGGAAACTTGTCCAGTGTTCTCTCGCCTCAAGTGCAAGGCTGTGATGTAGTAATAAATCTCGGTAAGATCGAGGTCGATCCACAGGGAAAGAGGTAAACACTTTTAATTACTCTAATAACTAGAATCTAAGAAGTTTAGGAGAATAATTTTTCACATAAAATAGGAAAATCTGAAATTAAGAAGAACTAGAGCATCAAGGATCCACTTGTAGTAGTCTAATGCCAATCCATTCATCCAAGCACAACACAATTAGAACCAAAGTCCTATCTCTCTTCTAATTGGAGAATATAACATTCAAGCACAACAGTCCCACTTAATCTGGAAATCAGATTTCTAGTTCTAATGAAGCACATAGAACTTGAACTTGTAGCCTTCGGAGTAACGATCATGCTAAGAGACTATGGCATACTCAAGGGTTACTACAATTCGAATTCAAACAACCAAATCATGGTAATCTTAGAGAATTGCAAGGAACTCATGTCCAGAGTACACAAACTCTCATAATTCCTCTAAAAATCCTAAACTTTATTCAAACTAGAAGTTTAAAATCCAAAATTAAGAAAAGGGTACTTGAAATAAAAGAATTAAAGCAATGAAACCAACTAGAAATTTCACCTCTAGCTCTAGCAATGAGGTTAACTAAGAAAAAGCATATTAAAACTAGAACTAGAACTAAGAAAATGAAGAAAAACTAGCTGTAGGAGGCTAGGTAGCCTCTTAGGACTTGAACTCCTTGCTTCCCACGTCCTTGCTTGATTTGAAATAGAAGAGAGCACCTCCTTTTATAATACAGCAAGAGTACCGCAATATAACAGATTTTGTTTCGTTTCGTACGGCTTAACCAAAGGTCGGATTGCCTTCAAATTTGATTTGTAGCTTCCTTATAATGTGATCTTCCTCATAGATGATTTAGATTTCCAAGATTATCTTCTTAATGGGCCCACCAATCAGATCTGTGACCGCCTGTCAAAATCGTGCAATTTGGGTACCTTCAGAACCAGTCATCTTGCGTTCAACACTCCAGAGTGTACAGAGGTCGGATTAATCTCAAATTTTGAATATTGGAAGAAAACTTCCTCCTCTACATGATAGATGGATTAGATTGTCCAAAAGAATTCTAAAATTAGGTGCGAAAATTAGAACACTCAGGCCTTTTATAAAATCTGCTCAGTTGGATCTTTCTGGATGGTCCATCTTTCCTCAACCGGTACGATCAAACCACACATCCTTTTGATTTGAAACTTTGTGGTTATTCATATATGGATGTGGTCTAGAAGATGGTCAAAGTAGATTCTTCATATCATCAATGATGGGTCACCTGGACCGGCCCAAAGTGGAGTACGCGGAATCTGGAACTTTCTGGACAGTTCGTATTGTTTTGGTCACCACGGTCAATCCGTAACTCCGATCGGCATGAAACCACTTGGGTTATTTCGACGTCGAGCTCGTCTTCAACATGGATGTGTTAGATTTCCAAATATCATCAATATTGCCCTCAAAAACTGGGCCAAAAATCCATAAACGGGAATAGCCTGCTGTTTGAAATCTGGAAGTCTGAAATTGTATGGCCGACCGGTCTTGACCGGTCTAGCCTGTCTATTAAGTGTCCAGGGAGTGTAGCCGACCGATCATGACCGGTCGAGCCTTCTTGGCTGACCGGTCTTGACTGGTCGGACCCATTTTCTGCATTCTTTCTTCTTTCTTTTCTTCTCTCTTTCCTCTCTCTTTGCTTTCTTCTTTCTCTGGCCCACCTTGGGTCTTCATCCAAGGCTCCTAAATGTCTCCTTTTGGTCTCCGATTAGGTGAAATCTTCTCTCATTCCTACAATCACAAAACCTGCATTAGACGGACCTTTTAAACATGCAAACCATGCATATAATGTGATGGAATGACCTATACAATGTATAAATTGGAGGTTCAACATCCAGAGACGCCGATCACCAAAGAGAGCCGAAAATAGACAAGTGACTCCAGTCAGAGCAGAGACAGTGAAGACACAGAGCAGTGTGGAGAAATAGTGGAAGCCGATTCGGAGGGATGAAGCCCACAATACCAGCAGAGCTACCGTGTCACCCAAGCCAGAACTCTCCTTCACCGCTGTTGACTTCCCAGTGATGACAGGAACAACGCTACCAGTCAAGATATCGAATCAGTTCACTATTCGGGAATTGACCAAGACTGCAATAAAGACATGCTCTACTGAAACCACCATGACCGGGGATAGGCCATAGCGAGTATTGGTTGCAGTGGTGCAGGTCATAGAAGGGGTGGCGAGCGAACAAGACGCAGAGCTGCCTCCAATCCAAGAACAAATAGATGAGATCATCCAAGTCCAGGAAGACACAGCCAGAGAGATCATAGAAATAAAAGAAGCATTGGTGTCTCTAGTCGCCCAGGGGTCAGTCAGAAGCCCAACCATTCTCATTGGACAACCACTGGGAGAGTCACAGGAGGCAACAGGAGAACCAGTAGCCGTAGAACCACAAATTCGCCTAAGGAATGTTGCATTCGAGCGTGCACTACCGCAACCATCTCATGCCATGAGGGAAGAGTTATCCCAAACAGTTGTGAACCTGATACGTGAGGAGAAAGAGAAGGAGAAAAGAGGAAAATATGTCTATCGAATACCGTATCTATCCGAAGTTAATGAAATCCCGTTCCCTGACGACTTTAGGCATCCCGACTTTCCACAAGTTGATGGCAAAGGGTCACTAGAGGAGCATATGACCCAATTCATGACGGTGTTAGGGAATTTGTCCGTAGTACCTCAATACTGTCTTTGTTTGGGTCGACTGCTGACTGGAAAAGCATTTCAATGGTACATGTCATTACCCACGGGGTCTATCAGGACCTAGGATCGGATGCAGGAGCTATTCATTTTTAAATTTTTCTCCACTGAGTGAGAAGTCTCGCTAATAGATTTAGCCTTAGTCCGTTAGAGACCAAAGCATGAGATCGGAAAGATGGCCACATCAAGTTACGTCGACAAAAGCAAAGCCTTGAAAGATTGGAAACGCCCACATCTAGAACATAAGACTAAAGGCAAGCCAGCAGAAACTCAGTCCAAAGCTAAAGGGCTGCGAAAAATGAAAAAGATGACAATCGTCGGATGGGGCAGGGTAGAGGGACGTTATTCATTTGATCTAGAAGACCTTTTTTCGATAATGGAATGACTAGTCGAAGAAGGGAAGCTACAATTGCCAGAACTGATTCGACCAGAGGAAGCAGGGCAAGTGAATGCCCCCAATTATTGTAAGTATCATCGAATCATGGGACATGAGATGGGAGAATGCCTCATCTTGAAAGGGAAAGTACAGAGACTGATTAAGCAGGGTACTATTAAGCTAATGACCGAAGAAACCAGTCGGGTTATGTCAGTCGTGGTAGCAATAGCACCTACGATACCATCAGTTCATAACGAAAGACCGATACAAACAACAATGGTACAAGCTATTGAAGAAAGAGAACCAGCAAGACAAGACGTCGAATTATTAGCGATCCGAGGTCAGATCAGTGAATTGGTCCAAGCCTACAAGGAGTTGTCCAAGGAGGTGGGAGAAGTTCAAGAGGCTCTAGCCACCTTAATCTCACAGAATGCGACACCCAGTATCGCTCCGCTTATCCGACAGTCGGAAGAAGAAACACCAGGGGTAGTTCGTGAAGCAGTTGAAGTGAGACAACATACCCATCCTGAACAAATGAGTTAGGTTCAGATTCCATGATCCCATATGAACTACTAAGCAATATCTCCTTCACCCTTCGTAACCTGGCTGCAGAGGTTCGTATGATAGAGCGGTCCATTTTGAAAACACGGTCTCAAGCAGAAAAGTCAAGACATGAAACAAGAAAGAGGATATGGGTTGATGCAAGAAAGAATCTTAGGAATAAAAAATGACCGAATCCAGGGCATGAGGCAAAGACCAGTGTAATGAAGACACGAGACAAGGGCAAAGAACCTCAAAAGTCGCAGCACATGACAATCAGGGAGCGAGACGAAAAGAACGGACCGTATACATTTGACATTAAAGACCTTGTCCCAATTATGAAGCAGTTAATCGAAGAAGGAAAATTGCGACTCCCAAAATTTGTTCGACCAGTTGAAGTAGGACGCGTGGATGATCCCAACTACGATGAATATCACAGATGCATAGGCCATAAAATCGAGCAATGCTTCGTCCTAAAAGGAAAGATACAAAAGATGATAAATCAAGGTGTCGTTAGTTTGAAGATTGAAGAGTCTGATAGAGCCCCGATCAGTACAGTTCCAATAGATATTACTTAGGAAGAATGTTCGCTCAAGGACTCCATTTCCTAAGGGTTACAAAGTAGATGGGGATATACTTATGCTCGTTCATGCATCTATTTCATCTACATGCCATACTTCATACTCACTCACATGTTTACTCATATCATACTATTATGTATATAAATATAAAATGTTTGTAGAGCTTCTCTTAATGATAGGTACCATGGTCAAAGAATATCAGGGAATCGACTCCATGAATCATCAACATGACTTATTATATTCTTATCAAACCAGTCAAACCAGAAGCAAATATCTCAAAGAAAGTCTACGGAAAGCACAACATCCTCATATTTTATATCTTCATCGCAGCCTCTCTTATTATTATCTCGGTATCCTGGCATCCCTTTGCTCAATATGAAAATGCTTCAGAATTGATGGATTCTTACACACACACACACACACACACACACACACACACACACACACACACACACACACACACACACACACACACACACACACACACACACGTGTATATATATATATACACTTACGTACACTCTATATGAAGATGATCGGAACATCGCTATATATATTCATCTTTTGTATTCTATCATGGATCCCCTCCTCACTATTATATTATTCTTCTAATCTATATGAAGATAAGTCAAGGCTGGGAATCTCCTATACATACATATATATATATATATATATATATATATATATATATATATATATATACACACACACACACACACACACACATATGGCCTTATATCACTTTGCCTTAAAAACATCAACAGCTTTCTCTTATAAATGACTCTATGATAAGAATATGCGGTTAAAGATTATGATTAGAGGGTATTCTGTATGGATTCCTAAAACACAAAATCTTTCTCATCAGAATGAAGTGGTCTTACAAAGCGACGAACCAAAAGCACTGGGGGCAAGCACCAACATACTATGAAAAACTTGATTTTATAGAAGAAACACTGGGGGCAAGCCCTAATATATGATTAAAATCTCAAGTCTGCAGAAAGAAATGACTGGGGGCAGGCCAGGAAGGATGACAGATAAACTTGAAAATGAGGAACTGGACGAAAATTTTGGACTTATGACACGAACATCTCTTGAAAGCAATGACCTAAGAGTACACAGGTTAAGTAAAAAGTGAAGTATTATTTTTACTTATTCTTCCATTATTATACTTTAATGTTCTTAGTTCACATTAAAACTCACATATAACGCATCATTTTATGCCTGTTAGTCTCAAACACATAACACCAAGCAGTAGTTTGGCAAAAGAATCATTGTCATTATTTTGGATCATGAAGCACACAGTTAACAAGTTTTGATGTCGATTACATCGGATACAAGTAGCAGTTAGGTATTCAAGACACCTGCCTAATACTACTTTTGTCTGATAATGAATGTAAAGAGCAAAAGAACAAAGTTATAGCTTCTCTAGGCACCCTGTTATGAACTACATTACATTTTTTCGCATTGCTTCCATTGTGGCATTTGTCTCTTCTAACATCAGTGCAGGATCTGGAATATCACAAAGTTCGGTTTCTAAGTCTACCATTTGCTTGCGCGCCGCCTCTCCTTCATTTTTGAGTCGTGCGACCTCAGCACTGTTCTGATTAACAACAAGATCGAGACGAACAACCTCAAGATTTATGGACGCTTCTTTTGTCTGCAGCCGCACGATCTCGGATTTGATATCAGCAAGACGATTGATACAACCCAAACGCAGAGTCTCACTATTTTCTAAATTTGTTCCAGCATCAATTGCCAAGTGTTCTCGCTACTCTACGTTAGGCCGCAAAGAAGACAGCACTTGCCGTTTCTCTTCAGCTGTAGGGTTAGATTCAATCCATTCAGCCAAAGTAACCTGTGCAACAGAATCCTCAAAAGAAGAAATGCGACAGACTATTATGGATACATCAGGCCCGATTACTCATGTGCAAGCTTCCAATGCCTTCACTCCAGCTTCTAGTGTATGCCATTCACTTTGCTCAACCAACGCCTTTGAAATACTGGATAGTAGACCTCTCAGTACGCTCTGTCTGAAATAGTCTAAACGATCGAAATAAGAAATGTCAAATACTCTGTGAGCAGCAGCATTAGAATTGGCAATATCTGTGACAAAAGAAACAGAGCAAGTATGCAATGAAATGACAAGTACAGAAAAAGAATACACCAAGGAGCTATGAAAGAACCGTACTGGTAAATGAGTCAACGACAGGCTCAATGATCTCGGTCAGCAGCATCGAGGTCACATCCAGAAGTTCAGTAGTATCACTATTAGTATCGATCACTTCAGTTACCACTGGTGACTCCACCATATCCTCAACACCAGAAACACCAGGAGCCACAGAAACAGTTGTGTCGTTCACTGACACAGTAGTCCCTTGCAAATTATCCTCTCCAATCGGCCCAGCCTGCTCTCTCTCGCCAGAATGGTCTGATATTTCATTCGCCAACCGAGTCATCGTCGGGTCATCTTCACTAATTAACTGACTGACGTCCTCATCACCTCTAACCACCAGAAGACGGGTGAACCCTGCTTCTTGTGACCATTTCACCAAAGGTATTCCGAAAGTATGCCAGCCATCCAACACAGTATCCTCCTTACGATGATCAATGGACACACTTAGAGAAGTCTTATGCCTAATACTTGACAACAAGTACACTTTAACCTGCTCTCTATAATAACCCAATCCATCAGTGAGGAACTCTGTCAGCCTCGGAGGAGGAATGTAGAGTGGATCATCAACAGAGCGGTTGTTTCGATCCAGAGCATACTGATGCACCCACCACCTCAGCCAGCTATAAGGATCACCAGTCTTCCGATACAGGCCTGGAAGCATAAACCTCACGCCCGTTCGTGTCATCAGAAGTTGATGCCATATCCACTCCCAGTGAGCAGGCCCGTGCCGTACGCCCGCTCTACTTTAGTTACATCTGGTAACGTCATCGAATTTCCCTGATCATATCTGAATTGCCTGGCAAACCGGCTAGGGTAATAAGGTTCTCGCAAAAACTCTATTCCTTCGCATAGTGGAAGTGAAGCAGTACGAATAGACACCAGAAATTCCCTATCAATAGTATTCACAAAATGTTCATCGTCAACGACTTCTTAATCCTCTCCAAAATCAGAAACAAGAAAGTGGTAGAAACAAATCTCCGCCCAACTGCCAATTTTGGAAGCTGTCCAATCAGACGACTGCATTATCATGTTAAGTTTTCTATGGCGATAAAGAGGTGCGTGATCAGGCGTGGAGATACTGGAAGAGATCCATTCCATATGTCCATGAAAAATATATACCCAACCATCCACAGAAGAAATGCCATGGGCAATAAGCCGCGTTCATCCCTCGCTAGGTTTGATCTTTATTACTAACGATATTGCCAAAAGCCCTATATAAATGCATAGCACCGGCGATGCAAGAGAATATCAATGGCCATTTACAAAAGCTCCCGCCACGACGAAGCAAGAAACCCTGACACCATCAGCACTCTTGGAGCTAGGCAACATAACCACCGACAGCTAGTATGCTAAGAAGCCCGCCAGTTCACAAGACGGCGTAATTTCATTAGGATTGTGAAACTTTTGTTTGAAACATTCCCTCATTAAGGCTTGGTCTTCTGGCAAGATCTTGTACTCTTCGTAATCAATGCTGTAAGAAGAAAGAAATGTCCCATGTCAGAAACAAAGAGATTAAAACACGCAGAATACAAAGTACAAAAGAAGACATCGAAAGAAATACTACTTCATCCTCTGGCTATAGTAGATCAACCAATCATCATAATGAATCTTTACAGTGTTTTCGAACTACAACAACTCAACAAATAGCTCTAAACAAGCCTTTGAATGATAGGCATCTCGCAGACTTTCAAGCTAAGATGAAGATAACTCTTCATCAGTTGGGATATATTCCTGGTAATATTCTCCTATTACGGACAAGTTAGTCATCATCCAGAGATCCCATAAGGTTATGCTCATCTCTCCATTTGGAAAGTGGAATGAATTGGTAATGAAAAATTAGTAGTTTAAGAAGCTTCAAAGAATTGTTGGATCTCGGAAGAAATGTTCAGAGGTCGATTGATAGCCTGATATAGGCCGACTTGTTTCAAAACTCTCTCGTGGTGGATCAAAATCTCTTTTGCCCACAGCTCATAACCAACTCGCTCGTTCAGATGGCCTCGTGTACGAAAACTTCTCGTCGCCCACATCATCATCTTGTCCATATGCTGAAACCTTTGCTACATTGTCTCAAAATAATGAACTGGAGAAGGAGCAGTGGGAATCACAAGTAAGTGCAACGAAAACCATTTCTCTCGGGAAACCTGCCCGCTGCTCTCTCCCATTGTCAACCAGTAAGGTAGTGTTGAGCCTCTAATTTATACATATTCTAACCCTTTATCATCACACATTATGCATGGTTGACATGTTTAAAGTCTAAACCAATACATGTTTTTGTGTTTACAGGAATAAGATGGAGATTTCACTAATTCAAGGCTTAAGAGAGCACTTTACATACATTGAAGATCAAGGAACCAAATGCCAAAGGATGAAGGAAAGAAGCAAAAAGAAGAGGAAAAGAAAAGAAGCAAGAAGAAGAAAAGAAAAGAAGAAAAATTATGTTGAGAGATTGATCTCCCAGCCTGAAAGATTGATCTCCCAACCTGAGTGATTGATCTTCCATCCTGAGCGATTGATCTCCCAACCTGAGTGATTGATCGACGAAGCCTAAGCGATTGATCGATGGAGCCTGTAGATCAATCGCCCGAGCCATAAAAAGTTCAGATTTTTAAAGATTTATTGCTGAAACTCGATGGATACTTTTTGCACCCAGTGATTAATCGCCCAACCACCTGCGATCAATCACCCACAACAAGTGATCAATCGCTCAGCTCAAGAGATCAATCGACAATGCGCCCGGTCCAGAAACTTCTAAATCCGGTTCGATTTTCTCTGGCACTGCATAAGTTCTATGCAAATTCTCAAAGATTCTTCGTTTGTGGAGTTTGAAAGCTATAAAAGGAGACCTCTACTCCCTTCCTAAGGAATCTAGCAACATGGGGAGCAAAGAGATCAAGACCTAGGAGGCTTCCTAGCCTCCTAAAAGTAGTTTTCTTCTTCTTCTAGTTCTAGTTTCTAGTTTTTAATGCTTTTTTCTAGTTAACCTCTTAGCTAAGGCTAAGAGGTGAAGCTTGTAGCTAATCTCATGTTTAATTCAATTTGATTCAAGTACCTTTACTTCAAGTTCAGATTTTTATTGTTCTAGTTTGAATGAAAGTTGATATTTTTAAAAGTTTTATAAGAGTTCATGTACTCCGGACATGGATTCCTTGCAATTCTCTAAGATTGTCATGTTTGTTTGATTAGATTAGAATTGTAGTAACCTTAAGCAAGCCATAGTCCGTTGGCATGGTTGTTACTCCGAAGGGTACCTGTTTAAATGCGATGTACTTAATTAGAACTAGAACTTGAATTTCTGACTTGAATGGGATTATTGTTCTTCAATGGTTTATCTTCCAACTAGATGAGAGATAGGACTTTAATTCTAGTTGTGTTTCATGCTTGAGTGAATGAATTAACATGGATTGCTACAAGTGGATCCCTGTTGAGCTCTTAATTGTGCATATTCTAACCCCAATTCATCACTCATTATGCGAGATTTTTGTGATTTAAAGGCTAACAGAATGCATGTTTTGAGATTACAGGATTGAGAGTGGACTCCGCCTAATTGAAGATGAAAAGAGCTCGTTTGGAACTATTTGGATGAAGATCACTTGAGGACCAAAGAAAGAAAGAAGCAAGGAAAGAAAGAAAGAAGCAAGGAGAGAAGAAAGTAAAAGAAAGAAAAGGAAGAAAAAGAAGAAAGAAGACTGCCGACCGGTCTTGACCGGTCGGCCAAGTGAGCCAGACCGGTCTTGACCGGTCAGCTGTGCACGCTGGACCAATAGGCTAGGCTAGACCGACCGGTCTTGACCGGTAGGTCAGAGAAGTTTTTCCTCCAGAGGTTGCTGGACCTTTTTCCAAAAGAGGCCAGATCGGTCGTGACCGGTCGGCCAGCCCAGTCCGACCGGTCCAGACTGGTCGGCCACATGAAGAAACAGAAATTTCTATTCCTAGCGTCGATTTTCTCTGCGCACTACGTAACTCTTACGCAGATTCTCGATCTTTCTGAAGTTGTGGAGCCTCCCCACTATAAAAGGACACCTAGGGATCGTTCCTAGGGTATCGAAGGAGGGTTGAAGCAAGCTTGGAGGCGGCGGAAGTGAATTTCGGAGTTTCACAACTCCCTCTAGTTTGTTTTGCTGTTTTTATGAATTTTTAGTTGTTTCATGTTTCCTTGGATCATGAGCAGCTAAATCTCTTAGCTAGGGCTAAGAGGTGAAGCTTGTGGTGGATCCAAGATGTTTCAATTCGTATTCAGTTGGTTTTAAGTATGGAATTTATGATTATGAACTATGGTTTGAAGTTTATACAAGTTTTTAAGTAGTTTTTCTTAGTCTTATGATGACTCATAGATGTTTGGGGGAATTACTTAACTTCTTAATTGGTTTGTATCAGTCTAGACCTGTATGATCCGAGGAATTGGAGTGCGCTCTAGTACTATGATCTTCATGAAGGGACTTCCTACCAAAGTTCTATTTTTCTAATTTTCTGAATTATGTAAGGTATTGTGCATGTGATTTGAATCAAGTTCAAATCATGATCTAACCTTGTCTTGTGACAGGACTTGAGGATGGTTATGTTGTGAACTGGACCTTTTGGAAAGGGGAATGACCTATGCAACTGAGCATGCTCAGCTCAGCCTACATAGAGTGAATCTTATGTATTGAACTTACATATGACAGATTGTTTGGTTTAACAGCTCTATCATCCGACTAGATAGACCTTAATGTCGATTCTAGTTGAGAGAATGAAAAACCACAGCGGATTGAACATCAAGGATTGCTACAAGTGGATCCTTGAACCCCTAGTGCCTTTCTATCATTAGTTACTTTCAATTTAATTCAATTTTGTTACTCATATCAATCTTATTCAAAATCTGATTATTAGCTTTCAATAGACACTTTTGGATGTGTTTGTGAAATCCTACATAAGACCCTGTGGATCGACCTCAGTCTTACCGAGTTTATTACTACATCGCAACCCTACACATGGGGAAGCGAACAAGTTTTTGGCGCCGTTGCCGGGGATTTTGACGGTTTTTCATAAATTTCTGAAATTAGTATCTATTTAGGATTTTTAGGATTTTAGGACTAACTTAGCTTGTTTATTTGATTTTTCTTTTCAGGGATTTCTAGGAAGCTGAAGAAGATACAAGGATCTCAAGTGTCGAATCAGGTTTTATCTTTCTAAACCTTACTCCTCTCCTTCTCCTATTCATTCCTATCATATTCATCTCTTGTAGAGTGGGTGGAGACTCCTTTTGGATCTCTGAAAGGTTGGCCCTGTGCCACCTAGATTCCTATTGGTCGACTCTGCCATCTTGGATCACCTTGTGCTCAGAGATTTCTTTTCTCACCTCTACTCCTCTTTCTCCTTTTTCTGCACTTTTTCTCAAAAGATTCAAAGAGTGGGTGGGGAGTTCTCTGAACCCCTATTGACCAGGAGAAATTGGTCTCTATCCTTGCTTCTAGCTTAGCTATTGCAAGACACCTTGTGCTTCGGTCTTAGAGAAAAGTAAAGAAAGGGAGGAAGAATTCTTCTTTCTTTTTGTTTCTTATTTTTTTGGTTTTGCATGCCACATTGGGCTCGGGATTCCAATAACCGACTCATAAGTGAAGGGGGGATAGTAGAAGGAATTGACAGAGAACCACGTGCTAGGAGACATCTAAACTCTCCAATTTTGTCTGAAGATATGGCTGCAAATCAACCTAATCCGGGCCAAAACCAAACTGAAACTAGGGGAGAATGTGGTTAAGAATGTTCCCCGACCTAGGACTTTACGTGATTTCTTGCAACTCGCAAGAGCGAGCACTCCCTCATGCATAGTTTTTCCACAAAATGCAGGGAATGTGGATTTGAAACCGGGAGTGATCCAACTTCTCCCTAAATTCCATAGATTAGACAGTGAAAGTGCCTATTAACACCTTAAGGAGTTTGATGAGGTAATCACCACCATGCACTTTGCAAATGTGACTGAAGATGTAGTGAGACTCAAATTCTTCCCTTTCACTCTTAAAGATAAAGCCAAGGGTTGGCTTTATGCATTGAGGCCAAGATCAATTGGTGCATGGACTGATATGCATAGAGAATTCATAAAAAAATTCTTTCCTACTCACAAAACAAACATGTTGAAGCGCCTTATCATGAACTTTGCCCAAAAGGAAGATGAAACCTTCTTCCAATGTTGGGAGAGGTTTAAGGATTTATTAAATGCATGCCCACATCATGGCTATGAAATTTGGCGGGTTATAAGCTTTTTCTATGAAGGACTGACTTCGCCCATGCGCCAATTTGTAGAGATGATGTAAGACCCATACCCTTGTTTGCCCTCCGTACGCTTAATTTTCGGTGTCGGTACGTCCCGGATGGATCAGATTAGCGAGTCTTGACCGCGACCTTATTTTAGTACCGCATCGACCCAAGACCTATACCCCGGCGACTGCGTAGGCGCTGCGATTCCAACGCCGCGCGGCATGCCCCATTGCGATACCCGGTGTGAAAGTTATGATCGATTGCGTAATCCGAGGTGGGCCGCACAACGTGCGTGTGTCGTGGGCCCACTTGTGCAAATTTCAAGACCATGTCACATCAATCAAACCCATGCCCCTACTCTACACACCCATACCCCTATCATTACCCTAGCCTACATACCCCATACCCCCCATCCCTCTCTCTCCTCCAAAGTCAACCCTCACACCATACCCCCCATCCCTCTCCCATGCTACCCATCACCACCCTCATGATTGCTTCTCTCTCTCTCCCCCATACAATACCATACGTAGTGGGAGAAGAGGCTTCCTCACTTCCCATATTTGTAAAAGAGAGAGAGGAGAGAGAAAGAGAGAAAGAGATTTGAGAAAGGAGAGAGAAAGAGAGAGATTTGAGAGATTTAAGAGAAGTAGAGAGAGATTAGAGAGATTGAGGGTGCAGATCCTTGCTTGGAGGACCCCAACCATCATCCAGACCGTCCGGATCGTCCGATCATCAACCCGATCCAATCCAACCGTCCAACCATCCATCGAGGTGAGTGCAAGGGGCATAAACCCCATTTTTTTCTTCATTTCCTTCATTTTCTTTGTTTTCTTTTGGGCCCACCTTGTGATGGCCAGTTAGATGAGTGGATTGGATCATCCATAAATGGGCCCCACCTTTTAATAATAATAAAAAAAAAAAACAAAAAAAAAAAAATATGTGACCGCTGGACAGGCAGCGTCCAGGGGACGCTGCTGCCCAGCAGCCCACAAGGCATCTCCATGGGCCCCACTTGTTGGGCCCACCTGGAATGTATGTGCTTTAACTATTCCATCCAAATGTTTTTCTCAGCTCATTTTAGTGGCTGAGCCCAAAACTTAAGCATATCCAAATGGCAAGTGGGCCATGCCATGGGACAACAATGGGGATAATGATCTCCACCATTGAAACCTTTTCCGTCCTACAATGATGTTATTTGTCACCCAACCTATTCATAAGTGGCTAGGCCCAAACTTTAAGCATATCCTAATGTCAAGTGGACCATGCCACAGTGGGGATGATGATTTCAAATGTCGAAACCCTTTTAGGTTCTACAGTGATGTTTATTTGCCATCCAATCTGTTCATAAGATCACATGGACATGGACGAAGGAGAAAACACAAATATCTGTTTTATTCATGATGCCTATCTATTTTTCTATATTATTTTAGATACGGCCCCAAAAATGAGGCAAATTCAGATGTTAGATGGACCACACCCGTAGGGAATAGTGGTCATTGATGTCCACCATGGTTTCTTCTTGACGTATATGTTTTATCCATGCTGTACACGTATTTTGGCGGCCTATCTTGTATGTGCAGGCCCAAGTATGGGGCCAATGTGGTCTCAAGTGGGCTATGCCACGAAGACCTTTATATTTCCATAGGACCCATAGTCCGGGTCCCACTCTCCGTATATATTGGGCCTTTTAAGGCCAATGTTACATGATATGTTGGTAACATGCTAGTATGATTAGCTTGTTATGTCACACTAATAACATGCTTAGTATAATGAATACCATGCTCATTCATATGCCCTTACGCATCATTTGTATGCCTGTTATGGATCATGATTAACCATAGTATATGCTAGTTGGCTTGTTATACTTAGGGGACCCGTGCGAGACAGGGTCGCCCCACATGATTGCGCAGTATGCGTAAGTTTGGTGCATGATTTGGATTGTATGACTCATGCATTTCGCATTATGTATGTCACGATCGCTTTCACACCCTAGCAGCATCAGGTTGGTGGCCACCATAGTCACATCATGGTTGGCAGTATTGGATACCGGAAACTTGTTCTAGTATGTGGGCGCTATGGATGTCCTTGGGTGAAAGTCCCTAAACCCTGTGGTACCAGTAGGATGCTCCAGCGTCGAGACCGAGTGGATAACATGAGCGCCCGTGTGCCAAATACCAGTAGGCCGCGTCTCCCACTGTGTCGAGGTCGGTTGGAAAGGGGTGTGACCTTATCCGCCCGGGTGAAGTGGGCTGTAAGCTAGGTCGAGTCTGACCAGCTCATGGAATGGGTCCGCTATCGGCGAGCCGGGTGGGCATTGGCATACCACTGACGAGGCGGATAGTGAGGTCTTTTCTACTCGCTTGGTTACGTACGCGATGTACGGCGGCCAATATTAGAGTATACTAGACCCCGGTGATGTCCCAGATGATACCTATTTTGATATGTGGACCAGTTGAGGATTGACGTGTTTGCATTGCATCTCTATCATGTAACACTTGGCCATGTAGGCCCTTGCATTGCATAGCCTTGGGATGGCTGACAGCATTCATGAACTTAATAACTTAGCCCTCTACTACTTTCGCTTACTCTGATATCTATATACTTGTCATATGCATCACACGCGTACACACGCACTCTACTGGGCTTCGTAGGAAGCTCATGCGCGTTTGTTTACACTGCAGGTACTAGAGCCTATCAGCAGCGTTGAGCGTGGTTCATGTACCTGATATTTTGGACTTCTGATTCATGTTGTATTTCCCTTTCCAGTACTGTACTCAACAAACTTATTAGTGGATATTTGATGATGTTTATGGTTTTGTTTATGCTCCTATACCAAAAAAAAAAAAAAAAATTTACCCTGAAAATCCTCCTGGTAGGATCCCAGGATCGGAACCTGGCACATGAGAGCTAGGAGCCGAGAATGGGGTACTACGGAGGCTGTTGGCACCAAGGTCGGCGATCGAAATTTAGTGAGCCCGGTCCCCGGGTTTGGGGCGTGACAGATGATGTGTAATGGGGAGTTCATGAATAAGGAAGCTGATGAAGCATGGGATTATTTGGAAGAATTGGCTGAGAATGCACAGTCTTGGGACACATCGAAATCAACAAATTCCAAGACTAGCCAACAAAAGGAAAAGGGGGGAATGTATGTCTTATCAGAAGAGGACAGCATAAGTGCACGGGTGGCTAGCCTCACAAGAAAGGTCGAAGCCATGGAATTAAGGAAAGGTGAAACGATCAACTCCATTGACGTTGAAACTGTTTGTGGAATTTGTGCTGGAACTCAACATGCAGCACAAGATTGTCCCACAATTTCAGCAGTTCAAGGCATCTTACAAGAACAAATAAATGCCATAAACAGTTATCAACAGCAATTTGGTGCTCCAATTTCAAACACGTTTAATCCTAATTGGAAGAACCATCCCAACTTCAGTTGGAGAAATGGACCCACTGCAAATGCAAGCAACACTCCAAAAGTATCACTAGAGGAGATGTTGGGTGCATTCGTATCGGTCCAAGCTGAGTATAACAAGACAAATTCTCTAAAAATAGATGGGCTCATGCAAGAGCAATTGAAATTCAATCAAAATTCAACTCAAGCCATCAATGAATTGAAAACATCACTGGCTAGAGTTGAATCTCATCTTAGTGTTAGAGAGAATGGCACACTTCCTACCCAACCTCTTCCTAACCCAAGAACCCAGTTTGAGATACAAGATGCAAGCTCATCCTCACACCACACGGAACATGTTCAAGCTATCACCACTTTGAGAAGTGGGAAAGAAATGGACAAATATAATCCGGTGAAGGCCCCAAAGCCTAAGGATCCGAAAATTTCTAAAGAGGATGATAGCTCGAACAATACTCCACAAGAGAAAGAACCGGAAAGGCAATACAAGCCAGTTGCTCCGTTTCCACAAAGGTTGATTTCACCTAAACCTTTGGATAAAAATCTGGAAATTTTAGAAGTATTCAAGCAGGTGAAGATCAACATCCCGTTGTTGGATGCAATAAAACAAATACCTTCTTATGCCAAAATTTCAAAGGAATTATGTACAGTCAAAAGGAAACACAATGTTCACAACAAAGTCCTTTTGACTGAGAATTTGAGCGCCATTATCAAACAAGAGATGCCCCAAAAATACAAGGATCCGGGTAGTCCAACCATCTCATGCATCATAGGAGACTACCGGATTAAACAAGCCCTACTCGACTTGGGGGCAAGTGTGAATCTTATTCCATACTCGGTCTACGAACAACTTGGGTTAGGTGAATTGAAACCCACCAAAACCACACTCCAACTTGCTGATAGATCCATCCGTATACCGAGAGGAATGATAGAGGATGTTCTAGTCCAAGTTGATAAATTCTACTACCCAATAGACTTTATTGTCTTGGATACACATCCCGTGATAGGCACCGGTGCTCAAATTCCTGTCATACTTGGACGACCGTTTCTAGCTACTTCAAATGCCATTATCAATTGTAGAAACGGACTTGTACAAATGTCCTTTGGAAATATGACCCTTGAGCTTAACATATTTAATTTATGCAAACAACCACGGGAGGTTGATGATGATGTCCACAAATTAAACATGATTGAATCATTCGTGGAGGATACAGTCCCCTTATCACTATCTTTCGACCCTTTGGAGGCATGTGTGGCCCATTCTCATGAGATAAATGATGACACAATACAAGAGGTGGATGTCATACTAGAGATGATGCCAGTGCTTGATAATAAAAGATGGAGGGCCCTATTTGAGCCTTTGCCTGTAAACGAGAACAAGGCCCTCCCATCCAACATCAAGGCACCAACACTCGACCTAAAACCATTACCAAGTGAGCTGAAATATGTTTATTTAGGTCGAGATGAGACATATCCAGTGGTGATTTCTTCCCACTTGGATGAGGAACAAGAGAGTAGGCTAATAGCCACTCTATTAGAGCACAAGAGTGCCATTGGATGGTCAATTGCGGATCTCAAAGGCATAGACCCACTGATTTGTACTCATCACATACACCTTGAGGAGAAGGCGAAAACATCTAGGCAACCACAAAGACGACTAAATCCAAACATGAAGGATGTGGTTAAGGCCAAAGTGGTAAAACTATTGGATGTGGGTATTATTTACCCAATATCCGATAGCCAATGGGTGAGCCCAACTCAAGTGGTGCCTAAGAAATCCGGAATAACCATCGTAGCCAATGCCAATAATGAACTCATGCCAACTAGAGTCACTACCAGTTGGAGAATGTGCATTGACTACAGGAAGCTAAACACTGTCACGAGGAAAGACCACTTCCCCCTACTATTTGTTGATCAAATTTTAGAACGGTTGGCGGGTCATTCCCACTTTTGCTTCCTTGATGGCTATTCAGGGTACAACCAAACAGAAATTGCCCTTGCAGACCAAGAAAAGACTACATTCACATGTCCATTCGGCACTTTCGCCTACCGACGGATGCCGTTTGGACTATAGTAATACCCCTGCCACCTTTCAGCGTTGTATGATGAGTATCTTTTCTGACATGGTGGGGACCATTCTCGAAATCTTCATGGATGATTTTTTCGTATTTGGTTGTAGCTTTGATGAGTGCCTTGAGCACTTAAAATCTGTGCTGAAAATATGTGAAGAGAAGAACCTTGTGCTGAATTGGGAGAAATGCCACTTCATGGTTCAGAAGGGAATTGTACTTGGTCACATCGTTTCACAAAATGGAATCGAGGTGGACAAAGCAGAAATTGATCTTATCTCTAACCTTCCACCACCCAAAAGCATACGAGATATACGGTCTTTTTTAGGACACGCAGGATTCTACAGAAGGTTCATAAAGGACTTCAGTTCACTCTCTCGTCCTTTATGTAACCTACCTCAAAAGGAAAATTCATTCGAGTGGAATGAAGAATGTCAAAAGGCCTTTACCACCCTTAAAGGTATGGTAACATGTGCTCCCATAATGTAACTACCTGATTGGAGCCTTCCTTTTGAGATTATGTGCGATGCTAGTGACTATGCTATTGGGGCCGTGCTAGGCCAAAGGAAAGAGAAAAAGCCATGTGTCATTTACTATGCAAGTAGAACCTTAAAATCAGCCCAAGCCAAACTACACCACTACTGAAAAAGAACTTTTAGCCGTAGTTTTTGCCTTGGACAAGTTTAGGTCCTACTTAATTGGATCCAAGATCATCATATTCACTGACCATGCCACGCTTAAGTATCTTCTCTCTAAGAAGGATGCTAAACCACGGTTGTTAAGATGGATCCTTCTACTCCAGGAATTCGACATAGAAATACGTGATAAGAAAGGAGTAGAAAATGTAGTAGCTGACCATCTCTCTAGGCTTGTCCTCACAGATTCCCCTGAAACGACTGCAATCAATGACATGTTCCCTGATGAACAACTTTTTGCTGTTTCCCAATTGCCATGGTATGCGGACATTGCTAACTATCTTGCTACAGGTACAACTCCTACACATTGGAAAAAGCAAGATAAGGATAAATTCTTCACAGAGGTGCGGAAATTCCTATGGTATGACCCATACTTATTCAAGTATTATCCTGATCAAATCATATGGAGATGTGTGCCAGATGAGGAACAACAAAGTATCATCTCCTTCTGTCATTCTCAGGCATGTGGTGGCCACTTTTCGGCTAAAAAGACCACAGTAAAAATTCTGCAATGTGGGTTTTATTGGCCCACCATGTTCAAAGACACACATGAGTTTTGTAAAGCATGTAAACCTTGTCAGAAATTAGGAGGAATCTCCCATAGAAATATGATGCCACTCAATCCCATCTTAATAATCGAAATTTTTTTATTGTTGGGGCATCGATTTCATGGGCCCATTCCCATCTTCTTTTGGAAACCTATACATCTTGCTTGCTGTTGATTATGTTTCCAAATGGGTCGAGGCCATCCCTTGCCAGAATAATGACCATAAAACGGTCATTCGCTTTTTAAAAGAGAATATTCTTTTCCGGTTTAGAACGCCTCGAGTCATTATAAGTAATGGAGGGTCTCACTTTTGCAATCGCCCTTTTGAAACCTTAATGAAGAAATATGGCGTAACACACAAAGTGAGCACTCCCTATCACCCACAAACTAGTGGACAAGCTGAGATATCCAATAGGGAGATTAAACACATTTTAGAGAAAACGATGAACCCCGATCGTAAGGATTGGTCACTTCGGCTTACCGATGCGCTTTGGGCTTACCGTACTGCTTTCAAAACCCCTATTAGAATGTCTCCCTATAGACTTGTCTATGGGAAGGCGTGTCACTTGCCTGTGGAGTTGGAACATAGGGCATATTGGGCAATTAAGAAGATGAATTTCAATTCTGACAAGGCAAGCTCGTTGCGCAAACTACAATTGAATGAACTTGCAGAAATCCGGAACGAAGCATACGAGAATGCGAGAATTTACAAGGACAAGACGAAGATATTTCATGATAAGAATATTCTTCGCAAGACATTCATGATCAATCAAAAAGTCCTCATGTATAATTCTCGCTTACATCTATTTTTAGGAAAATTGAGGTCTCGATGGACCGGTCCCTACATTGTGCAAACTGTCTATCCATATGGGACTTTCGAGCTGTTAAATCCGAGGAACGACAACATTTTAAGGTGAATGGGCAGCGATTAAAGCCGTTCTTTGAGAAATTTCCTTCAGAAGGTATGTCCATACCCCTGAATGATCCTGTGTATCAGGATGATTGATCTCCTAGTCTGACGGAGGTATAGAGTAGTTAGGATTAGGATTTTGTTGCTTTTGTTTACTTTTGCTTAGGTTTATTAGAAGGAGGAAGAATTTCACTTTTCACCTTTCAGGTACTCTCACTCCTCACTCCCTTTTATGTTCACATTGCTCTCATGTTTGTTTATTGCACATCTTTTACATTGAGGACAATGCAAGATTTGGTTGGGGGGTGTAGGATCACTTGGATAAATCCAGCGTTTTGTAACATTTCAAGCAATTATGTGGAAATTTTTCGATTTTTCCAAAATTCGAAACTCTTTTGAAAAACATTTTTTTCTATGCATTCAAGATGATATGAGCATAAGAGGAGGAGATATGAAATGTATGGGGCTGTATGTCTGGAATCTCTCATAGCATAATGGTTTTATATGTGAATTCCCCTATTTCTGTGATTGATAGAAAATCTGAACACTTTTACACCTAGTCCACATTACACGATTTTCATGGGTTGAAGGGATTATGTGATTTATGGATTAGCTAGACTGTGAATTAAGGTGTTGAGAAGACAAGCCGGGGTACTTTGTCCATCCTTGTCCATGGGAAAACAATGCTGGATATGGATTTCTAAAAATCCTATCTAAATTAAAAGAAAAAGGAAAAGGAAGGATGAAATTAGGAATGATGGAAAAATGGTGGAAAATTCAGATTAGGGCTACCTACTACCAACCGGGGGATGGTCTACCCGTAACCAAAGCCGAAAATGGGACGTAGTGTGAAAGTCGTAGGAAGGACGGTAAGGCAAATTCCTGTCATTGGCTTGATGTGGCTCCATGTACCTTGAGTTCTATAGTCTAGATGATCTATGAAGAAGATAATCCTAGAAACTCATGAGATGAATTTTCACTATCCACACTAGATTGAATTTGTTCAAGTTCTTCTATTTATCAACCAATCAGCGGGAATCTCATATGAATGCTTATCATGTCTTGAGGGATTACAGTTTCAACTTCTGTCACCAAATAGTTCTGAATCTTACACTTGTATGTCTTGGGATGTATAGAAGAAGGGTTTCTGAAAGAGAGTTGAGTTTTGAAGAATGGGATTAGTTTCACGCATGTTTTGCTCGGGACTAGCAAAATGCTGGTTGGGGGGTGTGTTGAGCTCTTAATTGTGCATATTCTAACCCCAATTCATCACTCATTGTGCGAGATTTTTGTGATTTAAAGGCTAACAGAATGCATGTTTTGAGATTACAGGATTGAGAGTGGACTCCGCCTAATTGAAGATGAAAAGAGCTCGTTTGGAACTATTTGGATGAAGATCACTTGAGGACCAAAAAAAGAAAGAAGTAAGGAGAGAAGAAAGTAAAAGAAAGAAAAGGAAGAAAAAGAAGGAAGAAGACTGCCGACCGGTCTTGACCGGTCGGCCAAGGGAGCCAGACCGGTCTTGACCGGTCAGCTGTGCACGCTGGACCAATAGGCTAGGCCAGACCGACCGGTCTTGACCGGTCCGTCAGAGAAGTTTTTCCTCCAGAGGTTGCTGGACCTTTTTCCAAAAGAGGCCAGATCGGTCGTGACCGGTTGGCCAGCCCAGTCCGACCGGTCCAGACTGGTCAGCCACATGAAGAAACAGAAATTTCTATTCCTAGCGTCGATTTTCTCTGCGCACTACGTAACTCTTACGCAGATTCTCGATCTTTCTGAAGTTGCGGAGCCTCCCCACTATAAAAGGACACCTAGGGATCGTTCCTAGGGTATCGAAGGAGGGTTAAAGCAAGCTTGGAGGCGGCGGAAGTGAATTTCGGAGTTCCACAACTCCCTCTAGTTTGTTTTGCTGTTTTTATGAATTTTTAGTTGTTTCATGTTTCCTTGGATCACGAGCAGCTAAACCTCTTAGCTAGGGCTACGAGGTGAAGCTTGTGGTGGATCCAAGATGTTTCAATTAGTATTCAGCTGGTTTTAAGTGTGGAATTCATGATTATGAACTATGGTTTGAAGTTTATACAAGTTTTTAAGTAGTTTTTCTTAGTCTTATGATGACTCATGGATGTTTGGGGGAATTACTTAACTTCTTAATTGGTTTGTATCAGTCTAGACCTGTATGATCCGAGGAATTGGAGTGCGCTCTAGTACTATGATCTTCATGAAGGGACTTCCTACCAAAGTTCTATTTTTCTAATTTTTTGAATTATGTAAGGGATTGTGCATGTGATTTGAATCAAGTTCAAATCATGATCTAGCCTTGTCTTGTGACAAGACTTGAGGATGGTTATGATTGTGAACTGGACCTTTTGGAAAGGGGAATGACCTATGCAATTGAGCATGCTCAGCTCAGCCTGAATCTTATGTATTGAACTTACATATGACAGATTGTTTGGTTTAACACCTCTATCATCCGACTAGATAGACCTTAATGTCGATTCTAGTTGAGAGAATGAAAAACCACAGCGGATTGAACATCAAGGATTGCTACAAGTGGATCCTTGAACCCCTAGTGCTTTTCTATCATTAGTTACTTTCAATTTAATTCAATTTTGTTGCTCATATCAATCTTATTCAAAATCTGATTATTAGCTTTCAATAGACACTTTTGGATGTGTTTGTGAAATCCTACATAAGTCCCTGTGGATCGACCTCGATCTTACCAAGTTTATTACTACATCGCAACCCTACACTTGCGGAAGCGAACAATCCCCAATGCCTTAGTTCTCTCTTTATTCTCAGATTTTCTTAAATTACTATTTTAGTTTAGTTTACTTAATTGAATCTCCAAATCACTTAAATCTTAGTTGCTGGAATAATTTAGAATTGGTTTCCTAATTCCCTGTGGATCGACCTCGGTCTACCGAGATTATTACTATATCGCAGCCTTACACTTGAGGCAAGTGAATAGGTAGTCAACAACGGCTCAGGGGCGGATGTCCACCTCTCAGCCTCGTAAAACTGAAAAGGGCCTTGAACATTCGACGGTTCAATACTCAGGAAGGGCCTGTGCCTTATAAGAGATTTTTCATACATGATGAATCGATTGGTGTAGGGGTTTACAATGGAGAAACTGCATGTCGCGATGATCTTGTTTCTATTCCAGCCGACCTTCATCCGATCATTCCTCGGATTAATGAGTTGCGGCGATCGCTCCACCTGGTTGACTTCCTCAGCCGGCTTCTTACCTCAATTCCATCTCTTCCTCTTCTTATGACTTTCCTGATCATCCCTGGAATGTTGGACACGTGCACTAGAAGGACCCGCCTCGACGAAGTTCGAAGCATCAGTGAACTAACAATACCAAGCAGATCATTCCTCTTCAGTCCCTTGCGTCAGAGGCTCATATGCGGTTTTATCCATGTAGACACACAGTAATACTTCATGGGGAAGCTGCCTAATACGACCGGAGAAATCCTTCACTTTAAATTCGATAGTCCCAAAGGACTATGAGCGACATTCTACCGAAGATGGATCAGCAATATCTTCAGCCACCCTCTTCTTCACGCGTCATGCAGACGAAGGACCAGAAACTTACGACTTGAAAGCTCCGCTAGAAGATCCTGCTGCTGTTGCCATGATTCACTGCAACACTGTTAAGCTCTTAATTGTGCATATTCTAACCTCAATTCATCACTCATTATGCAAGGTTTTCATGATTTATAGACTAATCTAATGTATGGATTTGTGATTGTAGGGATAAGAGAGAGGATTCATCAATTGGAGACTTAAAGACGCCATTTACAAGAAAAGAAGATCAAAGGACTAAGCGTCAAAGGATGAAAGAAAGAAGTCAGAGGAAAGAAGAAAGAAAGCAGAAGAATGTGTCCAAGACCGATCGTCCGACAGGTCATCCATAGCGCAGGACCGGTCGTCCGACTGGTCCGATCACTCAACAGAGGGGCCCTGCGACCAAAACTCACTGGACCATCCAAGACCGGTCGTACGACCGGTCGTCCACTGCTCAGACCGGTCGTGCGACCGGTCCTTGAATTAATTTTATGGACTCTGAAATTACCAAAACTCTCTGGACAATTTTTGCGCTTTTGTGACCGATCGTGCGACCGGTCGTACTAGGAGCTCAGACCGGTCGTGCGACTGGTCGTCTGCGTAACAGTGCGTGTTCTACAAGCTCCGAATTTCTCTGCGCACTGCATATCCTTACGCATCTTCTGGATGATTTCGATGCAGCAAAGCCTCTTCACAATAAAAGGAGACCTAGGGATCGTTCCTAAGGCATCCTAGAACAGATTAAGCGCAATGGGAGACGGCAGAAGTTGATTTCGGAGTTCTACAACTCCTCCTAGTTTGCTTTCTAGCTTTATGCTTTGTTTAGTTGTTTTCATGTTTCCTTAGATCATGAACGGCTAAACCTCGTAGCCTAAGATGTGAGGCTTTTAGTGAATCTAAGATGTTTCAATTCGTTTGATATGGTTTTAAGTTGGATTTCTATTGAAGAACAATGGTTTGAAGTTTAATTCAAGTACTGAGTAGTTTTTCTTAATCTTATGATGACTCATGGACGTTTGGAAGAATTGCTTGAGTTCTTAATTGTTTTGAGCTAGTCTAGACCTGTATGATTCGAGGAATTGGAATACGCTCTAGATCTATAATCTTCATGTGGGTGCTTCATACCAAAAGTCTACTTTTCTGGAAATTCTGAAGTATGTGAGACTGTGTATGTGATTTGGATCAAGTTCAAATCATGATCTAGTTTTGTCTTGTGAAAGGATTTAATGATGGTTATGATTGTGATCTTAACCTGTTGGAATTGGGACTGACCTATGCAATTGAGTATGCTCGTCCTAGCTTGCATTGAGTGAATCATATACATGGATCATACATATGTCAGGTATATTGTTTTAACCGCTCTATCATCCGACTAGATAGAACTTAATTTCGATTCTAGCTGAGAAAGTGAGAACCACAAGGAATTGAGCATCAAGGATTGCTACAAGTGGATCCTTGAACCCCTAGTGCCTTTTATTAATTGCTTACCTTCAGTTTAATTCAACATTACTATTTACATCAAATCTGTTTGTTAGCCCTTTAGTAGAACTATTGGAAGTGTTTTGTGGATTCTTACCTAAGTCCCTATGGATTGATCTCGGTCTTACTGAGATTATTACTATATTGCAACCCTACACTTGGGGAAGCGAACAAGTTTTTGGCGCCGTTGTAGGTGACTTTGACGGCTTTTCACAAACTATCTGAAAATAGTATCTATTTGAGATTTTTAGGAATAGTACTAACTTAGTTTGTTTTATTTTTTTATTTTTCTTTTGCAGGGATTTTTAGGAAGTTAAAGAAGAAGTATGCATCTTAAGTTCTCAAATCAGGTTTTATCTTTGTAACCTTACTCTTCTTCTTCTCCTATTCTTTCCTATCATATTCATCTCTTGTAGAGTGGGTAGAGACTCCTTTTTGGATCTCTGATAGGTTGGCCTTGTGCCGCCTTGATTCCTATTGGTCGGCACTGCCGTATTGGATCACCTTGTGCTCAGAGATTTCTCTTCTCAACTCTATTCCTCTTTCTTCTTTTTTTGCACTTTTCTCAAAAGGTTTAAAGAGCGGGTGGGGAGTTTTCTGAACCCCTATTGACCAGGAGAAATCGGTCTCTATCCTTGCTTCTGGCCTAACCATTGCAAGACACCTTGTGCTTCGGTCTTAGAGAAGAGTAAAGAAAGGAAGGAAGAATTCTTCTTTCTTTCTTGCTTCATACTTTTAGGATTTGCATGCCACATTGGGCTCGGGATTCTAATAACCGACGCATTAGTGAATGGGGAATAGTAGAAGGAATTAACAGAGAACCACATGCTAGGAGACATCTAAATTCTCCAATTTTGTCTGAAAGTATGGTTGTAAATCAACCCAATCCTATGGCCAATCAAAATCTGGGCCAAAACCAAACCGAAACGGGAGAGAATGTGGTTGAGAATGTTCCCCGACCAAGAACATTACGTGATTACTTGCAACCAGCAAGAGCGAGCACTCCCTCATGCATAGTTTTTTCACAAAATGCAGGGAACGTAGATTTAAAACCGGGAGTAATCCAACTCCTCCCGAGATTCCATGGATTAGACATTGAAAGTGCCTATCAACACCTTAAGGAATTTGATGAGGTAATAATCACCATGCACTTTGCAAATGTAACTGATGATGTGATAAGGCTTAAATTATTTCCTTTTACCCTTAAAGATAAAGCTAAAGGTTGGCTTCATGCATTAAGGCCAAGATCAATTGTCACATGGACTGATATGCATAGGGAGTTCATTAAAAGTTCTTCCCTACTCACAAAACGAACATGTTAAGGAGCCTTATCATGACTTTTGCTCAAAAGGAGGATGGGACCTTCTTCCAATGTTTGGAGAGGTTTAAGGACTTGTTAAATGCATGCCCACATCATGGCTATGAAATTTGGTGGGTTATAAGCTTTTTCTATAAAGGACTGACTTCACCCATGCGCCAATTCGTAGAGATGATGTGTAATGGGGAGTTCATGAATAAGGAAGCAGAGGAAGCATGGGACTATTTGGAGGAATTGGCTGAGAATGCACAGTCTTGGGCTACATCTAAACCAATAAATTCCAAGACTAGCCAACAAAAGGAAAAATGAGGAATTTATGTCCTATCAGAAGAAGATAGCATAAGTGCACGTGTGGCTAGCCTCACAAGAAAAGTTGAGGTCATGAATTAAAGAAAGGAGAGATGATCAACTCTAAAGACATTGAAACTGTTTGTGGAATTTGTGCCGGAAATCAACATACAACACAAGATTGTCCCACAATTTCAGCAGTCCAAGACATCTTACAAGAACAATTAAATGCCATAAACAGTTATCAATGGCAATTTGGTGCTCCAAACTCAAACACGTTTAATTCTAGTTGGAAGAACCATCCCAACTTCAGTTAGAGGAATGGACCCACTGCGAATGCAAACAATATCCCTCAAGCTCAACCTTTACTAGGTTCATCCCTAGTCATTACACCAAAAGATACGCTAGAGGAGATGTTGGGTGCACTCGTATCGGTTCAAGCTGAATATAACAAGACTAATTCTCTGAAAATAGATGGGTTCATGCAAGAGCAATTGAATTTTAATCAAAGTACAACTCAAGCCATCAATGACTTGAAAACTTCAATGGCTAGAGTTGAATCTCACCTTAGTGTTAGGGAGAAAGGCACACTTCCTGCCCAACCTCTTCCTAACCCAAGAACCCAATTTGAGATACAAGATGCACGCTCATCCTCCCAACATATGGAGCATGTTCAAGCTATCACCACTTTGAGAAGTGGGAAAATAATTGATAAATCTAATCCGGTGAAGGCCCCAAAGCCTAAGGATCTGAAAAATTCCAAAGAGAATGATAGCTCAAACAACACTCCACAAGAGAAAGAACCAGAAAGGCAATACAAGTCGGTTGCCCCGTTTCCCCTAAGGTTGATTTCACCCAAACCTTTAGACAAAAACCTGAAAATTTTAGAGGTTTTCAAGCAGGTGAAGATCAACATTCCGTTGTTGGATGCCATAAAGCAAATACCATACTATGTCAAATTTTTAAAGGAATTGTGCACAGTCAAAAGGAAACACAATGTTCACAACAAAGTACTTTTGACTTAGAATTTGAGCGCTATTATCAAACAAGAAGTACCCCAAAAATATAAGGATCCGAGTAGTCTAACCATCTCATGCATCATAGGAGACTACCGGATTAAACAAGCCTTACTCGATTTATGGGCAAGTGTGAACCTCATTCCATACTAGGTTTATGAACAACTTGGGTTAGGTGAATTGAAACCCATCAAAACCACACTCCAACTTGCTGATAGATCCATTCGTATACCGAGAGGAGTGATTGAGGATTTTTTAGTCCAAGTTGATAAATTCTACTACCCAGTAGACGTTATTTTCTTGGATACACATCCCGTGACAGGTACTGATGCTCAAATTCTCGTCATACTTGGCTGCCCTTTTCTAAGCTACTTCCAATGCGATTATCAATTATAGAAACGGGCTTGTACAAATGTCCTTTAGAAATATGACACTTGAGCTAAATATATTTAATTTATGCAAACAACCACAGGAAGTTGATGAGGAGATCCACGAGATAAACTTAATTGAATCATTCGTGGAGGAGACATTCCCCTCAACATTATATTCCGAGCCTTTGGAGGCATGTGTGGCCCACTCTCATGAGATAAATGATGACACAATACGAGAGATGGATGCCATTTTAGATGTGATGCCGGTACTTGATAACAAAAGATGAAGGGCCCTATTTGAGCCTTTACCAGTAAATGAGAACAAGCCCCTCCCATCCAATATCAAGGCACCAACACTCGACCTAAAACCATTACCAAGTGAGTTGAAATATGTCTATTTAGGTCGAGATGAGACATATCCGGTGGTGATTTCTTCCCACTTGGATGAGGAACAAGAGAGTAGGCTAATAACCACTCTAATAGAGCATAAAAGTGCCATTGGATGGTCGATTGCAGGATCTCAAAGGCATAGACCCATTGATTTGTACTCATCGCATACACCTTGAGTCGAATGCGAAGACATCCAGGCAACCGCAAAGACGACTCAATCCAAACATGAAGGATGTGGTTAAGGCCGAAGTGGTGAAATTATTGGATGTGGGTATCATTTACCCAATATCCGATAGTCAATGGGTGAGCCCAACTCAAGTGGTGCCTAAGAGATACGGAATAACCATCGTAGCCAATCCCAATAATGAACTCGTACCAACCAGAGTCACTACCGGTTGGAGAATGTGCATTGACTACAGGAAGCTAAACACTGTCATGAGGAAAGACCACTTCCCCCTACCGTTTGTTGATCAAATTTTAGAAAGGTTGGCGGGTCATTCTCATTTTTGCTTCCTTGATAGCTATTCAGGGTACAACCAAATAGAGATCGCCCTTAAAGACCAAGAAAAGACTACATTCACATGTCCATTTGGCACTTTCGCTTATTGACGGATGCCGTTTGGACTATGCAATGCCCCTGTCACATTTCAGCGTTGTATGATGAGTATCTTTTCTGATCTGGTGGGGACAATCCTCGAAGTCTTCATGGATGATTTCTCAGTATTTGGTTGTAGCTTTGATGAGTGCCTTATCCACTTGAAATCTGTGTTGAAAAGATGTGAAGAGAAGAAACTTGTGTTGAATTGGGAGAAATGTCACTTCATGGTTCAAAAGGGAATTGTACTTGGTCACATCGTTTCACAAAATGGAATCGAAGGCACAAAGCGAAAATCGATCTTATCTCTAACCTTCCACCACCCAAGAACATACGAGATGTGCGGTCCTTTTTTGGACACGTAGGATTTTATAGAAGGTTCATAAAGGACTTCAGTTCACTCTCTCGTCCTTTATGTAACCTACTTCAAAAGGAGAATTCATTCGAGTGGAATGAAGATTGTCAAAATACCTTTACCACACTTAAAGGTATGTTGACATGTGCTCCCATAATGCAACCACCTGATTGGAGCCTTCCTTTTAAAATTATGTGCGCTGTAAGCGACTATGCTATTGGGGCTGTGCTAGACCAAAGAAAAGAGAAGAAGCCATGTGTTATCTACTATGCCAGTAGAACCTTACATTCAGCCCAAGCAAACTACACTACTACAGAAAAAAAAAACTTTTAGCCGTAGTTTTTGCCTTGGACAAGTTTAGGTCCTACTTGATTGGATCCAAGGTCATCATATTCACTGACCATGCCGCGCTTAAGTACCTTCACTCTAAGAAGGATGCTAAACCACGGTTGTTAAGATGCATCCTCCTACTCCAGGAATTTGACATAGAGATACGTGATAAGAAATGAGTAGAAAATGTGGTGGCTGACCATCTCTCTCGACTTGTTCTCACCGATTCCCCTGAGACGACCGCGATCAATGACATGTTCCCTGATGAACAACTCTTTACAGTCTCCCAATTACCATGGTACACGGACATTGCTAACTGTAAGACCCGTACCCTGAAGTGCCCTCTGTACATTTAGTTTTCGGTACCGGTACGTCCCGGACGGACCAGATTAGAGAGCCTTGATCGCGACCATGATTTAGTACCGCAACGACCCAAGACCTATACCCCGGCGACCGCGTAGGTGCTGCGATTCCAACGCCGTGCGGCACGCCCCATTGCGATACCCGGTGTGTAAGATGCGTACTTTTGTGCAATCCGAGGTGGGCCGCGCAATGCGCGTGTGGCGTGGGCCCCACTTGCACAATTCCCAACAACATGTCAAATCAATCACCATCACCCTCACCCATACCCCTATCATTATCTAGCCATCATCACCATACCCACCCCATCACTCTCTCACCTCCAAAAGTCAACCACAACCCATACCTCTCATGCTCTCTCCCATCATCATCATCATCATCATCATTACATCATGCACCCCCCTCTTCCCATACAAGAGCCATACGTGGGGGGGTGGCCTTCTCAATTCCAAGATTTGAGAGAGAGAGAGAGAGAAGAGAGAGAAGAGAGAGATTTAGAGGGAGATCAAGAGAGAGAAAGAGAGAGTTGGAGAGATTGAAGGAGGAGATCTAGCTTGGAGGACCCCGATCATCATCCGGACCGTCCGATCGGCAATCCAACCGTCCAACCATCATTGTGAGTGCAAACCTTCCCCCCTTTTTATCGTTTACCCTTCATTTTTCTTTCCTTGGACCCACCTTGTGTTGGGCAATGAGAGGGATGGTCTGGATCGTCCATGAATGGGCCCCACATACATGTAGTAGTAATAATAATAATAATAATAAATAAATAAATAAAAGAGAAAAAAAAAGGAACGGCCGCTGGACAGTCAGCGTCCAGAGGACGCTGCTGCCTAGCAGCACTTAGGCGTAGCCCCTTTGGACGTTGACCGTCGGTCCCCACTCATGGGACCCACCTTGCTGCATGTATGTGATCCACGTCGTCCATCTGTTTCTCCAGCCCATTTTAGGGCTGGACGTAAAAAATGAAGCAGATCCAGATCGTAGGTGGACCACAAAATCGAAAACAGTGGAGATAATGTTATGGACTGCTGGACTTCTTGGGCCCACCTTGATGTTTGTAGGCCCCGTAGCCTGCCCAATATTGGGCTCATTAGGTCCCCAACGAGCTGGGAAACCTGATGGATGGGTTGGATCTTCCGTAAGTGGGCCCCACCTGAAATAAACAAAAAAAAAGGATGAAAGAACGTCCAGCGCTGGACGTTCACAGCGTCTGGGACGCTGGAACCGTCCAGCGTCAGGACGGCTGGAATGGGGTCCCCACTCGTGGGACCCACCTTGATGATTTTATTGTATCCACACCGTCTGTCTGTTTTCCCATATCATTTTAGGGCTAAGGCCCAAATATGAAGCAGATTCAATTCTTAAGCGGACCGCACCACAGGAAACAGTGGAGAATATGATGTCCACTGTCGAGACTGCCTCGGCCCACACTGGTGTTTATAGACCCCGTAACATACTCAATATTGGGCTCATTGGGCCCACCATGAGATGGCCCAGCTGATAGACGGAGTAGATCACTCTTATGTGGGCCCCACTCGATCAAAACCTCACAAAAACAAAAAAAAAGAGAGAAAGAAAATAAGAAGAAGAGGTTCTGACGCGGGGCGTACCAACGTCCTTGGACGCTGGCTCGTGCCAGCTGGTGGCCCAGTCGTGGGTCCCACCATGATGCATGTGCTGTATCCACACCGTCCATTCTTTTGGAGAGATCATCTTAGGACATGAACCCAAGAATGAGTCAGATCCAAGTCTCGAGGGGGCCCACCACAGAAAAACAGTAGGGACAGTGGCCCTACCATTGAAACCTTCCGATGGCCCACCATGATGTTTATTTGAGATCCAACCTGTTCATAAGTTCGCACCTGCATGGAAGAAGGAAAAACAAAAATATCAGCTTGATCGAAAGCTTCTGTGGGCCCCACTTAAGGAGAGAACAAAAAAAAAAAATTAAAAAAAAAAAAACAAGAACGTGGGCGCTGGACAGGCAGCGTCCAGGGGATGCTGCTGCCCAGCAGCCCAGACTCTTTTGGCGTTGCCAATGGGCCCCACTCGTTGGGCCCACCTAGAATGTATGCGCTTTATCTATTCCGTCCATATGTTTGTCCAGCTCATTTTAGTGGCTGAGCCAAAATTTAAGCATATCCAAACCTCAAGTGGACCATTGCACGGAAACAGTGGGAATAATGATCTCCACCGTTGAAATCTTTCCAGCCCTGCAGTGATGTTTATTTGTCATTAAACCTGTTCATAAGATCACATGGATATGAATGAAGGAGAAAACAAAAATATTAGTTTGATTCAAAACTCTTGGGGCCCATTTGGGTGCTACGCTCTGTGGGTCCCACCACGATGTATCTGTTTTATATATGACGCCCATCTGTCTTTCCATATTATTTTAGTCCATGGGCCCTCCAAGAAAAGATGAGGTAAATACAAACCTCAAGTGGACCACATTGTAAGAAACCGTGGTCATTGATGCCCACCTTTGAAACCTTCCTTGGGGCCATTGTAATGTTTATTTATCCATCTAACCAAAGGTGATGGGGCCCAACTTTGGGTCCCACCTTGATGAATGTTGAGTATATCGTGTCGTTCTTCTTGGCAGGGGTGTGGGCCCAGTTTTAGGTGGGCCACATGTAGGAAATAAGGGTGATTGAATGCCTACCATTGGAAACTTTACAGGACCCATCTGTTATGTTTATTTGCCATTCTTCCTGTTCATAAGTCACCCAACCATGGGTGGGGTTCCACACGTGTGGTGTACGGGCCCCACCATGGTGTTTGGTTGCCATTTCACTCGATTAGTGGTAAAGCACAGATATCGGGTTGATCCCAAACTGTTGTGGCCCATTGATGTATGTGGCTCCCCCACTCCTTTGTGCGGTTATACCCAACCACGGGTCCACCTTGTTATGCATGTGTTCTATCCACGTCAGCCATTGGCCTCCATGGTGCGATATGTATGTCGGCCATCCATAAGGACCGCCTTAATTTTGTGCTTGATCCAAACCATCCAAATGAATGGACCCTCGCATGTTATGTACAGGATGGCTTTGGGACCACCTAAGTGTGTGTGTTCGAATGACCGCATTGTCCATCCCGTAGATCCACCTTGATGATTAGTTGAGTAAACCCTTATTTAAAGGTTATCCTTAGAGTTTGCTTGATCCAAGTCACAGGGCTACCTTCTTAAACTCACCCTGTTGAACCGTCTTGTCAATTCACCTTGTTAACTCACCATGTTGACCCGCCTTGTCAACCTGCCTTATTGACCCACCTTGTTTACTCACCATGTTGATTGATCTTGGTAACTCAGCTTGTATACTCATATGACTCACCCCTTCTACCCTTGTACCCAACTATTAAAGATTACCATATTGTGTATATCTCATCCACACCGTCCGTTTACCTATAGGACGAGTATTGGGCTCATCCTCGACGTTCGTATGTCATCTAGGCCATCCATTATATGGAGCCTATCTTGTAGTATGAGGTTAGACCTGTTATCCCTTTTTGGACCTCATTGTATTGACCATCTATCGCAGATTACCCTACCATTTATAATCAATCCTCTGTCATGATATGTCTATCTTGCAACCCCTTCTATGACCTTCCTTTTACGGACCATTATTGTGTTCATCTCCACTGTACTACAGGATTATGGGTCTCGGCATGATTTTGAGTATTCCACTCTTGCCGCTCAAGTAGGTTCTACCTTTGATGTAGTCGGTAGTGTATTCAATCATTTTCTTTCCATTTGGGTTATTTGAGTGTTGAAGGTTAATCCACATCGTTCAGTTGTTGGACCAGTTGTGTTGTTGTATACTATCCATTTAGAGTCTTATCTCTTTATGTTGCTTGTATTATAAGTGAATTATCTTTTTATGCTATTTTTAGTATGTCTGTTGCCACACGTAGTGTTATTTGGAATACTCTTATGCGATCTATATAGTATATTATGCTTTGACGACCACCATGCATGTGTAATGAGTATGCATCCCGAATCACCATTGTTAGTTGGGGACCACTAGGGCATAAACGCATTCATAAAGCATTCGAGATGTAGTCGCGCAAATGTAATTCATGTGCTCTCTATCGCAAACCTCTCCAATAGGTATGGGACTATTCGAGGACAGGAATCTATCATCCTGACTTACACTGTATGGTAGGAATAGCTTAGCATACCTTGTAGCCCTTGGTGCGAGATTCCCTGGCTAGCGACATCCCGCACTATGACTCGATCATTCATATGTGTCCCCTCATCTTAATCATATCTCAAATAGGTTGGACCAGATTGATTTATTGCCATCGTGGTAGATGGACTACTTGTCGGCACTCATACTGTATACTTGACTAATGCATCATGAATGCTTGGCTCATCTGATTGTCTTGTATCAACCGGCCATATCGGCCGTGATTGTCATGCAGTTCATTACCAGCTGACGGTGACATTGTGTTTGAGACCTTATAGTTTTCTGGTGCTCTTTGGAGACTTGCACGGACATGTCGTCCCACGTTTGTATGCATGGTTGCATTTCGCACCGTCTGCTTGTGCCGCATATAGCATGGTTACTACATTGCAACCACAGCTCCATCGTGGTTGCAGGAACACCGAAAATATGTGATCTTTAAACAGGATGCCATAGATGTCCCTAGGTGAAAGTCCCTGAACCCGTTGGTACCAAGGTGGGTGCTCCATTCAAGGACCGGGTGATTTAATCATACACCAGTATGCCGAATACCAAACGGCGGTGTTTTCCACTGCACGTGGTCAGTTTGGAAGGAGGTCTGACCTAACCTGCCGAAAGAGTGTTGGCAAAGGGGGTTGAGTTTGACCAGCTGTGATTAGGTCCGCTATTGCACCAGATAGGCTTTGGCATTCTACTGGTGAGTAGTGAGGTCTGTGAGACCCCGGTGATGTTCTGTTTCAGAGATGGTATTGGTATCACTGTATGGTGTGGGATGGTCCTGATGTGGGCGGGTGTGATGTGGGCGGGGTTGTAAGCCTGGGCGAGCTACCAGTTCCGAGTCCTGCATTGCTTACGTGATTGCGTTATGACTGTTCGTATCTGGACCACTGTACTGAGAGGTGGTGATTTGCATACATGCATTGGATCATTGTATGTGACATTAGGCCCTGTAGGCCATTGCATAGTAAGAGTATATAGCCTTGGTGGGCTGGTTATCTGTATTGCACGCTTGCATAGCCATGGTAGGCTAGTCATATGTATTGCATGCTTGCATAGCCGTGGTAAACTGGTTATTCATATCACATGATCGTGTAGCCTAATTGGGCGAAGTCTTGGTTTAAAGTTCTCATCATGCTTTACTGCTTACTCTGATATTTATCATGCTTGTCATACGCATTGTGCAGGCACACACGCACTCACAAAGCTTCGTTCGAAGCTTATGCGCGTTTGTTACGCTGCAGGTTCTACCAGAGTATATCAGCAACGTTGAGTTGGAGTTGGGAGTACAGTAGCAGGAGGTGCCGGATTGTGCACAGTTTTTATATTCACGCATTGTGTATTTACCTTTCAGTACTGTATGTAAACGAAAAGATTTAGTGGAAATATTGTGTTTGTCTTTGATGGTACTCATATGGTGATGCTCATGTTAAAAAAAAAATCAGACCCTAAAATCCTCCTTGTGGTATCCCAGGATCGGAACCTGGCGTGTGGGGTTAGGATCCGAAATCGGGGTACTACGGAGGCTGCCACCTCTGAATTCGGGTTACAACGAATGGACGTCGAGAACTGAATTTGGGGCGTGACACTAACTATCTTGCTACAGGTATGATTCCTACACATTGGAAAAAGTAAGATAAGGATAAGTTCTTCAATGAGGTGTGAAAATTCCTATGGGATGACCCATACTTATTCAAGTATTGTCCCAATCAAATCATAAGGAGATGTGTGCCAGATGATGAACAATAAAGTATCATCTCCTTTTGTCATTCTCAGGCGCGTGGTGGCCACTTTTCGGCTAAGAAGACCACAACCAAAATTCTGCAATGTGGGTTTTATTGGCCCACTATGTTCAAGGACGCCCATGAGTTTTGTAAAACATGTGAGCCTTGTCAGAAATTGGGAGGAACCTCCCGTAAAAATATGATGCCACTCAATCCCATCTTAATAATCGAATTTTTTATTGTTGGGGCATCGATTTCATGGGTCCATTCCCATCTTCTTTTGGAAACGTATATATCTTGCTTGCGGTTGACTATGTGTCCAAATGGGTCGAGGCGATCTCATGCTGGCAATAATGACCATAAAACAGTCATTCTTTTTTTAAAAGAGAATATTCTTTCCCAGTTTGGAACACCTCGAGTCATCATCAGTGATGGAGGGTCTCACTTTTGTAATCGCCTACTTGAAACCTTAATGAAGAAATATGGCGTAAATCACAAAGTGAGCACCCCTATCACCCACAAACAAGTGGACAATCCGAGATATCCAATAGGGAGGTTAAACATATTTTGGAGAAAACGGTGAACCCCGATTGTAAGGATTGGTCGCTACGACTTACAGATACACTTTGGGCTTACTGTACCACTTTTAAAACCCCTATTGGAATGTCTCCCTATAAACTTGTCTATGGGAAGGCTTGTCACTTGCCTGTGGAGTTGGAACATAGAGCGTATTAGGCAATTAAGAAGATGAATTTTGATTCTGACAAGGCAAGCTTGTTGCGCAAACTTCAATTAAATGAACTTGTGGAACTCCGGAACGAGGCATATGAAAATGCGAGAATTTACAAGGACAGGACGAAAGTGTTCCATGATAGGAATATTCTTCGTAAGTCCTTTACGATTAATCAAAAGGTCCTTATGTATAATTCTCGCCTACATTTATTTCTGGGGAAATTGAGATCTCGATGGACCGGTCCCTACATAGTACAAACTGTTTATCCATATGGGACCGTCAAGTTGTTAAATCCTAGGAACGGCAACATCTTTAAGGCGAATGGTCAGCGATTAAAGCCGTTCTTTAAGAAGTTTCCTTCAGAAGGTATGTTCATACCTCTAACTGATCCTGTGTATCAGGATGATTGATCTCCTAGTCTGATGGAGGTATAGAGTAGTTAGGATTAGGATTTTCTTATTTTTGTTTACTTGATCATCGGTTTGTTAGAAGGAGGTAGAATTCTCCTTTTTGTTCTCTCAAGTACTATCATTCCTCACTCCCTTTTATTTTAGAATTGCTCTCATGTTTTGCTCATTGCACATCTTTTACATTGAGGACAATGCAAGATTTGGTTGGGGGTGTAGGATCACTAGGATGAATCTAGTGTTTTGTAACATCTCGAGCAATTATGTAGGAATTTTTTTGAAATTTCTAAAATTTCAAAACTCTTTTAGAAAACCTTACTGCTATGCATTCGAGATGATACGAGCATAAGAGGAGGAGATACGAAGTGTATGATGTTGTAAGTCTTGAACTTCTCTTAACATAATGGTTTTATATGTGAATTCCTCTATTTATGTGATTGATAGAAAATTTGAACACTCTTACACCTAGTTCACATTACACGATTTTCATGGGTTGAAAGGATTATGTGATTTGTGGATTAGCTAGACTTTGCTTTAAGGTGTTGAGAAACCAAGCCGGGGTACTTTGTCCATCCTTGTCCATGGGAAAATAACAAAAGATATGGATTTCTAAAATTCCTATCTAATTTAAAAGGAAAAGGAAAAGGAATGATGAAATTGGGAATGATGGAAAAATGGTAGGAAATTTCTGATTAGGGCTACCTATTACCAACCGGGGGATGGTCTACCCGTAACCAAAGTCGGAAATGGGAGGTAGTGTGAAAGCCGTCGGAAGGACAGTAAGGCAAATTCCTGTCATTGGCTTGTTGTTGCTCTATATACCTTGAGATCTATAGTCTAGTTGATCTATGAAGAAGATAATCTTGGAAACTCATGAGATGAATTTTCACTATGCACACTAGGTTGAATTTGTTCAAGTTCTTCTATTTATCAACGAATCAGTAGGAATTTCATATGAACACTTATTATGTCTTGAGAGTTTATGGTTTCAATTAACCTCTATCACCTAATTTTTCTAACTCTTACACTTGTGTGGCTTGGGATGTATAGAAGAATAGTTTCTGAAGGAGAGTTGGGTTTTGAAGAATGGAATTGGTTTCAAGCATGTTTTGCTCGGGACTAGCAAAATGTTGGTTGGGGGGGGGGGGGGGGGGGGGGGGGGGGGGGGGGGTGTTAAGCTCTTAATTGTGCATATTCTAACCCCAGTGCATCACTCATTATGTAAGGTTTTCATGATTTATAGACTAATCTAATGCATGGATTTATGATTGCAGGGATAAGAGAGAGGATTCATCAATTGGAGACTTAAAGACACCATTTACAAGCAAAGAAGATTAAAGGACTAAGCGTCAAAGGATGAAAGAAAGAAGTCAGAGGAAAGAAGAAAGAAAGCAGAAGAATGTGTCCAAGACCGGTCATCCAATCGGTCGTCCATAGCCCAGGACCGGTTGTCCGACGGGTCCGATCACTCAACAGAGGGGCCCTGCGGCCAAAACTCACTGGACCATCCAAGACCGGTTGTACGACCGGTCATCCACTACTTAGACCGGTCGTGCGACCGGTCCTTGAATTAATTTTATGGACTCTGAAATTAACAAAACTCTATGGACGATTTTTGCGCTTTTGCGATCGGTTGTCCAGGAGCTCAGACCAGTTGTGCTACCGGTCATCTGTGTAATAGTGCGTGTTTTACAAGCTCCGGATTTCTCTACACATTGGGTACCTTACGCATCTTCTGGATGATTCCGACGCAGCAAAGCCTCTTCACTATAAAAGGAGACCTAGGGATCGTTCCTAAGGCATCCTAGAACAGATTGAGCGTGGTGGGAAACGGCGGAAGTTGATTTCGGAGTTCTACAACTCCTCCTAGTTTGCTTTCTAGTTTTATGCTTTGTTTAGTTGTTTTCATGTTTCCTTGGATCATGAACGGCTAAACCTCTTAGCTAGGGCTAAGAGGTGAGGCTTGCAGTGAATCTAAGATGTTTCAATTCGTTTGATATGGTTTTAAGTTGGATTTCTATTGAAGAACAATGGTTTGAAGTCTAATTTAAGTACTGAGTAGTTTTTCTTAATCTTATGATGACTCATGGATGTTTGGAAGAATTGCTTGAGTTCTTAATTGTTTTGAGCTACTCTAGACCTGTATGATCCAAGGAATTAGAATACGCTCTAGATTTATGATCTTCATGTGGGAGCTTCATACCAAAAGTCTACTTTTCTAGAAATTCTGAAGTATGTGAGACTATGTATTTGATTTGGATCAAGTTTAAATCATGATCTAGTTTTGTCTTATGAAAGGATTTAATGATGTTTATGATTGTGATCTTAACCTATTGGAATTGGGACTGACCTATGCAATTGAGTATGCTCGTCCTAGCTTGCATGAGTGAATCATATACATGGATCATACATATGTCAGGTTGATTGTTTTAACCGCTCTATCATCCGACTAGATAGAACTTAATTTCAATTCTAGCTGAGAAAGTGAGAACCACAGCGAATTGAGCATCAAGGATTGCTATAAGTGGATCCTTGAACCCCTAGTGCCTTTTATTAATTGTTTACCTTCAGTTTAATTCAACGTTACTATTTACATCAAATCTGTTTGTTAGCTCTTTAATAGAACTATTGGAAGTGTTTTGTGTATTCCTACATAAGTCCCTATGGATCGACCTTGGTCTTACCGAGATTATTACTATATCGTAACCCTACACTTGGGGAAGCGAACAAACACATAAACAAAAGAACATCAAACAAAAGGCCAGCGCATGTAACAGGCAAAACAATAAGGTAAGCATCACATCATCCAATCACAGATTTCACACACAAATCACACAAATAAACACATGCATAAAATCACAACCCATAGGAGTAGGAGAACAACAGAATTTGAGTGCAGATCCAATGAATAAGCGCACCCATATCATAGAGCAACAAATATAATAACAACCCTGCAAATACACTCGGAATGCATGCGAATTCGCACTAATTCTCGAGTTATGCATATGCACCCATTCAGAAGTGCACATCATAGAGCCATTTTAAAAAGCAATTGTAGGCCATAAAAGACTAACACAGGCAGTATATCATAGGCCCACGGCACTGATTTCCAATCATATTCAATTTTTAAGCAATCTAGCCGCAAACAACACCAGATTTGACCAAGAATAGAGCAAGATATGCCATTTTTTTCACCTAAGGCAAAAGAGGGCTAAAAACTGAAATTTTTGCTAAGTGTTGTGCTGACATGCACCCAAGGTGAGGTCCCAGGCGCATGTGACCTCTCACATGCGCCCAATCCACAAATTTCAAGAATGCAATTCCACTTTACCAGGTGTCAGGTGCATGTGCATGTTAACATGCGCCCAGCTCAAAGGAAGAAGAGGAACAAGTTATAAATGCAATGCACCAGGCGCATGTGCATCACCACATGCACCCATCTCCAAAAGATCTAAAAAATACAACTTCAGGATAATGCCCTGGGCGCATGTCCCACTCCCTGTGGCAATGTAACATGCGCCCAAGTGAAAACCCTTTGCCGAAAAAAAGCAACTAGAAACCCACATGCACCCATAGAAGGATCACATGCGCCCAAGGCTCCAAGAAATACTCTCTCACCTTAGAAAAATTTGCTTCTTTGACTTAAAAAATGTATAAATGACTCAGTGAGTCCCCTATTCATACTTAAGCCTAGGGACCGGTGCACCGCACTGGCCTGGCGTAAGCATCCAGCGCAGCACACCGAGGGGTACTTGTTGGGGCTCAAATTCGCACGCATCGTAAAACAACATCATACTATCCATCTACGACGATTTGAATCAATTTCGAGATCGACCGAAAATGCGATTGGACGCCATTGTAGCCCTACCTGCACAATCACGACCAAATCTACAAATGCCATTTTGGAGTGAAATCGGACATGCGGACAGATGCCAAATGATCCAGAACACCCCAAAACCCTTAACCTACAAATTTTGAAGTCACATGATGCACATCTTTACCTGCGCGCATCGAAATGCTTTTTACCCCTGTCCGAAGCTGACCAAAAGGGACCGAAAGCCTACATGTACCATTTTGGAGTAGAATCAGATATCCGTAATGCCCCCAAATGATCTGAAATGCCCGAAAAATCTTAAGTAGCAAGTTTGAAGGCCTTGTGTACATATTTCTATATGCGCTTTTCCCGGAGCAATATTCATGTGCAAAGAGCTGACCTGGAAGCTCCAAATTGGGAAGGAACTACCAAAATTCACAGTAGATGCCCATCGAAACCCCACCCCATTCATTCAGGAGGTCGATCTTGTCTTAAAAGTGGCTTGACTTTAGTGACTTCGATCCCCAAAAGAGTAGTTGTCCTCTGGAGGTCGCCCGTTGGAGCCTAAAACTTAAAATATTCTAAGTATGGGAATGCATGCACACGCCCCATAGGAGACATGCGCATGGTGTGGGGGGACATGTGACCACACCCATACAACATGTGCATGAGAGCCCTCTCTCTCCCCTTTTTAATATTTTAAAATTTTTAAAATACAAAAAATAAAAAAATATATGCTAAGTGAGGGCACATGCACCCACCACATGGGGCACATGCACCCACACCAAGCCACATGCGCCTACATCCCCATGACATGCGCATGATCCCCTACTACATGCACATGACTCCCCTCTCCAAATGCATGTGCTCATGAATTTTCTACTTTCTTAGACCTGGGACCTAATTAAATTGCTATAAATTGTGCACTCACCTGTTGAGAGAGGAGCGGCTTCATTTTCTAGAAAAGATCATCAGAACAAGGTAAAATCCTTGCCGGAATCCTCTGTCGGCTGTTCACATGTGCCCACACCTCACCGGATGCCTTCGCTGGCGGCAAAAATGCAAAGAGAGAAGTGATGGAACTATGAAATTCCTTAAGTCACATAGTGACATGCGCCCATGGAAGTGGGGTAGGCGCATATGCCCTATCACATGCGCCCACCTCTTTCTCTCTCTCTCATTTTCTCTCTCACATGTGCCCAAGGGGAGAAAATCTCTCTCTCTCATTTTTTCTATCACATGCGCCCAGACACAAACAAAGAGGAAACTTTCGTAAGTCCTTATAGTAAAATGCGCCCATGCCCATGGAGTTTTGGAAATCAAAATCATAAAGTGAAGAGACCACATGTGCCTGGAAGAGCCACGTGCGCTCACCTCCCATCCATCCTCTCTCTCTCCTCACTTTTCCTTTTCACATGCGCCTGAGGAGGGGCTACATGCGCCCACCTCAAGGCACATGCGCCCACCATGCAATCCACAATCCACCCCATGCGCCTGGATGCTGATGGGGAGGTGGGATTGTCCGAGGTGTGGCTCACCTTCCAATCAAGTCGACGCTCCTAGACATACATCGATGTCCTCTACCCATCCCCCAGACTCGATTCTCCAACAGTCGATGATAAATGGCTCAAATCATTGTTTTGATCAAAATGACTAACACTTACCCAATTTGGCAACTCAAGAAATCCTTCCAAAAGAGCAAAAAACGGCCGAAATCAAGGAGAATCAAGCGGAATTGGACCGAGCCCGAGAGGAAAACTTCTCTTCTTTATAACATGATACACCATAATCATGCACCGCGACGAGGCTATCCGATCTCAGGACCCTCGAATACCTTAATTTAGTGGTCAGCAAGCCCAATACATTTTTAGCCCTAGGAAGTGCCCTGTCGGCTTGGAAATCGACTTGTGTTAAGAAAATTGAAATTCGATTGTATTATGACCTTCGTGGACATGATCCATCCCTGTTCAAAGATGATCATTGACGGTATCCATAGAATGCCCCGATCAAACTGCAAACAGGTCCACTACTTAGTCACTTTCAGCCCTGGGAAGTGCCCTGGCCTGAAAATTGACTAATGCCAAATGAAATCAATTGCGATCTCAAAGACGCTAAGGCAAAGTTAATGCCCTCGCGCTATAAAACAGTTGAGTCAAACACTCCTAGGATATTGATCCTTACTGTTTATCAAAAATTAGTACAAACGGGTGCTTATTAGACCCGATATTTATCCATTCATGGGCATTAGGAAAAGTTGATCTAATCCATCGAACTCGAACTTCTCAAAGAAGTATAACTCGACACAGGTTCTCCCAATGATTTATTCATTCGAAATATTGATGTCGTAAAGATATGCACGAAGCAGAATAATTAAATCAAATGCATAATTTGTATGATACACTGAACATCCAGCATAAATGCGATCCTCGCTCGAGCATACATAAAGCATATTTACTTTGTACTGTACTCATTTGCATCTATAATCTTATTCATCCCAGATCGAGATACGAAACTAAATCAAAGGGACTACGGTTATCATAAAAAACCATAATCAAACAGTTCTAAAACATCTGAAATACTTCATCATTAAGACCAGTTGATGTGTGTCCCTTTTCAAGCGGGCTCCGTCAGTTGAGTGGCTAAGGTAATGAGTGTCCTCTAGCAAGTCACCCGTTCAAACCCGAGACAGTCACTGGCACTGGTTGCACTAAGAAACCATGGAGTGTCCTCTAGTAAGTCACTCGTCTGAACCCAAGACGATCACTGGCACTGGTTGCACTAAGAAACTATGGGGTGTCCTCCAACAAGTCACCCGTCCGAACCCGAGACGGTCACTAGCACTAGTTGCAGTAAGAAACTATGGGGTGTCCTCCAGCAAGTCACCGTTCCGAACTCGAGATGGTCATTGATACTGGTTGCACTAAGAAATCATGGGGTGTCCTCCAGTAAGTCACCCGTCCGAACCCGAGATGGTCATTGACATTGGTTGCACTAAGAAACCATGAGGTGTCCTCCAGTAAGTCACCCGTCCGAACCTAAGACGGTCACTGACACTGGTTGCACTAAGAAACCATGGGGTATCCTCCAGCAAGTCACCCATCTAAACCCGAGACAGCCACTGGTACTGGTTGCACTAAGAAACCATGGGGTGTCCTCCAGCAAGTCACCCGTCCGAACCCGAGAGGGTCACTGGTACTGGTTGCATTAAGAAACTATGGGGTGTCCTCTAGCAAGTCACCCATTCGAACCCGAGACGGCCACTGGCACTGGTTACACTAAGAAACCATGGGGTGTCCTCTAGCAAGCCACCCGTTCGAACCCGAGACAATCATTGGCACTAGTTGCACTAAGAAACTAGGGGGTGTCCTCCAGCCAGTCACCCGTCCGAACCCTAGAGGGTCACTAGCACTGGTTGCATTAAGAAACCACGGGGTGTCCTCTAGCAAGTCACCCGTCCGAACCTGAGACAGTCACTGGCACTGGTTGCACTAAATGGAAACTGTGGAGTATATTCCTGAAAGTCATTTCGTCCATAAAGACGGCCGATAACACTGAGATACACGACTCAGTTAAAATTCTAGTTGCTACTCAACTAGGAATGCCTGAAAGATCACGGAACCAACGTCTAACTGGTCTTAGCAATGGCTTGGTCCATAAGAAATCCTAAACTTGGTCTTTACGACCATGAACTCAAGACTATAATCCCTGATGATTTAAATTACTTGCTCGATCTATCCGGGCTCATCTCTTTAATATTCCATCTATTGTATAACTGCAATTCATAGTGGAATCTCGTCGTTTTATGCTGTGGTTTTCTCCCACAAGGGTTTCCACGTAAAAATCTATGTGTTGTCTATATTGCAGCTTTATTTACATTCATGCTATTTTAATACTTTATTTAACCTATTTATGATATATGCATGCATTTACTTTTGCCTTTTAATCAAGGGTGATCATCCATTGATGTAATTAAAGGTTCGTGACCAGTTCATAGCCTGGAATGTAAAAGATCTTGGAATCTCTAGAATAAAATTTACCTTGCGATACCTCTCTTGTGTATACTTTGTGATTGCTTGTGATTATCTATGAATGTCTCTATGCTCAGAACCCCAGAATAACGAAACACAGGAAAAACTGCCTTGAGCATTTTTTTAGTTTTAACATACATGAGGAAAAGAAAAGAAATAGAGAAGAAAAAAAAATAAAAAGGAAAAACAAAGTATGGGTATTATTGTATATTTGTGAAAAATTCTGAAAAGGGCTAACTATTACCAACCAGGGGATGGTCTACCCGTAACCAAAGCTAGAAATGGGAAGTAGTGTGAAAGTCGTCGAAGGAATGGTAAGGAAAATTCCTGTCATAGGCAATTGGTTGATCTGTACACTCTTAGATCTTTGTTTTAGCTTATTTATGAAGAAGGTAATCCTAAAAAGTCATGGATGAATATGCATAATGCACCCTAGACCATGCATGTTCGGATTCGTCTATTTGTCAATAAATCAGTGGGGATTCTATGTGAACACTCATTATGTTTGGAAGGTTTAGGACTTCAATTTCTCATCATTTAGCTTTTCTGAATTTTACAATCATATGTCTTAAAGTCTATAGAAACATAGTTTTCAAGAGAGAGTTGAGTTTTCAGAAAGGTGGATTGTTTCACGCTTGTTCTGCTCATGACTAGCAAAATGCTAGTTCGGGGGTGTGTTGAGCTATGAATTGTGCATTATCTAACCCCAATTCATCACTCATTATACATGGTTTAGAGGTTTAAAAGACTAAATTGATATGTGTTTTGTGTTATAGGATGGAGGGGAGGTTTCATCAAATTCGATGCTAAATATGTCACGTTGAATACATTGAAGAACAAAAGGGAATAGGAGAGAGACCTCCCTATTTGGATGTTAAAGAACACTTAAAAGGGTCATTGAAGAGTCAAGGAAAGGAAGAAATCAAACGAAGAAAGTCCAAAGAGAAAGCAAAAAAGAATGAAAAAACAGCAAGCTCCGATGGATTGCGGATAGGTCCCCGATCAATCGGAGGATGTTCTGATGGATCTCCGATCAATCGGACCACCCATCGGACTTACCAGAAAAATTGAATTTATAAAAAACTCTCTGGACATATTTCTGATCAATCGGCACATCTCCGATCAATCGAAGAGAGGTGTCTGATCAATCGAAATTATGTCCAATCAATCAAAATAAGTGGTGGAAAATTATAACTCTATGGACTCTTTTACGATCAATCGGCCGAATTCTGATCCATCGAACGCCAATGTCCGATCAATCAGAAGAAGCTCTGATCAATCGGACCTGTCTGCATAAGCTGCGTAAGGAGTCATGCAATTCCAGAAGTTTTCAAGTGAATGGTGGATTCGTTGTTGTAGAATAAAGTTGTTCGTCGAAAGATCTGATCAGAAAGTGATTGAGAGAAGTCATTATCAGATTGTTTGATAGCGAGCCTCCTCCGTTTATAGTTCATATCCGATCCCCGAGCAATGCCATCTGATCAACATGCGAGCAGCTCGGCTCGTGAGCAACTTCCGTCATGAGCACTCCCGAATATGGCCACTCTCGTCATGAGCACTCCGGACATAAGACCACTCTCGTCATGAGCACTCCCGAATATGGCCACTCTCGTCATGAGCACTCCCGACATGTGAGCAGCTCCTGAACATGCGAGCAGCCCTGGTCTCTGGTCTCTGGTCTCTGGTCTCTGGTCTCTGGTCACGCGAGCAGCCCTGGTCTCTGGTCTCTTGTCTCTGGTCATGCGAGCAGCCCTGGTCTCTAGTCTCTGGTCATGCGAGCAGCCCTGGTCTCTGGTCTCTGCTCTCTGCTCTCTGATCTCTGGTATGTGAGCAGCCTATAATGCGAGCAGCTTGTCTCGCGAGCATCTTCCGACGTGCGAGCAGCTTTAACTACTGATGATCAGCGATGACATCCCTTAGCCTATAGTACCAGCAGCACGTATAGGCCGATTTTGGGCTTATCTCCGTCTACGGCTCCGTGTCTCAAGGGATCTCCATCAAGAGACGTAATCAGTTAGACGTGTAAAGTGGTTAGGCTATCCCCTTATCTAAGGATTAACAGGATAAGTGCCTTATCCCCTGAAATCAGTACTAATCTTAACAGCTTGCGTAACAGACTGGATCACCCGGATCTGCATAAATAGATGACCTCACAGATGATAAAGGTACACAATCTCTAAGCCTACATTTGACACTTCATCTTATTATCACAGTACCCGTACTGACTTTACCATCGGAGGGCCATAAGCCGGGCCAACCAGCAGTGGTCCTAACCTTTCTTGGTGATTGCAGGTTCCCCAATCTACACCATTTATCTCCGATTGGAGGTCAGACGACGAAGAATCAAAGTTGGTCTCTGACCAACATCTGTTAGTCAATTTTTAGCGTTAACAGATTGGCACCGTCTGTGGGAACGACTAAATTGTTCTCTCCTATTTCTTCCTTCGTCGTTCAGTCATCTTCTCCCTTTTACCTAATCAATGGTTAGCATCATCTACCACACATGCTCAACCAAGAGTTGGTGGATCATTTCACACGTGCATCTCCACTAGTCTCATCTTCCTCTCCAGCACTCCAATGTCAGGAGGGGCCCACATCTCCAACAGTCTCATCTTCCTCTCCAGCACTCCAACGTCAGGAGAGGCCCACGTCTCCACTAAGCCGCTCAGTCGTCCATCAGTTGAGATCGTCGCACCTATCATCGATGGCCTTCATCTTGCATTACATCCCGTCTTCCAGAGACCAGGGCATCATAAGTGTACAACCCCTCATCCAACGTTCCTGATTCCACGTCACCTAGCCTTCATAAGTGTAAACATCCAACCTAATGGTGGACATCATCAACGCCCAGCAGGTGGGCCATCTTCAATCATCAGCACCTGATCAACCAACGATGCAGATGGACGTCCATCATCTTCACCGTAAAAAAAAAAAAAAAAAAAAGATCAACACCATCTAACTTTTAGCAGATTGACCCCACCGTTCAGCAGGGCAATCATCATCCAGAAGCTGGTGAACGACCAGGCCTCACACGTGTGCTTCCATCTCACGTGATTAGTTGAAGCCAAGCAGCAATTTGGGACCTCTTTCATCATCACCGTCCATCAGATTCCACTGTACAATCTTATGCACATATCTGCATCTCCAGCCCATCATCAGCCGTCCAACTGAGGACCCTACTACTCTAATTCCAGCAATCAACGTCCATCAAAGTGGATTCCACCTTCAACAGCTCCTCCAAACAAGCAACACATCTTCGTGTGGACCACGTCTTCTTCCCAACCGTCCATCTCATGTGCATAGCATCACCATCGCTGATCTCTCTGACGTCTTCGAATGCATCGAGACCGTCAACCCTCTTTACACCCCTCCGATCATCCCCAATAATAAGATCAACTACTTCGAAGATCTCATCTCGGGGCCGTTATCTGAATTCCTGCCAGTGCCCATCGGGCAGTCCGACACTGCCGCACTCCTCTACTCCTCCGGCATGACCGACATCAACAAGGGCGTCGTCCTCACACATCACAATTTCATCTCAGCCTCTCTCATGGCATCCGCCAATCAGGAAAACGACTGTGAGGATCACAAATCGCGTAAGGCACGGAACCAATTTCGATTCCTTCAATTTTTCATATCAGCGAAACCTTCAGAGTCAATCCAGGTCGTACAACATATAGCAATGGTGGATCAAAGATCTAACGAACCAGCAGTCCCGCAACGATCTTCGACCACTCTTTCACCTTCTTCAAAGCATTCCACCCTTTTGACCGTTCGATTCTAGAATGCTCTCACACGACTTGCAGTAGTTGGACATCATGTACGTTCATTAATGGAAGACGGTCCAAATCAACATCTCCAAGTGCAGCCAGCAATCCATCTATCCAGTCCAACGGTCCCCAACAAATCAATGGCTGCAGTTCTCCGGTACTTGTACACCATCATCCGGCCAACTATCCAACTCTTCCATCATCATTTTCATCACCATCCAGCCATGGACGATTCAGCAAACTGGGCTCGTTCTGAATCAAGATTACATCACGTGTGGGGCCAGCAACCATCAACGCCGCCCAACTGATCTTCATCATCCAGCTAGCGGTCATCCACTCCATCCATTGCAAGTGGTCCAGCTTGTGGAGGAGATTCCCAAGCCTCAGGAAAGCATATACTCGAAAGGCATGCCAGAAGCCTTAGCATATTTATTGGGTGGAAAAATCATTCAGCACGTTAAGTTTGGAGCCATCATCCAATCTCTCTCTCTCTCTCTCACAAAGATGCTAAAGGAATCCATTTCCCTCATAAGGACTCCATCGTTGTAGCGTTAAAGCTCTTGTGCCTCAACGAAACGGAATATGAAGCCTTAATTGTCGGCCTCAAATTAGCAAATATACACGTAATAAGGAACTTACTTACTCACAACGACTCTCAGCTCGTTGTATATCAAGTGCTCTAATGAATTCGAGGCAAAGGAGGAGCGGATGGCTTCGTACAAATCTCAGGTACTCATCCTGCTCGCTCAAATTAAACAAATATAAAATAAGTCATATTCCTCGATAGGAGAACAAGCTCGCAGTTTCTTTGGCAAAATTATCTTCTACACCTGAGTCCAATCTGACGCAAGCTGTTCTTATCGAGCATCTATCTACCCCGAGTGTCGATCAAGTTGCTCCAGAGCAGCTCGCACATTACATTTATCTTCTTGTTGGATGGACCCCATCATCCTTTACTCCAAAGCGGATGACTCCCAGATGATAAAAATCAGCCCGACAATCCGCTATCGTGTTGCCAGGTACATCTTACAAAATGAAAAATTGTTACAGTAAAAGTTTTACTTTACTGTATTTAAAGTGTCTCCATCCAGAAGAAGCACACTGTGTTCTAGATGAAATACACCAGGGGGCATGCGGTAATCTTCCCAAGGACGGTCTCTAGCAAACAAAGCAATAAGACAATGATACTATTGCCCCACTATGAAGGCGGATGCTATCGAATTCTCAAAGAAATGTGACAAATATCAGCGATATTCTCCATTCCCTCATTTACCGTCTGAGTAAATGGACCGTCCTTGGCCTTTCGCTCAATGGAGAATCGATATAATCAGGCCACTACCTATGGGAAAAGGACGTGGCAGTCGATTACTTCACCTCGATCTCCTAGAAGAGAAAATGAACATATCTTGTCTTCGAGTAGTGGCTTATCAACAACGTATAGCCCGTTGTCATAATTCAAAGGTCAAATTCAGGGTTTTTTAGCTCGACAACTTGTTGCTCAGGCAAAACGTCGGAACAGCCACTCGGTCATTGCATCTTAACTGGGAAGGCCCGTATCGAGTCATCGAGATTGCTCGATCAGGTACATATTATCTAGAAGACATGCAAGGAAGACCCCTACGTCACCCTTGGCACATGGAACATTTACTCTGATATTTTTCATAAAGCATGTGAATATTGGACCATTCTAAAATAAAGACGATCTCTCTCATTCCAGCTGTTCAGCTATGGAATCTATAACTTGGTCGCTACTCCATTTTTTGGACCCGAATAGCCCCGAAGGGAATACATACATTCTCTTGGCCAATCTTCTGCCCTTGGTAGAATCAAAGCCTCAATCGATAGATCAGTCTATCTCTATGCGAACATGGTCGCCAAGACCTCCCAGATTGAATCAAGCCTCAATCGATAGATCAGTCTATCTCTATGCGGACATGGTCGCCAAGACCTCCCAGATTGAATCAAAGCCTCAATCGATAGATCAGTCTATCTTTATGCGGACATGGTCGCCAAGACCTCCCAGATTGAGCCCAACTCATTTTTATGAGTTGAGTAAAACATTATAGCATGAAGTGACTAAGTCACCTGCTCACCGCAGGGCTAAAGACTCAATTGATAGGCCAGCCTATCTCTATGCAGAAAGCTGGCACTTATAAATGCATGCTCAATCATGTACGGCTTCTCCTCCGAAAATAGGTGGTTACATATACATACAAGTCCTTCGCGTAGCTCCTCAACACTAAGGACTTGGGGGCATCTATTGTAGAATAAAGTTAGTCATCGAAAGATGTGATCAGAAAGTGATTGAGAGAAGTCATTATCAGATTGTTCGATAGCGAGCCTCCTCCATTTATAGTTCATCTCAGATCCCCGAGCAATGCCATCCGATCAACATGCGAGCAGCTCGGCTCGTGAGCAACTTCCGTCATGAGCACTCCGGACATAAGACCACTCTCGTCATGAGCACTCCCGAATATGGCTACTCTCGTCATGAGCACTCCCGACATATGACCACTCTCGTCTTGAGCACTCCCGACATGTGAGCAGCTCCCGAACATGCGAGCAGCCCTGGTCTCTGGTCTCTGGTCTCTGGTCTTGCGAGCAGCTCTGGTCTCTGGTCTCTGGTCATGCGAGCAGCCCTGGTCTCTGGTCTCTTGTCTCTGGTCATGCGAGCAGCCCTGGTCTCTAGTCTCTGGTCATGCGAGCAGCCCTGGTCTCTGGTCTCTGGTCTCTGATCTCTGGTCTCTAGTCTCTGCTCTCTGATCTCTGGTATGTGAGCAGCCTATAATGCGTGCAGCTTGTCTCACGAGCATCTTCCGACGTGCGAGCAGCTTTAACTACTGATGATCAGCGATGACATCCCTTAGCCTATAGTACCAGCAGCACGTATAGGTCGATTTTGGGCTTATCTTCGTCTATGGCTCCGTGTCTCAAGGGATCTCCATCAAGAGACGTAATCAGTTAGACGTGTAAAGTGGTTAGGCTATCCCCTTATCTAAGGATTAACAGGATAAGTGCCTTATCCCCTGAAATCAGTACTAATCTTAATAGCTTGCGTAACAGACTGGATCACCCGGATCTGCATAAATAGATGACCTCACAGATGATAAAGGTACACTAATCTCTAAGCCTACATTTGACACTTCATCTTATTATCACAGTACCTGTACTGACCATAAGCCGGGCCTAACCGGCGGTGGTCCTAACCTTTCTTGGTGATTGCAGGTTCCCCTAATCTACACCATTCATCTCCGATTGGAGGTCAGACGATGAAGAATCAAAGTTGGTCTCTGACCAACATCTGTAGTCAATTTTTGGCATTAACAGATTGGCACCGTCTGTGGGAACGACTAAATTGTTCTCTCCTATTTCTTCCTTCGTCGTTCAGTCATCTTCTCCCTTTTACCTAATCAATGGTTAGCATCTGTTATAGGCAAAATGATGGAGATCAACTCAGCTATTAGGATTTTACGTGGACGCCCATCCGACTCTCGAGATCATATGTTCGAGAGTCGCAGATTGGATAAGTGCGGGACGTCCATCCGACTCTCGAGATCATCTGAGCGAGAGTCGCAGATTGGATAAGTGCGGGACGTCCATCCGACTCTCGAGATCATCTGATCGAGAGTCGCAGATCGAGTAAATACAGAGTGCCCATCCGACTCTCGAGATAAGCTGAGCGATAGTCGCAGGATGGACAAATACGGAGCATCTATTCGCAAGGGCTCGAGCTCCCATAGTCTCAATCTGCGAGCAGACCTTCTCACAAGTCAGTGAAAAGGGTTACATCCGAATGAGCGAGCACTGGGACTCACGACCATATTCCAACATATGAACAGCTTTTTCTGTGGCGATACCCCTTAGCCTTTAAGTACCAGCACCCGATTCCCGTCGAGCAGTTTTGTCCAATCCCTCTGCGACACCAAGCAGGGCTACACCCAGTTCGGTGGTTTCCGATCCGTCGGCATCTCCTTCCTTTTCACCGGCTATGACTCCAACTACGGTTTCAGCCCGGATAGGTCGATTTTGGGATTACTTTCTATGGTGGTTTCGAATCTCAAGGGATTTCCATCAAGGAGCGTGATTGCCGAAATAAGTCATTGTGTTAGATCTCGCCTTTAAGGATAAGGATCTTATTCCAGGAAATCAGCGGGATCTCAGTATCGTACACGAAATCAGCGGGATTTCGATATCTCATGTAATAGATTGGATCGCTTCAGATCTATATAAAGGGATGACTCCATTAAGAGGAAGGTACACACAATATTCAATCTCTGTCCCGTTTTGCCTGGCTATTCTTCTTGCTTTACCTAACTTAGGCATCGGAGGGCTAACGGCTGGATCCCAGCCACCCTTAGTTGCTGTCTGTTTTCTTTCAGGATCGGTGGAGGAAGTATTATTGGAAAGAAGGTGAACGTCCGGAGGATCCAGTTACAAAATCTGACGTTAACAGCATCATCTACCACACATGCTCAACGAAGAGTTGGTGGATCATTTCACACGTGCATCTCCACCAGTCTTATCTTCCCCTCCAGCACTCCAATGTCAGGAGGGGCCCACATCTCCACCAGTCTCATCTTCCCCTCCAGCACTCCAACGCCAGGAGGGGCCCACGTCTCCACCAAGCCGCTCAGTCGTCCATCAGTTGAGGACGTCGCACCTATCATCGATGGACTTCATCTACCATTACATCCCGTCTTCCAGAGACCAGGGCATCATAAGTGTACAACCCTCTCATCCAACGTTCCTGATTCCACGTCACCTAGCCTTCATAAGTGTAAACATCCAACCTAATGGTGGACATCATCAACACCCAACAGGTGGGCCATCTTCAATCATCAGCACCTGATCAACCAACGATGCAGATGGACGTCCATCATCTTCACCGTAAAAAAAAAAAAAAAAAAAGATCAACACCATCTAACTTTTAGCAGATTGACCCCACCGTTCAGCAGGGCAATCATCATGCAGAAGCTGGTGAACGACCAGGCCTCACACGTGTGCTTCCATCTCACGTGATTAGTTGAAGCCAAGCAGCAATTTGGGACCTCTTTCATCATCACCGTCCATCAGATTCCACTGTACAATCTTATGCACATATCTGCATCTCCAGCCCATCATCAGCCGTCCAACTGAGGACCCTACTACTCTAATTCCAGCAATCAACGTCCATCAAAGTGGATTCCACCTTCAACAGCTCCTCCAAACAAGCAACACATCTTCGTGTGGACCACGTCTTCTTCCCAACCGTCCATCTCATGTGCATAGCATCACCATCGCTGATCTCTCTGACGTCTTCGAATGCATCGAGACCGCCAACCCTCTTTACACCCGTCCGATCATCCTCAATAATATGATCACCTACTTCGAAGATCTCATCTCGGGGCCGTAATCTGAATTCCTGCCAGTGCCCATCGGGCAGTCCGACACTGCCGCACTCCTCTACTCCTCCGGCATGACCGGCATCAACAAGGGCGTGGTCCTCACACATCACAATTTCATCTCGGCCTCTCTCATGGCATCCGTCGATCAGAAAAACGACTGTGAGGATCACAAATCGCGTAAGGCACGGAACTAATTTTGATTCCTTCAGTTTTCATATCAGCGAAACCTCCAGAGTCAATCCAGGTCATACAACATATAGCAATGGTGGATCAAAGATCTAATGAACCAGCAATCCCACAACGATCTTCGACCACTCTTTCACCTTCTTCAAAGCATTCCACCCTTTTGACCGTTCGATTCTAGCATGCTCTCACACGACTTGCAGTAGTTGGACATCATGTACGTCCATTAATGGAAGACGGTCCAAATCAACATCTCCAAGTGCAGCCAGTAATCCATCTGTCCAGTCCAACGGTCCCCAACAAATCAATGGCTGCAGTTCTCCGGTACTTGTACACCATCATCTGGCCAACTGTCCAACTCTTCCATCATCATTTTCATCACCATCCAGCCATGGACGATTCAGCAAACTGGGCTCGTTCTGAATCAAGATTACATCACGTGTGGGGCCAGCAACCATCAACGCCGCCCAACTGATCTTCATCATCCAGCTAGCGGTCATCCACTCCATCCATTGCAAGTGGTCCAGCTTGTGGAGGAGATTCCCAAGCCTCAGGAAAGCATATACTCGAAAGGCATGCCAGAAGCCTTAGCATATTTATTGGGTGGAAAAATCATTCAGCACGTTAAGTTTGGAGCCATCATCCAATCTCTCTCTCTCTCTCACGAAGATGCTAAAGGAATCCATTTCCCTCATAAGGATTCCATCGTTGTAGCGTTAAAGCTCTCGTGCCTCAACGAAACGGAATATGAAGCCTTAATTGTCGGCCTCAAATTAGCAAATATACACGTAATAAGGAACCTACTCATTCACAACGACTCTCAGCTCGTTGTATATCAAGTGCTCAATGAATTCGAGGCAAAGGAGGAGCGGATGGCTTCGTACAAATCTCAGGTACTCATCTTGCTCGCTCAAATTGAACAAATATAAAATAAGTCATATTCCTCGATAGGAGAACAAGCTCGCAGTTTCTTTGGCAAAATTATCTTCTGCACCTGAGTCCGATCTAACGCAAGCTGTTCTTATCGAGCATCTATCTACGCCGAGTGTCAATCAATGTTGCTCCAGAGCAGCTCGCACATTACTTTTATCTTCTTGTTGGATGGACCCCATCATCCTTTACTCCAAAGTGGATGACTCCCAGATGATAAAATCAGCCCGACAATCCGTTATCGTGCTGCCAGGTACATCTTACAAAATGAAAAATTGTTACATAAAAGTTTTACTTTACTGTATTTAAAGTGTCTCCATCCAGAAGAAGCACACTGTGTTCTAGATGAAATACACCAGGGGGCATGCGGTCATCATCCCGAAGGACGGTCTCTAGCAAACAAAGCAATGAGACAATGATACTATTGCCCCACTATGAAGGCGGATGCTATCGAATTCTCAAAGAAATGTGACAAATATCAGCGATATTCTCCATTCCCTCATTTACCGTCTGAGTAAATGGACCGTCCTTGGCCTTTCGCTCAATGGAGAATCGATATAATCAGACCACTACCTATGGGAAAAGGACGTGGCAGTCGATTACTTCACCTCGATCTCCTAGAAGAGAAAATGAACATATCTTGTCTTCGAGTAGTGGCTTATCAACAACGTATAGCCCGTTGTCACAATTCAAAGGTCAAATTCAGGGTTTTTTAGCTCGACAACTTGTTGCTCAGGCAAAACATCGAAACAGCAACTCGGTCATTGCATCTTAATTGGGAAGGCCCGTATCGAGTCATCGAGATTGCTCGATCAAGTACATATTATCTAGAAGACATGCGAGGAAGACCCCTACGTCACCCTTGGCACATGGAACATTTACTCTGATATTTTTCATAAAGCATGTGAATATTGGACCATTTTAAAATAAAGATGATCTCTCTCATTCTAGCTGTTCAGCTATGGAATCTATAACTTGGTCGCTACTCCATTTTTTGGACCCGAATAGCCCCGAAGGGAATACATACATTCTCTTGGCCAATCTTCTGCCCTTGATAGAATCAAAGCCTCAATCGATAGATCAGTCTATCTCTATGCGGACATGATCGCCAAGACCTCCCAGATTGAATCAAAGCCTTAATCGATAGATCAGTCTATCTCTATGCGGACATGGTCGCCAAGACCTCCCAGATTGAATCAAAGCCTTAATCGATAGATCAGTCTATCTTTATGCGGACATGGTCGCCAAGACCTCCCAGATTGAGCCCAACTCATTTTCATGAGTTGAGTAAAACATTATAGCATGAAGTGACTAAGTCACCTGCTCACCGCAGGGCCAAAGACTCAATTAATAGGCCAGCCTATCTCTATGCAGAAAGCTGGCACTTATAAATGCATGCTCAATCATGTACGGTTTCTCCTCCGAAAATAGGCGGTTACATATACATACAAGTCCTTCGCGTAGATCCTCAACACTAAGGACTTGGGGGGCATCTGTTGTAGAATAAAGTTAGTCGTCGAAAGATGTGATCAGAAAGTGATTGAGAGAAGTCATTATCAGATTGTTCGATAGCGAGCCTCCTCCGTTTATAGTTCATCTCAGATCCCCGAGCAATGCCATCCGATCAACATGCGAGCAGCTCGGCTCGTGAGCAACTTCCGTCATGAGCACTCCGGACATAAGACCACTCTCGTCATGAGCACTCCCGAATATGGCCACTCTCATCATGAGCACTCCCGACATATGACCACTCTCGTCATGAGCACTCCCGACATGTGAGCAACTCCCGAACATGCGAGCAACCCTAGTCTCTGGTCTCTGGTCTCTGGTCATGCGAGCAACTCTGGTCTCTGATCTCTGGTCATGCGAGCAGCCCTGGTCTCTGGTCTCTTGTCTCTGGTCATGCGAGCAGCCTTGGTCTCTGGTCTCTGGTCTCTGATCTCTGGTCTCTGCTCTTTGATCTTTGGTCTCTGGTCTTTGCTCTTTGATCTCTGGTATGTGAGCAGCCTATAATGCGAGCAGCTTGTCTCGCGAGCATCTTCCGACGTGCCAGCAGCTTTAACTACTGATGATCAGCGATGACATCCCTTAGCCTATAGTACCAGCAGCACGTATAGCCGATTTTGGGCTTATCTCCGTCTACGGCTCCGTGTCTTAAGGGATCCCCATCAAGAGACGTAATCAGTTAGACGTGTAAAGTGGTTAGGCTATCCCCTTATCTAAGGATTAATAGGATAAGTGCCTTATCCCCTGAAATCAGTACTAATCTTAACAGCTTGCATAACAGACTGGATCACCCGGATCTGCATAAATAGATGACCTCACAGATGATAAAGGTACACAATCTCTAAGCCTACATTTGACACTTCATCTTATTATCACAGTACCCGTACTAACTTTGCCATCGGAGGGCCATAAGCCGGGCCAACCAGCGGTGGTCCTAACCTTTCTTGGTGATTGCAGGTTCCCCAATCTACACCATTCATCTCCGATTGGAGGTCAGACGACGAAGAATCAAAGTTGGTCTCTGACCAACATCTGTTAGTCAATTTTTGGCGTTAACATTCGTGCTATAAAAGGGGACCTCTACATCCTTCTTAACATATCATAGAAGATCAAGGACTTCGTGGGAGGTGAAGAGAATCGTCATGGAGTGTCTACAACTCTCCCGAATTTGGTTTTTCTTGCTTTTAGTTAGTTTTTCATTATTTCCAGCATGATAATGCTCGACTAGAACCTCTTAGCTAAGGTTAAGAGGTGAAGCTTATGGGTAGTTATTATGTTGAATTCATTTGATTCAAGTACTTTATTTAAATTTGGATTTTGAGTTCTAGTTTGAATAAAAGTTGGTATTTTTGGATGTTTTATGAGAGTTCATGTGCTTCGGACATGGGTTCCTAGAAATTCTCTGAGATTATCATGTTTGGATTGATTAGGTTCGAATTATAGTAATCCCTGAGCATACCATAGTCCATTGGCATGGTTGTTACTTTGAAGGCTATATATTCGAATCCTATATGCTTCATTAAAACTAGAATCTCAAATTCTGATTTAAGTAGAGATTGTTTGTGTTTGAATGTTGAATCTTCCAACTAGAAAAGAGATAGAACTTCAATTCTAGTTGAGTTTATGCTTGGATGAATGAATTCACATGGGGCTACTACAAGTGGATCATTGAGGCCTTAGTTCCGTTTAATTACAGATTTTTAGAAGTTACTGTTTTAAGTTATTTTTCGAATTTGAATCCTTTAATCAATTGAATTTGAAGTTGCTGAAATAATTAGAATTGGTTTACCTAATTCCCTGTGGATCGACCTCCGTCTTACTGAGATTATTACTACATTGTAGCCTTGCACTTGAGGCGAGCTAACAGTCACGTAACGGACTAACAACATCAATAAAGAGTTGCATTTTGTGAGATACTTGATCTCTTTTGACTCGAATTCTCCTCAAAAGAAGATTGAGGGGGCATTTGTTGAGTCAAGAAAGCAGATGGAAGGAAAGGAAAGAGAAGAAATCAGTAGAGAAGATGAAAAAGAAAGAAGAAAAAAGAGGCCCAGAGGCCATAATCAGCCGCGTAAGTTCATTACACGACCGCATAACGGGTATATCTATTACATGACCGTCTAATGCTCAATAACATTATACGGGTTGAGTTTTGTTAGCAAGTGCTTGTGGCTACGTGGATTCTGGTTCGTCAGTGCCTCCATTACGCAACCCACCGACCTCCACACGTGTGAAAGCCTATAAATACCCCCCTAGGGTCCTCATTTGACATTTCTTGGTTCTCCAGAGCTCCAGATGTCTTCTAAAAGCTCTAGAGTTCAGAGCTATGAAGAGAAGGCTCATCTTCTCCTTTCTGAGTTAATTGCACTTGGTGCAATCCTCAAAATTGGAAGGAATGATGGATTATGAAAGGATTTTGACGAATCAAGGAGTTTTATTAAGATTTAGGATGGTTTTAGTGCCTTACATGGCCCGTGTAATGATCTTGAGTCCGTTACGTGGCCGTGTAATGAGCCTAACCCCTGTCTGTGTGTTTCATTTAAAGATGCATAGGTACAAAGCCTAGCAATACTGGCTCGTGTTATCTCCCAAATGAGCTTGAGAAAGTCTTAAGAAGTGTCCATATAGCATTTCTGCCACACAGAAACCGCACAACCCTTTACCACTCTGGCAGATCCCAAACAAAGGCAAAATGCTACTGGAATATAGTTTTGGCATTCCATTTCTTGTATCATTGTATTATATTCTAGAATCAAGGGATGTATCTATGGAATGTGAAAGAACCCTTTTTGCAATGAATAAGATGATGAATGTTTCATCTTTTAGTTCATTAAGTTAGTCTTTGGAATACTACTTCCCCTTATCTATTAAAAAACATTTTGTTGTTTAAATAGCTGTCATCAAGTCCTTGAGGAGTGTCTATAAGTGTAGCCTATAAAATAGTGTTACTTTGATTAATTAAATATTAATAAGAAAATACAAGCAATATGATTCTCAATTTAATGGAAATGTGAAATAGTAAGTCACTACCTTTGTACCACATAATATATTATCCATGTTCACAGGACTATCGATCTGTCGACCCATGAATTGCACAAATGCTTCAAAGTTCGCCTGAAGCTGGGTGACCCTCTGATTCGCCAAGGTGGCCTCTTGACGTGCCTCAACAGCCTCCCATTCTACATGGGCAACCTTCTCTTAGAGTCACAATGGTTGGGTTGAGGGCCTCATGATGTGGAAGGAGTGACTCCCAACCCCATCATCCTCATGCAACCATGACCATCTTCTCCCATTACATGGGAGAAGATATATTCCTAACTGTGCTATTTTGGGAGTTCTTTGGCTGCTGGGTTTGGTTCTCTTACATTGCACGCTATAATTAATTTAAAAAATTTAATAATAGCATGTTTAGGCAAAAATATAAACTCAAGTCTTTCCTTTTGAACATATGCTTACAAACAACTCCTCTGCATCCCTATCTACAAAATTTTTGTCCTTTATGAGATGTGTTACTCTGAACATCTCTACTTGGCCGATGGAGCTTTTTATCTATTAGTAAGAAACAACAATAAATTAGAGCTCATGTGAATACAACAAAATAACAATTTTAAATATATCCATGTTAATCTCGTGGAGATTCCTTGCGAAGCTTTTCGTGTGGGTGGTGTGGGGAAGCCTCTAGACCGTGTAGTTTTGTTTATTTTTCTCCTCGCTCATCTAGAAGGCGAGGGATAAAAATTTTAAAAATACTTATAATATAAATATAATAATATAAAATTAAAATTATTTTGTACCTTCCCCACTTCACCATCCTAAAAGTCAACTAGCCAATTCCACTCTTTCTTATCGACGGTCAGTGGGCAGTGCTCTTAGCGTCATCAGTATTTGACTTTTAAGGTGGATTTGTAACCCTTCCATTTTTATTTAATTTTTCTTAAAACATGTTGAGCCATGAATTGTGCATATCTGAACCCTAATTCATAGAATTGCATATCTGTTCTACAAGATAAGGACTTATGCTTATTTTTGTGTTTGTAGGTAAGAGAGAGAGATAACATGGATTTAATGTTAATTTGAAGGATTTGGAGTGACTAGAAGACCAAGCTTTGATGAGCCAAAGAAGTGTAGAAAAAGCCTTAAAGGAATCAAGTTGAGGACCGAATATGGCCAGAAAAGTCAAATTGTAGAGCTGTAGGACTAGAAAAGTAAAATGTAGAAAGTTCAGCAGATGACCTTGCAGAACAGAAAAATTATAATTTTAGCCTTTAGGCCCTAGACCATCACTTTTTGAGGGCTCGAAATTCACAAAATTTATGTTTCTTGGTAGACATTTTCTGAACATGGCTGGGTGCCCGACCAGAACTGGTTGGGCACCCGATGACCTATCGAGCACCTGATTAAGAGGTTTCGAGTGCCCAAAATTCAAAGAAAAATCACCAAACTCGCTGGACTGTTTTGTGGCATGGTCAGGTGCCCGACCAACACTCGTCGAGCACCCGATAACCGACATAAGTGCGTAAATTCTTACGCAATTTGAGGCGGTGGGTGAATTTTGCTATAGAAGGACACCTCCACACTCTTCCTAAAGCATCATTGAAGGACATTGAAGTCGCTAGAGGTAGAGAGGATCGTTGTGGAGTATTCGCAACTCCTCCAACTAGGGTTTTTATAGTTTTTTTTATACTTTCAAGTAGTTTTTCTTTTTATTCTAGTTGTAGGATGACAGTGCTCGGCTAGAACCTCTTAGCTAGGGCTAAGAGGTGAAGCTTGTAGTTAGTTTTAATGTTTAATTCGTTTATTTTAAGTACTCTTACTTCAAGTTTAGATGTTTAAGTTCTAGTTTGAATAAAGCTGCTATTTTTAGAAGTTTTATAAGAGTTCATGTACTTCGGACATGAGTTCCTTGTAATTCTCTGAGATTATCATTATGGTTTAATTAAATTTGAATTGTAGTAACCCTAGAGTATGCCACAATCTCTTGATATGGCTGTTACTCTAAAGGCTATAAGTTTGAATTCTACATGCTTCCTTAGAACTAGAAATCTGATTTTCCAAATTTAAGTGGGACTGTTTGTGTTGAATGAAATATATTCCAATTAGATGAGAATTAGAACTTTAATTCTAATTGTGTTGTGCTTGGATGAATAAATTAGCATTGGACTACTACAAGTGGATCCTTAAAGCCCTAGTTTCTCTTTAAATCTCAGATTTTCCTCTAATTAGTTTTCTATTTAGTTCTAGTTTTTAAACTTGAAATTTTAAAACTTCTAAGATTAAAGTTATTAGAATAGTTTAGATTGTTTACCCTAATTCCCTGTGGATCAACCTCTATCTCACTGAGTTATTACTACATCGCAGCCCTGCGCTTGATCCAAACGAACAAAACACAATGTTTCATGTTAGGATTGACATTAAACTTCTCTTGCGACACATTTAGGAAGGATGCGAGTAAATATTTTTATTATTCAATATAAACCTAACTAATTATAAAGTTACCTAAACTAACTGTCAAACTCTCTCTTTCTCCTCATAAGGACTCTTTATCCATTCCATATACTTAAGAGAGAGAAATCTTGGTTTTCTAATTGCTGTGCCTAGGAACTGCCCTTGTCCTCACCGTTGGATGGAACACATATCTTTGGAGCATCTGGGAGGAGCGCTCCAGATGCTCTCAAGGCGTGTGCAACCTCGCACACATCTTTGATGTGGTTTAGAAGGCCCTATAAAAATGCCATGAATAGCATATCAATTATTATTAAGTTAAACAAAATTTGATACTTCTTACCCGAAGTAGAAGCACCCCCCAACTGAGAGGGAGAAATTAAAGCCTAATCTGGAGCAAGTGAAGCCATTTGCCGTTAAGGAGAATCTGTTATAATGAATGTTACAAATAAATTCTCAGTGTCACGGAGCTCTTTGTGTTGTTGTAGCTCTGGTGGGACCATTATGGTTATCCAATTAAGATAGTGCAACTCCTGTCCCTTGTCCAAATATTCCTTGGGCAACTCTATGAGAGTGAGATTGTGGTTGTAACATGGTGGACTAGAATGTGGATTTTGGTCTGAATGGACAATTCTGGTGCTGATGAATTGTACTGGTGTGAAGGGAACGGGGCAACCCATTTCTTGGCCTTTCCATCTCCTCTTGGGATCCAGCTCATCTGGTTTATCCTCTAAAGAAGATTCATATCCCAGTCCTGTCTTTCCTACTCTTCTCGAACCTTAATCACCTTGGTAGTATCTTAATGTTTAAGCTGGTAGTTTAAGATTTAGTGCTCGGTTGGAGTGAAAATGTAGTTTGAATTGAGAAGACATACCACCAGGACATGATTCACCGCTTCAAGTTAAAAGATGTGGTAGGGGTTGTCTCTCTTTGGGTGCCATATGTCAATGACTAGGATATTAGTCTCCTCTTATGGACTGCTTCAATGGGAAAAAGTTTTTCGGGATCTGTTAGGATGGAGAGCATCTTTTTTTCCAAGGATGACTTAACTCTCTAGTGGAGAGTTAATGATATGGCCCCTACTTTGTGTAGATAGGGCCGTCCGAGGAGGAAATTGAAGAAGGAATGTCCAAGACTTGAAAAGTTATTACGGATTTGTTTGGGCCAATCTGTAGCTCAATGTCAATCTCTTTCTATGCCTGCCTTCAAGAGTTATCAAATGCTCTCACATTCATGTTGCTTGACCTGGACATAGACGATTCCAGTCCTAGATATGTGACAGTCCAAAGTGGGAAAACTTTCAAGCTTGAACTATTGTCGATGAGTACAAGTAGGATACTTCCATCTTTGTGACACACAATTATATTTAATGATCTCTCATTGTCACAACCTTTTGCTGGCAGTTCGTCGTCTAAAAAGTGATGGCTCGGGGTGTGAGGAGTTGTCCTCTCATATGTGCTACCATTTTGGGTGGTGCTTCTCAAGAGATGTGCATCGTTCAAAGTCTTGACAAAGATCTCTTGGCTTGTTTGTGATGTATTAAGGAGTTCCTAAATGGATATTTGGGCTGTGATGGTTTTGAGTTGGGTCGCTACATCGTATGTGGCTTAGGCTTTGGAAGCCAACCCTGATCCTTTTCGATCTCCTCTAGGCATATCTCTCTGGATGCATCGCCCATTCAGGTTCATGTTTTCCAATTCATAGCACTTTGGACAATGTCAAAAGATTGCCTTGTTACCAAAGACTAGTACTGACCTTCCCCGAAGGATCAAAGGAGGTTGTGGTTCTATGGGCAGTGGTGGACAAGAGATGGGAGTCGTGTGATTTGACTAAGGCTCAGATGTGCCCCTAGGAGCATAAGAGGTTGTGCAGGAGAGCCCTCTTATGCATGAATCATCTCACTGAACCTAGTGAGTTTATGTGGCATACAGAATGGGAAGGGGTGTCCTCCTTGTACAAAGACTGGTGGATGGTATTAGATCTGACTGGTATTGGGAGAAGGTTTTGGAACCCTTCCCGTGAGGACCACTGGCTGGTGGGCGTAGGACTAGTTGTGATTGTTAACTGGGATGGATGTTGGGGGTCTTCCTGGTAAGACTAGAGGTTGGTCCCATGTTTATTGCATATTGTAGGTAGGATGACTGGTCGGTTCAGGGACCTCTAACCAATGAAGGTGGGAGTGATGCCCCTTGTAGAATGAGAGGGGGAAATTCTTGGTCATAACTCGGGGTCAAGCCTACTTAAAAGATGTGGGGGAGGTAGTCTCCTTGGATGCATTGACGGTAGGGGTGCTTGATGTATTAGGGCTTGCTTGATGTTGCGGTAAAGGATTATAGAGTATGTTGTTATTATTATTGGCAGCCATTTCAGGGGTCGCAAATTGTGATTTTCTTTTGGTTAATAAATTTTGGACCGTGCATTTTAAAGAGAAACAACTTTCCGTGGTGTGACCTCATCCTTGGTGGAATACACAAGACTCACTCTCATTATAATTCAGGGGAAGTAGGTTTGGTAGAGGCCTAGGTTAGAAAGGTGTTAGGAGTTGCCTCTAGACTAGTGTAGCTAAAATGTCAGTGTATGATAGGGTAGAGGAGTGAACTGCCACCTAAGTGCCTGTACCACACCCACCTGCCTATTCTAGTTTGAGTATCATAGGTTCCACCTGAACTGCTACTGTTATGGTTGTTGTTGTTGTTGTCCTTGTTGAGGGACGATTTGTTCCCTTTGCATCGAAGCAATGACATTGTTAGTTTCTGTCGAGGGAGGGATAGTTATTTTTCAGTTTCTGACTCCCTAGTCGCCTGCCTTTTCTTTAAGCTTCATGTTCTATGTAGAGGCGGATTGGTGGGGCCATGGTGCGATTGTGTCGGCCCTTATTCTGGCTTCCACGGGCTCCTTTTCATGAATTAGCTAAGTCAAATTGACATACGGGTACGAAATTAGATACCCTGATATATTCGGACTGGCCGAATGGACAATCGTGGAGATTTATACCTCTTTATTGATGGGTGTTTTCATCCACTCGGCCATGGCTCTCCATCACCCAACGTATATGGACAATGTCCCGTCGCTTCTTTGGCTAAAGAAAACCAAATCTACCCTTCAAGGCACTACATTTAGATTGTACGCAAAAAAATCTATAAATGCCTGGGACAACTGTTCCTAGGTTCTGATCTTGTGATAGTCAAGCGATGTGTACCAATCTAGTGAATCTCCCCTTGAGCATTTTTTAAACAATTGGATCAATGCTCGATCATCTCCTACCAGAGTGTCTAGCTCACTACAGAAGGCTTTCAAATGTGCAGTAGGGCACCTTGTGCCTTCATAACGTTGGAACTTGGGTACTTCGAAGTTGATAGGCACCCTAGCATCTGGGAAGGGATAAAAGTCCCTGAATTTTATGGATGGGAGCTCCACTCTATGTTATTTCTGCAGAACATTTCTCATGGCCTAAGCTGGTTCTCGAAATGATCTTGGAGTCGATCGATTTCAAATAGTTAAGCAGGAGGAAGATGTGCCCCTTGTGGAGCTCGGTTTGTCTCTTCTTCGTAATAGTTGATTTCTTAGACATTTCTATGGTCTTGGTGGGGGGATTCTGTTCGAAAAGAACCATCAGATGGGGAGGTTGGGAAGAAACCCTAGTTTTCAGGGGAGGATGGCCACTATGAAATACATCAATGGAGGGTGGAAGTTTTGGTTAACTAGAGTGTAAATGTTGAGGTTGATTGGATTGAAATTAAAAGGAACTCCCATGAGGGGGAGGTTGTTGAAATTAACTGGACTAAAATTGACTGGAATGCACCAGCTGAAAGCGTTGGTTGGCTCTCGTTAAGGGGAGGTAAGTGGACTGGAAATTGGTTCTCTACTAGCACCTATCATTGATTCCTGTTAGGAGGAGGATGTGTTGGAGTTTGAGCTACTATGACCGAGGGATATTGAAAGTGAACCCATCTCCCGTTAGGGGGAACAAGTTGGAATTGATTATCGGTTGGGTCAAACAGCCCCATATAGACATTAGGATGTTGTGCACTATGGATGGACTGTACGATCCTAACCTGGAGAAGACATGCCATCAAGGATTCTAGCCTATTCATGTTATGGGCTAGATTAGCCACCGAGGGTGCGATGGCAGGTTAGGAGATCTGAAGCCTTGGTGAGTCTGAAGGAGTGGGAGGATTATCTCCTTAGTTGGACATTATTGCTTGCGCATGGGTTTGGATAATGCTTTGGTGTGTATGTGGTGACTTTGTAGGGCAGTGGACCAGGTCGAAGCTGACTTTTGGGCGCAATGGTTGCATAGTGACCCCGTCTTCTTGTATCTTGGTTAAGTGGTTTGTCATTCATCTGCTCTCTTTTTTTTTTGTCCATTTTGAAAACAAAATGTGACATGTGCATAACGGGAATGTAAGGGAATCAATGTACACTGGAATAATGAATATTTAAAAAATGCCTTCCAAGTTTAGTGGGCCTTAGTGAGACAAGGGGGCCAAACTTGAAAAAAAATGAAGGCCCACCAAAGGCTCAATAGCTCAAATGGTTATGTGGCAAATCCAAGCGTGCCGATAATAGCAAAGTCCAAAATTTAAGAAATGATCCTGCGGAGTCGATCTAGATCACCACATGAAAAATTTGAGATCTAGAATGTCGATCCATCGACAATGATGTGTCAAAGTCAAGAAAAGGCTGATGTACCAAAATCTGATTTTTAGATTTTTGGGTCTACCTTATGACCAATCGAAATCTCAAGAAAGCAGGCACAACATGTGGCAAATTCAAGCCATGAAAAAGGGAGGACACGCTCTAGTTCACTTAAGGGCCTGTTTGTTTTCATTTCACAGAGGTAAATACATGGTAAATGAGTAATAATTATTTACAATATATTTACCTACACGTATTTCAAGAATGACAGTTGACGTTTACTTTTTGTGCACAGAAATCGAGGAGAGTGATTTTTTTGTTGGGCCCACTATGATACACATGGCTTATCCACTCTATTCATCCATTGCGTGAGTTAATTTTAAGGCATACGCTAAAAAATGAGGCAAATCCAAAGCTTAAGTGGACTACGTCACACAGAATAGTGGATTGAACTCCTACCATTAAAAGCCTTTTATAACCATTGTTTTCTATGGTGTGGACCACTTAAGCTTCTGATGTGCCTCATTTTTTGGCTCGTGCCTTAAAATGTTATGGTAAAATGGATGGACGGCATGGATATCTCACTAACATCATAGTGGGGCCCACGAATGTACATGGGTCCTTTTTGTATCTTTTTCATGAAGGAATTACCCATTTTTATCAAATAGAAAAAATAGTGATAATTACTTTCTTACGTGCATTTACTGCTAGGGAAACGAAAACAAACAGGCCCTAAGAGGGCATTGGGTTGATCCAAACTTGCTCAATTGGGCTACCCATCTATCTAACTTGATCAAAGGATGGGGGAAGCTTTCTTACAACTTCTTAAATCTCTCCACATGTGCTAAAAAATGAGCCTGTCAAATCCAACGACTCAAATTGCTTGACAAACCAATAGTCAATGTGAAATGTAGCCTGCTTCAAGCTAAGCAATCATACTCTGACCGCCCTTGTCCGGCCCGATCTCCACCGATCAAAGGATCCAAATTGATAATCAATATTATCATGGTGGGCCGCAGATGATTTATGATAAACAAGGTTGTTAGGGTAAAAATTGTGAAAATCCTACACCCACATGTGCTAGAGCAACAACCTATTGATTTAAGTGGTGTGGATGTGCCGATCACCATTTCCTATGGTGTCGTTGGCCCGCTTGAGCTATGGAACTGCTATATTTTTAGGCTTATGCCCTAAATAAGCTGGCAAAATTGTTGGGTGCCATGGATATAAAACCCATACATCATGGTGGGCCCCACAACACCACCACGAGGGAATTTGCTTCCCCTCTAATTAAGAAAGACGACATTAACAAATTAAACACTTAACACATAACAACCACTTAAACCAAGGCAATATACATTACAAAATTCATATTTTATCTCCTTCATTGTCTTCCATGTGACAACCACAACTATTTCTCTACACCTCAAATCCCTTCTAACAATCAGTTTTCTCTATGATAACAACCACAACCATACTTCTCTATCTACAACCAAAAGTGGCTTCCATCTAAAAGAAAATGCTATTTTGCAAAAAAATAAAATAACAAATTCATTTAAAATGTCTTCCACATATTAGTGGCTTCCATCTCTAAGAAATGTGGTCATTGGAGTGAAAAAAAACACTCGTTCTTAGGATAGTAGAAGTTGTTGGCGGTGCCCATACACTAGAGAAGTTGATGGCATTGACCATACGGCGGAAAATACAGTCGGAGGGGGTGGTAGCGGGTCTCCAAAATACATATTTGAAAATGAAGAAAAAGCCCTAGGAAAATGTTAGTGCACTTTTTCGTGACAAACTAGTCTACCTTATTTGTCAATTACTTAGGTTAGTGAGCCTAGTGTCAGTTCAGCTTAATGAAGACAAAGACAGAAGACCCCAAAACCATAAACCTTTAGATGACCATGACTAATAGGCATATCATTAGTCATCTTAGATTGGGCTTAGGTGTCTCAAAAGACCACCAAAAGATTGGCCGAGAGGTTGCATGTTCTGCTGAAAAACAGAAACAAAAAGTAGCAAAACATGCATGGCCGAGCGCCCGACCCAGTTCCACCGGGCGCTTGACTTTAGAGGAATCCATCCAAATGAGTGGCCTAAAAAACCAAATGGTCATCGGGTGCCCCACCACAACCTGTCCGGGCGCCCAATCAGTGCAAAAATCGTCCAGCAGCACAACCATTTCAAGATTGAAATTTGGGCGCCCGAGCCAGTGTCCACCAGGCACCTGATCAATGCAAGAATGGCCATCAGGCGCCTGACCACAACTTGTCCGGGCGCCCGACCAACTCAAGAAATGTCCAACGATTAAAATCATTGTCTGGAACGAATTTCGGGTGCCCGACCACAAGCGTCCGGGAGCCCGACCCTACGCGAATCTGCTCGTTATTTGACCGTTGGGAGGGGATTTTAAGGAGATAGAAGTCACCATTGCTAAAGACCATTAGAGGCTCTATTATAAACCCATAGCAAGTCATTCTCCTTGTGTTTTCATCACAAGCTTGGGCCATTCAATGGCATAATGAGAATGGACTTATTCCCTCTTGATTTCTAGCTAGGGTTTTAGACACCTTGATCATAGTTAAATCCCTTGTCTAAACACTACCTAAGAGTCCAAATAAGTTTATTCCTCTAGGAAATTCATTTCCTACCATTTGTAGAGGATTCACCATTCCCTAGTACCTTGGGCATCTCCAATGGAGCATCACATGCAAGGTAACTGATCTTGAAGTTGAAACCTTGGCAAAGCAGTGGCATCAAAGATCGGGGGAGCACAAGGGGAGCTGATTCAGGCACGGGAGAGCAAGAAGAAGTAGCCCAAAGTGGCACTACAAAGGGGCTCAATCCGACAAGTAAGGTTGTCTTTGTTTAGAGTCTATCCACTCAATTCCCTATGGAAGTTGAGTGTAGAGTTTGTTTGTCAAACTCGAACTAAGGTTATTTGCCGATCCTTGGCCTGTTTGTTGGCCTAAAGACTAGGGACGTTAGCTGTTCTTTGGCCTGTTTGTCGGCCTAAAGACTAGGAGTTGTTTGGCACTCCTTGGCTCATTTTACGGGCTTAAATTCAGGGATGTTTACCGTTCCTTGACACATTTGGCGGGCCTAAACAAGTCTCCAAGGGGAGCCACCAATACGGGTGTGAACGTGTAAGTTGGGAGGAACCTGTAAAGTCTCCGGTTAGGTGGATCCGATTTAAAATACCTTAGTTGGGAGGAACCAGATTTAAACTCCCTAGTGAATGTTGGTGTGTTCAAAGGGGTTGAGTACTTGAATCCGGGAGTGGAGTAGACAAGTAGTCAAACTACTATAAATTATTGTGTTTGTGATTGTATTGGAGCACATTTCTCATTATGTATTGTGTTTAAGTGTTTAATTATGAATGCGTAATTAGGAATGTATGCTAGGCACTTGATAGGCACATCCACACACACATGATGTACTTTCACTCCTAGAGTAGACTTGAGCTTAATTGATCCAACCATCTATAGTCTACTTAGGTTGCATAGATTAGGTACTTGTTTAGTTTTATCGTAAGATAATCTATGCATGCTTAGACTAGGATGTTAATTGTTTTTATCAGATGTTAGTCTATTGAATGGACCCACTTTGGCTTGGAAGCCGAAGTGATAATCGCTTACTTAGTTTAATTTGCTGAAACTGTTAAGTAGGCGAAAAGATTTTAAAAGATCCTAATCACCCCCCCTCTAGGACTTAGCCATAATTCTAGTTGCTCCTTAAGCTTCCGCACGTGTATGCGTAGGGTGTCATGTTAAACTTCCGACGTAATTTCAATTGGTATTAGAGCAGGTTGCTCTTTTAGGACTTAACCGTCTAGAGTAAGATCCGATAATGGAGCACTAATATCATGTCTACCTGAGATGGGAATACTATCAACCGTCCACTATACTTTGACAGATCCAATTACGCCTATTGGAAGGCTAGAATGAGGATTTTTCTCCAATCCGGAACATTAAATGAATATCCATTGCCCAAGGAACAAGTGGAGGTTGATGGTAAGATCATCTTCATTCCCAAAGATGATCAGAAATGGAATGACAATGAGAGAGCTTAATATGTGGCAAATGACAAAGCTCTCAATGCAATTTGCTGTGACATTTCCCGAAAGAATTTTAGCGCATTCTCACATGCGCAACTACAAAAGAAGTGTGGGATATATTTGAAGTAACCCACAAGGGAACTAGCATAGTAAGATGCTCGAAGCTTCAGCTCTTAATCACCAAACTTGAAAAGATTAAGATGGAAGAGACTTAAACCTTCATGGAGTTTTATATTAAACTTTCTGATATTTGCAACTCCATGTTTGCCTTGAGGGAAAGGGTTCCAGAATGAAGGATATGTAAAAAAATACTTAGGTCCCTCTCGAAAAAATTTGATACCAAGGTAGTGGCCTTAGAGAAGTGTAGAGACATAAATAACATGAAAGTAGAAGAACCTATAGGTTCCCTACAAACATATGAACTACACTTTAGGGCCCCCTCTAAGAAGAAAGACGTCGCTTTGAAATCCTCACATAGACACTCACATAGGCAAAAGAAAATTAAGAGTGAGTCGTCCGAAGATAGCGATGATGAGGATGATGATCTTAATAAAAGATTCAAGAGATTCCTCAAATTTGATAGAGGGAGTAGTCGTGACAAGAAGGACAAGAAGGGTGATAAACATAAAGGAAAATCATCCAAAACTTCATCCGTCCGATGTTACGGTTATGGTCAATGTGGCCATATTGCCCTGAATTGTTTAGAAATGCCTAAACCGAAAGGTAAAAAGGCCATGGTAGCCACATGGGATGATACGAAGGAGTCAAATTCTGAACCTAGTGACTCCAATAGTGATGAGAGCTCTCATGGCTTCCACCACTACCTCTCTTCCCCCTAATCTAAGAGAGGATCCCGACCGCTTTTCCTTCTAAGAGAAGGAGTTCCCAACCCCTTATCTCATGGTACATTTTATGAGGGTGTTGTGGAAATTAGTTACCCTTAGTTTAATCAAACTAAACATAGTTAGTATGGGTAGTTAGAAATGCTTCTATAGGAAAATCTGAGGATTTCAGCCTCATTTCTGTGTGTATGGGCAAATTAGAGGATTCAAGCCTCATTAGCCCAAATTTTGATAATTTAGTCTTGCTTTCATTTAATATATTTACTGCTAGATTATCATCCTACTTAGATTAGCTAATCTTGCTGAATTTCATGCTTAATTGTATGCTCATCTTTGCTTATGTTTGGTCATGATATACATCTTTTGGGGAGGTTGGTTGATTGGGCTATAAGCCATTGAGCTTTCAATGCTTAATATATATCATAAATGACCAATTTTGCATGACTAACTATGCTTAGAATAGTACATTTTCTTGTTAATCATGTTCTCATGCATGCTTCATATTTTATATGTTCATGCACCCTATACTCTCTCTAGTTAGCATGTTTTTAAAGCTATGACTGCGACATACTATCTTCTCTTACCTTAACCTTAATTGATATGTCATTAAGGGGGAGAGAATAGTTTATCAATTGCTGACAAAAAGGGGGAGAAAGATCAAATCCCACCAAAATAATTTTTTATTTTTTTTTTATTTTTATGTTTCAGGGTTTAACAGGTTATAGGGTAGCAATCAAGAGAAGCTTGCTTAGTTTACTAATGTGTCTCAGTGTTTCGAGTTATAAAATTTTATTTGAATTTTAAATGTAATGTATTTTGTTTGGTAGGTTAGGTTTTTGTAAGTAATTGACAAAGGGGGAGATTGTTAGTGCACTTTTTCGTGACATACTAGTGCACCTTATTTGTCAATTACTTAGGTCAGTGAGTCTAATGTCGGTTGAGCTTAATGAAGACAAAGACCGAAGACTCAAGATGGACCAACTGCATCAAGAAAGAAGAAACAGGAAAAAGTGATGCCTTGGTGAGCCTTAACCATTTACCTACCCAAAACCATAAACCTCTAAATGACCATGACTAATAGGCATACCATTAGTCATCTTAGATTGGCCTTAGGTGTCCCAAAAGGCCACCAAAAGATTGGCCAAGAGGTTGTATGCTCTGCTGAAAAATAGAAACAAATAGCAGCAAAACATGCATGGCCGGGCGCCCGACTTTAGAGGAATCCGTCCAAGTGAGTGGCCTAAAAAATCAGATGGTCATCGGGCGCCCAACCACAACCTGTCTGAGCACCCAATCAGTCCAAAAACCGTCGAGCAGCACGACCATTTCAGGATTGAATTTCGGGTGCCCGACCCAGTGTCCACCGGGCACTCGATCAATGCAAGAATGGCCATCAGGCGCCCAACCACAATTTGTCCGGGCGCCCGACCAACTCAAGAAATGTCCAGCGACTAAAATCATTTTCTGGACCAGATTTCGGGCGCCCGACCACAAGCGTCCGAGCACCCGACCCTGCGAGAATTTGCCCGTTATTTGACCGTTAGGAGAAACTTTATAAAAGTCGGGAGTTCGTTTTTAGGGTTAATAGAGGGAATTTTGAGGAGATAGAAGCCACCATTGCTAAATACCATCAGAGGCTCTATTCCAAACCCATAGCAAGTCATTCTCCTTATGTTTTCATCACAAGCTTGGGCCATTCAATGACATAATGAGAATGGACTTGTTCCCTCTTAATTTCTAGGGTTTTAGACACCTTGATCATAGTTAAATCACTTATCTAAACACTACCTAAGAGTCCAAATAAGTGTATTCCTCTAGGAAACCCATTTCCTACCATTTGTAGAGGATTCATCATTCCCTAGTACCTTGGGCATCTCCAATAGAGCATCACATGCAAGGTAGCTGATCTTAGAACTGAAGCCTTGGCAAAGCAGCGGCATCAAAGATCGAGGGGAGTACAAGGGAAGCTGATTTCAGCACGGGAGAGCAAGAAGAAGCAACCCAAAGCGGCGCTACAAAGGGGCTCAATCCAACAAGTAAGGTTGTCATTGTTAAGAGTCCATCCACTCAATTCCCTGTGGGAGTTGAGTGTAGAGTTTGTTTGTCAAACTCTAACTAAGGTCATTTGCAGATCCTTGGCCTGTTTGTCAGCCTAAAGATTAAGAACGTTAGCAGTTCCTTGGCCTATTTGTCAGCCTAAAGACTAGGGGTTGTTTAGCACTCCTTGGCTTGTTTGTAAGGCCTAAATTCAGGGACATTTGCCGTTCCTTGGCACGTTTGGCGGGCCTAAACAAGTCTCCAAGGGGAACCACCAATAGGGGTGTGAACGTGTAAGTTGGGAGAAACCTGTAAACTCCCTGGTTGGGTGGATCCGATTTAAAATACCTTGGTTGGGAGGAACCAGATTTAAACTCCCTAGTGAATGCCGATGTGTTTAAAGGGGTTAAGTACTTTAACCGGGAGTGGAATAGACAAGTAGTCGAACCACTATACATCGTTATGTTTGTGATTGTATTGGAGCACATTTCTCATTATGTATTGTGTTTAAGTGTTTAATTATGAATGCGTAATTAGGAATGTATGCTAGGCACTTCATAGGCACATCCACACACACATGATGTACTTTCACTCCTAGAATAGACTTGAGCTTAATTGATCCAACCCTCTATAGTCTACTTAGGTTACATAGATTAGGTACTTGTTTAGTTTTATCATAAGATAATCTATGCATGCTTAGACTAGAATGTTAATTATTTTTATCATATGTTAATCTATTGATTGGACCCACTTAGGCTTGGAAGTCGAAGTGATAATTGCTTACTTAGTTTAATTTGCTAAAACTGTTAAGTAAGCGAAAAGATTTTAAAGGTCCTAATCACCCCCCTTTAGGACTTAGCCACAATTCTAGTTGCTCCTTAAGCATCCGCAGGCGTATATATAGGGTGTCGTGTTAACTACCCGACGTAATTTCAGTAAATACCAAAGGAAGAAGAAGAAGAAAAGGTTCTGTACTGGCACTAGGTTCCAATGCAGGGGCATTTTCACCCACTTATTCTCCAAAAATTGGTCAAAGGGTTGATGAAGGAATATATTTAAAAAGGAAGCCATATGCTGTGTTTGGCAATACCACGAGGCCAATTTGATCAAAATCCCCCACCTTTTTACCAAGGTCATTAGAAGGCCACTACTCTTGTGCCTCATCCGAACAATCAGTAGTAAAGTTGCACACGAGCCGAGCTCAAGCCAAGCTTTTCTCTACTTGAGCTTGGCTTGATCAGTGAACACCTTAGCTTAAGCTTGGCTTGGCTCGAGCATCGAGTTCAAAAGAACAGCTTGAAGTTGGCTTATTGTCCAAGCAAAGCTATCTTTATTCGAGCCGAGTCGAGTCAAGCTGAGCTTTGTCTTTCTTTGTTTTTTTCTAGAAGTGTACACGTAGAAAAGTATAACTACAAACCCACTAACCTAACCTGACCCATTCCAACCCACCCCACTGACCTGACCCTACCCATTGATCCACCCTACCCTACTAACCCAACCCAACCCAACCCAATCCTAATCCGACCCAATCTAGCCTAAAAAAGATCTCAAAATCAGCCCCATTTTAGGGTTTTTCCTATTTTAAACAAATAAGATTTTGCTTAGGTGCGAGTCGTGCAGTGGCCAGGGAAGAAGCCGAAAGGGAGAGAGGAGAGAGAGAGAGAGAGAGAGAGAGAGAGAGAGAGGCCGGTTTGAGTTGAGAAATAGGAGGGAAAGAGACGGAAAGGGAGAGATTTGAAATGAGGGGGAAAAGGAGGGAGGACAGGGCGCGGCGTGCCAGATTGGAAAATGAAAATGAAAATGAAAGGGGGTAGGATTAGGTTGGGTTTGGATTAGGTTGGGTTTTTATTTTAAAAACTTTAAATTATATATATATATATATATATATATATATATATATATATATATATATATATATATATATATATATATAGACACACACACGGGCAGAGCTTTTATTGAGCTTTGAGCCAAGCCGAGCCAAGCTCACTCATGCTTAAACTCAGCTTATTTTCAAAGAAACTTACTAATTGAAGTTCAATCTTGATCAAATTGCCATACAAGCCAAGCTAAGCTGAACTAAAACGAGCCAAGCCAAGCCAAGCAAGCTTTTCAAGCTAGCTTGGCTTGTGTGCAGGGGGGCAAGTAGAGATCGTGCTAGGGTCGACTGAGGCGGATCAATCCAATCGTTGAGCTTGGCCCTGGAAGCGTAATTTGGGGGCCACGATCCCACCATGGAATGCTCAGAAAGGTGGGCCCAGTGTAATGGGGGATGAAGGTTGGATCATCATCATAGCTGGAGGAGCCATGTGATGGTAGTCTCCCAGGCCCTGTACGACAAGAGTCTACCACGGTCGAGGACGAAGCTTCCATCGTGTGATGACGCATGCTACACTTGAAATGTTGATTAATCAGCAACACAGGTACATCATGAATCTGCTATCTATAGAGTGCCTTTAAAAAATAAAAAAAATAAAAAAACCATCAAGTTCAGTGGGCCTGACTGGGGTAAGGGGACCAAACTTGAGAAAAATGAAGGCTCAACAAAAGGCCCAAGAGCAAAGGATTAAGCCCACATGAGTGGCTCAACTGGTTAAGTGGCAAATCTAAGCGGGCCGGCAATAGCAAAGTGCAGAATTTAAGAAATGATCTTGCACAGTCAATGGTGACAAATCCGAGATCTAAAAATGTGGGTCCATCGACAACAATGTGTCAAAATAAAAAAACGGCTGATGTAGCAAAATCTGATTTCTAGATTTTTTAGCCCTTTCCGTGCGTGACAAATCGAAATATCAAGAAAGCAGGCACGGCATGTGGCAAATTCAAACCATGAGAAAGGGAGGCCATGCTCTGATTCGTTTGAGAAGGCCTTGAGTTGATCCAAACTGCTCAAGCGGGCTGCCCATCCACCTAACCAGAGCGGATTAGGTGGAGACCCCTGCCTCACCCAAGCCGGTGCAGCCCTTACCGTGGGGTGGGGTTTCCTTGGGGCTCGATATATGTATTATGTATCTACATTGTTCATCCATTTTTTTCAGATCATTCTATGGCATTATCCGAAGACTGAAACATATTCAATTATCAAATGAACCATGCCATAGGAAATAGTTTTGATTGACCATTAATAAGCCACAAAAGTTTTGGATCAAGCTGATATTTCCCCTCTTCATCCAGGCTTACGTGATTTTATCAACAGATTGGATGGTAAATAGGCACTACGGAAACGTCAAGTTGCACCCTAAGAAGTTTTTAAATGTAGGACTGTCAATCACCACTGTTTCTTATGGTATGGTCCACCTGATAATTAAATCTTCTTCATTTTCTGGATAATGCCCTAACATGATCTGGAAAAATGGATGGACAGCATGGATACATAATACATACATTAAGGTGGGCCCCACAGTAAGGGCTGCACCGTCTTGGTTGAGGCCGGGGTCTCACCTAATTGGCTCTCCTATCTAACTTGATCAAAGGGTGGGGCAAGCGTTCTTTCAATTTCTCAAATCTCTCCACATGTGCTAAAAAAAATGAGATCGTCAAATCCAACGGCTCAAATTGCCTGACAAACCAATAGTCAATGAGAACTGCGGCCCACTTCAAGCCAAACAATTATCATGCTCTGGCTGCCCATGTCCGGCCCGATCTTCACCAATGAAAGGATCCAAATTGACAATCAAGATTATCATGGTGGGCCGCAGATGATTCGTGCATAATAAACAAGGCTGCAAGGGTTTTTTTTTTTTTTTTTTTTTTTTTTTTATTAAGTGAAAATCCGGCACCCACATGTGCTAGAGCAATGGCCCATTGATTTGAGTGGTGTGGATGCCCCGCTCACAATTTCCCGCGGTGTCGTCGGCCCGCTTGAGCTTTCGAAACTGCTACATTAATTTTGGGCTTGTGCACTAAATAAGCTGGTAAAACCGTTGGGCGGCGGCGTGGATTATAAAACCCATACAACACGGTGGGCCCCACAGCGGACTGCCATGAGGGAATCCGATTCCCGGCCCTCTGGTTAAGAAAAGCCGACAGAGTAGTTTTACCATCTCATCTCTTGATCGGTTGGGTAATACGTTTTGATCAGATTTGGAAAACTCAACTCCTTGACAGATCAATGGTAATGCCTTTTCACGTACCCAAAAGCATTAGATGAGTGGTGAGGAAGAGAGGTATAATTGTTACTAGCAATTACACATCCATGCAAGCATGGATCCGTTGAGATGATGACCGATTGATTTTGTTGACAAACAGATATTGTGGAAGGTAAGGTAACACATGTAGGACGTACGTGGCAGAGAGAAAAAATTAGCTAGATGCCACAAGCACACGTGATACAGGGTCTTCCTCTCTATCTTGCACGTGACGGAAATGGAAATGCTGGGGTGGCGTTGCATGGGTGTGATGTCGGCAACCCCCACTCACTTTCCTTGTCTAATTACAAACGACCCCACACGCCATCAGTCGCTTCAATCAAGTGGGTGTGTGATTGAATGCCATAAAACATAAATTCACGGCGCTTATATCGGTTGACGCTCATCCTCATCCATTTGCACTGTAATGCATGCATTGTCGGTTTGTCAAACTCAAAAACAAACACTTATGTCCCCAAGAATCTGCTCTACTGGGTGGGGTAGAGCTGATCACACCAATGCCGGCTACCATACACATTAGCATACATACGCTCATCAAACTAAACTATCCAAACTGTGGGTCCCAGTCTGTCTAGATGGGTCCAAAACCCAAGAACCACACTTATTCGCTGGTCCTATAGCTAATCACCTAACAGGTGACCATCAACCAGACAGCTGAAATTTTATCAACGGACCCAATCTCAACAACCAATTGATTATAGATCACTCACTCAGCATCATCAGATCGTATAATCATTCAGTTGATATCACCAGATCGGTACGGCTTTTTCTATGCCCCTTTCACTGTGTGGCTCACAACTCCAACGATTTAATTCAGACGCAAGTGTGCCATGTGGACTGGAGTTATGTGTGTATGATCCACCCTACTCTGCCAGAGTATCAAATAATTCTTAAAACCCCGCATATAAAACGTGTAGGAAACATACGTCGGTTTCACAGCAGTAAAGAGAAGACTCTGCCACTAACGCAACTAAACCCACAAATCCTGCCCTCTTTTATTTATTTATTTATTTATTTTTATTATTATTATTTTTTTTACTTTCACTCAATCTCCCCCACATCTCTCTATCTCAACATACATATTATATAAATTAATATACACATGTATCATCAACACATATCTATATATGGTGGTACTCGGTACTTTCATTTGAGTTATATTGGTACCAGATATGGATTGCCTACAAGCATGGCCGGAACCAATTGTCCGAGTCCAGTCCTTGTCTGAGAGTGGCACAAGTGTGATTCCCGAGAGATACATCAAGCCTCCATCGCAGAGACCCTCATCGAGTTGTTGTGTAGCAACGGGTGTTAACATCCCAGTAATCGATCTGGGGGGCATCCATGGTGATGTGAGAGAGAGAGAAGCGATCATGTGTGAGATGTCAGAGGCATGTCGCGAGTGGGGATTCTTCCAGGTGGTCAACCATGGGGTGCGCCCAGAATTGATGAGGCAGATGAGGGAGGTATGGCGGAATTTCTTTCATCTACCACTCGAACAGAAGCAAATCTACGCCAATTCTCCAAAGACATATGAAGGGTACGGTAGTCGTCTGGGAATTGAGAAGGGTGCAATTCTCGACTGGGGAGACTACTACTTCCTCCACTTCCTTCCCCTCTCTATCAAGAACAAGAATAAATGGCCTCTTCTTCCTCCTACTTGTAGGTATTATCAATTTCCCTAATTGATAATCAATTTTTGTATGATATCTTCTTTTTTTCTTTAAGCCGTCTTATTGAGTTTTGTACTTTGGATATGAGAAAAACATATAATTGTTCTTTTTTCTTTTTTAAATATAATATAACGGGACACTATCAGCTATGGAGTGGTTTTAATTATGAGTATATAATCCACTGATCTTCCAAATCCATAAGGCGCCCCCTTTGCCATAAAAAAGAAATCAACCTTCAATTCATATGGTTGTTCATATTTGGTTTCTGTGGTTAATTGCGTTGACTAGGGAGGTGATTGAAGAGTACGGATGGCAGCTGGTGAAACTCTGCGGGATTTTGATGAAAATCTTATCTAAGAATCTTGGGTTGGAGGAAGGGTATCTACAAAATGCATTTGGTGGAGAAGATATTGGGGCATGCCTGAGGGTGAACTACTACCCCAAGTGCCCCCAGCCAGACCTCACGCTTGGTCTCTCTCCACACTCCGACCCTGGCGGCATGACGCTTCTTCTACCGGATGATCGTGTGACCGGTCTCCAAGTCCGCAGAGGGGACGCCTGGGTCACGGTACAACCCGTCCCCGACTCATTCATAGTCAATATCGGGGATCAAATCCAGGTATCTCTCTCTTTCTCTCTCTCTCTCTTATCTACACCATAAGAAATGAGTGGCGCAGATTTCATGAAACATGAAACGATACAAGATTTTGATATTATGTGAGGGATGTCGCCGTGGAACCACTTTCAGCCAATAGATTTACTTTCGACGAAGGCATCACACCATCAACATGTCTTCTTGTTATCAGCATCCAACTGTTAGTCATTCTTAGATTATTTGGGTATGAAGTATGAACGCCAAGAGACAGGTCTGCATGACTAGTGGGGTTTTATCCTAGTCAACTCCAATATATAAAGTAGTGAATGCTTTTCTTCCTTTTATTCAAAAGTAGTTAAACAGGGAGTACCATGAAAATGTAGTTCCCTGGGCATGTACGGAACATATATAGGCCCTACTCCCATGTGATCATAAAACTTGCATATTCAATAGTGGCCCTCCACTAAAGCTCATAGTGCTAAATTCCAACTAATTAGTCAATTCTCTGGTCTATGCCATGGTTTGGAAATGGATGGTCTTAACTAAAAGGAATTAACCGGGTTGTGTTCCACTTTCCCAAATCTGTACCTGTGGGGTTGCATTGTTTTGTGATCTAGACCATTGATTGGATGGGCTCCACTATGGATGACTGTTGCTCTAAAACTCTTCCAAATAGGTAGATTCTGACCCTTCAGTAGTCAGATTGGCAGTTAAGAACAAAATTGAAAAAACGTGACTCCAGCTGTCCATAATCAATGGAAAATGGACCGAAGATTGAATGGTTAGAATCTGCAACTCATGAAAAATTCAGTGTGGTGCATCAAATAAAAAACTGAATAACAAGAAACCAACCATCCTGATAATACCATTCTCATCCAAGGAGAGAGTATTAATTGGAGTAGAATTATGGGTCTTCCTAACGAGAGTGGAGTAGGTGAGACCCCGGCCTCACCCATGACGGTGCGCCCCCTACCGTGGAGTTACTGTGGGCCCTACCTTGACGTATGTTTATGTATCCACTCTGTCCATCCGTTTTTATGTATCATTTTAGGGCATTATCCAAAAAATGAATCATATTCAACTATCAGGTGGACCATACCATAAGAAACAGTGGTGATTGACCGTGCTACTATTAAAAACTTCTTAGAGCGCATCTTAATGTTTCTGTAGTGTTTATTTACCGTCCACTCTGTTGTTAAGGTCACAAGAGCCTGGATAAAGGTAAAAAACAAATATCATCTTGATCCAAAACTTTTGTGGCCCCATTAATGGTCAATTACCACTGTTTATTATGTTATGGCCCACCTAATAATTAGATATGCTTCATTTTTTTGCATATTGTCCTAAAATGATATGGAAAAACAGATGGACGGGAGTGGATACATAATATATACGTCAAGGTGGGCCCCACGGTAACCCCACAGTAGGGGCCGCACTGTCTTGGGTGAGGCAGGGGTCTCACCTAATCCACTCTCCTTGGGAGCTCTGGCCATGGTACAGTTTGCTAAGGTAAACCATTCCGCAGGTGTGGAGATCCTGGTTCAGTGATCTGGACTCTATAGATCTGATGAGCCACACCACCAATGGGGAAGCCCAAATATTCTCTTCAATTGAAAACGATCCTAGCCTTCCATGTTTGACCTCATATTTGTCTAGTATGGGATGTCAATGGTCTCTCTCTCTCTCTCTCTCTCTCTCTCTCTCTCTCTCTCATTTGTTAATCACCTATTTGTAGGCCACTAATCGGTAGGTTAGGACCTTCAAATCTTGGATATCTTGGGCCCATCCCATATCCATAGACGCCACATGCCCCACAAGTAGAGAATTCTGTGCTATGAAAATATACATTAGTTGAGAATAGCCTTATGATTTCACATTTTTTTTTTTTTTTAAAGATGGGTATGGATTAATTTTAACATAACGGCTATTTATGGTGGAGCTTGCTGGATGACTATGGTGCTAATTTTGAGGTCTCTAGGGACATTTTGCGTACATCTTAGTTTTTCTAGCCGGAGATCTCCTCAGTTTATTTTCATATCATTTTCTTTGCATTAGTATAACTCCAACCAGTCTAAGGGCCCATTTGGTAGACACCTAAAAATAAGTTCTTCTAATTCTAGTTAATCTCAATTAGGTATTAGAGGTCATATTTCTTTTTGGTAATAAAGATTGTTTTTAATCCTTACCAAAAAAAAAAGTGGTCTCTAATATATAATTACGATTAACTTTAAGCATGTACCAAAAAAGCCCTAATTATTCCTTTCCATTTGAATAACTTTAAAGAGCATGATCTGAAGATGAGAGTTTTAGAGCTACCATCCTGCCTATTATAAAAGTCTACTTTCTCTAAAGAATTTAATAACTATAACGATAGTTCCTGTAATTCTTTTCATCTTCTCATCCAAAGTTCATGTCTAAAATAATATTGTGGTGGAACATTACCACGTCGTACCCTTGAAAGTCAATAGTGGCCATTGAGATAAGAGGCCCCGTCATAGCATTATGGATATGTTATGGCTCACAATCATACTAATCATTCATTTCTATCCACTGGATGTTGAGCATTGACCATTTGGTTTTTACCATCCAATTTGTTGGCTATGGATATCCACTAAGACCCATGATTCTCAAAGTACGTATTTTAGTTTGGAAGCCCAAAAACCCATCCGATTCCTAGCCCAGTGAGGTCAACTTGGTGACTGGAACGAGTCTTTGCTTGGCCTGACTGGGTATTCTATATTTAAATTAGAAACTTTCAAGTAGATAAATACAGTTTACTTGTAATAAAATGAAAAATGTGAAACCAAATTGCGACAATGCTGGCTAAGTTGTTTAGTTCTCCTCACAGAACTGCGGGGATCAAACTTCTTGATAGCACTACCAGGTGAGTGAGTTGTTGTGAGTCGCGTTGAATCATCGAGATGGAGATTTGACTCGAGAAGTCTCATTGTTTAGAGACTGAGTGAAAACACCATCTTGTTTTCTCATGACTTGACTCAAAATCTCTTCGATCTGAGTTGACTCGGCTGAGTTTCAACCGGGTCGCATGTATGATAAATCATATTCCCCCAAACATTGGTATATATAATTAGTCTTTTGAGACCAAAGTGCTCAACTGTACCTTTTGGTTACATAATTTATTGAATTAGAGGTTAAAAAGTAAAGAGCACTGAGCTTGGATTGCCTTCTTATATGTTGGCTTTACAAAGCCTTAGGAGATAATTCAAACACCTACACAAGAAGGAAATAAAAAACTCTCTGTATTAAAAATAGCTTTCTAGCTTGATTTTTGCTTGCTATGAACGCACAACACCACGCCCCTTTATATAGTGACTTGCTACTATGTGAAATACCTAATATACCCTCATTCTAGAATAATCTATACCATTAACTACCTTTAATCCATCAGTTTCTAACGTATGGAAATCCACCACCACAACATGTGGAAATTCCAATAGCTATAATGTATCGCTTTTCAGATGCCATGAAATCTTCCAGAGGTTGCTGGAGTATTTGAACCGTCCATTTGGTTTGAACGTTCCAACACTCTCCTTCAAACCAAAATCAGTTTCATTACAAGCATGGACCTTAGTTATCTTAATGTATCAGTCGGTAATGCCTTGGTGAATATGTCCGCGACCTGTTCAGTAGTGTGACAGTATTCTAATTTTACCACTTTTTGTTTCACTTGATCTCTAAGAAAATGGTATTGAGTATCGATATGCTTGCTCCTTCTATGCTGTACCGAATTTTTGGAGAGCTTGATTGCTGACTTGTTATCCACATATATGATTGTGAATCCTTCTTGCGGATGCTTCAGTTCCTTTAGCAGATTTCTCAACCAAATTGCCTCACAAACTGTAGATGATGCTGCCACATACTCTGCTTCACATGTGGACAAAGCGACCACACTTTGCTTCTTTGAATTCCATATGAAGGCAGTCATTTCGAGATAGAATACATACCCAGTGGTGCTCTTTCTTTCATTTTGGTCACCTCTCCAATCACTATCTGAATATTCATACAACATTGCTTCATCTTCGTATGAATAGAAAAGACCAAATTCCATTGTTCCTTCGACGTACCTGATGATTGTTTTTGCAACTAGCTAGTGTGATTCTTTTGGCGCTTCCATGTACCTGCTTAGAAGCCCAATACTGTAGACAATATCCGGCCTTATGATTGTGAGATACCTTAGGCTTCCAATCAGACTCTTGAACAAAGTCCAGTCCACGCTTCTTCCTTCTCCTTCTTTTGTCAGCTTCAAGCCCGTTGCTACAGGTGTGTTCACGGCATTGCAATTGGCCATCTTGAACTTTTCAAGTAATTCCTTGGCATACTTTTTCTGAGATATATGATGCCACCATGTTGTTGCTTCACTTCGATGCCTAGAAAGAAAGACATCCGACCTCCGTCAGTCATCTCGAACTCCTTAAACATGGCCTTTTGAATTCATCAAACATCGGCTGGTTGTTCCCTGTAAACAGCAAATCATCAACATACAGGCATGCTATGAGCATATCGCCATGAGCATTCTTCTTGATGTAAACTGCATACTCATATGGACATTGGGCGCAGCCGTTCTCTTGAAGATAGTTGTCGATACGTGCATTCCAAGCACGTGAAGCTTGCTTCAACCCATAGAGGGCTTTCTTGAGCCGATACACCTTATGTTCCTCCCTTGCATAACAAACCCTTCAGGTTTGTCAACATAGACTTCTTCTTCCAGAATTCCATTCAGGAATGCAGATTTCACATCAAGTTGGTAGATCATCCAACTTTGATGTGCTGCAAGGGAGATAATCATCCTCACAGTATCAAGGCGAGCAACAAGAGCGAAGACTTCTTCATAGTCTACCTCATACTTCTGTTTGTATCCCTTTGCTACGAGCCTTGCCTTGTAGCGATCGATCTCACCATCAGCATTTCGCTTAATCTTGTATACCCATTTGACGCCGATAGCTTTCCGGCCATTAGGAAGCATAGTCAGCTCACATGTATCATTCTTTTCAATGGCATGAATTTCTTCTTTCATAGCTATTCTCAAACATTCTTCTTTTATGGCCTCCTGGAACTTCAGAGACTCATGATCTGCATACAGGCAGAAAAGATTAACTTATTCAGTTTGCTCATAGATGTTGCTTAAACTTCTCATTTTGATGGGTGCCATGGGTGAGGACGAGCTGACCGAATTTTGATTTGATGGAGTACTTTCAGGGCTTCTGTGAACCGATGATGAAACAGAAGAAGGTATTGTGGGCGTTTGCTCTTGACAGTCATGCCTTTCTTCCTGTTCTTCTGTTTCGACTCGAATATCTTTGGTCGATTCTTCATCGTTTCATTTTCAAGTTTCTTCCTCACTGAAGACCGCATCTCTACTTACCACTACTTTATTGGTTAGTGGATTGTAGAGCTTGTAGGTTTTAGATTCTTCACTATAGCCGATGAAGATGCACTTCTCACCACGATCATCAAGCTTCTTTCTTCTTACCTCTGGAACTTGAGCATAAGCGACACACCCAAAGATCCTTAGGTGCGCCACGCTCGGTTTGTAGCCACTCCATGCCTCCTATGGTGTCATGTTTCTGACGCTCTTAGTTGGACACCGATTGAGCAAGTAGGCAGTACATGCAACTGCCTCTGCCTAGAAGTTCTTTGGCAAGCCTTTTTCTTTTAGCATGGTTCTTGTCATATCAAGAATAGTACGGTTCTTTCATTCTACAATACCATTCTGCTGTGGCGTATAGGCTGCAGTGTGCTGCTGCTTGATGCCTTGTTCCCTACGATAATCTCGAAATACATTTGAAGTGTACTCTCCACCTCTGTCAGATCTGAGTACTTTAATTTTGTAACCACTTTCAACTTCAACACGAGCTTTGAAAATTTTAAAGATAGAGAAAGTGGCCAATTTTTCTTTGATGTAATATACCCAAAGTCTTCTACTGAAATCATCAATGAAAGTAATAAAATATTTATTACCTCTAAGAGAGGGTGCTTCAAGTGGTCTGCAAATATTAGTGTGAACCAACTGCAATGGTTCTTTTGCTCTTCTGGACACTCCACTTGGGAAGGAGTTCCTTTGTTGCTTGTCGAGTGTGCACACCTCACACACATGTTCTGGAACTTCAATCACCGGCAAACCATACACCATGCTTGATGAAGACAATAACTTTAAGCCGTTGAAATGGAGATGCCCAAAGCGAAGATGCCATCTCCATGAATCATTTTTCACAATTCCATAGAGACACTTCTTGGCTTTGTGTTGATTTGAAGCGAAAACATGCGATTCTTCGCCATTTGGACTTGAGTCATAAGTCTCCCGTGTGCATCTCTTATAGAGAAAGAATAATTTTCCATGTGTATGACATACCGCTTCTCAAGGAGTTGGCTGATACTGAGGATATTACTTTTCATGTTTGGTACGTAATACACATTGGAGATAAAATTTGGCACACCATTCTTCTAATAGATTTTAACTTTTCCTTTACCTTTCACGAGAACTTTTGATGAGTCTCCTAGACTTACGTTGCCACGAGCATCGTCTACCAGTTCCACGAACAACTCCTTCTTTCCATACATGTGGTTACTCGCATCAGAGTCAAGATACCACACGTCATGTTGATCACATGCTTCTTCTTGTGCAAGAAGAAGTATGGAGTCTTCATTTTCATGATTTGATGCTTCTGCATAATTAGAATGCTTATCTTGATCTACTGGTTTGCTCTAGCAGTCTGAAGCATAATGGCCGAACTTGTTACAATTGTAACATTGAATATTTGCTGTATTTCCACGACCACGCATGGATCGGCCTCTACCATTTCCTCTTCCATGGAAATTGGTAAACTTCTGTTGATTTTGTTGATGGCTTGGATGATATCCACGCCCTCTGCCTCTTGTACGATTGCTAGTGCCACGTCCCCCTCTTTGTGTATGGCCATTTTTTTGTTCATTTAGAGTTAACTTGGACTCCAAGGCATGTTCGAGCATCGGTCCAATATTTTTTTGCATTCGTTGCTCATGCACTTGCAACGATCCCATCAGTTCTTCAATGGACAGTTTTTCCGAGTCCTTTGATTCTTCTATGGCCACAATCACATGCTCAAATTTGGGTGTAAGGGATCGCAGTATTTTTTTGACCACCCGCACATCCTCAATCTTTTTGTCATTTCTTTTCAAGTTGTTAACAATGATAAGCAACTTTGAAAAATAATCCGAAATGGACTCACCTTCCTTCATGTGAGAGGTCTCGAATTCGACTATAAAGGTTTGGAGGCAAACCTTCTTCATACGATCAACTCCTTTGAAGATGGTGCTAAGAATCTCCCATGCTTACTTACATGTTGTCGTTTCAGCGATCCGTTCAAAGATGGATTCATCCAACCCTTGATAAACAATAAACAGAGCCTTCTTATCTTTCTTTCTTTGATCTTTGAGGACCGTTCTTTGATTAGTGGTGTAGGCAGCTTCTTGCTCCATAGTGGGTTCTACATACCCATCGGTAATGATCTCCTATAGATCTTGTGACCCGAACAGTGCCTTCATCTGTATGCACCAATTCTCATAGTTGTCTTTTGACAACTTCTAAATTTGGGGCTGAATAGTGGTGGCCATCTTCACTAGACTATGGAATCGGCACCTAGGACCAGTAGCTCTAATACCACTTTATTGGCTTTAAAAAGCCTTGGGAGATAATTCAAACACCTACACAAGAAGGAAATAAAAAACTCTCTGTATTGAAAATAGCTTTCTAGCTTGATTTTTACTTGCTATGAACGTACAACACCACACCCCTTTATATAGTGACTTGCTACTATGTGAAATACCTAATATACACTCATTCTAGAATAATTTATACCATTAATTACCTTTAATCCATCAGTTCTAACGTATGAAAATCCATCAGCCACAACATGTGAAAATTCCAATAGCCATAACGTATAGATTTTCAAATGCCATGAAATCTTTCAGAGGTTGCTAGAGTATTGAATCGTCCATTTGGTTTAGACGTTCCAACATTATATATCGAGTCTGACAAATGGATTGACTAGAAAAGTATCCGATGCCTACCAACAGTGTCTAAACTAGTCATCAACCGTGGTATGCTCGCGTAGGATCCTGTCCGTTCATCAGCTGTCAACAGTTGTAAAAAGGTCCAAACCATAAAGCGGGCAGAACTCTACTCAGTAGCTACTATGACAGGCAGTCTTCTTTTTGCTGTTCCTAAGCTTAACAAAATGCATTATGCGAAATAATCAAATGAAAAAACGTTCACATTTAGTTCAAAACACCAACAATATCGGTGAATGAAGATTTGGGTTTAAGCTGTTTTTACTCAAAAATTCAAAAATAAAAATAAAAAGAGTGAAAAACAAAGGTTATAAATCAATTGATAATATTAAAATATACAACTAACAATTGAAATGTTTAGAGGTTCTAAGTGCATAAATAATAACGTATACAGGTAATCAAACTTGTGGTTAATTTCATTCTTTGGCTATGTTATATTCTTACTTTCCAAGTAAGCCCTAGAAACCAAGAAGAAAAAAAATCCACCTTCTATGTGGATGGTGACTACCAATCTGTCTTTGCATCATCATAAATATATTCTTTATAATTATTATTATTATTATTTTTTTAAATAACTTGTTTAATTCAATTCACCACCAAAATTAGTTTTTTTGCCCACGGAGATAAAGGGATATTTAAATTCTAATGCAATTATAAGAGCTCTCTCTCTCTCTCTCTCTCTCTCTCTCTCTCTAGATTAAAATAAAGCTTTGAAACCTATGATAGTGAGTGATGAACGGTGTGGATGTGATACATGTGTGGCCATGTGTCTGAAGACATAGCAGATTGCCTGCAACGCCCGGAGAATATCCCTAGACAGACGTGGCTCAAGCTTTCCGGGGCCCACCATGATGTACGTGTTTTATCTACACAGTCTATCCGATTTTCCAGCTCATTTTAGGATATGAGCCCATGGTGATGTTTATTTGCCATCCAACCTGTTCATAAGGTCACACAGACATGGATGAAGAGAAAACAGAAATACCAGTTTGGTCCAAAACTTTTGTGGCGCCCAAGAAGATTTTTAATGGTGGGCGTTGGATCACCACCAATTCCTATGGTGTGGTCCACCTGATCAGACCGGATCTGCTCATTTCTGATCTCATGCATTACAATGAGCTGGGAAAATGGATGTACGGTCTGGACAAAACACATACATAATAGTAGGGCCCACAAATCCTTACTTTCCAGCACCGACCAGTATCACAGGGTGAGTATGAAATCCGCGTCCGAAACCAACGCCGTGCTCCAGGGATATATCCATGTAGACGCGCGCTGCAGGCAATCCGCTACTAGAACATCAATCAACTTTCTTTATTATAATAATTCAAAAAGAAAAAAAGAAAAAAAGTTGAGAAATGGTTAATTATTTGCTAATAAACAGTGGTTGGTGAACAAATGAAATCTCAGGTGTTGAGCAATGCCAACTACAAGAGCGTGGAGCATCGCGTGATTACGAATGCGTCTCAAGAAAGACTGTCCTTGGCTTTCTTTTACAACCCCAAGAGCGATCTGCTTGTGGGGCCCGCACCAGAACTAGTGACTTCTCACCAACCCGCCTTGTACAGGCCAATGACCTTCAACGACTACAGGCTCTACATCAGGACAAGGGGACCACGTGGCAAGTCCCAAGTGGAATCCTTGAAGGCATCTTCCAGTGCCACACCATCACATGGTCCCTCTTCACACTTGCAACAGGAAAATGACTGTTAGCCCCTACCTTCACCATCACCATCACCATCACCATTTAAAGGAACATTATTTGTGCCATGGACCCACCTCCTAAACGATGGGGGCCCCTCCTCTTTGGTAGGCCCCTCAGAGAACATGGTGGGCTTGGCCCCTCTAACCTATTAGAGAATCTACACCTACCTTACAATCTGCCTGTGACACGGGGGAATGCTAATTCGGAACTCTCCACTTGTTACTTTTCTTCTCCCTTGTAAATCAAAATGCAGCATATCCCTCCTTGTGTTACAAAATTGAAAACCTTCTTTGTTAGCCCAAAGCGACTGAGCCTCATCTCCTGTTGGATTGCTGCATTGGGGAATGTATATGTACGTCGCCTGATTGGCCCAATTCCCTCTATGAAAGAAAATCAAATATACCGGTTTCTTTTTCTTTTTACTTTTTTGTTTGTTTTTTTTTAATTTTTTGATAAGGTGGGGAACTTCCACCTATAATTTTATTGATTAGAAAAAAGAAATTATTTCTAGATATGGAGACATAAACAAATAGCAGGAGACATAAACAAATAGCGGATTAGGTGAGACCCGGGCTCACCCAAGACGGTGCGGCCCTTACAGTGGGGCTACCATGGGGCCCACCTTGATGTATATATTATGTATCCATGTCATCCATCCATTTTTCCATATCGTTTTATGACATTATTTGAAAAAAATGGTGGGAAAGCAGACATGACAAAAAGTGAAGGCTTTGAGAACTGACAATGTTAGATAATTCACTTTGGGGAAAATCAATCAATATTGCAAGGAAGAAGGGATCGTGCGGCACAACACAGTGCGCCACACACCAGAATACTGTAGCAGAGCGGATGAATCAGACTCTCTTGGAGAGGGCCCAATGCATATTAAGTAATTTTGGGTTAGGTAAGGATATGTGGATTGAGACCGTTAACACAGTTTGTTACTTGATAAATCGGTCCCCTTCTATGATGATAAAATATAAGATTTCAGAAGAAGTGTGGACTGGTCAGTCATTAGACGACTCAGGTCTGCGAGTCTTTGGTTGTGAGGCTTACTCTCATGTACCATCTGTTAAGAGAGATAAGTGTTAGTACACTTTTCTGTGAAATATTAATGTACCTTATTTGTCAATCACATGTGTCCATGTGTTGCAATGTCGGTTAAGCCTTGGTAAGCTGAAGATTTAAGATTCAAGTAAACCAGAAACATCAAGGAAGAAGAACAAGTAAATAAAATGCCTTGGTGACCCTAACCATTTGATCTAAAACGCCAAAATCCTCTTTAAATGACTTGGACCAACTAGGAAAACCCTTAGTCATTTTCATTAGCTTTAAATCATATAGAAAAATATGATAAATTAAGTTAATTAAAGAGGTGGAAGCTGCTGTAATTAAACCAACCCAAACAGCAGTTTTCAATAGGTCTTCGATTGATCGGAGACCAGTTTGGATAGGTCTTCGATCCATCGAAAATGTCATTTCAATATATCAAGCTATGTCCAGCAATTTACCAACTCTCTGGACAGTTTCTTCGATCCATCGAATTGGTGATTTCGATATATCAAAATCAATAATTCGATCAATCGAAACCCAATTTAATATATCGAAAATATGTCCAATGACTTACACAGATCTCTAGACAGGTTTCTCAATCCATCAAACTAATGGTTTTGATATATCGAAGATCGCTCTCATCAATCGAAACCATTTTTCGATATATCAAAGTGACCATTTTTCTGCCCGTTTTGTAACTGTTAAAGATTTTTTTTTAAATATGGGAGAGACGGATTTTGGGTAAAAGATTGGGATTTCGAGGAGTTTTGAAGCCACCATTAAAGGAGACCATTAGAGGCTCAAATCCTAACCCTAGCAAGGCATCTTCCTTGTGATTCATCACAAAAATGGAGTATTCCAAACTCATGAAAAAGATGCACTTGTTCATCTTTGATCTCTAGAGTTTGGATTGATCTTGACAGTTATATTCTTATCCAAAACTCTATGATGAGATCTTTATAGGTGATATTCTTTAGGCAAACTATTCTCATTAGTTGTAGAGATCTCAAACCTACCCTCTTATCACATTGGTCATCTTAAGAAAATTAAATGCAAGGTGATTAATCGTTGGAGCTGGAGCATTAGTAAAGCATCGACAATAACATCGAGGGAGCACAAGAGGAGTTGATTGAAGCAAATGAGAGCGGAGATCAAGCAACTCGAAGCGGTGCATCAAAAGGGCTCAAATCTGACAAGTAAGGTTGTTAATTTGTGTTGAGTTCATCCACTCTTTTTTAAGTGGGAATTGATGTAAAGTTTGTTTGTCAAACTCGATCTAGGGTCGTTTGTCTATCATTAGCTTATTAGTTAAGTCTAAAAGTCTAGGGACGTTTCTTATTCATTGGCATGCTTGTGGACCTAAATTCCAGGGTCGTTTGGCAATCCATGGTACGTTTGTCGGGCCTAAAAGTCTATAGTCGTTTGGCGATCTTTGACACGTTTGTTGTAACGCCCCAGATTTTCGAGATTTATTTGAAAATTTTTGAAAATTCATTTTTAATTTATTTTTTATTAATTATCGTACATTTACTGTTGATTTGCGAATAGCGGGACATCCGTAGGAGATCCGATAGGGGACCCTTTACAAAAGTTGCTTAGAATGATCCCATAAACATCGTAGAAAGATCAGATTTCAAAAATCACGCACTTTTCAGATAATTACGAAAATGCCATTAGTTGAGCTTAAGTTAAGATGCTATTTTTAAGTATTATAGTTTCTGACAATCACTTTCACGTAAAACTCTGGATTTAAGCTTATGGGCACATATTAACCATACATGTCAAATTTCAGCCCTTAAATCATAGTAGAAGTGGTCCAATTGTCAAATTAGCCCATTAACCCTTGATTTTCATGTCCATCGAGTGAGGAAAGTAGATGGTTAGTCGTAGTCGAATATTTCTCTTCATATGAGTGACTTGGATCGTCTTTATCATGGACCAATAGTGTGATTTGAGTGCCCCACCTTGATAAGTCTCTTTCTTATGGGCGAAGTTATCCCGTTCTAGAAATTAACGAGTTACCAACTCTTTTTAAATCTGAACCTTTCAATTTACCCACTTCTCACCATCAATCGCTTCTCAAATTTGGACCACTTATTATACTCATATGACTACCAGTTTACACAAAGTTTGGATCCCGATCTATAATCCTACACCGTTGAACCACAAAGCCAGCACCTTCCTTTTCCGCCAAAAATTGAAATTTCAGATCTAGGCATTTCTCACCATCAATCAACTACTAAACTTTGTAAAATTGTTTGCCTATCATGACTACATATTTTCTCAAAATTTAGGCCCTGATCATCAAACGTAGACCGTTAATTGAGATCTAGCCCATTTTAGCACCCGTTAGGCCATTTTCAAGGATCGGCCAATCTAGAATGTGGATCATCAAGAAATTTACGTATTCTGACTCTACTCTTCGAGCTTAATAAGATGAACAGATTGGAATTGATCAAAGATCATCCGAATATTGAGATTTGAGAAACCCACCTCAAGAGGTTGTTACACAAGACCTCGCGTGCACATCCCTCTCCATATTTCTACAACGCACCTCCAAGTCCTTCTCCTAACCCTAGCCTCCATGCCGTAGAGAAAGAGAGAGAGAGAGAGAGAGAGAGAGAGAGAGAGAGAGTAGAAGAAGAAGAAGAGAGTTCTTTCTCATATTTTTCCAGCGGCTAGGATCTTCTACAACCCTCTTCTTCTAAGTTCATCCTAAGGTGAGGATTTTCCTTCAAGCCTTTCATTAATAATATTATGATTATCATAAGTTTCTTTTGTGGCATGTGAAGTTGTTTTGTTTTGAATTGCTGATCCATATAACATGAGGTTTAATGTATGTTGTAGGCAAATATAGTCTGACAAGAAGTGAGGGGTCGCGTATCCCGGATGTAAGCAGCTCGGCTCGTGCTCTTCAGAAGGGGTCGCGTATCCCGGATGCGAGCAGCTCGGCTCGTGCTCTTCAGAAGGGGTCTCGTATCCCGGATGCGAGCAGCTCGGCTCGTGCTCTTCAGAAGGGGTCGCGTATCCCGGATGCGAGCAGCTCGGCTCATGCTCTTCAGAAGGGGTCGCATCTCCCGGATGCGAGCAGCTCGGCTCGTGCCCTTTAGAAGAGGTCGCATCTCCCGGATGCGAGCAGCTCTGCTCGGGCTCGTCAGAAGGGGTCGCACCTCACGAAAGCGAGCATCCCTGACACGAGCAGCTCCCGACATCAGAATAGTCCTGAGTCTTCATTTTTTGGTCTTCATACTTCCAGCACCCGGTTCCCGTCGAGTGGCTTGTTCAATCCCTCTGCAACACCAAGCAGAGTTACATCCAGCGCGGCGGTTTTTTCTTCCTTTCGGCGTCTCCTTCCTTTTCGGAGGCTATGACTCCAACTACGGGCGTCTCCTTCCTTTTCGGAGGCTATGACTCCAACTACGGCTTCTAGTTGATCATGACATATCAGCGCTATTACCACGCTTACTGGCACCCCGTATAGGTCAGTTTTTGGGCTTATCTTCTCTAAATGGATCCGGATCTCAAGGGATTGCCATCAAGGGGCGTGATTGTTGAAATAAGTCATTGGGTTGGATCTGACTCAAAAGATAGGATCTTATCCCACGAAATCAGCAAGATCTCAGTATCGTATACGACATCAACGGGATTTCGATATCTCACGTAACAAATTGGATTGTTTCAGATCTATATAAAGGGGGTGGCTCCATTAAGAGGAGGTACGCACAGAACAATCAATCTTGGTCCCGTTTTGCTTGGCTTCTCTTCTTACTGTGGCCTAACTTAAGCATCGGAGGGCTAACGGCTGGTCCCCAGCCACCCTTATTTGCTGTCTTGTTTCAGGTCTGGTGGTGGAAATCCCTGCTGGAGTGAAGGAGGAAAGTCGGAGGATCTCGTTACAAAATCTGACATTAACAGTTTGGCGCCGTCTGTGGGAACGACTTGATCATCAAAATCAATCGTGCTAACCACCGATCAAAATCCTTCAGCGATGCCTCCTAAAAAGGCTGTTCATCCTTCATCTTCAAGGCAGGCACCACCTCCGCCTGATGAGACGGAATCCGTACCTGTCCTCCCACCTGCTCCAACGAATATCCCTCAAGGAGCCCCGAATATACCAACAACAAACCCATTGTTGGAGGCCTCTGGAAATCAAGATGATGTCCTACGTTTCCTCGGAAACACTCTCCTAACTCTAAATGCCGGAGTTCAGGCGCTGTCAAATCGGCTAGATCAACACTTCCCTGAACCGCAAAAACAATCCTCCGGAGGGTTACCACCGCAACCCATACCGGTAGCTTCTAGACATTCTATGGACGAACCACAGGTCCCGCCACTCGGCGGCCATCCCCCTGTACCGTCTCCACATTCCATACATTCCAGTTCGTCTCGACAACCTCAACTGCAAGGCTCCACCGCCGAAACATCTAGCTATACCCTACCATGGGAAGGAGATCTCAAAAGAATCCAAGATCGTTTTGATGTCATGGAACAGCGATACCAGGCAAATCGGCCATCTGCCGTCATGGCGGCAATACACCAATCTGAATCTCCCTTCACCAGCGAGGTCATGGAAGCCCCATTACCCAGAAAGTATCGAGCGCCTGTTATTGCTCCGTACACAGGAATTGGCGACCCTCTGGAACATCTGGAAACATATAGGTCCCTCATGGAGTTGGAGGGACATGGTTCAGAAATCATGTGTAGGGCTTTTCCCCTAACATTGAAGGATGCAGCTCGTACGTGGTTCCGGGGGTTAAAGCCCCGTTCCTTCAGATCCTTTCCCCAGTTATCAGAGATATTCCTTTCTCAATTCATGGGGAGTATTCGCATTAAGAAGCCAGCCTCCCATCTGATGAATCTGAAACAGCAGCATGGGGAGACAATAAAGGAGTTCACAGTACGATTCACTGCCGAAGCCGTTCAAACTGAGGGTTACACTGAAGAAAAGGGTCTTACAGCCCTCATTGCCGGAATAACGAGCGAGAAATTCAGGTTTGCCTTAGATAAAAGCCCACCGAAAACTATGGCAGAATTCCATGCCAAAGCTCAGAAATATATCAATGCAGAAGAAGTCGCATTGACACGCCATGGAGTACAGAGTAAGAAGCGCAAGCCAGAAGGAGCCTCTTCTACAGATAAGAAATACCGTCGTGACCAGCGCGATCGTTCTCCCAAGAGGCCTTACTCTGGTAAATATCATAATTACACTCCTCTTAATCAGTCTCCTGAAAAGGTTCTAATGGAGATTAAACACAAGCCATATGTGAAGTGGCCTGCAAAGATCAAATCCGATCCCGAGAAGAGGGACAAGAGCAAGTTCTGTTATTTCCACAAAGATCACGGGCATAGGACCCAGGACTGCATCTCTTTACGAGACCATATCGAAGCCCTTATTCGAAAAGGCCATCTCCAGGATTATGTTGCTCGTAAAAATCGATCACCAGGAAGGGCGAAGACCTTATCTCGCCAAAAGGAACCACCTCATCATCAAACCGACCAGGAGGATGCCGAGCCCACGGGAGAAATTCGCACTATCGTCGGGGGACCAGCTTGCGGGGGTGACTCTCAAGCTTCAAGAAAGGCATACGCTCGAAAGGCGTCCAAAGAACCCCAGCAGATCTATTGGCTGGAACAAGCGTCCAACTCATCAAAAGCTAGCCATCCTCCAATTTCTTTCACCCTCGAAGATGCAGCGGGAATTCACTTCCCTCATGAAGACTCCATCGTAGTCACATTGAAGGTATCAAATTATCTGACTCATCGAATTATGGTGGATACAGGTAGCTCAGCCGATATTCTGTATTTGGAGGCTTTTGACAAGATGGCACTTGCCAGAAACCTCCTCAAGCCAGTATCGACCCCTCTAGTCGGCTTTGGAGGAGAGGTAGTAACACCTGAAGGAAGTATCGATCTCCCAGTCACTTTTGGGGAGAGTCCAGCGAAGACCACCGTCTTCGTAAACTTCCTCGTCGTGGATCAAAAATCAGCATATAACGCCATCTTGGGGCGGCCGTCTCTAGCTAAGGTCGGAGTGGCCTTGCACCCTTCATATTTATGTGTTAAATTTCCTACCCCAAATGGCATCGGGGTCGTGCGAGGAAGTCAGCAGGAGGCACGGTCTTGTTACCAGATAGCCCTCCAAGATCGAAAGAAGGCTCAAGCGACGCCCGTCATGGAAATAGCTCAAGGATCACCCGACGTTCCCTCGACTACCTCGTTGGATCCGAGAGAAAATGCTCTGAAGTCAGGAACTCCGGGGGAGGAAACAGTGGCGATCCACCTGACCGAAGACGACCCATCTAAGATCGTGTGCATCGGGTCCTCCTTGACCACTGTCCATCGTGAAAATTTGATCCGTTTCCTCACCGAATACAAGGATGTGTTTGCTTGGTCTCATAAAGATATGCCAGGCATCGATCCTGATGTCATCGCACATCGTCTCAACATTGACCCAAAGCATAAACCCGTACATCAGCGTCGACGTGCCTTTACTGCAGAAAGACAGATGGCAATCAAAACTGAAGTTGAGAAGCTGCTCGCGGCTAATTTCATAAAGGAAGTTGACTACCCAGCGTGGGTCGCAAACGTAGTTCTCGTCCGGAAAGCTAATGGCAAATGGAGGATGTGCGTCGACTATTCAGATTTGAACAAAGCATGTCCCAAAGATAGCTTTCCAACACCACGGATCGACCAGTTGGTCGACTCAACAGCTGGACATGCTCTCCTCAGCTTTTGGATGCTTATTCTGGTTACAACCAGATTATGATGCATCCACCTGATAGCCAGCATACTGCCTTCATCACAGATCGAGGACTATATTGTTACCAGGTAATGCCGTTCGGTCTTAAAAATGCAGGGGCCACTTATCAACGTCTTGTCAACAAAATGTTCGCTGCTCAAATCGGTAGGAATATGGAAGTGTATGTAGACGATATGCTCGTGAAGAGTGTCGTTGAAGATAACCACATTTCTGATCTTCGAGAAGCCTTTGATCTGATGAGGAAGTATCAAATGAAATTAAACCAGGAAAAATGCGCGTTTGGAGTGTCAGCAGGAAAATTTCTTGGGTTCATGGTTGGCCAGCGTGGAATTGAGGCGAATCCCGAAAAGATTAAAGCATTGATAGATATGAAATCCCCCGTTACTCTGAAGGACGTCCAGCGTCTGGCTGGTCGCATCGCATCATTGAACAGGTTCATCTCGCGAGCATCTGACAAGTGCTTGCCCTTCTTCAAACTCCTTCGTGCGACGGCCAAGTCTGATTGGAAGTGGACACCTCAGTGTGAAGAAGCTTTTCAACAACTGAAGCAATACATGAGCGCTCCCCCCATTTTATCTAAGCCTGTAGCACATGAGCAACTCATTCTTTATTTATCTGTGTCTTCCACGGCCGTTAGCGCCGCTTTAATAAGAGAAGATTCTGGGGTGCAAAGGCCCATTTATTATATCAGTCGAGCAATGGTCGATGCAGAAACTAGGTATTCTGATATGGAGAAATTGGCCCTAGCCTTAGTCACGGCGTCTCGAAAACTGCGACCGTACTTTCAAGCCCATGCTATTTTAGTACCAACAAATCATCCACTACGACAAGTCCTTTAAAAACCTGAGGCTTCAGGGCGCTTAACTAAATGGGCGGTCGAGATCAGTGAGCATGATATCTCGTTCTGTCCTAGGACCGCAGTTAAAGGCCAAGCCGTGGCTGACTTCATCGCCGAATTTACATATTCTTCTGAAGACAATGTCATGACCAGCGATCAGCCTCCTTGGTCGCTCTTCGTGGACGGGTCGTCACGGGCCACTGGCAGTGGAGCGGGCCTGATTTTAGTGGCTCCCGACGGGTCGCATTTTCAATATGCTCTGCGTTTCGAATCACGCGTCTCCAATAATGAGGCAGAATATGAGGCCCTAATTGTTGGCCTCGAACTGGCCATTGTCCTCGCAGTCCAGAATTTGATAATTCATAGCGACTCCCAGCTCATTGTCAATCAAGTTCTTGGTGAATTCGAAGCCAAAGAAGAAAGAATGGCCTTGTACAAGTCTCGTGTCCTCATCCTGCTCGCCAAACTGAAGACTTATAAAATAATTCATATCCCTCGCGAGCAGAACCAACTTGCCGATTCCTTGGCAAAACTCGCTTCTGCACCGGAATCGGAGTTATCACATTCGATCCCCGTCGAGCATCGTCAGAACTTGAGTATCGACCAAGTGACTCTAGAGCAAGTTATATCGGTACAATCGTCTCCATGCTGGATGGATCCTATCATCCTTTATCTCAGAGATGGATACCTACCAGAAGACAAGAAAGCTGCGAGACAAATTCGGCTTCGAGCGGCCAGGTACACCTTACAAGATGGAATATTGTTGCGAAAAAGCTTCTCCTTGCCTTATTTAAGGTGTCTTCATCCAGAAGAAGCACATCGTGTTCTAGTTGAAGTACACCAGGGGGCATGTGGTAACCATCCCAGGGGGCGATCCCTAGCATATAAAGCGATGAGGCAAGGATATTATTGGCCTACTATGAAAGCAGACGCCATCGAATTTTCTAAAAAATGCGACAAGTGTCAACGATATCTACCTATACCTCGCGTACCGTCTGAGCGGATGACCCCAGTCGACAGCCCTTAGCCTTTTGCTCAGTGGGGGATCGATATCATCGGGCCCTTACATATGGGAAAGGGACAGAATAGGTTCGCGATCGTGGCGGTTGATTATTTCACCAAATGGGCCGAGGCAGAACCATTAGCCAAAATTACTGAAAAACAAACTACTAAGTTTATGTGGAGAAATATCATATGTCGCTTCGGACTCCCTCATACTATAATTACCGATAACGGAACGCAGTTCGACAACGCAGCCTTTGATAAATTTTGTGACAAATGGAAGATACGTAATCTCCGCACTTCTCTATATCATCCTCAGGCGAACGGGCAGGTCGAGGCAGTTAATAAGATCATAAAGCATCATTTGAAGACCAAGCTAGGTGAATGTAAAGGGGTGTGGCCAGAACTTCTGCCAGAGGTGTTATGGGCCTATAGAACCACGGCTTGTACATCGACAGGTGAAACTCCTTTCTCCTTAGCATTTAGTGTTGACGCAGTAGTACCAGTGGAAATTCAAGTGCCCTCATATCGAATCGAGCAGTATGATCCCGCGAGCAATCAGGAAAACCTTCGACTTCATCTCGATCTCTTGGAAGAGCGAAGAAATGCTTCCCAAGTACGAGTGGCGGCATATCAACAACGTATTGCTCGTTATCGGGATGCGAAGGTTCGGCCTAGATCCTTCCAGTTCGGAGATTTGGTCTTAAGGAAAAATCTTGGAGTTCCTGTTCGTTCATTGGATCCGAATTGGGAAGGCCCGTATCGGGTTGTTAGGGTTGTGCGACCCGGTACTTATTATCTTGAAGACATGCAAGGGAAGCCTGTACGTCGCCCTTGGCACGTGGAGCATTTGCTACGATACTACCCCTAGATTTGATGTAGTTTATTACAACGTTTTATGAATAAAGTGAAAGACATCTTTTGGCCGCTACTCCATTTATATGGACCTGAATAGCCCTGAAGAGAGTGCTTACACATCCTCTTAGCCAATTGCCTACCTTTGGTAGGACTGAAATCGTTACTAGTTGGTTGCTTCTCCATTTACATGGACCTGAATAGCCCCGAGGAGAATGTATACCATCTCTTGACCAACCTTCTGCCCTTGGTAGAATCAAAATCTCAATCGATAGATCAGTCTATCTCAACACGGACACGGTCACACGACCCCCGGATTGAGTCTAATTCATTTTTTCATGAGTTAGTTGCTCGCGACTGGTGAGAGGAGGGATCGCACTTCCGGAATGTGAGCACCGCAGCTCGTGCTCGAATTAAGGGGTCGTAGTCATACGCCCTGATCGCGAGCACCGCAGCTCGTGCTCGAATCAGTCATATACCCTAATCGCGAGCAGCATAACTCGTTCTTGAATTAAGAGTTCGCATCCTCTGATGAATCAACATGAGATCAACACAAAGCAACAATGAAGAGGAGAATACACAATACTGAAAAAGTAAGTGTTCATTAAAATGATGACCTTACAATTACAAATCTCTTCTAAAAATATATATATATATATACATGATGTAGGAAGCTGCCGAGATCAAGGTTGGTCATCCTCATCTTGCGCAGGCTCGCGGCTCTCAGCTCCAGGACCAGCCTCAGGAGCAGGAGGGGCATCTGTTGCCTCAGTGGCTTCGTTCTCAGCGGCAGCCCGTTCCTTAGCTGCAACCTCGAATGCCACCCTGTCGAACTCCTCAACGTTAAAAGTTGGAACGATCATCTGCATAACTCTGACCGCGAAATCGCGACCAGCAATATATGCATCATACCGCTCCTCATCGTAAAGTGGAGAAGTACGGAACTCCTGAACTGCGCGAGGACCCTCATCAGATATCATTTGAACGAGGGCCACTCGCTCCTCCTCCCAGTGAATGGAATCATCCTTCAACTGGTGAAGTTGTTGCTGGGCTTCCTTGAGCTTCTGTTGGGCCTCCTCAAGCTTCTTCTGAGTCTCTTCGAGCTTGGCCCGCGCTTCCTTGAGCCATCCCTCAAGCTGGATCTTGTCCTGGCGGAAGATCTCCTTCTCCTTCTCGCTCTTGGTATGAATTTCTTGAAGCTTCGCGAGTTGGAGGTCCACTGACTGAAAACGTTCAGTCAGGGATTGGATCTTGACAAGGAGAATTTTTTTCTCTTCGTCCAGCTTGGAGATCTGAACCTCCAAGGCCTTCACCAAACGGTCCCTCCCTTGGACCTCGGCTTCCATGGTCTTCTTCTTCTTCTCCACATCCTCCACGCTGCGGCGGGCTGCTTCGACATCCCGTCTAACGCGGAGTGTGAGATCCAGGCTCTGAAACAAATAGAAAAAGAAGATTAGAATGCAAGTCGCCTAATAAAATCCTGAAAAGATTGGTAGAAAGAGAAAAGGTTGTTACCTGAACCAGTCTCACTCCAATATCTGTAGAGAGAGCCTCTGGGCTTGGTTCAGGCAAACTCCCGAAGGAGTTAGGGGGAATGTTATCAAACATAAACTTGCATACAGGATGCAAGTGTGGGGGGATAACAAAAACCCCCGACCCGGAAGGTTGGGCCACCACCATCTCACCAGAGCCCGTCTCGCGAGCACCCACGGCACCCATAGAAGGCGACGCAGACTCGCGAGCACCAGTAGGCTCGCATCTCATATCTTTAGGAGGGAGGCCCCCCTCCCTCTGATCGCCTTTCGGCGAATTATCAGCGACTTCAATCACCGGTTGACCGCGAGCACCTGGCGGTGGGGTCGCAGCAGCCGGAGGGGGCACAGTAGATAGAGGGGTCGCGATAACCGGAGGGGTCGCAGTCGTACGAGAAGTCGTAGCGACCCCACCTGAACCGATCCCTCGCGGTTGAGGACCGCGAGCAGACCCCTCTGCGGGAGTGGCGCATTAGAAGGACCCCCCGCAGTCTTCTTTTGCCTCTTCGAGGCTGCACCCTTCAGACGGGGAAGTGCCCCCAGTGCACCTCTTTTATCTCCCACATTCGCCATTTCGTCTTGAGAGATTAAACCCGCTGCACCGAGACAGTGAGGCTCTAGAGCAGCGTTGACGCGACGTGCGGACGCAGGGAGCTTGTAGACCTTGACGAGTTTCTCGTTGAGCCCTCCTCGCAGATTGGGCTTCACACCAATTGGGATTCCTGCGAGCAAAAAAGAAGGTTCGTTAAAACGTCAAAGTAGTAAAATTATTGTTTCTGACGGACAAATAAAACGAGCACTTGACCCACCTTCGCCAAAATGGCGATTAATGTTATGGCCTTTGGGGTCAGAGCCCATTTCGGACTCCCAGTTTCCGGAGACGTAGAACCACTTCTTTCTCCATCCCGGGCAGTTGGAAGAAGGGTTCCCCAAAATGAAGTTATTCCGGTGCCAGAAGCAGAGGTAGTACCAACCCTCGCTAGCTGGCGCCTTCTTCAGCTGGAATAACCTCAAAAATTCCTGAGCGGTTAACTCCTCGTTACCCGCCTGCTTCCAAAGGGTGAAAGCACTCAAAAGAACCCGCCAGCCGTTAACTATAAGTTGGCCCGGGGCAATCTTATAGAGGCGGAGGAAATTTCGAATGAAGGGGTGGAGGGGGAGACGTACGCCTACTTTGAAAAAGTATTCATAAACTGCCACACACCCAGGTGGTGGTGCATCGGCTGTCTCCCCTCTCCCGGGCAATCTGAATATAACAGAGTCCGGCACTCTGTATGCCTCTCTAAGGCTAGTGAGCCTCTCCTCCGTTAAGATAGAAGAATATCCGGAGGCAGAATATCTACCAGCCGGTACTCTGGCATTATTTGATTCGGAAGAATCAGGGGTGTGATCTCCCAAGGGAACAATCTCTTCATCTGAGGACCCCGCCATCGCAAGGAGGAAAGCAAGAAAGAAAGATGAAGGAAATAGAGATGAAGGGAGAAAGTTGGAAAACTACCTCTGTGAAGAGGTTTTTCGCACCAGAAGCAAAGGAGGAAGAAGAAATCGCACCAGAAGCAAAGGAAGAAGAAGAAAGCAAGAACGCCGCAGCAGGGAAATTCGAAAATGAAAGAATTTTTTTCTAAGTCCGGTATTTATATGCAATCATTCCGTTTGATTTGCTGGACACGCGGCAGTTTCTCATTCGGCGCACCAGACGAACGGACGCTAGCATTAAATACGAAAACACGTGGCGCCCGACGCTTCATCTCTAGCGGCAGAAAAAGCTGCGCGAAAGTTGGCCATCATAAATGCAAAAGCACGTTAAGCGAATCATGCGCGATTGTCTCCCAGCACCCAGCTGTCAACACTAGCAAACCCTTGGCATAGTTCCTTAATACCAAGGGTTTGGGGGGCATCTGTTGTAGGCAAATATAGTCTGACAAGAAGTGAGGGGTCGCGTATCCCGGATGCGAGCAGCTCGGCTCGTGCTCTTCAGAAGGGGACGCGTATCCCGGATGCGAGCAACTCGGCTCGTGCTCTTCAGAAGGGGTCGCGTATCCCGGATGCGAGCAGCTCGGCTCGTGCTCTTCAAAAAGGGTCACGTATCCCGGATGCGAGCAGCTCGGCTCGTGCTCTTCAGAAGGGGTCGCGTATCCCGGATGCGAGCAGCTCGGCTCGTGCTCTTCAGAAGGGGTCACATCTCCCGGATGCGAGCAGCTCGGCTCGTGCCCTTTAGAAGAGGTCGCATCTCCCGGATGCGAGCAGCTCTGCTCGGGCTCGTCAGAAGGGGTCGCACCTCACGAAAGCGAGCATCCCTGACACGAGCAGCTCCCGACATCAGAATAGTCCTGAGTCTTCGTTTTTTGGTCTTCATACTTCCAGCACCCGGTTCCCGTCGAGTGGCTTGTTCAATCCCTCTGCAACACCAAGCAGAGTTACATCCAGCGCGGCGATTTTTCTTCCTTTCGGCGTCTCCTTCCTTTTCGGAGGCTATGACTCCAACTACGGGCGTTCCTTTTCGGAGGCTATGACTCCAACTACGGGCGTCTCCTTCCTTTTCGGAGGCTATGACTCCAACTACGGGCGTCTCCTTCCTTTTCGGAGGCTATGACTCCAACTACGGCTTCCAGTTGATCATGACATATCAGCGCTATTACCACGCTTACTGGCACCCCGTATAGGTCGGTTTTTGGGCTTATCTTCTCTAAATGGATCCGGATCTCAAGGGATTGCCATCAAGGGGTGTGATTGTTGAAATAAGTCATTGGGTTGGATCTGACTCAAAAGATAGGATCTTATCCCACGAAATCAGCAAGATCTCAGTATCGTATACGACATCAACGGGATTTCGATATCTCACGTAACAAATTGGATTGTTTCAGATCTATATAAAGGGGGTGGCTCCATTAAGAGGAGGTACGCACAGAACAATCAATCTTGGTCCCGTTTTGCTTGGCTTCTCTTCTTACTGTGGCCTAACTTAAGCATCGGAGGGCTAACGGCTGGTCCCCAGCCACCCTTATTTGTTGTCTTGTTTCAGGTCTGGTGGTGGAAATCCCTGCTGGAGTGAAGGAGGAAAGTCGGAGGATCTCGTTACAAAATCTGACATTAACAATGTAGGATTTGTAATTAATATCATTATATAATGATGTGATTCATTGTTTAGATTTTTGACTAAGAAGCATGTGTATTTGTGTTATATATCTTTGTGAAATCTATGCCCTTATTTTCTTAGTCCATGTATTACAAGTAATATTGATTTTCATATTGTGATATGAAATATGTGTATAAGATCATCATATGGACATCCCATTATTGTATACTCTTTGTCCCTAAGTTGGTAAAATTATTCGATGTAGAGAGATGGAACCCGTGAGAGGTGTCCATGATGGAAGAATATCTCTTGACTTAACAGAGAGAATGAATTGCTTGTTTGTCAATGGATCCTTACATGTGTATGATGCTTGATTGGATCCATTTACATTACATGGGTATTTTAACGAATTTGGTCATGATATACAACATTGGCTTTTTGGGACATGATGAAATCATAAAACGGGACAATGAGTGTACACTAATGGTATACAAATTCTCATGAGCCGGGGTTGGTACTATGGACACTAATCTCGTGCTGTCGGCCTATGCTGGGTTGCTTGCGACTCCCCATAGTGACCATTGAGTTTTATTTAAATCAGTTGTATGCGAAAACACTTAAATAAATGTGAAACTAAAGTCATGCATTCACTTGGCTCCATGTGGGTGTACGGAATTGAGAATAGGCTAGAACGTCCTACTTCTCCCGTACACTGTCACGTGTAGATTTGGGCTATGAGCGTCCCATTTCTCACGTGGTCGGGCAAAACTATGGGCTTGTGCGTCCCAAGAACCTCTGGTGACTAGTGGCTAGCATGAAGTCGTAACAGGGAGTCTCCCACTTCATGTATTGTGATTCTAGCTAGGGTGCCTTAGCCAGAGCATGCATTCCATGCATCGCATTAACAAAGATTTTTAGTTGGTTGTTTTGATTTGATTAAGTGATAATATACTGCTTGCGTTTACTCTGTACCGTTATTATTATTCTTGATTTTCTTGGAGGAAATATTCCCCACTATGATAGCGTTTAACGCTATCCCAAACACAATTTAGATGATGCAGGTGAAGATCCAGGTATTGAACCCGATTTTTAAGGAAAAGAGTTCGATGGTTCGTACGATCACATGGCGGATGACGATGTTAGAGAAACATAATTGATGTTATCATTTATTAAATATTTCTTTTGAGTAGTTGATACATTTGTGGAATTGTAATAAGTCTTCAAGAGAAGACATGGTTTTGTATTTTAATTAATCAGTATGGATATTGGTTGGTTCCCTTATTTAAACATTGATGATGACGTAGTAAGTTTGATAGAATAAGATGATAATTGTTTCCGCCATTGTGCTTGAATGCTATATTTTATTATTTTATAAATCAATTATTCCATAAATTACTTGGGAATTCGGCCGTCGTGTTATACACGAGAGTCGAAAATCTCGGGTCGTTACAGTTGGTATCAGAGCACAATCGGGACCTCTGGGTGAGAAGCCCAACCATTTTCATAATAAATATCCCTTAGGGCTTAGGTTCCCATGAAATAGAAACAAAAACACTTAGGTTCATCCCCCATTGGATGCATGAGATGTTATGAATCTAGAGACTCAAACATAGGCCCCTTAAAATCATTAGGATAGCCGATGAACGTAAAAATATGAAATTTTAAGATTTTTGGGAAGTGGATTCTCACTTTTTCTAGAAGTTTTGGAGCTCTCATCATTTTCTCATATTTAGATCAGCGTTACGCTGAGTCATGGGATTTATCTTCCTCAAATTTTAAGGATAACTATTTTATTTTGAATTATTTTTGTTAGGACAAATTTCCTGACCCTTAGGCAATGTTACCACTAAGAATTATATTTTCGGAATAGATAAATTTTTAAAATTTTTTATACATATTTCTAACTCATCACCCAACACTCTCATAAAATTTTAGATCAATCCTACATTTATATAAATCGTGAAAATTCTGTTAGTAGAGAAAATCATGCGCTGGAAACTGCTGGACTGTTACGTTTTTCAGACTTCTAGAGGTCAGAATCATATCTTACCATAGGAATTTCATTCTGAGAAAAATTAGGGTGATTTCTCACCTAACCTTTAGATTACCCTCCAAATTTCAGGCAAAAATCACGTTCGGTTTGAGAGATAAAATTCTAAGAGCGCTTATAAGTTCTGTGTTCCAGATTCGACACTATCCTAGTTCCTTAGCTTTGAAAACCTCTAAACCCCTTATTTAGGCTTAGTTATTGTGAGATGGCACCCTTAGAAATACTTCCTAGCATATTCTCATACATTCCTAAGAATTTTAGGCCCAACCCTCTTACTTAAAGTAGATTATAGTAACCATAAAATGTCATGTACCAATCCCTCACATAGATCTTCGACCATGTCTAACAATGAAAGTAAATAAGATCTCGTAAAGTTTTAATGTTTTGTATTGTTGGATTTTAATTTACGTGATCTTCATTGATTTTTTTTTTTTGTTGGAGAATACATGAAAGTCCCCACAATGTTAGACTAAATTGGCCGCACGGGAGGGCAGAACCGTACCTAATATATTGTGTAAAGGATTGAATCCTCGTTCAAATCCCGAGGGTCGACACTCGGAATTTCGAATGGATACTAATGAACTCAATGCTCAAATGCGAGTAGAAGATCTAAGTATCGTATCCGAATCTACTTGAACTGTTCACCCGTGATGTCGACACAATACAAATCGCATCCTTGTTCTAACTGGACGACTTTTATGCATTCTCTTGGAATGTGTGTGATTGTTTTCTTCGGATGACTAAAATAAGGTAGATGTATAGACGACCCTAGGACGTAGAAGCTTAGCCACTTAGACCCTATAAAGAGTTAGAATACAGTATCCCTAACCTCACCTTTCTGTCGCACTTTCAGCTATTAAAGAACTGTCGATGATATCTCATTCACTTTGTTATCCGCTTGTTTATCCACTCATTCAAGTGACCATCCGATCATGCCAACCTAATCAAACCCAGATCTATCCTCTAAACTCTTGATCAGTCATTTCTTTAGCGATCAGACATCCTTGATAATTATCTAACTGGAATCATCTTAGATCCTTGACTATAAGAACACCCACCCAAACTTGAGAAATATCAGGGCGTTAGATGATTGAATGATTTGAGAGACCAATCAATATATTCAGAACCATTTAGGAATCAGAGTGCGCAGTGGAAGCATGATAGGATAGAAATTTGGGGGCTTGTAAAAATCGATGTTGAGTACGGATTTATTTTTAAGGGAGGTGGATTGTAATCGCGTCTGACCCGGAATAGTTCAAAAAGTTGGCGAGAAGTCATGAACTAAGATTGCCCTCAATCTTTTATCGACGATGCTTAGGAAACTTCGGGGACGAAGTTTGTTTTTAAGGGGGGTGGTTTGTAACGCCCCAGATTTTCGAGATTTATTTGAAAATTTTTGAAAATTCATTTTTAATTTATTTTTTATTAATTATCGTACATTTACTGTTGATTTGCGAATAGCGGGACATCCGTAGGAGATCCGATAGGGGACCCTTTACAAAAGTTGCTTAGAATGATCTCATAAACATCGTAGAAAGATCAGATTTCAAAAATCACGCACTTTTCAGATAATTACGAAAATGCCATTAGTTGAGCTTAAGTTAAGATGCTATTTTTAAGTATTATAGTTTCTGACAATCACTTTCACGCAAAACTCTGGATTTAAGCTTATGGGCACATATTAACCATACATGTCAAATTTCAGCCCTTAAATCATAGTAGAAGTGGTCCAATTGTCAAATTAGCCCATTAACCCTTGATTTTCATGTCCATCGAGTGAGGAAAGTAGATGGTTAGTCGTAGTCGAATATTTCTCTTCATATGAGTGACTTGGATCGTCTTTATCATGGACCAAGAGTGTGATTTGAGTGCCCCACCTTGATAAGTCTCTTTCTTATGGGCGAAGTTATCCCGTAATTAACGAGTTACCAACTCTTTTTAAATCTGAACCTTTCAATTTACCCACTTCTCACCATCAATCGCTTCTCAAATTTGGACCACTTATTATACTCATATGACTACGAGTTTACACAAAGTTTGGATCCCGATCTATAATCCTACACCGTTGAACCACAAAGCCAGCACCTTCCTCTTCCGCCAAAAATTGAAATTTCAGATCTAGGCATTTCTCACCATCAATCAACTACTAAACTTTGTACAATTGTTTGCCTATCATGACTACATATTTTCTCAAAATTTAGGCCCTGATCATGAAGCGCAGACCGTTAATTGAGATCTAGTCCATTTTAGCACCCGTTAGGCCATTTTCAAGGATCGGCCAATCTAGAATGTGGATCATCAAGAAATTTACGTATTCTGACTCTACTCTTCGAGCTTAATAAGATGAACAGATTGGAATTGATCAAAGATCATCCGAATATTGAGATTTGAAAAACCCACCTCAAGAGGTTGTTACACAAGACCTCGCGTGCACATCCCTCTCCATATTTCTACAACGCACCTCCAAGTCCTTCTCCTAACCCTAGCCTCCATGCCGTAGAGAGAGAGAGAGAGAGAGAGAGAGTAAAAGAAGAAGAAGAGAGTTCTTTCTCATATTTTTCCAGCGGCTAGGATCTTCTACAACCCTCTTCTTCTAAGTTCATCCTAAGGTGAGGATTTTCCTTCAAGCCTTTCATTAATAATATTATGATTATCATAAGTTTCTTTTGTGGCATGTGAAGTTGTTTTGTTTTGAATTGCTGATCCATATAACATGAGGTTTAATGTAGGATTTGTAATTAATATCATTATATAATGATGTGATTCATTGTTTAGATTTTTTACTAAGAAGCATGTGTATTTGTGTTATATATCTTTGTGAAATCTATGCCCTTATTTTCTTAGTCCATGTATTACAAGTAATATTGATTTTCATATTGTGATATGAAATATGTGTATAAGATCATCATATGGACATCCCATTATTGTATACTCTTTGTCCCTAAGTTGGTAAAATTATTCGATGTAGAGAGATGGAACCCGTGAGAGGTGTCCATGATGGAAGAATATCTCTTGACTTAACAGAGAGAATGAATTGCTTGTTTGTCAATGGATCCTTACATGTGTATGATGCTTGATTGGATCCATTTACATTACATGGGTATTTTAACGAATTTGGTCATGATATACAACATTGGCTTTTTGGGACATGACGAAATCATAAAACGGGACAATGAGTGTACACTAATGGTATACAAATTCTCATGAGCCGGGGTTGGTACTATGGACACTAATCTCGTGCTGTCGGCTTATGCTGGGTTGCTTGCGACTCCCCATAGTAACCATTGAGTTTTATTTAAATCGGTTGTATGCGAAAACACTTAAATAAAGGTGAAACTAAAGTCATGCATTCACTTGGCTCCATGTGGGTGTACGAAATTGAGAATAGGCTAGAACGTCCTACTTCTCCCGTACACTGTCACGTGTAGATTTGGGCTATGAGCGTCCCATTTCTCACGTGGTCGGGCAAAACTATGGGCTTGTGCGTCCCAAGAACCTCTGGTGACTAGTGGCTAGCATGAAGTCGTAACAGGGAGTCTCCCACTTCATGTATTGTGATTCTAGCTAGGGTGCCTTAGCCAGAGCATGCATTCCATGCATCGCATTAACAAAGATTTTTAGTTGGTTGTTTTGATTTGATTAAGTGATAATATACTGCTTGCGTTTACTTTGTACCGTTATTATTATTCTTGATTTTCTTAGAGGAAATATTCCCCACTATGATAGCGTTTAACGCTATCCCAAACACAATTTAGATGATGCAGGTGAAGATCCAGGTATTGAACCCGATTTTTAAGGAAAAGAGTTCGATGGTTCGTACGATCACATGGCGGATGACGATGTTAGAGAAACATAATTGATGTTATCATTTATTAAATATTTCTTTTGAGTAGTTGATACATTTGTGGAATTGTAATAAGTCTTCAAGAGAAGACATGGTTTTGTATTTTAATTAATCAGTATGGATATTGGTTAGTTCCCTTATTTAAACATTGATGATGACGTAGTGAGTTTGATAGAATAAGATGATAATTGTTTCCGCCATTGTGCTTGAATGCTATATTTTATTATTTGACAAATTAATTATTCCATAAATTACTTGGGAATTCGGCCGTCGTGTTATACACGAGAGTCGAAAATCTCGGGTCGTTACATTTGTTGGGCCTAAACAAGTCTCCAAGGGGAGCCACTAACACGGGTGTGAACATGTAGATTAGGAGGAACCTGTAAACTCCCTGGTTGGGTGGAACCGAGTTAAAACACCTAGGTTGGGAGGAACATGATTTAAACTCCCTAGTGAATGCCAGTGTGCTCAAGGAGTGAGTATAATTCAGGAGTGGAGTAGACCCAAAGTCGAACCACTGTACATTATTGTGTTTGTAATTGTATTTGAGCAGATTTCGTATTATGCATTGTGTTTAATTGTTCAATTATGAATACTTAATTGGAATGTATACTAGGCACTAGATAGACACATCCACATACAAGATGTATTTTCACTTATTAGAGTAGACTGGAGCTATATGATCCATTCTCATATAGTCTACTTAGGTTGCATAGATTAGGTGCTCGATTAGTTAATCTTGTGTGTCGGGTAATCAATCGACCTTCTTGGTTGATCGATTAACCAGTGTCATCGATTAATAGTAAATAAATCGACGATTTTGCGGAGTTACGCAGTTTTGTACGATTTTTCTCATTTTGTTTCTAATTTGAGCTTAGTGTTATATAAGCACTTGTAATTGCAGGATTAGGGTAACTAAGACATTCTAAAGGATTTGAGAGAGTTTTGTGAGGGAGAAATCTAGGATTTTCTATTGGGGCTTGATTTGGATAAGATTCTATCTCTCGTAACTTTTTGTTTCATAGTGCATTCATCGCTTTGTGCCATGGTTTTTTCCTACAAGGATTTTTTCACTTAAATTTGAATTATCTCTACGTTGATTTGCTTTGTGCAATTATTAGTGCGTTGCTTGATTCTTCTCTATGTGTTTCCACCAATCCCAATAGATACATAATACATGCATCAAGGTGGGCGCGACGATAAACCCACAATAACGGCCGCACCATCCTGGGTGAGGCCGGGGTCTCACCGAATCCGCTGTCACATAAACATATCCTTAGAAGCCCAAAACATATATGTATACATGTGTACATCCATAGATATGGAAATCCACACGCATACAGCACGGTAGAAAACAACACATGGAGTGAATATTTACATGTTCTTTTCCTTAAACTCACGAGTGACTCATTTTTCATAGCATGGCAGAAATCCTAACCGATCATCAAGTTGGCCCCACCTTAATTAGAAAACTACCCAAATTCGTACCAATTAGGAAATCGTAGCATTTTGATTGGAGATTTTTCTTGGAAGAAAATGTACGGAAAGATAAGATACAATTCTGGTTGACTTTCCTTCTTTTTTTGTGTTTTCCTCTTAATTTATTTTTTTTATAATCATTCATTCATTTTCTTGCACCAGCAAGCCTTTAAGTAGTGTGTTTATCTGATAGTCGTAATTTATTTATTTTTATAGTGTGGTAGCCTAACCCAATAAGACGTTTGGATTTTCTATCTTTACAAAAGGCAACTCACGGACAAAAACCACAAAAAAATGTTTGACACGAGGTCGAATCATTTCTTGTTTAACAAACTATGTGCGTGGATTTTGGAGGCGGATTGCATATTCCAGTAGCGACCTTCCTCTCTCGTGGACGATGTTGGAAAAGCTGTGGGTCCACCATTATGTATGTATTTTATCTAGGCCGTTCATCCATTTTGCCTACTCATTTTAGGGCATTGTTAACGTCAAAAATTGGCTAACAGATGTTGGTCAGGGACCAACTTTGATTCTTCGTCATCTGATCTCCACTCAGAGATGAATGGTGTAGATTGAGGGACCTGCAATCACCGACAAAGGTTAGGACTGTCGCCGGTTGGCCCGACTTACTGAAATTGCGGTTTTACCGCTTGAAGAGATACTCGGAGATATGCCTAATGTCCTAAAGGGGGGTGAATAGGACTTTTTGAATTTTCAATTACAATTAAAACTAATCAAGTTAATCTTAGCAACCAAGATTATCACAATAACATTTAAGGCAATTATATGATGAATTTGTAAGGAAGGACTATCATAGGCATTTCATCAAACAGTTAGCATTCATGATTGACTAAACCATTCAACACATAGCAATCATTCAAACTCACAATGCACAACGATTTATAGTGGTTTGGTTTCCCTACTCCACTCCCGGTTCACGATCTCAACCTATGAGACCACCGGATTTCACTATAGTCTTGGTTTTAAATCAGGTTAACCATCAACCTTGACATCCTTTGATCTAGGACTGCGTTTACCATCCGCCGATGGCTCAATCCAGGGACTTGACGAGTTTGGATCTCAAACTCTCACAATCCTAATCCAATGATGGTCACGTACACTCCCGCCGGAGTTTTTCAATCCAGGGAATAGTGATTCAATAAATGGACTCTCAAATACTAGATATACCTAGACGATTGAGCCCCGATTTGATGCCTTTGATGAGTAGCTTCAGCTCCACGTGCTTCAGCTTCTCTTTGCGCTCCCAAGATCAGCTACCGATGAAAATGATGAGGTTATGTTGATGCTGGGTAGTTGGGAGAGAGTTGGTCAAGTTCCTCTTGCCTATTCAATGCAATGGTAATGAGGGAACTGCCAAACTTCAAGCATTCAATAGCTATAAACGACCTCATAAAGATATTCCGAAGATAGGTCGGCCATGAATGAAGGTCTTGAGTTCATACTTCAAACCAAGTTTTGAATACTCATTGATAAGCCATTAATGGCTAAGTTTGAATGATGAAATTAAGGGAGTTAAGAACAAAGAGGGTAGGAGGATGTGAGTAAAAGCTCTCTCTCTCTTAGCTCTTGAAGGGTGTTGAATGCATCCCATGAAAGACCACAAGATGTGGCTATATAGAGCCCCAAATGATGGCCCCAACGGATCTAAAATGGTCATGTCCGACCTGTCAAAGAGGGGTCTCAACCAGTCAGACGGACCGGTCGCAATTCAAAAAAGGTCGGGCCACATCTGGGACTGACCGACCGGTCAAGACCGGTCGGTACACCTTACTGGACTAAATGAAATATGCAGGCCGACCGATCAAGAGCGGTCGACTGCGCTTGCTGGAATGTTTGAAACATGCAGGCCAACCGGTCAAGACCGGTCGGCAGTCCAGCCGAATTTCATACAGCAGGTCACTGACCAATTTTTTTATACTTCCCAGCTGCATTCATCACAGCAAGTTCTGTCTTAAGTTTATGAGCCTGGCCGACCAGTCAAGACCGGTCGGCTGTCTAAACAGTTATTACAGCAAGCTTGCTGGAGGTTTCTTTGAAGTTCTGGCCGACCGGTCAAGACCGGTCGACTATCTGGATATTCTTGTCACAGCAAACTAGCTGGACCAAGTCCTTTCAAAATAGCAGCGGGTCTCTTTCAAAGATGAACCAAGAAGTGATTTAGTGCATAGGGTCCAATGTTTAGACATATCTTCAATTACGATTCGCACCAGCCATGGACCACAAGTCTGATGAACTTGTGCAAGGGTCGAGAGGGAATGGAATAAGATAGGTGAGTCATTACGCCATTCTTTGATGTTTTGGGGTTCCTACGGTCGATCTATATGCAACTTACCTGAGATCTTGTTTCAGCTTGAGCTTGAGCAATGGAAGAAACATATTCTTTAAGTCTTGACTTCAAAACTTCGACCGGGGCTCACATGACAAGACACGACCAACCAAACATGTCAATTGACAAAATAAAGTGAACTAACAATCTCCCCCTTTATCAATTGCGTGACAAAACATCTAACCTAGACAAATCATGACTTCCTTATCATGATTGACCCTTAAACAGAAAGAAATATACACCCAATTGCATGTCTATACAGATATACACAATGATCTTTACAAAAGGACATGTACAGACTCGATTTTCTTCAAAATCTCCCCCTCAATGCTTGCACCTACAAAGTCCTGTAAAAAGATATAATCGGACCTTCTAGGTGGGATGATTCCCCCCCTTTTTGTTTGTAATTGACAAGGGTTAGCCAGCAAAAAGATATGCCTAAGAAAGCTGCAAGGCTAGCGCCGAAAATATGTCAATCACATAAGACGGGGAAGAGATACAGAAATTTAAACCCTGAGGATATTTAAAGAACAAATCATGTTAGATATACAAGTAATCATGAAAGCATAGAGGGCTTATAGCCCAATCAACCAACCACCCCTCCAGATGTATATCTAAACATAAGCAGAACACAAAGCATGAGCTAAAAAGGGCAAATATGCCCAAACCATCCAACCTCCCACAGATATTCAATAATAGATCAAGAGCTCATATAAAAAGATATAACTATAGAAAATAGCATCCATACATATACCAAAATGGGCAAGCAGCCCAATGTAAATATGTATCAATCCACAAAATATACAGACAGCCCATAGAAAGATAGTGCATGAAATCCAGACAATGTCGTTAGTCATACAAAAAGGAACTGTGACCAAGATATGAGACTAGTAATATGTTCCATCTTCCAGATCAGGGGGTGGAACGTCTCCACATGTCGCGTGCTCCCACATCTCTATCCGCCTCTCCAACTGTGCGAGGCGAGTCACAAGAGCCTCCTGCTCGACAAGAATGGTGGCCTGACCCTGCAAAAGCTGGTCCCCACTCTGCTCGATCCTGTCTAGCCGCTGAAATAGGCGCTCCTGAAGCTGACGAAGCTCAGCAATGTATGAAGGAGGATCCATAGAAGGGGATCATCGTCGAGAAAAAAGCTCTAAGAGGCGTACTAAATCGACCCAGAGCAGCTCGAGGATCGAGGGATGGATCAGAGGAAGGAGCTGAAGGTGAAGTGTGGGAAGGGCCAATGGAGGCAGGTGGAGCCTCAGGCTGGGATGGCTCGGCCGGATCCTGCTGCTGCTCCTGCAGAAGACGACTCTAGATGACTTCTTTTGTAAGCTCCATACGAGCAATGAGGGTACGGTTGATAATGACGGGCTTGTGAACTTTATCAGTACCGACAATGTCAATTTCAGCAGCTAATTTGCATATGAGATGCCCAAAAGGAAGACTGGAGGAGTTTCCATCGTCTCGCAAGATAACCTGGTGAATGATGGACATGATCCAGGTTGGGAGGCAAAGCGGATGACCCTGGCCTACACGATAGAGCAACCGAAACATGGTTTCAATGACATCCGCCTTGTTACTCATCCGAGGGTATACATTGCGAAAGAAAATGTTGTGAAGTAGGCAGAAATCCCATAACATAGAGGATGCCCGAAGCGCACCTCCAACCCATTTGGGTGTCCCATCACCACAGAGGAATTTGGCAATAACGAGGTTAGGTTTGGGACCCGGCGAGGCAAAATCAAAAGGAGACTCCTTAACAATGGGAACTTCAACAAATTTAGAGATGGATTTTAGAGTAAAAAGGCATAGCCGATCACCAACCTCAACTCTAAAAGAGGGGGAGAGGCGCTGACATGGACACAAGAGGCATAGAATTTTCGAACCACGTCAAACTAGACAGGGCCCCCCATGTGGAGTACGGGACCCCAATTTATGGCATTCAACATGGGAAGAACATTATAGTTGGCCAAGTCATCCAATTTGATGGACTTTTCACACACCAACTCTTTGTCCTTGAAGTCATCTCAATGGGTGGAATGGGATGAAACATTTTTACCTAAGGATTGAGATTTAAGAGGGGGAGCAGAAGATGAGGTAGCCCCTTTCCCTTTTAAAGCAGTTTTCTTGGATTTTAAAGGGCAAGGAGGAGGCTTAGCTTTTGTCTTGGGCCGATCACTCCGCCTTAAGGGGAGCTCATCTTCACTCTCTTGGGAAGACATAGAAGAAACAACAAAATACCTTAAACCACTCCTAGATATGAAAGGAAGGGATTTAACAAAGAAGGATGAGAATGAATCCCTTACCAATGGAGTGAGAATGGAGAGGAGCAATGTAGAGGAGGTTAGAAACTCTAATCTTGCCAAAAATCACCTTGGAATCACCTTGGAATGCAAGAGGGGGAGCTGGAGCAGCAAGAGGAGGTGAGAAAATGGAAGGAGTGACCTAAGTGAGCTCCAACTGTTTATAAGGACCCCCCCCCCCCCCCCCCCATGGACGGCTGACACACGGGCAGACCGGTCTTAAGGTTGCATGACCGGTCGTGACCGGTCGTGAAGTGAAAGAGTCGTCCAGCCGCACCTGATGATTGCCCGACCGGTCGTGATCGATCGGATGGCGCAAATGACTTGAGTCTAGACAGATCTTCTTGAAGGCCGACCGGTCCTGACCTGTCGGCTGGCAAAATTTTCACATAGCAGAGGAATTCTGCACTGGATTTGTTGGAGTAGAGAGTCTATCCTTTAGACAGACCATTATCTTTTAAAAACAAGTACCCTTACTAAGGATACAACACCCATGGTCCCGGTGTACCAAGGGACAACCCAACACAAAATGAGGGACCCTCAAAGGTCCAGATTTATCAATAGAAGACCAGAAATGGGACTATGTTCCCGAATATTCTTAGCGATCAATGAAAAAGAGGCAAAGGTCCTCAGATATACCTATAAAGATCAAATAGAGAGGCTAAATCCTCATATATTACCTGCAAAACATATACTTGTTAGGAAAACTAGACACACCCCACACCAATGGACTTCTGGAGGTTCGCAAAGCGAACCGAGTCCAAAGGTTTCGTTAGGATGTCAGCTAGCTGATTCTCGGTAAGCACATGTTCGAGAGATATTATGTGATCTTCAACCAATTCTCGAATAATGTGGTGCCTAATATCGATGTGCTTAGTGCGCGAGTGCTGAACTGGATTTTTCGAAATATTGATTGCACTAGTATTGTCGCAAAATAGAGTCATTGTGCCTTGGTTAATCCCATAATCAGTCAAGGTTTGTTTCATCCATAATAATTGGGCACAACAACTTCCAACAGCAATATACTCTGCTTCGGCTGTGGATAAAGAAATGGAGTTTTGTTTCTTACTATGCCACGCCACAAGGCAATTTCCAACATAAAAACACTCACCACTGGTTGATTTATGATCATCCATGTTTCCAGCCCAGTCGGCATCTGAATACCCTGCAATATCTGTAGATGAATCAAAGGGGTACCAAAGACCGTATTCGGTAGTGCATCCTACAAACTGGATGATTCGTTTAACAACGGTAAGGTGAGATTCTTTGAGATCAGCCTGAAACCGAGCACAAGCACCTACACTAAATGCAATATCTGGTCTACTAGCAGTGAGATAAAGAAGACTACCAATCATGCTTCTATAAAGATGTTGATCTACACTTTTTCCTGCAAGGTCTTTCGATAGTTTAACAGTGGTGCTCATAGGTGTAGTGTAAGATCGACCAGAATCTAAGCCAAATCTCTTAACAAGATCTTTAGCATATTTGGCTTGAGTAATGAATATACCAGATGCAAGTTGTTTTACTTGTAGCCCTAGAAACATGTTAAGTTCTCCTACCATACTCATCTCAAATTCTGATGTCATTAATTTAGCAAAGGAGATGGACATCTTCTCACATGTGGATCCAAAAACAATGTCATCTACATAAATCTGGGCAATCAACACAGAATTCTCAGCTTCTCTTATAAAGAGAGTTTTGTCAACTCTCCCCCTAGCAAAATCATGGTCTATAAGAAAGTGAGTTAGACGTTCATACCATGCACGAGGAGCTTGTTTGAGTCCGTAAAGAGCCTTTTTCAATCGGTACACTTTGTGAGGATACTTAGGATCAATGAATCCTTTTGGTTGTTCAACAAACACTTCCTCATCAAGTATACCATTTAAGAAGGCGCTTTTTACATCCATTTGAAATAGTTTGAACTTTAAAGCACAAGCAACAGCTATAAGGATTCTAATAGACTCGAGTCTAGCTACAGGGGCAAATGTTTTATCAAAATCAATGCCTTCAATTTGTGAATATCCCTGAGCAACTAATCGAGCCTTATTTCGTATTACATTCCCAGATTCATCAGATTTATTCTTGAAAATTCATTTAGTTCCAATAACATTTTTCCTTTCAGGCCTGTCGACCAGATACCACACCTCATTTCTGATGAATTGTTGAAGCTCTTCCTACATTGCAAGGATCCAGAATTCATCGTTTAGAGCTTCATCAGCATTTTATTTTATTTTATTTTAGAAATGAAACATAGGTGACTGTTGACTACCTCCAACTGTCTCCTAGTTTTGACACCATCGCTAGGATCCCCAATGATTTGATTGAGGGGGTGATCCTTGACAATTTGTACATCACCAGGAACAGTGGGGGCATTTGGAGATGAGGGTTGTTTATCAGATTTTCCTATCTCGCATATACCCTCATATTCTTCATCATCACCTGGAGACACAGATTTATCCAGGCTATCATATACAGTCACATTAATTGACTCTTGAACTGATGAGGTACGAAGGTTGTAGACACGAAGGGCTCTACTATTTAACGAGTACCCTAAGAAGATACCCTCATCACTCTTGGAGTCAAACTTTCCCAAGTTTTCTCAGTCTCTTAGAATATAACATGTACTACCAAAGACCTTAAAGTATTTCACATTTGGTGTCTTTCCACACCACAGTTCATAAGCAGTTTTGTTTAGACCTGCCCTTAAATAAACTCGATTTATAATATAGTAGGCAGTGTTTACTGCTTCGGCCCACAGATTTTGAGCAAGATTCTTATTATTAAGCATAGCTGTGGCCATGTCCAACAATACTCGATTTTTCCTTTCAGCAACCCCATTTTGTTGAGGTGTTTTGGGTGGTGAGAACTCATGGTGAATACCCAATTCATCGCATAATGCCTTCAAACGATGATCTTCAAATTCACCATCGTGATCACTCCTGATTCTTGCTACCATGTATCCTTTCTCATTGTGAAGTCGCTTCACTAGTTTTTAGAATTCTCCAAAAGTGTCAGATTTTTCTCTTAGGAAGGCGACCCATGTGAATCAAAAGTAATCATCAATGACTACAAAGAAGTATCGTTTTCCACCTTGGCTAAGTACCCTGGTAGGACCAACTAGGTCCATGTGTAGCATTTCAAATGGTTTTGATGTGACCAGGATAGAGGTTCTCTTGTGTGCAACCTTGATTTGTTTACCTTTTTGGCATGCGATGCACACAGCATTAGGTCTTTTACCCATCTTTGGTAGACCTCTCACCAATTTTTCTAACTCAGTTTAAACAAATTTCTATAATGTACATGACCGAGTCAATGGTGTCATAGTTCTGTTTCATCCTGAACGGCCACGTGACACATGGTGGAGGAGCTTAAATTTTTGTGATTTTCAATGACATAGCAGTTGTCTCCTATGTGTAGACCTTTCATGACTAATTTTCCTGTGGAGTTCAGGATCTTGCACATATCTTTGGAGAAGCTTACTAAGTGCTCTTCATCACAAATCTGTGAGATACTTAGTAAGTTGTGTTTAAGGCCATCAACATACAGCACATTTTCAATTTCGGGCAAACCTGGCCCCATGATGGTTCCTTTACCAATAATTTTAGCTATCCTCCCATCACCAAATGTGACAGACCCACCATCAAATTCGTCATATGCACAAAATTGAGATCTATCACCTGTCATGTGTCTAAAGCAACCACTATCCAAGTACCATCTAGGGGTATTCCCAGCTTTAGGGCAGTATGAATGACCAAACACTTGTTCTTAACAACCCATTTAGTTGTTGTCCTTTTATGAGGGGTATTCTTATGGTGAGATTCTCTAGTTTTTTTGGGAGAATCAGATTTTCCTTTCTCACGCAAGAGAGGAGCAATTTTTAAATTTAGCATTTTAACTTGCTCCAATAGTTCAACCATCCTCTTGTCCTTCCTAGGATAATTCTTTCGAATGTTTCCTCCTTTTGGTGAAGTATGCATGGGAGGATTCCAATAAGCTTGCACATTTTTTTCGGTCGGTACAAATTTACCTTTCAAGTTTCTGAGCGAATTTTTGAACACCATGCACTCAAACTTTAAGTGGCCAATGTCTCCACAAGCATGGCAAACAGGAGATGCTTTGGTTTTACTTCCCGATGCACCATGATCTTTTCTTACCATAGGATGGACTAAGGTAGTTTTTTAAGTGTGACTGTCATAACCCAAATCTCTTCCGTCCATTGGCGATCTTATCACACCTAGGAGTTTTTCAAGGTTTTCTTCTCCTTGGGCGAACCGTCTTCTGGAGTCAACGACTTGACACTTAAGACGATCAATTTCAGTGTTCGCCTCTTTGAGTTCTTTCTCAATTCTAGCATGCTTGTCTAGAGTCTCACCACTTATGAGCTTTTTCTTTTCTTGTTCAAGCTCATCATTCTTCCTTTTCAGTTCTTCTAGATCTTGACCCATCTTTTGATTCTCAATTTTCAATCCATCAAGATTTTTTGTCAATTTGTCATTTTCAACCTTCATTTGGCCCAACTTTTTAATGGTATTCATATTTTCAATGTATAGTTGGTTATATACCTTCTGAAGGCCTTCATCCTCATTCTCATCATCACTCAAGGAATCATTTTCAGTGTTAGAGGATTCATGATCATCAATGTCTCTAGTGATCTTTGCAATGGGCTCAATTTGAGGCACAATATCAGTGATGGAGGCCATTAGAATTTGATTGAACCTTGCTCCTCCTCACTTTGGTTTATGTATAATTCTGATTCAGATTCTTCAGTCTCATCCCATGTAGCCGCCATTGCCTTTTTCTTGGCTTTATTATCGGTGCACTCAGATGCAATGTGACCAAATCCTCTACACTTGTAGCATTGAGGATCTTTTGACTTAAAAAATTTTCCTTTGTTGTTCTTGGAGTCAAAAGGTTTACCCTTCTGGTAGGGTTTCCTTCTAGAAGTATTTCCCCTAGTTTTGAAGAATTTTTGAAATTTCTTGGCCATAAGTGTCATTTCTTCTAAGTCTGGATCTTCCTCACTTCCGCATTCAGAATCTTGTTTCTTGTGAGAAGATTTCAGGACTGTACTTTTAGATTTGGAGGGAGTTTTGAAACGTAGCTCATAGGTTTGAAGGGACCCTAGTAATTCTTCAACTTTCATGGTATTTAGGTCCCTACATTCTTCTATGGTAGTAACTTTGAAAGAGAATTGTTCCGGTAGGGATCTCAGAATTTTCCTACACAGTCTATTCTCCGGAACAGGATCCCCCAAGCCCCACATTTCATTTGTGATCTTGTTCAATTTGGTATAGAAATCAGTAAATGTTTCGTGCTCCTCCATAGTAATGTTTTCAAATTGTGTAAAGAGGCGCTGAAGTTTTGAGTTTTTAACAATGCTTGTTCCCTCATGAGTAACTTCAAGAATGTCCCATGCCTGTTATTGGTTGTGCAATTTTGAATCCGGCCAAATTCATCTTTAGACACTGAACAAAAAATGGCATTCAGGCCTTTGGCATTATGAACACATTGAGCTTTATCATAATCGGTCCACATCGCCTTATCTCTTGGCCTGAGGACATCCGGTTCACCTTCCTTACATATAGTGTCCATTGGGGGTTTATATCCAATATCAATCATGTCCCTAACGTCCGAATCAATAGATTCCAAAAAGATGCGAATTCGGGCTTTCCAGTATGGATAGTTTGACCCATCAAAGAAGGGAGGCTTAGTAACGGATGAAGAGTCCTCTCTAGACATATTTTCAAGTTCTCATAGGATCTCACTCCGGGTTTTTAAACCTGAGTGGAGGAACCCGCTGTTAGAACTTAGAAAAAAAGGAAGGGAAGATCAGATCTACTCGTCAGCAGTCCTTCTTTCTTTTTTTCGTGTTTCTTTTATTCTGGGGGAATTCTGAGTATAGGTACATTCATAGACAATCATAAGTAATCACAAAGTGTACACAAGAGAGAGATATCGCAAGGCGAATTTTATTCCAGAGATTCTGAGATCTTTTACATTACAGGCTGTGATACTGGTCACGAGCCTTTAATTACATCAACGGTTGATCACCCTTGATTGGAAGGCAAAAGACTAATCCGTTGGGGATTATGGTCTTGAGTTCATGGTCGTTTAGACCTTTGTTTTCTTGTTATGGACTGAGCCACATTTGTTAGACACGCCGGATGTCTATGTCCCATTTTCTTTCGGATTGTCCGGGTTGAGAGACTGTCAGGATTCAAGTGGTGCAACTCGGGGCCCACGCCTGTTACTGCGCACAGGTGACCGCTGTAATACACGATCCTCGAATGTTGGTCGACATAACCCAAGGCCTGCTCCTGTATTTTTATGACGGGTGACCTTAGGAAAGCACTCCGCAACGTTCCCGATCGAGGTTTTTAATCGACTGGTGCAACTCTAGGCCCGCGCCTGTTACTGTGAACAGGTGACCGCTGGAATACACGATCCTCGAATGTTGGTCGGCATAACCTAAAGCCCTCGCCCGTATTTTTATGACTAGTGACCTTAGGAAAGCAATCCGCAACTACCTCATCAGCTCAACCAATAGACCCGTTGTCGATGGGTTGGGCATCGACTGTCTTTTTCATAGTGGCAGTCCATAGCAAGATGTTTCAAGCTTAGTTAGAACTCTTTGTTTGTGGTTTCTTGTGGTAACCATAACCCCTTAGGTTTAGCCTCAGACCTTTATCTGGGATGAATAGAGCTTTGTACAGTAAAGTAAATGTATTTCTTCTGGAGTTGGGCGACTCGTCTTCGAGAACGCTCTTTCTTCTGAATATTTTTCAATGATCTGTTTGGGATCAAGTAGGCTTTATCGAGCCAAGATCTTTTGAGGATCCAAACTCAATGGGCTGGATCGGCTACTTCGATGCCTGTAAGTGGCTAAGTATAGGGTCCGATGGGTACCCACATATGCCAATTTCTTATGAATAATGGGGATCGGTGCCCCGCGAATGCTTGACCCGGCTGTTGGATAGCCTGAGTACTTCAGCTTTGCCTAGGCGTCTTTGAGATCGCGGTTGATTTCAACTGGCACTAGTCATTTCTCAAGCCAACAGGGCACTTCCCAAGACTGAAAATGACTGAGTAGTGGACCTGTTTGCGGTCTAATTAGAGAAATCGGTGAGTATTATTAATAACCATCTTTGAACAATGGTGGATTACGTCCACGAAGATTGCTGTGCGATCGCATTTCAATTTGCTTAGCAGAAGTGAATTTCTGGGCCAACAGGGCACTTCCCAGGGCTAGAAATGACTAAGTAGTGGACCTGTTTGTGGTCTGATTAAAGAAATCGGTAAATATTATCGATGACTGACTTGGAACAAGGGTGGATTATGTCCACGAAGATCGCTGTGCGATCACATTTCGATTTGCTTAGCAGAAGTCGATTTTCGGGCCAACAGGGCACTTCCCAGGGCTGGAAATGACTAACTAGTGGACCTGTTTGCGGTCTAATCAGGGAAATCGGTGAATTTTTTTGATGACCGACTTGGAATAGGGGTGGATTATGTCCACGAAGATCACCATGCGATCGCGTTTCGATTTGCCTAGCAAAAGTCAATTTCCGGGCCAACAGGGCACTTCCCAGGGCTAAAAATGACTAAGTAGCGGGCTTACCGACCGCTCGATTAGGGTATTCGAGGGTCCTGAGATCGAATAACCTCGTCGCGGTGCATGATTATGGTGTATCATGTCATGTAGAAGAAAAGTTTTCCTCTCGGGATCGGTCCAATTCTGCTCGATTCTTCTCATTTTCGGCCGTTTTCGGCTCTTTTAGAAGGATTTCCAGAGCTGCCAAATTGGCTAAGTGTTGGTTATTTTGGACCAAAACACTGATTTGGGCCATTTATCATTGACCGTTGCAGAATCTGATCCGGTGGATGGATAGATCTCATCGAGACGCATCCAGGAGAGGCGGTTTCATCAAAATCCGATCTCGGACAAAGGCGGGCCGTGCGACGGAAGGTCCACTCCTCCCATCAGCGTCCAGGCGCATGGGGGAGTGTGTACAGGCGCATGTGGCCATTTTGTAAGCGCATGTGGTGTTGCATCATCTGTCAAGCGCATGTGGTCATCATCCGGGCGCATGTGCCCATTTTGCATAAAAAATAGATGAAGGAGAGGTGTTCCGGGCGCATGTGGCAGTGCACATGCGCCTGGAACCAAAGAGTGGCCGCATGTCTCTCCCGGACTTAGAGAAAATTCAGATTTTCCGGTGGGAAAAGCCGGCGCATGTGGTGGAATAAGCCGGCGCATGTGGGGGATAAGCCGGCGCATGTGCCCAACACTTAGAAATTTCAGGATTTTCTTCCTGAACTTGGGATTCCGGCGAGGAAATCCCTTTCCGACGAGGGTTTCCGGCGAGGAAATCCACTCCGGCCAAGGGATCCGGCGAGGGGAGAGAAAGCAAGCGCATGTGGTGCTTACATCACTCTGAGGTCGGCGGGGGATGATCTCGTGCTGATGAAATGAAGCAACTTCACTATTTATAGGGGGTAATCGGGTACGGGTCAGGTCCGGTGGGTATTTCCCGGCGCATGTGCCAGAAACAAAGCCAAGCGCATGTGAGAAAAATGCACCAGGCGCATGTGGAGGATTCGGGCGCATGTCCTTTACCAGCGCATTTCCCGGCGCTTTTCGAAAAAGTGTTTCATTTACTCCATTTCACTAATAGGGTGCAAACGCATGTGGTTGGAGGCCAGGCGCATGTCCTTTGCCGGCGCTTTCCCACTACTTAGCCAGATTTTCAGGATTCCAGCACTTAGAAAAATTCAGCATTTCAGCTCCGACGAGGGACTTTCAAAGGACAGCTACCTTTTCTAGACATGAACTCACTGTCGCCAAGCCACTTCTAGGCTAGGATTGACCTCCTGAATGAACGGGGTGGGTTTTGGAAGTCCAAGTGTTGCTAATTTTGGTACTTCCTTCCTAATTTGGAGCCTCCGGGTCTGCTTGTTGTATAGGAGCGTTGTTCCGGGGAGCGCGCGCATGGAAATACGCATCGTAATGACTTCAAACTTGCTATTTAAGGGTTTTGGGGCGCTCCGGATCATTTGGCGGTGAAGCGCATGTCTAGTTCCACTCTAAAATGGTAGCTGTAGGCTTACGGACCCTTTTAGTCAGTTTCGAGCAGGGACGAAATGCATTTCGAGGTGCGCAGGTAAAGATATGCACCGGATGACTTCGAAACTTGTAGGTTAAGGGTTTTAGGATATTCCGGATCATTTGGCGATGAAGCGCATGTCCAGTTCCGTTCCGAAATGGTGTTTACGAATTTTGGTTGCTACCAAGCGATCAGGGTTGTGCAGGCATTTTCAGGGCTTTCCTGGCCTCAAAACTTATCCAAATCATTGTCAATAGACCACGGGATGTTGTTTTACAATGGGTGCAAATTTGAACCCCAACAAGTGCCCCCCCGGTGTGCTGTGCTGGATGCTTACGTCATGCCAATACAGTGCACCGGTCCCCCAGGCTCAAGTATAAATAGTTGACTCACTGAGTCATTCCAACATTTCCTCGAGTCAGAAAATCCAATTTTCCCAAGGTGAGAGAGCTCACTCTCAAGCTACAGGCGCATGTGGTCCCCTTGTGGGCGCATGTGGCCTGCCATCCATTTTTCGACAGAGGAATTGTCCTTCAAGCGCATGTGAGATGCCATATGGGAATGGGCGCATGTCCCAGGCGCATGTGGTTCTGGGCATGCGCCCAGGGCACTGCCCGAAACTTAAATCTTTCCCAGAAATCACAGATGAGCGCATGTGGTGCTACCACATGCGCTTGGGACATTGAATTTCAACCTCATTCATTCCCTTCTTCTGAGCCAGGCGCATGTCGGATTGCACATGCGCCTGATGCTTTACGAGGTGAAGTTGCATTAACGAATTTTATAGATTGGGCACATGTGAGGGGTCACATGCGCCTGGGGCTCCACCTTGGGCGCATGTGAGCCCAACAATTAGCCAAAATTTTCATTTTTAGCCCCTACTTTGCACTTGTGAAGAAATGGCATTTCCGGCTCCGTTTCTCAGTCAAATTCAGTGCTGTTTGAGGCTAGATCACTTAAAATTCAAGCACGATTGGAGCTTAGTGCCTTGGGCCTGCAGTTGGCTGCCTACTTTGGCCTGTCATAGCTTGCAACTGTCTATTTAGGCAGGTTCAGAGTATGTCTGCCAGAGTGCGCCTATAGCGTCCCGATTGCTTGTAAAGTTGCTGTGTACGAACAGTTGTGTATGTATGATGCTGAAACTATTTCCTGACTCTGTCAAGTACCTACTTATAAGCACCTGGACTTGTCAAGGCTACTTTTAGACTAAATGCACGGATGTATTGCGGGTTCAATATGTGATTTTATGTGTGCATCAATCACATGTATGGGTGCATGTATGATGTCAGTTGCTTTGTTATGAAATGCGTATGATGATTGATATGCTATGCTCTTGATTTTGTTGCTTTCCTGCTCTTCATGCTGTGCTTGTGTTTGTGATGTGATTTCGTTAGGCTATTTTCCCGTGTGTATCGAGTTGTTTTCTAATGTTGTTTTGTTTACGCGTTACAGTAAATTGCAGTAGCGACAATGGGATCTTCTGGTGAAACCTCTGGGTCGCATGCTTCTGGTCCGACGCCGATGAAGCGCGGTCAGAAAAGAACAGCTGAAGGTCCTTCTAACCCTCCTCCTCCAAGACGTAACTCTTGCTTCTTTCCTACGGTCGAACCAGAGATAAAGGATTTCTCGGAGCGTATTGGGCAGCTTCCTCATGAAGTGCTGGTGCGCATCTTCGTCAACAAGACAGCGCCTGAACCTCTAAAGCGGGGAACGGAACAAGAGTGGGTCTATTGGTATGCCCAACTTGCTGGTGTGGCAAGTGCCATCGAGGCAGGTCCTCAAGATACACCTGTTCAAAATGTAGAAGAAAATCTGACAGGTCAGAAAGGTAAGAAGAAAGGAGGACGAGGAAAAGAACCGATCAAGGCGCTCAGTCAAGCAGAGCGATTGACACAGCTCCTCGACTTGAAATATGAAAGGATGAAGATTGGATGGGAGAGCAACAAGATCACTGCTGAGCGTGGCATCTGCATCACGAACCCCTACGATGGCGAAGTCATCTTGCACCAGAAGTTTCTTATGAGGTGTAAACCTTTTCCGAGCATCAAGCCATCTGATGTTCGTAGACCTAGCCAGTTCTATGGAGTGGAGAGATGGTCTTCAGTTCCTGAGAGATTACTCACTGCCACCCTGGGAAACAACGGGAAGCAACAAAAGGTTGGTGAGATTAAGGAAATGACTTTCCTCATGACTACATGTGATCCGCATGCACCTTATCCGACTCATTTCTTTGAGACGGTGCATCAAAGGTTCCTTCCTATGAGCACGTCCGCAATGTGGGAGACTTCGAGCTTCCGTACCCAAGGGCATCTGAATCGTCGTGACAGCTACATCCCCTGGGCGAAGGAGATTTTGATCCGGCATGAGGCTGTGCTGAGGGAGGTCGGGCTCTACTATGCCATCGAGGCGACTACCGGCTTCTTTCCGCGAGATCCGACGATTCTCAGGGGCTTCTAAAATTACTGGAGTTTCGTTACCAACTCTTTCCATCTTCCTCAAGGAGAGATGAGCATAACCCTCTGGTATCTTAAGATGATGGCGGGCTTGCCCATACGCGGCGGGTATTATCACGAATATATCCCCTCTGATGAAGAATTGTCTGGCTTCAGGCGCGAAGGTGATCGGAAGGCCTATCATTCCAAGGCGTGTTTGGAGTTGTTCAATGAATTGCAACAATTTGACTGCATTACAAAGATACACTATGAAGATTGGTCAGTCTACTTCAGCCACGGCTTGAAGTAAGTCTTCCCGGGACATCCCTTTCTTTCTTTTCATGACGTATGCTCTTTTCTCCTACATAGCTTCTTTTGTGAAATTCTCTCTCCTTTCTCTCTTTCAGGATCGACTACGGAAAATATAAAGTTGATGTTAAAAGAATAAGGGCTTTACGACAAAGGTTCGAATGCAAGTTTCCTTGCCCGAACGTATTGTCTCCCACTTGTGAGCTAGCAGGCTTCCTCGCTTACTGGTTGTCTGCAGTCGCGCTTCCCAGCTCGAAGAGTGCTGATGGCGTCAGGGTTTCTTGCTTCGTTATGGCAGGTGCCCTTGCCAGTGGTCAATGTCTTGCTATAGCGCCACCTGTACTCTGCAACATATATAGAGCGTTTGGTTATGTTGCCAGTAATCCGGACAAACCTGCTGATGGAATGGATGCTGCCCATTGCCCGTGGCATTATTTCTGCGGCTGGTTAGGCGTTTATTTCCCGTGGGTATATGGCATGAAGCCTCACGCCTACTTCTTTCCGGACCGAGCGCCTCTTATCAGGTTCATGAAGGCCAAGATGGTGCTTAAGACGCCAGAATGGGTGTCTTCAACGATCTGTAGTGAGAATGAAGTTGACTTCTACCATTTTCCTGCTTCCATTGCTGATGAAGATATCGAAGTCGTCGATGATGAGGATTCTGTTGACTCTTCTGACAGAGAATTCCTGATATCGATCCGGACCGCCTCTCTCCGGTTTCATGAAGGCATGGAGTTCTGGCGCGAGCCTTACTACCCGAGCAGGTTCGTCAGACAGTTCGGCTATGATCAGGGTGTTCTGTCGACTCTTCCGAGCGTGACAAGGATAGAACGAGCATATGGCACGGGTCCTGTTCATTGGGAGTGGATGTGGGACCAACTTTTGCTGACGCGAACTGGTGCGAGGTTTGTGTTGCCTGGCGGTAGTCGACGTCCCGCGACTTCTTATGGTTGGATGAGATGGTGGGGGCATCAGTATGCGCGCATCCAGGATGCCAAACCTGTCGATTTCCCTCTCTATCTCTCTCCTCCAAGGTTGAATGACATTCCTGAGGATGGTCTTGGTTATCTTTGTGAGCAGGGTGAGGCCGTCGGAGTTCCTGGTACCAGCCATCTGACTTCCTTGAACGTGCCGATCACTCGTAGGAAAGAAGATGGAGCGTTAGACGGATGGTATTGCTTCGGGGTCCCTATACAGAGGTGTCAACAGGAGCTCGGATCTTCACGTCCTCCGGCAGAGACTGCTCCTCCATCTGTCGAAGAAGATGAGCCTACGGGAGGCATGGCAGGAGTTAGACCTTCTGATGATTTCGTTAACGATCTTCCACCGGGCCGCGCGAGAGATCAGTTGAGAGTCAAGATACAACTCACACCAAGAGTTCGCCCTTCAGCACCTGAGAAAAACTTAAGAAAGGCAGAAATGTTACATATCAAGAAGTGGGGGAGTTTGGATCCGTCGTTGCAGATCACTACTCCAGAGATAGTGGTAGGTGCGACTGCTGCCGATAGCCGCGAAGAAGGTGAGCTTCGGTCTGGTGCTACAGAGGAGATTGCAGACGAAGAAGATATAATTATCAATAATCGTGACGGAGGTGAGTCCGAGCCTACAGATGTCGAGGGGGACAATGCCGAAGATGGTTCTGAAGCCGGTGATGGTCAGGGAGCGATGTGTCTCGATGGTTTGGGGTCACAGCTTGAAGATGAACCTGTAGATTATTCTGGTGATGACTGGGGAGTGGATCGCGCCAATGATCATAGCAACGATGATTCCCTCGCGAATTGTTATGATAACGATGCCGGAGTCGGGGGTGTAGGTGATCTTGACGATGTTGCCATGGCAGCGATCGAAGCACAACTCTACGACAACGTCAGGGTCCAACCTTCTTCCAAGCCTTTTAGTCTTCGTTTCTCAAGCTGTCACAGCACCGACTACGAGGTTGTCGACGGATGTTCCTCCTTGTTTGCCCGTTCGTGCTGATAACGCTGAGGAATCCGTTCCTAAGCTTGAGATGCGTGAAGGGAACGTCGATCTTTCTTCGGTCCTTCCATCAGGCTGTTCATTGTGAGTACACTATCCTGTTGAGTTGGAGGTCGTGGATACGTCACGCTTTACTGCGGTCGAAGTCAGACCCGACATTCCGCGAGCACAAGGTAAGAAATGCGATTGTGGTTCTGCTTTGTACTTTTCTTCTTCGATTCCTGCATAATCATACTAACCATATTTTGTTATTATTATTTTATTTCTACAGATCTTATTGAGTCAATACCTGCCTCTGCCACTTCCGTCGCATCGTCTCCGGTTGTGACTATTGAACTGCCGGGCGAAGCTTTGGAAACAGTTGTTGATTCCGGGACGTGCATTGCGGGACCTTCGGAGCCTGCTGTTGATCTTCCTGCCATTCCTGGTACAACTCGTTCGCACTTTACATTAGATTATGACTTGTAGTTTCTGCTTTCATTTTTGCTAATACACCGTTTGTTCATCTTGCATTCTTTCTTGCAGCTGCCGTCGATTCTGGCGTCACCATTGCTATGATGCTGGACATTCCTGCATTTGAACATTTAGATTGTTTTGGTCAAAGCGTGCTGAAGGGCCTGCTGTCTAGCCTTACGAAGGCGTTGGCCGATCCACAAGAATGGCATATGCTAGGCGCTGGCATGAAAGCGCTGGAAGCTTGTGTCGGAGTAGTTGGGTCTGATGCGCTCGTGGTTGTCAATCACATCTCTGCGTTCGAAAGCTCCCTCGCAAACGTAGCGGCTGCTGAGTGCGTCGAGCCCGATCCTGCTATCGAGGAGAAGCGGAGAATTGTAGAGTCTTTGGGACCTGCAGTGGAACGTCACGCACATTCTACGGCGAACGCACGAGAATCCCTACAAAATAATAAGATACAGTATGAAGGGTGCTTGGGCCGTATAGCTGAAATCGACGATGAGATTGAGCGTCTGCAAGCGGAGAAGATCGCCGTGAGCTTCGAAGCTGCCCGTCTCGAGTCAGTAGTTACTCAGGGTCAGATAACAGTCACACGGCTTGAGAGTGAGGGCGAAGCAGCGCGCAAGCAGTTGGAGGATTTGACTGCTGAACTTCAACATGTTCCTGATCCTGCGGAGGTGTTATCTACAGCAAAGTCAGCGATGGAAACTGCCAGGGTGGCCGTGATCAGGCTGATATCGGGATGTTTGGAGAAGCTTTGATCTTTCGCTCCCGATGCTCTCCCTCTTGACTTCAAATGTATAGAAATGATCGTAGGATCTTACCTTTAGAAAATTTTGTAGTTGGTGTAAGAGATACTTACCTTTTGACCATCCATGTATACGACGTCGGAAAAGATGTCAATCAAACTTTTGTTAAATGAAATGACAATAGCAATTATTTTTCTATCGTGTTATGCTTGTGTGATGTGTGTTAGAATGGTTTATAATAATAACAATAATAATTTCAATTCTAATAAGTGATGAATGTAGAATGAAATGAAAAGAGTAACACTTCCCTTTGTCGTCGATTTCAGGAGTGTCCAGGGTTTCTGAACTCGGGATATGCTCGTGTCGTAGACGAATGGTCCTTCTTGGTTATTTCTCCATAGCAAGGGCAAGGAAGACCTGCAAGAATACGGAGTAAATGATTAGCTTCTGTAACTACAGGCTTATCTACTGTATTCTACTCCATTTCATTCTCCGTTTCTATCCTTACTTATTACGTTCCCTTTCTTGGGGAGTTTACATTTCTCATATTTATGTAAAGAAAGTAACAGGTGGACTGTTAGGGGTAATATTTCTTCAGGAACCGGCCATTAATTGCAAAACCGGCTCCGCCACCGTCGAAATTCACTAAACGGTAGGCCCCGTTGGAGTAAACTTCTTCTATGATGCATATCGGGTCCCACTTAGGGTCGAACTTGCTCTTTGTGGTGTGCGCGGCTGTCGGTCGCTTCATTACGAGCACCAAGTCACCCTTCTTGAAGGATCTACCCTTGACTCGCTTGTCATACGCTGTTGAGATATGCTTCTGGTACATCTCTAGCCGTTGTTGTGCCACGAGCCTCTTCTCGTCCAAGGCATAGAGCTCGACCATCCTGAGCTCAGCATTACGGTCATCTGTTAAGGAGTTCCGAAGTGCTACTCGCAGGGACTCGACCTGAACTTCCATAGGGATGATGGCCTCCGTGCCATATACTAGTGAATAGGGGGTAGCCCGCATTGCTGTGCGGTGCATAGTACGATATGCCCAAAGTGCTTCGGGCAACCGTTTGTCCCAATCTTTCTTATTCTCTGCCACCGTTTTCATCAGAATCTTCACGATGGTTTTGTTGAATGCCTCAGCAAGCCCGTTTGCAGGAGGATAATAGGGTGTTGAGTAGCAATGCTTGATCTTGAAGTTGGCACATAGCTTGTCGATCACGGCATTTCGGAAGGGCGTGCCATTATCCGTGACGATCCGATCGGGAATACCATGTCTATAGATGATGGCGTTCCGGATGAAACCCTCCACTTGTTTATCTTTCACGTTCTTCAGGGCCACAGCCTCAGCCCACTTAGAGAAATAATCTGTTGCCGCCAGTATGTACTGGTGCCCTTGAGAGGAAGAGGGGCTAATGGGGCCTATTACATCCATTCCCCAGGCCGCAAAAGGCCAAGACATCACTGACTGATGTAGTTCTTCTGGAGGTATATGTATGATGTCAGCATGTATCTGACACTGATGGCATTTTCTGACGTAGTCCATCGCATCTTTCACCATGGTGGGCCAATAATAGCCCATGTGCCGCACTCAATGATGTAGGTTCCGTCTGCCTTGATGGGCACCACATTCTCCTCCGTGCGCCTCTCTCAGCGTATCATGAATTTCTTCTCGGGCCAGGCATCTTGACAGCGTTCCATCGCTGAAGCGTCGATACAGTACCTCTTCTAAGAGGACGAACGAGCTGGCACGCCTTCTGACTTGATTGCGCATCTGCGGATCCTCGGGTAAGAACCCATACTTCAAGTAATTAGAGAATGGTCTTCTGCAATCTTCCTCTTCTGTGATCTCAAAGCAATGTACGGGACTTGCACTCGTGACATTCTCGGCTGCTGTGAGGGATGGTAATATTCTCCTTTCTTCGATGGTGACTTGAAGTGGGCTGCCCCCTGGGTGCGCGAGAGCCGCGGCCAGGTTAGCCAATGCGTCTGCTTGAGAATTTTCAGCTCTTGGGACGTGCGACACTGTACTGTCCCGAAAATGATCGAATAGGGCTTGGCCTGATGGCAAAGAGATGACAGCTCCGGCTTGCGGACTTCATATTCCGTCATAAGCTGTCCCACAACTAACCGACAATCACCGTATACCTGTAGTGATCGAATTCGCATGTCTCGTGCCAACTGTAACCCAATGATGAGGGCCTGATACTCTGCTTCGTTGTTTGTGCACGACGGCACTATTGTGAATGAGTAGGGCAACAAGTCGCCTTGAGGACTGATGAAGATCACACCGGCCCCTGATCCTTCAGCTCTGGAGGCTCCGTTGAAATACATCCACCACTGCTTCATGACCCTTACCATCATGGCCTGGTCGTCAGGCAGATCACATTCCATTTCCATGTTATCCGGTATTGGGTGAGCTGCTAGAAAATCGGCTATCGCCTGCCCTTTAACAGCTCGAGACGGCAGATACGTGATGTCGAACTCGGATAGCAGTAGGGCCCATTTGGCTAAACGCCCGGACAACATAGATCGGTTCATCAGGAACTTGATAGGATCTGCTCTGGAGATCAATGTAATCTGATATGACAGACAGTAATGCCTCAACTTCTTCACAGCGAATATCAAGGCCCGGCATATCTTCTCAATCGGTGAGTAATTAAACTCAGCGCCGACGAGCGTGCGGCTCAAATAGTACAGAGCATTCTCTTTCCCTTCTTCATTCTTCTAGGCGAGCAGTGCCCCCAGTGAGTTCTCTCCCACTGCTACATACAGTATCAGAGGCTTTCCCTCGATTGGCGCTGCGAGAACTGGAGCTTTCCCTAGTAACTCTTTGAGGGAATCGAAGGCTTTCTGGCATGCTTCGTCCCACTCGAAGAGGACGTCTTTCTTGTTCAGCCGAGAGAAAGGCTAGCAGCGACCTGACAGGTTCGAGATGAACCGCCGCAAGTAAGCGACTTTCCCTTGGAAGCTCTTCAGCTCTTTCAAATTCTTCGGAGGAGGCATTTCTCGGATCGCCTTGATCTTCGCGGGGTCAATCTCGATTCCCCGATGCCTAATCACAAAGCCAAGGAATTTTTCGGAGGACACCCCAAAGGCGCACTTCAACGGGTTCATGCGGAGGCTCTTCTTCCTCAACCTCTGAAATACTAACTTCAAATGTTCATGATGCTGTTGATGTCCATCGGACCTCACTACCAGGTCGTCGACGTAGCATTCCACATGCTTGTGAATCATGTCTTGGAAGATTACCTGCATCACTCTCTGATACGTGGCGCCTGCATTTTTCAGCCCAAACGGCATCACCTGGTAACAGAATATCCCGAGAGATGTGCGGAAGGCAGTGGACTCTTCGTCTTCTGGAGCCATTCAGATCTGATTATACCCTGAGTAGACATCCATAAAGGACATCATTGTATATGATGATGTGCTATTGATCAGAAGCTCCGGGATGGGTAGAGGAAAGTCATCTTTGGGACAAGTCTCGTTCAAGTTGCGGAAATCAACGCACACCCGGATCTGGCCGCTCTTCTTCTTTACAGGTACTATGTTCGAGATCCATTTGGGATACTGAACTTCCGGATAAACCCGGCCCGAAGCAGCTTCTTCACCTCTTCCTCTATCTTCGGGACGATGTCAGGATGGAAGCGTCTTTGTGGTTGTTTGACCGACCTCTTCTCCTTCGTGATATTCAACTTGTGCATCGCGATTGCCGGGTTCAGTCCTGGCATTTCAGAATAGGTCCATGCGAACACTTCTCTGTTCTCTTTCAGGAGTTGAATGTAGCTCTCCCTCTCTTCTTCTGGAATGTTCTTACTGATATAAGTATTCCTCGGCTCTTCGATGGTCCCCAGATTGACTTCTTGTAGCTCATCTATCGTGGGCTGACCCCCATCTTCGATCTGCTCTGGCGCGACACTCGGCTGTATGACTTCATTCGGTCCAGCGGGCCTCACATCCTGCCCCCAGGGCTTCTTTTCCTCTGTATACCTTCGTCTTTACTTCGAAGGGTGCTAGCATGCCTTTCCGAGCTGGCGGTTCTGAACAGATGAACCCCATGTTCCTCATAATGTTTCTACTGGCCTTGCTATATCTTTCTTCTTCAATGGGCGGTGTCTCTACTGGCGTTCTCTTTGCGTTCTCTTCGATCTGCAATGGGTTGCAGAGTCCAGCCTGAAACCTTATCTCGTGGCTGGCTCCCATTGTCGGCGGCACGCAAAACTGGCTCGGAGCTTTAGGGAAGGGATGAATCCTCTCAACCTTTGGCACCGGCATATTGAAGCTGGACTGCAACACGCTCATCTGTTGGCTTGTCATCTATTTCAACACTGACTGCCCTTCCTTCCGGAGGTGCTTCGGTATCAAATAAAACTTCTTCCTCTGCAACGGATTTCCTCTATGAGCCCTTGTCGCTTCAGCGACCACTCACGGAGCTTCGTTCGCTTGTCTTGGATTCTCGTCCTGGGGTTCTGCCCCCTGTGCCACCTCTATCGGTTTGTTGGCTTTTCTGGCGGTCTCGACTCCATCGCTCTCCTGATAGTATTGTGCATCTGCTAGGAAAGATTCAGTGACGGAGTATGGCCTCGGGTCTGCCGCCACTCTATACTGGACACCATCCCTATTGTATTTGAAGCATTGATGGTATGTCGAGGGAATAATGCCTTATTGATGAAGCCACGGTCGTCCCAGCAAGACATTGTATGTCGTCATCGCATCGATCACCTGACAGGTGACTTTGGTGCTCAATTCTTCTATCTCCAGCATGACAGTAATGGACCCTAGGACACGCTGGCCGTCCTGATTGAACCCTTGGATAACCATGGCGCTTGGGCGAAGTGCTGTCTGTCTGAAACCCAACTGCTGCAATGTCTTCAGAGACATAATATTCACAGCGGATCCGTCGTCCAGCATGCATCTTCGGACCTCTATGTCTCGGATGAGACCTGTCACCATCAACGGGCGGTTGTGGTCTGTCAAGCTGATCGTTCTGTCTTCTTCAGAGAATGTGGTCATGGACGATCGGTCAATCTGCATGACCTGTTCTGCGGGTCGATCCTCAGTTCCCGTTATCTTCACTCCTTCAATTTCTGACTCGATCTCTGCTATCATGACCTCACGGGCTTCTTGATCAAGCAATGCATTGAGCAACATTTCTCGATATTTCTTCGAAAGGCACAGGGCATCGTAGATGCTGAGTCGGGCCGGAACCTTCTTTAGATGAGACACCACATCATAAATCACCGGTGCCTTATCTCGAGTGTGATCTCGTTGGTCAGCTGCTGGCTCATTGACACTTCCGCTGGTTCTTTTTCTCGAGGTGTCCCTGATGGCTCACCTATGACCGCATTCGTTCTTCTAGGGTCCGGTCGCCTCGGAAATTCTCTTTGTACAACCTGCTTTCCTGACCGCAGAGCCACTACATTGACTTCTCCTTTCTCTAGGACTTGGTCCTTGTCACTGGCCCCTGGTTGAGTGACCACTGAGACCATGGCGCACTGAACGGGCTGTGCACGCGGCTGTTCTTGTCCAACATTTCTTCTTCTCATTTTGTTCTTCATCTTCCTCTCTTTCTCCAAGAGTCTTCTTTTGTTCTCTAGCCTCTTCTTGCTGCTCACAAGTGTCCATGGCTCTTCCGGTTCTGGGAATGAATTCGCCGTTGGAATTTAAACTGGCACAGGGAGGGCAGACACCACTGTCGCAGTGTTCCGGTTTGCCTCTTCCGCCTTCATGTTGATGGTGCCATCGTTGATCATCCGTTGAATCTTGCCTTTTAGGACAAAGCAGTCTTCAGTCTTGTGGGTGGTCACACGATGATACCTGCAGTAGTTGGGATGATCGACCATCTTCGCTTCCTCCGGGCGTGTGCATTCTAGCAGTCTTATTAACCTCTCTTCGACCAGCTGTTCCATGATCGGAACCAGATCTTCCATTTCGAAGGTATAAGGTCCGTTTGCTCGATTACGCTCTTCTATCGTGAGATGTCGCGGCCTCTGAAAACTCTTGCCTTTGTCTTGAGTCGTGGTTACTGGCCTGGCCTCAACTCTACGTTCGGCGTTTGGGCGTTTCCTGTCATTTGAACCCTTTCCTTTATCAACATAGTTAGAGGTTATCATCCTTCCGGCTTCTCTCCTGGGCTTCTCTGCCTTGAACTGCGCTTTGGACGAGGCTCCTTCCACCAGGTGGGCTTTCGTAGCGAGGTCTGGAAACGTCGAGAAGTTGTGTCCAGATAAGCCAAATGAGATCATCGCATCCATGGCCTGCATGCACATCTTGACCTGCTCAAATTCGCTGGGCAGTTCCCGGCACTGTGCTGCTATAGTCCCCCACCTGTCGATGAACTTCTCGACCGACTCTCCCTGCCTTTGACGAACCAAGGCTAAATCTGTCAGTGAGACTTCTCGCTCGGTAGAGAAGAATTTGGAGATGAACAAGTCCTGCATCTGCTCCCAGGACTTGACTGACCCTGCGGGCAGTGACATGTACCACTGGAATGCCTTGCTCGTGAGCGTTGAGCCAACAATCTGAGACAGTACTGGGGAATTGTCGACAGGTTGCCCATCATTGTCATGAATTGAGCCATGTGTTCCTCTGGCGATCCTCTGCCATCGAATCTAGGGAAGTCTGGACGCTTGAAATTGTTGGGAAATGGGAGATTGTGGACCTCGGGTAAGTACGGCACCCGGTATACATATTTTCCTCTCTTCTCCTTTTCTCTTTCCTGACGCATCAGGTCCGCAACTGTCTGAGACAGTTCTTCTCTCGTGGCTTGAGACGGCATTGGCGGTACACGTCCGAACACAACGTTTCTCGAGCTAGCTTGTGGTTCGGCGGTAGCTGGTTCTCCTGCTGCCCCCTGGCATTCCTCCACAGACTGTCGAGTAGGTATGGCTGGGCTTCTGTTTGCCCCCTGGGCAACTAGAGCCAACAGTGCTTCTTTCATCTCTCTTATCTCTCTGGCCGTGTCCTCTTGGACCTGGATAATCTCATCTACCTGTTCTTGGATTGGAGGCAGCTCTGGGTATCGCTCACTTGCCTCTCCTTCGGTGACCTGCACCATCATTACTTGCGCTCGCTGTGGCCTCGTCTTGATCACGACAGCTTCAGTAGGGATTGTCTTCATCGTCGTCTTAGTCGACTGTCGAACAACGGATTTGTTCGGTATCTTCGCTGACGATGTTGTCTTCAGTATCGCTGAGAAGTCGATATCGGCGAAGGAGAACTCTGGCCTGGCTGACACGGTAGTTCTGCCGAAGTCGCGGGCGTCGCCCCTGTAGACTGGCTTCCACTGTCTCTTTGTTCTACTCGGCACCCTTGCTGTCCTCTCCGTCTCAGCTGGGATAACCTTCTTGTTCTCAGTCTTCTTGACGGTCTTGCGCTTCTGCACAATCTGCCATCCGGCTTCAGAGGTTGCTGCCAGATGGGGGAAGTAAAATCCTCCAGACGCTAGGAAGATCATCGTAGATGCCATTTGTTTGGTTCTTTCTCTGTCTTTCTCTTTCTGTCTTTCTCTCTCTATCTCTCTCTCTCTGCACAGTCATACACACATTAGAATATTCTGCGCGCTTGGGAAAGAGAGGGGACACGACCTTACCAATCGCGATACGGCTCGACAACGGATAGACAGAAACATACAAGTATGAACTACATGCATGCTATGCGAAGTTTCGAATTTCTTTTGCCTTAAAGATGAAGGGAAGAACGTTCCCGTTGAGAGTCGCCAGTTTGGCGCCCGTGAAGGCGCCAAACATTTCTCCTTGCGGTAACCTTTCCCATGTACACATTACTGTCTACAAATGATTTATCGTAGAATGTCTATTAACTCAGAAATAATCAGAGATTCTGGTATTGAATATAAACTCCCCAGAAGAGTCGCCAGTTCGTTAGAACTTAGAAAAAAAGGAAGGGAAGATCAGAACTACTCGTCAGCAGTCCTTCTTTTTTTTTCGTGTTTCTTTTATTCTGGGGGAATTCTGAGTATAGGTACATTCATAGACAATCATAAGCAATCACAAAGTGTACACAAGAGAGAGATATCGCAAGGCGAATTTTATTCCAGAGATTCTGAGATCTTTTACATTCCAGGCTGTGATACTGGTCACGAGCCTTTAATTACATCAACGGTTGATCACCCTTGATTGGAAGGTAAAAGACTAATCCGTCAGGGATTATGGTCTTGAGTTCATGGTCGTTTAGACCTTTGTTTTCTTGTTATGGACTGAGCCACATTTGTTAGACACGCCAGATGTCTATGTCCCATTTTCTTTCGGACTGTCCGGGTTGAGAGACTGTCAAGATTCGAGTGGTGCAACTCGGGGCCCGCGCCTGTTACTACGCACAGGTGACCACTGGAATACATGATCCTCGAATGTTGGTCGGCATAACCCAAGGCCCGCGCTTGTATTTTTATGACGGGTGACCTTAGGAAAGCACTCCGCAACGTTCCCGAACGAGGTTTTTAATTGAGTGGTGCAACTCTGGGCCCGCGCCTATTACTGTGAACAGGTGACCGCTGGAATACACGATCCTCGAATATTTGTCGGCATAACCTAAAGCCCGCGCCCGTATTTTTATGACGGGTGACCTTAGGAAAGCAATCCGCAACTACCTCATCAGCTCAACCAACGGACCCGTTGTCGATGGGTAAGGCATCGACTGTCTTTTTCATAGTGGCAGTCCATAGCAAGATGTTTCAAGCTTAGTTAGAACTCTTTGTTTGTGGTTTCTCATGGTAACCATAACCCCTTAGGTTTAGCCTCGGACCTTTATCCGGGATGAATAGAGCTTTGTACAGTAAAGTAAATGTATTTCTTCTGGAGTCGGGCGACTCGTCTTCGAGAACGCTCTTTCTTCTGAGTATTTTCCAATTATCTGTTTGGGATCAAGTAGGCTTTATCGAGCCAAGATCTTTTGAGGATCCAAACTCAATGGGCTGGATTGGCTGCTTCGATGCCTGTAAGTGGCTAAGTATAGGGTCTGATGGGTACCCACATATGCCAATTTCTTATGAATAATGGGGATCAGTGCCCCGCGAATGCTTGACCCGACTGTTGGATAGCCTGAGTACTTCAGCTTTGCCTAGGCGTCTTTGAGATCGCGGTTGATTTCAACTGGCACTAGTCAATTCTCAAACCAACAGGGCACTTCCCAGGATTGAAAATGATTGAGTAGTGGACCTGTTTGCTGTCTGATTAGAGAAATCGGTGAGTATTATCAATAACCATCTTTGAACAGGGGTGGATTACGTCTACGAAGATCGCTGTGCGATCGCATTTCAATTTGCTTAGCAGAAGTCAATTTCCGGGCCAACAGGGCACTTCCCAGGGCTAGAAATGACTAAGTAGTGGACCTGTTTGCGGTCTCATTAAAGAAATCGGTGAATATTATCGATGACTGACTTGGAACAGGGGTGGATTATGTCCATGAAGATCGCTGTGCGATCACATTTCGATTTGCCTAGCAAAAGTCGATTTTCGGGCCAACAGGGCACTTCCCAGGGCTGGAAATGACTAACTAGTGGACCTGTTTGCGGTCTAATCAGGAAAATCGGTGAATTTTGTTGATGACCGACTTGGAACAGGGGTGGATTATGTCCACGAAGATCGCTATGCGATCGCGTTTCGATTTGCCTAGCAAAAGTCAATTTCTGGGCCAACAGGGCACTTCCCAAGGCTAAAAATGACTAAGTAGCGGGCTTGCCAACCGCTCGATTAGGGTATTCGAGGGTCCTGAGATCGAATAACCTCGTCGCGGTGCATGATTATGGTGTATCATGTCATGTAGAAGAAAAGTTTTCCTCTCGGGCTCGGTCCAATTCCGCTCGATTCTTCTCGTTTTCGGCCGTTTTCGGCTCTTTCAGAAGGATTTTCGGAGCTGCCAAATTGGCTAAGTGTTGGTTATTTTGGACCAAAACACTGATTTGGGCCATTTATCATTGACCGTTGCAGAATCTGATCTAGTGGATGGATAGATCTCATCGAGACGCATCCAGGAGAGGCAGTTTCATCAAAATCCGATCTCGGACGAAGGCGGGCCATGCGACGGAAGGTCCACTCCTCCCATCAGCGTCGAGGCGCATGGGGGAGTGTGTACAGGCGCATGTGGCCATTTTGCAAGCGCATGTGGTGTTGCATCATCTGTCAAGCGCATGTGGTCATCATCCGGGCACATGTGCCCATTTTGCACAAAAAAAATAGATGAAGGAGAGGTGTTCCGGGCGCATGTGGCAGTGCACATGCGCCTGGAACCAAAGAGTGGGCGCATGTCTCTCCCAGACTTAGAGAAAATTCAGATTTTCCGATGGGAAAAGCCGGCACATGTGGTGGAATAAGCCGACGCATGTGGGGGATAAGCCGGCACATGTGCCCAGCACTTAGAAATTTCAGGATTTTCTTCCTGAACTTGGGATTCCGGCGAGGAAATCCCTTTCCGGCGAGGGTTTCCGACGAGGAAATCCACTCCAGCCAAGGCATCCGGCGAGGGGAGAGAAAGCAAGCGCATGTGGTGCTTACATCACTCTGAGGTCGGCGGGGGATGATCTCGTGCTGATGAAATGAAGCAACTTCACTATTTATAGGGGGTAATCGAGTTCAGGTCCGGTCCGGCGGGTATTTTTCGGCACATGTGCCAGAAACAAAGCCAAGCCGCATGTGAGAAAAATGCACCAGGCGCATTTGGAGGATCCGTGCGAATGTCCTTTACCGGTGCTTTTTGGAAAAGTGTTTCATTCACTCCATTTCACTAATAGGGTGCAAGCGCATGTGGTTGGAGGCCAGGCGCATGTCCTTTGCCGGTGCTTTCCCACTACTTAGCCAGATTTTCAGGATTCCAACACTTAGAAAAATTCAGCATTTCAGCTCCGATGAGGGACTTCCAAAGGACAGTTACCTTTTCTAGACATGCACTCACTGTCGCCAAGCCATTTCTAGGCTAGGATTGACCTCCTGAATGAACGGGGTGGGGTGTGGAAGTCCAGGTGTTGCTAATTTTGGTACTTCCTTCCTAATTTGGAGCCTTCGGGTCGGCTTGTCGTATAGGAGCGTTGTTCCGGGGAGTACGCGCATGGAAATACGCATCGTAATGAGTTCAAACTTGCTATTTAAGGGTTTTGGGGCACTCCGAATCATTTGGCAGTGAAGTGCATGTCTAGTTCCGCTCTAAAATGGTAGCTGTAGGCTTACGGACCCTTTTTGGTAAGCTCCAGACGGGGATGAAACGCATTTCGAGGTGCGCAGGTAAAAATATACACCGGATGACCTCAAAACTTGCAGGTTAAGGATTTTAGGACATTTCGATTCATTTAGCAAGTGAAGTGCATGTCCAGTTCCACTCTGAAATGGTAGCTGTAGGCTTACGGACCTTTTTGGTCAGTTCCAAGCAGGGACGAAACGCATTTCGAGGTGCGCAGGTAAAGATATGCACCGGATGACTTCGAAACTTGTAGGTTAAGGGTTTTAGAACATTCTGGATCATTTGGCTGTGAAGCGCATGTCCAGTTCCGTTCCAAAATAGTGTTTACGAATTTTGGTTGCTACCAAGCGATCAGGGTTGTGTAGGCATTTTCAGGGCTTTCCTGGCCTCAAAACTTATCCAAATCATTGTCAGTAGACCACGGGATGTTGTTTTACAATTGGTGTAAATTTGAGCCCCAACACCCGCTCTGATACCAAATTGAAATTGCGGTTTTACCGCTTGAAGAGATACTCGGAGATATGCCTAATGTCCTAGAGGGGGGTGAATAGGACTTTTTGAATTTTCAATTACAATTAAAACTAATCAAGTTAATCTTAGCAACCAAGATTATCACAATAACATTCAAGGCAATTATATGATGAATTTGTAAGCAAGGACTATCATAGGCATTTCATCAAACAGTTAGCATTCATGATTGACTAAACCACAATGCACAATGATTTATAGTGGTTCGGTTTCCCTACTCCACTCCCGGTTCACGATCTCAACCTATGAGACCACCGGATTTCACTATAGTCTTGGTTTTAAATCAGGTTAACCATCAACCTTAACATCCTTTGATCTAGGATTGCGTTTACCATCCGCTGATGGCTCAATCCAGGGACTTGACGAGTTTAGATCTCAAACTCTCACAATCCTAATCCAATGACGGTCACGTACACTCCCGCCGGAGTTTCCCAATCCAGGGAATAGTGATTCAATAAATGGACTCTCAAATACTAGACATACCTAGACGATTGAGCCCCGATTTGATGCCTTTGATGAGTAGCTTCAGCTCCACGTGCTTCAGCTTCTCTTTGCGCTCCCAAGATCAGCTACCGATGCAAATGATGAGGTTATGTTGATGCCGGGTAGTTGGGAGAGAGTTGGTCAAGTTCCTCTTACCTATTCAATGCAATAGTAATGAGGGAACTGCCAAACTTCAAGCATTCAATGGCTACAAACGACCTCATAAAGATATTTCGAAGGTATGTCAGCCATCAATGAAGGTCTTGAGTTCATACTTCAAACCGAGCTTTGAATACTCATTGATAAGCCATTAATGGCTAGGTTTGAATGATGAACTCAAGGGAGTTAAGAACAAAGAGGGTAGTGTTAGTGCACTTTTCTATGGCATACTAGTGCACCTTGTTTGTCAATTACTTAGGTCAGTGGGTCTAATGTCGGTTGAGCTTAATGAAGACGAAGAACGAAGACTCAAGACGGACCGGCTGTATCAAGGAAGAAGAAACAGGTAAAAGTGATGCCTTGGTGTGCCTTGCCTTGACCAAAACCTAACCCATAACCTCTTAGATGACTTGCACCACCTAGGTATATCTTTACTCATCATCATTAGTCTTAGAACTCCATGAAAAACATGATAAATTAGACTAATTAAAGAGGTGGAAGCTGCTGCAATAAAAAAGGCTCAAACAGCAGTTTCCGATAGGACTCCGATCAATCGGACAGGTTTTTCGATAGGACTCCGATCGATCGGAAAGAAATTCCGATCAATCGGAAATTGTTCCAGAAAAAATTGAAAACTCACTGGACATATTTTCGATCAATCGGACAGTCTTCCGATCCATCGGAAGGGGCCGTCCGATCAATCGGACAGTGTTCCGATCAATCAGAATTTCTTCCAGAGACTTCTCTGGATAGATTTCCGATCAATCGGACTTGTCTCCGATCAATCGGACTGGGCTCCGATCAATCGGACACTTTTTCCGATCAATCGGAGATGCACGAATTTGCCCTTTTTTGACCGTTGGAAGAAAATCTATTTAAAAGGGGGATTCGTTTTTTGAGCTAAGTGAGGGAATTTTGAGGAGATAGAAGCCACCATTGCTAAAGATCATTAGATGCTCTATCCCAAACCTAAAGCAAGTCATTCTCCTTGTGTTTTCATCACAAGCTTGGGCCATTCAATGGCATCTTGAGAATGGACTTGTTCCCTCTTGATTCCTAGGGTTTAGACACCTTGATGATAGTTAAATCCTTTATCTAAACACTACCTAGGAGTCCATTTAGGTGCATTCCTCTAGGAAACCCATTTCCTACCATTTGTAGAGGTTTCACCATTCCCTAGCACCTTGGGCATCTCCAATGGAGCATCACATGCAAGGTAGCTGATCTTGGAGCTGAAGCCTTGGCAAAGCAACGGCATCAAAGATCGAGGGAGCACAAGGAGAGCTGATTCAAGCACGGGAGAGCGAGAAGAAGCAACCCGAAGCGGCGCTGAACAAGGGGCTCAATCCGACAAGTAAGGTTGTCTTGTTAAGAGTCCATCCACTCAATTCCCTGTGGGAGTTGAGTGTAGAGTTTGTTTGACAAACTCGCCCCGGGGTCGTTAGCCGATCCTTGGCCTATTAGTTGGGCCTAAAATCTAGGGACGTCAACCGTTCCTTGGCACGTTAGTCGGGCCTAAAACAAAGTCTCCAAGGGGGAGCCACCAACACGGGTGCAAACGTGTAGGTTGGGAGGAACCTGTAAACTCTCCGGTTGGGTGGATCCGAGTTAAAACACCTTGGTTGGGAGGAACCAGATTTAAACTCCCCGGTGAATGCCGGTGTACTCAAAGGGGTTGAGTACTTGAACCGGGAGTGGAGTAGACGCGTAGTCGAACCACTATACATCCTTGTGTTTGTGATTGTTCTTGAGCACATTTCTCCTTATGCATTGTGTTTAACTTGTTAATTATGAATGCTTAGTTAGGAATGTATGCTAGGCACTTGATAGGCACATCCACACTCACAAGATGTACTTTCACTCCTCATGTTGACTTGAGCCTTTCTTGATCCACCCTCTATAGTCCACATGAGTTGTTTAGACTAGGTTTCTGATTGCTCTTATGTTTTGCTAGTCTTTTAATTGGACCCACTTAGGCTTGGAAGCCGAAGTGTTAATCGCTTACGTAGTATAATTTTTTGAATTTGTTAAGTAGGCGAAAAGATTTTGAAAAAGGTCCTATTCACCCCCCTCCTATAGGTTCAGCCATAATTCTAGTTGCTCCTCAAGCTTCCGCACGCGTATGCGTTGGGTGTCGTGTTAGGCTACCCGACGCAATTTCAGGTAGGAGGATATGAGTAAAAGCTCTCTCTCTTAGCTCTTGAAGGGTGTTGAATGCATCCCATGAAAGACCACAAGATGTGGCTATATAGAGCCCCAAATGATGGCCCCAACGGATCTAAAACGGTCACGTCCGACCTGTCAGAGAAGGGTCTCAACCGGTCAGACGGATCGGTCGCAATTCAAAAAAGGTTGGGCCACATCTGGGACTGACCGACCGATCAAGACCGATCAGTACACCTTGCTGGACTGAATGAAATATGCAGGCCGACCGGTTAAGACCGGTCGGCTGTGCTTGCTATAATGTTTGAAACATGCAGGCCGACCGGTCAAGACCGGTCGGCTGTGCTTCTGAAAAATGCAGCACAGCTGCTGGATTGATTTGAATTACTGGCCGACTGGTCAAGACTCGTCGGCAGTCCAGCTAAATTTCATACAGCAGGTCACTGACCAATTTTTTATATTCTTGGCCGATCGGTCAAGACCGGTCAGCTTCCCAGCTGCATTCATCACAGCAAGTTCTGTCTTGAGTTTATGAGCCTGGCCGACCGGTCAAGACCGGTCGGCTGTCTAGACAGTTATTACAGCAAGCTTGCTGGAGGTTTCTTTGAAGTTTTGGTTGACCGGTCAAGACCGGTCGACTATTTGGATATTCTTGTCACAGCAAACTAGCTGGACCAAGTCCTTTCAAAACAGCAGCGGGTCTCTTTCAAAGATGAACCAAGAAGTGACTTGGTGCATAGGGTCCAATGTTTGGACATATCTTCAATTACGATTCACACCAGCCATTGACCACAAGTCTGACAACTTGTGCAAGGGTCGAGAGGGAATGGAATAAGATAGGTGAGTCATTACGCCATTCTTTGATGTTTTGGGGTTCCTACGGTCGATCTATATGCAACTTACCTGAGATCTTGTTTCAGCTTGAGCTTGAGCAATGGAAGAAGCATATTTTTTAAGTCTTGATCTTCAAAACTTCAACCGGGGCTCACATGACAAGACGCGACCAACCAAACACGTCAATTGACAAAATAAAGTGAACTAACACTTACAGCCCTCCAATGGCAAAGTCAGTACAGATACTGAAAGGAAAGGTTATTGGAGTTTTAATGGTGGTTGATCCCATACCTGAAGAGAGTGCGGAGGCTTCTTTATAGATAATTATTGGAGAGATTTAAGTGGATCCCAAATTTGTTAGGATAATCCATATCTTATCTGGATCAGTGGAATAAGCCTTATCCTTATCTGATCTGGATCAGTGGGATAAGTCTTTATCTTATTTGGATCAGTAGGATAAGTCTTTATCTTATCTAGATCAGTGGGATAAGCCTTATCCTTATCAAGAAAGATAAATCAAGGTGGATGAGGCCAGACCTCTTGCCAAGCTGAGGGCTAAATGTTGAGTCGAAGTGGGCCGAGGTTGAGAGGGCCGAATGCTGAGCCCGAGTGAGCTGAGGCCGAGAAGGCCAAATGTCGAGCCCGAATGGGCTGAGGCCTGAGAAGGCCGAATGCCGAGCCCGAGCGAGCCGAGGCCTGAGAAGGTCGAATGCCGAGCCCGAGCGGGCCGAGGCCTGAGAAAGCCGAATGCCTAGCCCGAGCGGGCTGAGGCCTGAGAAGGCCGAATGCCGAGCCCGAGTGGGCCGAGGCCTAAGAAGGCCGAATGTCGAGCCCGAGTGGGCTGAGGCTGACTTAGCTTCCTCTCCTAAATAGTCGGTTCATGACCATACTAGGTGTAGAAGATGAACCCCAGTGGAAAGCTTTCCATGTTTTGAGCTAGCCCGAATTTACCCATAACAGGCATGAACCCAAAAATAAGCAGATCGAAATCTCAAGTGGACCACACTGCAGGAAATAGTTGTGATGGAACGTACACCATTAAAAACCTTTCAGAGGCCAGAAAAGTCTTAGATCATGCTGATATTATGTTTTCCCTCCGTCCTGGTCTGAATGATCCAGACCTAATCAACAGGTTGGATGGCAAATAAACATTACAAGGTTTTTTTTTTATGGTGTGGTCCACCTGAGATTTGGACCTGCCTCATTTTTTGGGCTCATGCCCTAAAATGAGCTAGAAAATGGATGGACGGTGTGGATAAAACACAAACACCGTGATAGGGCCCAGGAGCACCAACCAGCAGCGTGGCAGGGTCAGTATGCAATTGACCGCATCCGTAGGTTTCACCCTCATGTGAGCATGCATCCACACCATTCAGCAGGGTCACTCCACCAGAAACTTTCCCCTGGTATGTGCCACCACATGAATTTGGAGGTTCCTGGACAGTTGTCCGCTATTTTCTATGGAGTCGCCTACCATAATCGGATAGTGTGATCCACCTGAGATTTTTGTGGAATCCTGTCGTTATGATGGATCTCATAAGATGGTGTGCCCGCAGTAGTCAAATAACTTTCATAATTAGGAAACTGAGTTCCATGTGCACATGAGTAACGTTTGGACGCAAGCAAGAGTTGCTGAGTAAGCACTTGTTCTCTAAGACTTAGGGGATCTGGCCTCAGCCTAAAATTAGGAAGAGGCCGGATCTATTACAAGCACTTGTAGGTTAACGTAAATGTACAATACAATTTATGAGGCCCATACTGTTGCGTGTATGCAATCCACTTTGTCCATCACATATATCTAATGATGCTTTCCTTTGTGACCAAACTTCATTTCAATCCAAAACTCGAGTGGGCTACTTAACGGGGAAGAACATCCTGACCACCCTTCTACCTTTTAAGGGGCATTTTCGTCATTTCAAAAGTCGGTTGCCAACACATATACCAGCCCTTCGTACACGCATCTGTTTCCCGCCCAACTGAATCTTTTTGGGCGGGAAATATTATGGGCTGAAGGTTTTCTTTTAGAAAGCATATAGATGGTGGGCCACTGTTGGGCCCACTGTAAATGTATGTAGTTCATCTAAACCATCCATCGACTTTTCTAGATCATTTAAGGAGTTGAAACCAAAATTGAAGCATATCCAAAACTATTCCGGGCTGAAGGTTTTCTTTTAGAAAGCATATACAAGGTGGGCCACTGTTAAGCCCACTGTTCTACACTATCCATCCACTTTTCCAGATCATTAAGGGGTTGAAACCAAAATTGAAGCACATCCAAAACTCAAGTAGACCATACCACAAGAAACAGTGGGTATAATGATTTCCACCGTTGAAAACTTTCTTAGGGCCCACAGTGATGTTTATTTGTCATCCAACCTGTTCACAAGATCACACAGACATTGATGAAGGGAAAAAAAAATCAGCTTGATCCAAAATTTCTGCGGCCCCAAGAATTTTTCAACGATACAGGTTCAATTCTCCTGTGGTGTGGTCCACTTCAACTTTTTATAGCCTTTCATTCATTTTTTGTATAAACACATAAAATTTTATTTTAAAATGGATGAATGGAGTGGATGAAATACATAAATGATGGTGGACCCCGTGGAGTTTACCCAGTACGCTTAAAGTGCTGAGTTACTCAATATGCAATCCATTTCCTGCCAGCGGAAGCTATGTGGAGCCCACCGTGATGCTTGTTCGAAATCCTCATCGTCCATGGGTTTTTCCAAATCAATATAGGACATTGGAAGAAAAATAAGGTAGATCCAAAATTTAAACAGGCTACACAACAAGAAATAGTGAGATCAAATATCCATTATTGAAAAATAGATGGATGTGGTAGATCCAAAACTTAAATGGGCCACACAACTGGTAATAGTGAGATGAAACGTCCACTATTGAAACATTGGTAGGGCAAAAAATAGTTGGATCAGGCTAATATATTTTTGTTTTTCACTCATCTCAGTAATAGTGACCTTATGAATAGTATGGATTCCATGTAAACATCATAAGGTTCTTAGGGAGGTGTAACGGTAGTCATTTCCCTACCCACTGTTCCAATCGTGCGGCCCACTCAAAGCACTAGTTCGGTGTAATTTTTTGTCCCGTGTCTTAAATGATCTGGAAAAAAAATTGATGGACATTGTAGATTTCTCACAAATATGAAGGTGGACCCACAAACCGTTGGAGTTGATCCTCACCATTAGAAACTTCATTGATTCCACCCAACCTGTGGAAACACCTGTAAGGTTAATCACCATTGTTTCCTTTACTATAATCCATTTTCCATTTGGATCTACTTAATTTTTTAGATCATGCCCTAAGCCCTAAAGCTAGCTTTCATTATGGATGGACGGCATGGACATACTTCCCAGTGGGCCTCTTAGCTAGGGGTCCCACCACCACTATCAATTCGACGTACCATCTAATCTAGTGCCTACACTGGGATGTTAAGTGGGGCCCAATGTGATACTCATGAGAAATCCACCCCGTTCATTCAGTTTGAGATCATTTTAGGACACAAAAAAATGAGGTGCATCCAAAACTAAAGCAGGCCATACGAAAGGGAAATATGGAAAAAGAAATACAGTTAAAACACAAAAAATCACTTAATAAAAATTTAAAGCAGTCTATGTTAATGTTTATATGTTTTCCAAACCATTTATAAGGTCATTGCCACTGGGATGAAGTGAAAACACAAAAAACTTAAGCAAACAAAAAACTTCTGCGACCATACAAATGTTTCGAAGTAGTCATTGAATCCTCACTTTCTCCTATTGTCTGGACCACCTAAGTTTACATAATTCTTAATTTTGGTCTCATACCCTAAAATGAGCTTGCAATACGGATGGATGGGGTGGATTTTTCACACCAACATCATGGCTGCCCTACCTAGTATCCCATCCAAAATCCTTTAACAGGAAATCCAAATACCGTACTGCGTACTAATGCTACGAGTATTAATGTGGCTACCTAGTATGAAATGATTACTCTTAGCCACATGAAAGGATTACATAGATTAGCCTCATACGTCTAAAAGCATGAAAAGATTATATAGATTGCATTCAAGCATGTATAATCATACTAACATACCATTGAGTTGAACAACCACAATCAACTATCATTCAAAATTCAAGGAACTCCCCTCACTCTCATTTAACATTTTCGATTCAGATGCATACGTTAGATCAATCATCTCTCCCTCAACCCACACCCTCGCTACACGACTGACCATCCTACTAATCTCCCTTTTCAGTTTTGCCAATGCAATCTCCATTTCTTCTAACATACTACGTCTCATATTCAATGAATGTCGTTTGGGTTTTGGAAGGCTGTATTTCCTTCATCTGGATGCCCATTGTTCTCCTTCACGTATATGACGATCCCACTCAACCCTTCTTATGCACATACGGTAGGAGTCGCCGGGAGGTGGATGTTGGTTGGGTTGCCGATGTCCACAATGATTTAGTAGCATATTTCTGTATGAGTTCAAGTATTATGGATGAGTGGGGTGTAGGTGCATAATACACACCACATTATATATGTAGAAGGATCTTCCAAAATAACGTTGAGTACAAACTGACAAAATCAGGGGTAATATCAAACAGTCTATGCATCGAATAATCATTTAAACCTGATACGAATAGTCATTTCGAACAACCACTTTATTTTTATTGGATTGTTTTGGACAACTCAATCCACCTTTGATTAGTCATTCATTATAGTATGAGCAGTCATTATCATGTCATTGGAATCATCATCCCTGCAACTTTTCAAAATTGATTGACGACTTCAATAAAAAACATATAGCGTGGTGGGTCCTACGGAGCCCCTAGGTAGAATTCAAATAGTGTACTAAGTTACTCGATCCCCTTTTTATCGTACTGAGTAAACTTAGTTGGTCCCATCGTGAATGTATGTGGTTTATCCATGCCGATCCAAATCTCAAGTGGACTATAATACAGGAAATAGTGGTAATCGACAATTATAAACTTATAGGGAGCAACAAAAGTTTTGGTTCAATTCGATATTTTCATAGTCTATTCATCCAGGTCTCTGTGACCTTATTAACAGGTTGGATTGAAATTAAACATTTCTTCGGTGGCCCCCATAAATATCAGTAATCACTTCAATCACCACTGTTTCTTATCGTGTGGTCTACCTAATGTTTGTATATGCTTCATTTTTTTGGATCCTACCATAAAATAAGGTTAAAAATGTATGGATGATGTGGATGTAAGGCACATATATCACAGTAGGGCCACACAGTTAGGGATCCACCTAAACCTCGCATGGTGTATCCTGGTAACATCTTAATAAGTGTTACCCTAATTGTGTGGGGCGTACCTTGATGTATTTTTTTTTTTTTTTTTTTTGTATATCCACACCGTTCATCTGTTATTACATCTCATTTTGTGATGAAATCCCAAATCATAATAAAATCGTAATCCTAAATTATACCAATATAAATAGTCAATTGCAAATAAACATTATCAAAACCTTACGATGGGCTCTTTGGTATTTTTAATGGTGGGCACTCAATCAGCACTCTTTCAAGTGGTATGGTCCACTTGAGATTTGGATTTGCATAATTTTTTAAGACCATCCTAAAAAGGGCTAGAGAAATGGATGGACGACGTCGATATACAAAATACTATCCATGTGGGACACCCGGTAGGGGTAACACCCAGTAAGATGTTCCTAGGGTAACACCTACTTCGCACTCCCAATGCTAATAAGGGCGTGGCTTCGCTGGATCCCCAGATCCATCGAGGTGGGTGGATCCCTTACCATGCCGTCCACTGTGTGATGTGTGTGTATTACATCCATTGCGTCCATTCATCTTGAAAACTCATTTTAGAGCATGATTCAAAAAATGAATTAGATCCAAATCTCAGGTGGACCATAATACAGTAAACAATGGTACTCTCCCATTAAAAGCTTTTCATGGGTCAAAAAAGTTTTGGGTCAAGCTGATATTTGTTTGGTCTTTGTGACCTTTTCAACATGTTGGATGGAAATAAACATTCCAGTGGCCACCATGAAGTTTTTAATAGTGTGGATTCAATCACTACTATTTCATGTGGTATGGTCCACCTAAGATTTGGATCTGCTTCATTTTTTGGATAGTGTCCGAAAATAAGATTTCAAAATACATGGATGGTGTAGATGTAAGGTACATACATCACAGTGACCTCACAGTTGGGACTCACCGACCTGAGTGGATCTGGGGATCCACTCAAACTGCGCCCCACTAACACCCTGGAAGCGAACTGCGCAATGAATAACTTCGTACACTAAGCGTGCGGACTAAACTCCGAGGGGCCCACCTTGATTTAAGTATTTTATCCACTCCGTCCATCCATCTTAACAGATAATTTTAGGTATGGTGCCAAAAAAATGAAGCATATCAAAAACTACAGTGGACCACACCATAGACAAAGTGTGAACTGAATGTCTACCATTGAAAAATTCTTGGGTGACAGTGAAGTTTTGGATCAAACTAATAATTGTGTTTTCCCTTTATCCATGTCCATGTGAACTTATGAACAGGTTGGATGACAAATAAACATCACTGTGGGGCCTGGGAAGGTTTCAACGGTGGAAATCATTATTCCCACTGTTTCCTCTGCCGTGGTCCACTTGAGATTTGGAAATGCTTAAATTTTGGTCTCAACCCCTAAAATGAGATGGAAAAACATATGGACGGAATAAATAAAGCACATACATTCTAGGTGGGCCCAACGGAGTTTATTCCGCACGATAAGAGTGTGCGGAGTACTCCGCACACAATCCGATTTCTAACACCTCTCTCTCTCTCTCTCTCTCTCTCTCTCTCTCTCTCAGCTCTCTCTCTCTGTCCATCTCTCCCTCCCACTCTTCCTCCCACCCTCTCGAAAGCATCTCTCTCTCTCTCTCTCTCTCTCTCTCTCACCCCCTCTCTATCTCCCTTCCTCCATCTCGAAAGCATCTCTCCCTTTTTCCCCTCATGCGCTCCTTCCACTCGCGCACATCAGAGAGACGGGAGAGAGAGAGAGAGAGAGAGAGAGAGAGAGAGAGAGAGAGAGAGAGAGACCCCTGTTCGCTTCCCCAAGTGTAGGGTTGCGATGTAGTAATAAACTCAGTAAGACCGAGGTCGATCCACAGGGACTATGTAGGATCTCACAAATTCATCCACAAGTGTCTATTAAAGTCTACTAATCAGATTGTTGTATGAAGTTGATGTGAGTTTCAAAAGCTAAATTAAATCGAAAGTAATTAATTATAAGAGGGCACTAGGGGTTCAAGGATCCACTTGTAGCAATCCTTGATGTTCAATCCGCTGTGGTTTCTTATTCTCTCAACTAGAATCGACATTCCTGTCTGTCTAGTCGGATAATAGAGCTGTTAAAACAGTCTGTAATATGTAAGTTCTATGCTTAAGATTCACTCAATGTAGGCTGAGCTGAGCATGCTCAATTGCATAGGTCATTCCCCTTTCCTATAGGTCCAGTTCTCAATCATAACCATCCCCAAGTCCTCTCACAAGACAAGGTTAGATTAGGATTTGAACTAGATTCAAATCACAAGCACAGTCCTTACATATTCCAGAAAATCAACTAAAATAGAACTTTGGCATGAAGTCCCTTCAAAAAGAGCTTAGTACTAGAGCGTACTCCGATTCCTCGGATCATACAGGTCTAGATCGTTACAAACAAATTAAGAAGATAAGTAATTCATCCAAACATCCATGAGTCATCACAAGACTAAGAAAAATTACTTAAATACTTGTATAAACTTCAAACCTTAGTTCATAATCATGAATTCCAAACTGAAAACCACTTAACTACGAATTAAAACATCTTGGATTCACTACAAGCTTCACCTCTTAGCCCTAGCTAAGAGGTTTAGTTGCTCATGATCCAAGGAAACATGAATCAACTACAAAAAAACTTGAAAATAGCAAAGCAAACAAAAAGGAGTTGTGAAACTCCAATCTCCACTTCCACAGTCTCCAACCTCACTTGAACCCTTCTAGCATACCCTAGGAACGATCCCTAGGTGTCCTTTTATAGTCTGGAAGTTTCACAACTTCGGAAGAATCGAGAAAGTGCGTAACACTTACGCAGCGCAGAGAAAATCGGGATGCAATTAGAACTTTCTAAGTCTTCGCGCACAGCCGACCGGTCACAACCGGTCGGCCTCAATAACTGACCACTCCAGCAAGTATGCCCCACCGGTCAAGACCGGTCGGGCCTGTCTATCTTCAGTCCAGCAATGATGTCCGACCGGTCATGACCGGTCAGACGTTTCCACCTTTCCTTCAGCAGCTGTGGCCGACCGGTCAAGACCGGTCGGGCCTATTCATTAGAGCTTTCATGTGTATGGCTGACCGGTCTTGACCGGTCAGGCTTCCTTGGCCTACCGGTCAGCTTCATTTCCTTCTTGTTTTCTTCCTTTCTTTCATCTGCTTTCTTTCTTCTTCACTTCCTTCTATGCTTCGGCCCTCCTTTAGGTCTTCATCCAAGGTCCTAAACATGCTCTTTTCAACTTCAAATGAGTGGAGTTCACTCTCAATCTTGTAGTCACAAAACATGCATTATATTAGCCTATAAACCATGCAAACCATGCACAATGAGTGATGAATTGGGGTTAGAATATACACAATTAGGAGCTCAACACACCCCCCAACCAGCATTTTGCTAGTCCCGAGCAAAACATGCGTGAAACGATTCTCATTCTTCAAAACTCAACTCTCTTTCAGAAACCATCCTTCTATTCATTCTAAGGTTCATAAGCTTAAGATTCAGAAACATTAGGCGATAAAGGTTGAAACCGTAAACCCTCAAAACATCATAAGCTTTCATTTGAAATTCCCGCTGATTGGTTGATAAATAGAAAGACTTGAACAAATTCAACCTAGTGTGGGCAGTGAAAATTCATCTCACGAGTTTCTAGGATTATCTTCTTCATAGATCAAGTAGACTATAGAACTCAAGGTACATAGAGCCACATCAAGCCAATGACAGGAATTTGCCTTACCGTCCTTCCGACGACTTTCACACTACGTTCCATATCAGGCTTTGGTTACGGGTAGACCATCCCCCGGTTGGTAGTAGGTAGCCCTAATCGGAATTTTCCACCGTTTTTTCCACATTCCCAATTTCATCCTTCCTTTTCCTTTTTCTTTTTAAATTAGATAGGATTTTTAAATATCCATATCTTTCATTATTTTCCCATGGACAAGGATGGACAAAGTACCCCGGCCTGATTTCTCAACACCTTAATTCAAAGTCTAGCTAATCCATAAATCACATAATCCCTTCAACTCATGAAAATCGTGTAATGTGAACTAGGTGTAAAAGTGTTCAGATTTTCTATCAATAACAAAATAGGGGAGTTCACATATAAAAACCATTATGCTATGAGGAATTCCAGACATCCAGCCCCATACACTGCATATCTCTTCCTCTTATGCTCATATCATCTTGAATGCATAGAACATGTGTTTTCCAAAAGAGTTTCGAATGTTTGACAAATCGAAAAATTTCCACATAATTGCTTGAAATGTTGCAAACTGCTGGATTCATCCAAGCGATCCTACACCCCCAACCAAATCTTGCATTGTCCTCAATGTAAAAGATGTGCAATGAGCAAAACATGAGAGCAATTTGAAAATAAAAGGGAGTGAGGACTGATAGTACCTGAGAGAGTGAAAAGTAGAAATCTTCCTCCTTCTAACAAACCTATGAAAAAGAAAACAAAGGCAGCAAAATCCTAATCCTAACTACTCTATACCTCCCTCAGACTAGGAGATCAATCATCCTGATACACAGGATCATTCAGAAGTATGGACATACCTTCTGAAGGAAATTTCTCAAAGAACGGCTTTAATCGCTGCCCATTTGCTTTAAAAATGTTGCCGTTCCTTGGATTCAACAGCTCGACAGTCCCGTACGGATAGACAGTTTGCACAATGTAGGGACCGGTCCACCGAGATCTCAATTTTCCCGAAAATAGATTTAAGCGAGAATTATACATGAGGACTTTTTATTGATCGTGAATGTCTTGCGAAGAATATTCTTATCATGGAATATCTTCGTCTTGTCCTTGTAAATTCTTGCATTCTCATAAGCTTCATTCCGGATTTCTTCAAGTTCATTCAATTGCAGTTTGCGTAACGAGCTTGCCTTGTCAGAATTGAGATTCATCTTCTTAATAGCCCAGTATGCCTTATGTTCCAACTCCACAGGCAAGTGACAAGCCTTCCCATAGACAAGTCTATAGGGAGACATTCCAATAAGGGTTTTAAATGCAGTACGGTAAGCCCAAAGCGCATCGGTAAGTCGAAGTGACCAATCCTTGCGATCAGGATTCACCGTTTTCTCTAAAATGTGTTTAATCTCCCTATTGGATACCTCAGCTTGTCCACTAGTTTGTGGGTGATAGGGAGTGCTCACTTTGTGTGTAACGCCATATTTCTTCATTAAGGCTGCAAAAGGGCGATTGCAAAAGTGAGACCCTCCGTCACTTATGATGACTCAAGGCGTTCCAAACCGGGAAAGAATATTTTCTTTTAAAAATTGAATGACCGTTTTCTGGTCATTATTCCGGCAAGGGATGGCCTCGACCCATTTGGAAACATAATCAACGGCAAGCAAGATGTATAAATTTCCAAAAGAAGATGGGAATGGGCCCATGAAATCAATGCCCCAACAATAAAAAATTTCGATAATTAAGATGGGATTGAGTGGCATCATATTTCTACGGGAGATTCCTCCTAGTTTCTGACAAGGTTCACATGCTTTGCAAAACTCATGGGTGTCTTTGAACATGGTGGGCCAATAAAACCCACATTGCAAAATTTTCGCTGTGGTCTTTTTAGCCGAAAAGTGGCCACCACATGCTTGAGAATGACAGAAGGAGATGATACTTTGTTGCTCATTATCTGGGACACATCTCCTTATGATTTGATCGGGACAATACTTGAATAAGTATGGGTCGTCCCATAGGAATTTCCGTACCTCCGAGAAGAATCTATCCTTATCTTGCTTTTTCCAATACGTAGGGATTATACCTGTAGCAAGATAATTAGCAATGTCCGCATACCATGGCAATTGGGAAACAGCAAAAAGTTGTTCATCAGGGAACATGTCATTGATTTCAGTCGTTTTAGGGGAATCGGTGAGGACAAGTCGAGAGAGGTAGTCAGCTACTACATTTTCTACTCCTTTCTTATCACGTATTTCTATGTCAAATTCTTGGAGTAGGAGGATCCATCTTAATAACTGTGGTTTAGCATCCTTCTTAGAGAGAAGATACTTAAGCGCGGCATGGTCAGTGAATATAATGATCTTGGATCCAATCAAGTAGGATCTAAACTTTTCCAAAGCAAAAACTACGGCTAAAAGTTCCTTTTCAGTAGTGGTGTAGTTTGCCTGGGCTGAGTTTAGGGTTCTACTTGCATAGTAGATGACACATGGCTTTTTATCTTTTCTTTGGCCTAACACGGCTCCAATAGCATAGTCGCTAGCATCGCACATGATTTCAAAAGGAAGGTTCCAATTAGGTGGTTGCATTATTGGGGCGCATGTCAACCTACCTTTAAGGGTGGTAAAGGCCTTTTGACATTCTTCATCCCACTCAAATGAATTTTCCTTTTGAAGTAGGGTACATAAAGGGCGAGAGAGTGAACTGAAATCCTTTATGAACCTTCTGTAAAATCTTGCGTGTCCTAAAAAGGACCGTATATCTCGTATGCTTTTGGGTGGTGGAAGGTTAGAGATAAGATCAATTTTCGCCTTGTCCACCTCAATTCCATTTTGTGAAACGATATGACCAAGTACAATTCCCTTTTGAACCATGAAGTGGCACTTCTCCCAATTGAGCACAAGGTTCTTCTCTTCACATCTTTTCAGCACAGATTTCAAGTGCTCAAGGCACTCATCAAAGCTACAGCCAAATACGGAGAAATCATCCATGAAGACTTCGAGAATGGTCCCCACCATGTCAGAAAAGATGCTCATCATACAACGCTGAAAGGTGGCAGGGGCATTTCATAGTCCAAACGGCATCCGTCGATAGGCGAAAGTGCCGAATGGACATGTGAATGTAGTCTTTTCTTGGTCTTCACAGGCAATTTCTATTTGGTTGTACCCTGAATAGCCATCAAGGAAGCAAAAGTGGGAATGACCCGCCAACCGTTCTAAGATCTGATCAACAAATGGTAGGGGGAAGTGGTCTTTCCTCGTGACGGTGTTTAGCTTCCTATAGTCAATGCACATTCTCCAACCGGTAGTGACTCTAGTTGGCACGAGTTCGTTATTGGCATTGGCTACGATGGTTATTCCGGATTTCTTAGGCACCACTTGAGTTGGGCTCACCCACTGGCTATCGGATATTGGGTAAATGATACCCACATCCAATAGTTTCACCACTTCGGCCTTAACCACATCCTTCATGTTTGGATTTAGTCGTCTTTGTGGTTGCCGGGATGTCTTCGCATTTTCCTCAAGGTGTATGCGGTGAGTACAAATCAGTGGGTCTATGCCTTTGAGATCCGCAATTGACCATCCAATGGCACTCTTGTGCTCTAATAGAGTGGCTATTAGCCTGCTCTCTTGTTCCTCATCCAAGTGGGAAGAAATCACCACTGGATATGTCTCATCTCGACCTAAAAAAATATATTTTAGCTCACTTGGCAATGGTTTTAGGTCGAGTGTAGGTGCCTTGATGTTAGATGGGAGAGCCTTGTTTTCATTTACAGGCAAAGGTTCAATTGGGGCCCTCCATCTTTTATTGTCAAGTACTGGCATCATCTCTAGAATGGCATCCATCTCTTGTATTGTGTAATCATTTGTCTTATGAGAATGGGCCATACATGCCTCCAAAGGGTTGGAAAATAGTGATAAGGGAACTGTATCCTCCATGAATGATTCGATCATGTTTAATTCGTGGACATCATCATCAACTTCCCGCGGTTGTTTGCATAATTCAAATATGTTAAGCTCAAGGGTCATATTTCCAAAGGACATTTGTACAAGTCCGTTTCTACAATTGATGATGGCGTTTGATGTAGCTAGAAACGGTCGTCCAAGTATGACGGGAATTTGAGTACTGGTGCCTATCACGGGATGTGTGTCCAAGACAATAAAATCTACTGGGTAGTAGAATTTATCAACTTGGACTAGAACATCCTCTATCATTCCTCTCGGTATTCGGATGGATCTATCAGCAAGTTGGAGTGTGGTTTTGGTGGGTTTCAATTCACCTAACCCAAGTTGTTCGTAGACCGAGTATGGAATGAGATTCACACTTGCCCCCAAGTCGAGTAGGGCTTGTTTAATTTGGTAGTCTCCTATGATGCATGAGATGGTTGGACTACCTGGATCCTTGTATTTTTGGGGCACCTCTTGTTTGATGATGGCG